>JAMJFZ010000239.1:1535000-2735000 GCA_026225945.1 Cricetomys ansorgei | reverse complement strand
GGCCACCGCCCAGCCTCACACAGCCTTGTGATGCCATGAGTAGGGATGCGCAGGACAGAGGCAGGAACTGGTGCTGAGGGGCCCCGCCTTGGTGGGGCTGGAACAACCACATTAACACCCCCTGTCACAGCACAGCCAGCAAATCAGACAAGAAGTGAATTGCTAACGACACAGAAAGATTGCTTCCAGGAACCAAACGGTTTCTAGAATTCTCAGAGTTTTATATAGAAAGCAGGATGCTTGAAAAAAATCCATCATTTACTTTTTCTTGTCTTTTTGTAGCATTGTCAAGACAGGAATTGTAAACATTTTTGTAATTCAACTACTTCAGAAACATAGATTGTTCTCTCCTATTTACAATCTACCCAGGGGCTCTGTAACTCAATTTAGAAAACATGTGTTTATGCTAAAGAAAGAGCAATAACTTTAAAAAAAAAAAAAGCTACATGGTTCAGCCCAGTATCGGCTCACAAAGTGTCTCCGAGCTTATGGCTTTTCCCACAGCAGAGGGATGCTCTGGAGATGGAGCATGAGTAGCTTCCTGACCCCCAGGTCAGCATTTAAAGTTATATAGTGGTATGCTGATCTCTGATCTGTGGCTGTTTCAAAATGCCTATGGTGATCAAATTATAAGGAGGAGACGTTTACGGCGGCTGAGTGTGGTTTTCCTGATGCTGATGCTTTGGTTCTGTGGTCAAGCAGTGCAGCAATAGTATACGGCAGAGTAAAACTGTTGGCTGCAAAGGACAGAGCAAGAGGGGGAGGGGTCTTTAGTGTACTTCTCAGAGTCACACACTAGTGACCTGCTTCCTTCAACTGAGACTGACCTCGTGGAGTCCTTCCCACCAGTAGTAGCACCAGCTGAACACCAGTCATTCCACAGCTGAGCCATTGAAGACTGTTTAAGATCCAATCCCATAATTCAAAGCGAGCTGGACGATAAGGTGGAAGAGATGATTTTGTAGTCAAGATCTAAACCTTGCTAGTCTTATTTAGATTTTATTAGTAACCTTTTGATTATAGATTATTTTTAGTGATATGATCATAGTGCAGAGAGCTGGTATGCACCCCACACCTAGCTCTCCTATAGCTGCTTGCAATGGTGACATGGTGCTTGTGAATGAGCCAATGGTGACATGTTACTAATACTCAAAGTCCCTTCCAAATTTCCAGGATCCCACTGAAGATAAAATACAGCAGGTGTCTGTGTCAGGAGCTCCTCTTAGATGTTGGGAGCATCCCTTGTTGGTAATGACCTTAACAATGTTGAGTATCAGTGGGTTAGTTATGGGTCAGGTCAGCCTGATGCTTCTCATGACTAAGTCTGAGTCAAATGTGCTTGGGGGAGACCCCAGAGGTGGACTTGCTGTTTTCTTCATGGCTTATTGAGGCTGTTATCAGTAGCTCAGGGTGATCTTTGAGAAGACATTTCCATCTCCAAAACACCAAGGCCACAAGAGGTGACCACTATTAAAAAGCAGCTCCTGTCAGGTATGATGTGGCTATAGGTCTTCAGATAAGATCACCTTGAATTTAGAAAGGCCCTAAATTCAATATTTGTGTCTCATAGGAAAACGGATGGTGATACAAAACACAGAGAAGAGGGTAGGAGGAGGCCACGAGAGACAGAGCAGCACACGTGTTGTGCAGGTGTAAGACTATGAGAGCCAGGAGCCACCAGAAGCTGAAGAAGTAAAAAAGGGCCCTCCTCATGGCCTTCACAGGTGCATACCCCAGGCGACAGCTTGGATTGGGACTTTGAGCCTCCAAGCTACCACAGACCAGAGGCTGCAGGTGTCTTAGCTCACTTTGTAGCTGTTCACTGGGGAAGCCCAGATTATGAGCAAGTTTCCCAGAGTCCGGAACCCATCACCAACTGGGTTCACTTTTCCAATCAGCTGCAGCAGGATTCCCAGGCTCCTCCCTTGTCATATGGCTGCCACCAACACACTGTGTTACATAATAACTGGTGTTGCTAGGCAAGGTTATGGTCAGCACCCACAGAATGGGCGAACTTTGTCCCACCTTCTTTCTTTTGGGATTCTGGATTTTTCTCTGACCAGCCATCAGTTCTTTTCCCACTTCACATGTGCAATCATTCCTCCATATTGGAAAAGACTCCTGAGTGTTCGATGTAGCTCGCGTTATAAGCCTTTGCTATACTGTCACTCTGCTTATGAGGTCTCCCAGGATGGCTCCCTGAAGCTCCATCATCTGGTTAATGTGCTCCGATGATTTAATCCCATCATGAGGGGTCTTAGGTTTTATTTTCCAACATTTTCTTGATTCCCAACACAGCACAGCATTCCAACCTCATCTCAGAAATTACTGATCCAATCCTGGACCAGCTGTTTCTCCAAAGACTGCCTTCAATCTGTTAATGTTTTCAGAACAAAGATCCGGATGTGGGCTGGCTGCTACTGAGTTAGGCTTGCTTCCTGATTGGCTGTTTATTCTCAGTTGTCCCTAAAAGTTGTTGCTTGAGCTCTCTAAGCTTCATTTTATTTAGTTTCCAAAACAAAGTTTACACAGCGGCAAAACTAATTCAACCACTCTGGACTAAACAAACTAGCAAAAGTATCCTTTAATCTTCATTGCTTTCGGAAGCCTCTGCCAAGTAACTGTACAGCGGGAAGACTGAATGCAGGACAGCCTCAAAACACAGACTTTGAGCAACTCACATGAAGAAAACACTCATAGTTTCACTAATCTGTGCTCAAATGACTTCATAAACAATCTCCCAGACTTCACATCTGAAAAACAAACAAACAACAACAAAAACCAGTGCTCAAAGGCCCGGTGGAAAACATGTCTAGAACTTTCAAACACAAAAGCAGTGGCAGCACATTAACATCCATGACCTGTCCCTTTCAAAGGTTACCAGACAGGCAGTTTTAGTGCCTTACCTAAGTGATAGCCCAAGTGTGGACTGTCTGCTGCTCAGCTGCCAGTGTGGGTCTGCTCGGATGTGGCGTGTGCTGTGTCAGGGGAAGGGAGATGTCCTGGACTTACTGAAGCGTTGACATCTGAGGCTGTCCATGCGGTGGGGTTCAGGTTAGTGAAGTCAAGAGCCTTGAAGTTCTTTCTACAGGCCCTGCGATATTTTCTTGTTTCAAACCCAACTTTGCACTGAGCATCTTGGCCTCAGCATGGCTGCCTCAAGTTGAGGAGTCTAGGCTTTTGCTAACTCTGCAGTAAGCAGGGGGTTGGCTGGAGGGTGGGCTCTGTTTTTACCAGATTTAACAGGTTGACAAGAAGGGTCTTTCTACATGAATACTGAAACCCTCGCCACATGGCCTTGCTCCTGTGGTCTCTGGCTCGTACTGCACATAGAGACGGAGCTCTTCCGAGGCACAGCTCTGCAGTCGTGTTTAGAGACGCAAGCGCAAGGACTGAGGTGGAGCATGGCGACCATTTCAAACCCAAGGACAAAGAAGCGACATGAAGACACCATGACTGTCTTCCCCTGAGGTAAACAGCAACCTTCAGGTCATGGCTCCCCGGCTTTCCTAAGAGAAATGAAAGGCTTCAAGGCATGTCATGGGGCACTCGCTTTATTTTAAGCAATACTGAAAGGCTTTAAAGAATGACGTGTGGCTAGTCTGTGGAGAAGTGCAGATGGATGGATGTGAGCCGTGGTAACAGGAAGGGATCGGTATGTGAGGCTTCAGGAAGAAAACCCCACACACATGTGGGTTCACGCCAAACACTTCCTTTGTTTCCAGTTCTGGAAGTCAGAAATCCTACACAAGGGCCGAACATGACTGGCCTCCCTGAGACTGTGAGGAGAGTGTGCCCCAGGCATCCTTCTAGGCTTCCCTGGTATGATGTACATAAAGGGATTAGGCATTCCTTGGCTGGACCCTGGAGTGCATCCCCTGCTTTTCTTTTCAATTATTCTACCCCTGTGTTTCAGTCTGCCTCCAGACCCGAAAACATATTCATCATTTTTATCACAGCTTACCTTGAGGTCCTCATTGAATTGATTGCCGTTTGAAGACCCCACTTCAAGACAAGGTCACACTCTGATCAGACCTCAACATGTGAATTTGGGAATCACAGCTCAACCCACAACACAGAGGACAGCTGAAGTCACAAGATGGACATGGGTTAGAACAGCAAATACTTCTTACTGTCATTAAAAACATGAGAGCTACAGATTGCTCTCAGGTGAGTAGCATTGACTTTAATTGTGTTGTTTTAGATGTGGATTCTTCCTCTGAGGGTTGCAGACGAGTGTCTAAGGACAGCCACACACTTTCGAGTGTCACTCACAACATGTGAAGTGTCTCAGGACTGTCTGATGTGGCCTTTTCAATCAAAAGGAGTGAATGTGTGTTTGATGTGATGCTGTCGATGAACACACCAATAAAGTCATCTCCAAGTATATTTTACACAGTTAGAAGTTGAAGGAATAAGGCTGCTTCTTATGTCAAAATAATTTTGCACAGCTCCTCACTGCATTATTCTGAGTTAAATCATGTTTATTTTGGGTACCTTAAAGTCATCATTTTTATTTAACATATTCATGATAGGAAAAGCTCTATTTTATAGGGCAGAAGAACAAAGGAAGATTGTGAAAATAAACTCTTTAAAACAGATATTTTCCCCTCCAAAGAAAAAGTAGTCTCATGCCACCAATGGGTGTCATTTGCAGCAACTGGGCACAAATTATTCTGGGACATGTGATGGTATCCTAGGTCCCTCCAGGTGACCCCCAGGCTAATCTCATGTAGTATTGATGCTTATAATATGAAAATGTCTATATTTTAGTTTCCAGAATGGATGGTTTATGAATAATATATAACATTTAATAAAACCAGACATTGTCTCATTAATGTCATCAGAGGTGAGGTGGATTCTTCTCTTATATCTGGCATTTTTAGGTCATGTACTAAGTAAAACAGGAAAAAGAGGTAAACATTTAAATTCCAGTAAATTTGAGGTTTAATTCTTAGGGATTTTAACTACTAATCAGACTTAAAATAATCACCTCACATATTTGTTAAATCACCTGCTTGGCAGTGAATTTTTTTTCCTTGTAAATGCTGGTGGAAGGTAAGGTACAAAGACTTGGCAGCTTCTGAGAGGGCACACAGTAGGAGGCTGTGCTGATTAGCTACTGTCAGTCTGACACAAACTAGTACCATCTGGGAAAGGGACCTCAACTGAGGGATTGTCTGCATCAGATTCACCTGTAGGCAAGTCTGTGGTGACTCTCTTGATTAATGAGATTAATCCAATTGTGGATGGTGCCACCCCTGGGCTAGTGGTCCTGTATGGTATATGACAGCAGGCTGAACAAGCCAGGGAGAGAAAGTACGCAACACACACACACACACACACACACACACACACACAGACACACACACACACACACACACACGGCTCCTGCTTGGGTTCCTGCCTCCAGGTTCCTGTGTGAGCTCTTGCCTTGGCTTCAATGTTGGACTCTTTCAGCTCCAAGCTGTTTTTGTAGTCAGTGTTACAGCACACAAAAGGGAGCAAACCAAATACAGACAGAAATTGACACTGGATGTGGGGCATTACTGTAAAGGACAAGACCGTATAGTTTTTAAAGAAGGTTTTGGAAGGATTTATTAGTGCTCAGAGCTTAATGAGCTGCTACGTGATCTTGGAAGACAGGATGTTGAGATGATACAGGCTTGGCTTGTGAAGCTTCATTAAGAAGCAAAGACCCTGTAAGGACCATTCAGGTTTTAAAACAAGAGTCTGTGGAAGTGAAACCTCTGCTAACTGGGACAATCATTTCTGGTCAACTGGGGGCTGAGAATCAGGTCTGATTAACAAGAGACCAGCATCACTGAGGTTGACTTTGGGAAGTATTTCCTCAAGGCCGGATGTAGAAGCTGTGGAGCAGTGTGAGGCAAAGTCACATCTCATAGTATGTAAGAGCTTCCTGTGTGGCCGTGCTCTTGGTGACATGGAAGCTCCAGGACTCAGAGGGTTATGGGGAGACGCTGAGGCTTAGCATCATGTGACAGGATCGAAGTCTCTGAAAAGAGGTCAGGAGACCGTCAGTGATGGTGTGACCTCAGCTGCAGTGGAGACCCCAGCGTGTTGGAGATGCCAAGGCTGTGACAGGACCAAGCGCAGTGGCAGGGTGGAGAAGAGCAGCCTCTGCAACACATTGTGTGTGTTGCTGGTGGTGGAACTGGAGAGCTGGGGCTTCCCAGGTCCTTTGGAGTGAGTCTCAGACACTATGAACTGAGCTATTTACACTATTGGATTTGGGTTTTGCTTTGATCCAGTTGATTTTATTCCTTTGCTCTTCCTGTCTGAAATGTTAGGATTTTACAGTAGCCCACAGTAAAGAAGCTTTGAACTTTTAAAGTGTTGGGATTTTATTTTAAAGAGTTTGGGATTTAAAAAGCTGTACTATGTTTTATATTGTGAGACTTTGGAGATGAACAAGAAAGAAAAGATTGTAGCTTAATAATGATGTGTTTGTATGTCAAGTTGATAAATAGTCAGTTTTGCTGGTTAGTTTTTGTCAGCTTGGAACAAACTAAAGTCACCCAAGAAAGGGGAACCTCTTCTGGGAAAGTGTTTCTATCAGATTGTCTTGTAGGTAAGTCAGTTGGGTTATTTTCTTGCTTAATGTTTAATTGGGAGGGCCCAATCTACTGTTGCCAGTGCCAGGCCTGAGCAGGTGGTCCTGGGATGTACAAGAAAGCAGGCTGAGCAAGCTATGAGGAGCAAGGAAGAAAGCAGCATTCCTCCATGGCATCGGCTTCAGTCCCTGCCTCCAGGTTCCTGCTCGAGCTCCTGCCTGAATTTCTGCATGATGGACTGTAACTGCATTAAATACCCTTTTCTCCCCAGTTTGTTTTTGGTCAGTGTTTTATCACAATAACCGAGTGCAAAGGTGGACAGATGCTGGTTACAAGTTGCTCTTAACTATGCAGTTGTTAAGTTGGGTTGTTCAAAGGCGTTCACAGTACTTGCTCCAGAGACAATGGCCATTTAGTGTGACATGAGGAGACAATATCAGAAGGAATCCCAGAGGAGAGGGCATCCTCAGATCTAAGGCACATAAGGCTTCCAAGACTGTTGATCTCATCCACCGAATCATTTCACATGGAAACAGTTACCATGGGTACAGTGAACTCATGACTTTTCTAAGTTATAATATGAAAATATTAGTTTCATCTAATCTTGTCCTTGTATTCCTACAAAATTTGTTTTCATCTTAAAAATTCGCTATGGACTTTAATGTGTATTTATGTTTTACTGTGTGTGCATGGTCATGTGTGTATGCACTCATGTGCAAAGGCACACCCCTGGAGCTCAGAGGACAAGCTGTGTGGCAGCCCTCACCTTACACCTACTTCACATGCCAAGTGAGATGTCCCAAGAGATTCCTGCAATTCTCCTATACCTTCTTTCTGTCTCCCCAAGTGCTGAAGACATAGACAGCTGAGTTATGTTCCTGGCTTTACATGGATTCTGAGAACTCAGACTTGGGTTCTCATACTGGGACAATAACTGCTTCCAACACTGAGTTGCCTCCCCAGCTCCACTGACTTTAAGATCAGGATCACGTTACTAATTTCAAGCTGACATAGACAAAAATATGTCCACTGTGGCTCAAGGCTCACAAGATGGAAACCCCTTTCACATCCTTCTGCTCTTCCTTTTCCTCTCTCTGGACATGTGGCCTGGGAGTGAGAAGGAGATGAGGGTGGGACTGGACACAACTGACCTGGGGGCTTTGAGATGGCATCTGTGGCAGGTGGAGGAGGGAAACACTCTCAGGTCAATTCTCTTCCTGGTAGGGGGAGCACAGACCACCTATACCTGTCTGAGCAATAGTGGCTGAGAGAACCCAATATTCCAAATCTGCCTTGCAAGATTTGATCCCACCAGTCTGAAGAGTCATGACTTTCCAGGCCCACTCAAGACAGCAGAGACGACTCTAGGCATCCTGGTTCTTACCTTCACCCACCTGGACAGCTCACCTGCTCTGCCTTGAACACAATCTGTCTTTGCTTCTAGCTGGGAGGCTCACAGGTCATTTGTGAGTCTCTCTGTGGAGTCTGGATTGAATGAACATCTCCACAGCTTCTTCCTATATGACAGTTTTAGCACCTTGAACTCTGCCCCATTAGCTATGGATTTCCTTAAAATCATAGAATAACCAATTTTATCTGCATTTCTATTAGGTGGAAAAGGGTGTGTGCATGGTGTGTGGCACATGGTGCACGGTGGATGCCTGCTACAGACCGAATGGATGATTGGATTAAGTCAACCTTATGAGAAGCATAAATAAAGTAGGACCACTAAGTAGGTTAGGCACAGAGTGGGAAAGGTCTGGGTGTCCTGCAAGGAGCATCTTCATTCAGCAAATATTTATTTTCTTAATATGATAAAACTGCACACAAAAGGCATGAGCAAAGCACCCTCTGTGCGAGCATGAGGGCCTGAGTCTGGGTCCCAGCAACCACATAAAATTCAGGCATGCCGATAAGCTCCTGTAACTCAAGCCCTGGGGGGTAAAATCAGGTGGATCCCAGGGGCTTGATGGCCAGTCATTCTACCCAAACATGAAGAGCTGCAGTTCTGTGAGAGACAGTCTCAAACAATAGGTGGAGAAGCAATTGAGGAGGACATCAAGTGGTAACCTCTGGCCCTCATACAGGCCCACAGTCATGTGCACCAGCACAAATGTGCCTATAACACACACATACACACACAATCACACATAAAATTGTTCTACATTTTCTACAGCAACAAAAAATGTCACCTCACTCATGTTCAGAGAACTTTAGCAGATCCATGGGGGAGAAGATGAACTCCACTTACAGAATGCTGCAGACGCATTTGACTTAACATTTTAAAACCAGGGTAAGTGTTTGGTTCTATGCTGTATTTATAAAATTACTCTAATAACAAGTTGGAGAAAGAAGAGGGAATGGAGGAAAAAGAGAGAACTCAGTTTTGGGAAGTGGTTATTAAAGGCAGGAGGAGGAAGGGCAAATGTAAGGACCAAGAGAATGTACTGACATGCTTTCATGAGATTCCTAAACAATCTCACACCATACTCAATAGGCAACCCACTGAGTACATGAGTACAGGTCACACTGAGTAGAGGTGACACTGGGTAGGGAAGGTGACACTGGGTAGGGAGGGTCACACTGGGTAGGGAAGGTTACACTGGGTAGGGAGGGTCACACTGGGTAGGGAAGGTGACACTGGGTAGGGAAGGTGACACTGGGTAGGGAAGGTCACACTGGGTAGGGAGGGTGACACTGGGTAGGGAAGGTCACACTGGGTAGGGAGGGTCACACTGGGTAGGGAAGGTGACACTGGGTAGGGAAGGTGACACTGGGTAGGGAAGGTGACACTGGGTAGGGAAGGTGACACTGGGTAGGGAAGGTCACACTGGGTAGGGAGGGTGACACTGGGTACAGAAGGTGACACTGGGTACGGAAGGTGACACTGGGTAGGGAAGGTCACACTGGGTAGGGAGGGGACACTGGGTAGGGAAGGTCACACTGGGTAGGGAAGGTCACACTGGATAGGGAAGGTGACACTGGGTAGGGAGGGTGACACTGGGTAGGGAGGGTGACACTGGGTAGGGAGGGTGACACTGGGTAGAGAGGGTGACACTGGGTAGGGAAGGTGACACTGGGTAGGGAAGGTGACACTGGGTAGGGACGATGCACTGGGTATGGAAAGCTGTCTTTCCAAATTCACGTCTGGGTGTCCAGTGAGAATCATGAGGTACCCTGGGACACTGAGCTGGGAGAAGTTGATTTCCCTAATTGCAGTGTATATGCAGAGTTATTTTTAACTCTAATTTGCTGATTATCTCATGTCCTATTCCAATATCTCTGGCTCTTCCTTTCCTGTTTTTTTTTTTTTAAATTTCACCCAGCAAATTCTATTTGTGAATCAATTTGTCCTGAGAATAGAGCAGGCTTGGCAGAAATGTCCTAAGTCCACAAAACTGGAAAGTACAAGAAAGAAAATCAAAGGTGAGCCAATTAGGGATTTATTTTAGGCAGAGATACAGCATGTCTCGCCAGGGAAAATAGAAAGTACAAAAATACAAACTTTACATTCAGGATCTTTTCTAAGTACAAAAAAGTGCAGACGCACTTGAAAGTGATGTTTTAATTGGTCACTGAGAGATTCGTGGGAGCAGGTGTTTTCCTAACGTGGATGTTTATAGCCAAACAGAGAATTCTGAACTGCCCATATCTCCCAGAACAAGGCAAAGGCAAGCTAAGCAAGGTGAGCACCGTTCACATCCTGGGGTGGGACTGGGGGAGGGGAAGACTCGTTTCCTCCACTATCCGCTCATCTTCTCTGAGAAGCCACCTCACTGGCCAGGGTGTGGTAGCTCATGGTTGAAATTCCAGCAACATAGGGGAGGACCTCCACAAACTCAGTCCAGTCAGGGCTATGCAGAGCCTTATCTCAAATGATATAAACCAACCAACCAACCAAATACTCTAAGTTTTATAGGAAGATCTTATCTACCCCATGAAGACCTCCTTGGGACCTCTGTTCATTTATGGTTTGACACCGAATGCTGGAGAGCCTCCTCCATTCTCTTGGATGGAGAAAATACCAACCAGCTCCTCTTCGGCTGGCTCATCTATGGAAGCTTTTGCACAAAGCCTGAGAACAAGACACTCAGCTTCAGTTGGAAATGTTTATTTTTGTTCTTAAACTGACCACGGACATTGGCAGCTTGATTATTTAGAGAAACACTTCAGCAAGTCTCAAAAGACAGAAATGATACTTGCTGGACAACTGAACCAAGTCATCCTGAGTTGAGCAGAACTTACAGCAGATTCTCTCAGCAATAAGCTGTGTGCAATGAAAGGACAGATATAGGCGACACCACAACACTGTGACAGGCACAGAGACAAGTGTGACCTCTCTCTGCTCCTTACGGTTTCTGCGGGTAAGTGAGCATAATTGTAGTCCAGTGCAGCTTTGAGTGGTTTCTGTGAGAGTTTCTCAGGACCTAGGGAATACCCAGCATCATCACTGACTCATTGGTTCTTCTGTGTCATGTGGCCATTTGAAGGTTGCTGATGACAAGGAAAGCAGAGATCTGCCATTACATGCAAAGAGCCTGAAGAAGAAACTCAGCATTAATGACACAATCCCAGACAATGGTTTTACAACACAATGGGAGAGCAGGCATGACTCAGCTCTGTGATGCTTTCTGTACTTCCAGATAGAGTCAGAGGAGGGTCTGATTATGTGAACACATCACTTACCAATGTCCCCTTACTGCAACAATGCCCTGTGTAATTCTTTTCACAAACATAACAGAAGACAAAGAAGATATCTATTAAGCTGCATACCTTTATTACAATGTGCAGAGATGAATGATGTAAAATAATTAAAATTGAACTGGTATGGGGGTCATGGATTGAGGATGCTCCTACGGTCTCCTGTGGGAAACAGACTATGAGTTAAGGAGGACATAGGAAGATGTCCCAAGAGTTTCATTCCTTTTCAACCTCATCCTGATTCAGTTGGCTCTATTCCAGACAGTGTCAGCCCAACAGGAAGCTATAAAAATGTCAGCTTGCTTTAGGCCAGAGGTAGTTATCTGGAGGTGAGGAAGAGGAAGTTTGCAATGTGTTAAGCAACCAACTTGGAAGAAGAGGGGGCTGAGATCATATTTGGATCTGTAGTTTGTGTCTAGGAAAGCATATGTGTCAGCAGGAAGGGAGCCAGATGAGGAGTTGAGAGGAGCTTGGCAACTGTGGGTGAATGAGCAGAGAAGGGATAGGAATCACCTTACAGAGCTGCCCGGAAGGCCCAGAGGGTTGACCACATACAGTAGTCAATCCCAGCACCAGAGTACCTGCCTTCCATACTGCACAACAGAGCCATTGTAAGTACCATAAAGACTCTGTGTGTAAGAACCTTTAACCTTGCAGTGAATCGAGTCACACAATTACAGTGTTGTTGTATGGTAACTTTTACTTAAATGTGACTTCAGAGAGACAAGAGTATTTAAATGTCACTGATTGTTGTAAACAAAGCAATCATGGGAGCGGGAGCTTTGCTGCATGCATGCAAGTTCCCGTGGATCCAGGCTGCTCTGCATCTTCCCATCAGGAGCCTCCATTGCTGGAGTGTCATAGCCACAGACACATGCCTGAACATATCACTGAGGTGTCTAATCATGAAGGAGGCCATTGTTCTGTAGAGGGAAGGATAAAAAAACTAAAATGAGAAACTAATGAGAAAAAAGAAAGAAAGAAACTAATGAGAAAGAGAACCAGATATCTGAGCACTCTTTAGTTTTGTAATTTGTACATAGTTTCCCACCCATGCAGCAAGGATGATTATGTATGAAAGTGAAATGCTTATTATCCTTAAGAAATTCCATGAAAATAACTTAGGGTGGAAATATAGAGGGTGCGTTTGCTGTTCATTTCATAAAAAAATTATGTCAGTAAGTGATATCCTATTTTAAAAGGTAATGACCCTGGGCTATTTCATGTGTTATACATAATACAAATGTGGGTGATTCTAAGTCAGGGCTTCCAGGTGGCTACAAGAAGTTGCTGGGGAAACTAATAGTTACCTGAAGCCTCACCAGGGCTGAGAAAGAATAAGTACTATCCATATGGCTTTATCCTATGACTGGTAAGCTGCTACTGGCTTTTGACCTCTAAAGCACTCTTGTGACCTTGTGAATGGATTTCATCAAGGATAGTGAGTTAGGAGAAAACAAGACTGACCCACACTATCTCATAGGACCAAGGTGCAGGGGCCACTCTCTGTCAGATCCCCCATAGGTCACTGAGTGCAAAGACCAGCCCCAGTCATCATAGATGGGAGATGGGCTTGCACTGGACTGTGAATGTCAGAGGTGAGAATCACTGTGGAGCTCCTATAGACTGGTTTCCACATTGGGAAACCTTCCTTCAGGTTGGCCTTGAGTCTGCTGATGATGCTTCCCTTATATTAGGGAACTCAGTTAAGTCTTCAGTGGAAAGTTTCAAACCTATGGTCCAACACTGTCAGCACGAGCACCCACACCCCTTGCATTTTCTCTGAAATCAGTGATCTGTTCACTCTCCTTACTGTATTCTGCATACGGTGCAGGTTCAAAAGCTATCCATGACCTCTCAATTGACGCACATGTAGGCCTGCTTTCCCTTCCCTATTTTTCCTGAACACATTGCCTGTTCTGACTGAAGCAGTGTGGTATTATCAGCTGAGATTTTCTGGTGGAATCCTGACTTCTGCTCAAGCTGAAGCAGTTTGCACAGCCCCAACACAGAACTCCAGGCCCTCCTTTCTAAAGAGCTCCAGCCCAAGTCCAGTTGGCATTGCACTCCCTTACTTTTCTCCACACTCTCCAAAGTCACAATGTTCTTCCCTGAAGAGCAATGACTTTCCCACAAATCTCCTCAGCTCTGCCCAAATCTGACATGTAGCAACACGAGACTTCAGACCTGTCTCATTCATGGAAAGTCCTCTGCAGTTCATTTTAATTAGAAAATTGCTTTGAAATCTGTCTCCTCTTCCACATTTTCATTGACCAAGATGTCTGCCTGAGATAGTCTAACAAACATGGCACCAGGAAGTCATCAAATGTTGATATGTTCCAGAATGTTTCTAGAAATGCTTTAAGAACTTCATACGCTTTAGATTCTTTTAATTGTGTATGTTTGTGTGTGTGTGTGTGTGTGTGTGTGTGTGTGTGTGTGTAGGACAGTATGAGCCCATGCAAGTGTAGGTACACATTTCTCTGATGCCCTAGAGTTGTAGTTACAGGTTGTGAGCCATGGTTGTATTTTGGAAGCCCAGCTCTGGGCCTCTGTGAAAACAGAGAACAGTGTGCTCTTAACCACTGATCCATCCTTCCGTCCTAAGAACTTAACATGTAATGGGCATTATTACAAAGTTAGCATTATTCCATGTAACTTTAGCTTCAGTGGCAGTTTCGTCTTGCAAATTCATTCTAAGATTTTTCCTAGCAACATTTTATCTTAATTAAATCACTGTTATTATGTTTCATATATTTCTCTTTTGTTCTAATTCATGTTGTCTATTTCTTCCCTGCTGACTTCTTGTGACTGTCTCTTCATTTAATTATGTTTTTAGTTTTACGTCTTTGAGAATACCTATCACAGGTACTTTAAAACAATATGCTAATTCTTACATCTGAGTCAGAATTTGGAAATAGTTTACACTGACTGTTGTCTGTTTCGATTCCACTTCTTTTAATAGTCATTTCTATTAATGCTTTAGTTCTTGGTTGTGAAACTAACCTTTAACATCTGAGCCATGTCTCCAACCCAATATCTTATATTTTTAATAGAGTCATAGATCTAAATTCCTTTCCTTAATTTTGGAAGCAGAGAATGCCATTTATCTTATCTATTTTTTTGTGAATTTCATACATGTATACAATGTACTCTGACCATATCAGTCCCTGCTCCCCCTCTTCCCAGACACCACCTCCCTGCTCTCTCTCTTCCTCTTCCTAGATCCCATCTCCCTATTCCCCCTCCGTCTCCTCCCAGACCCCATCTCCCTGCTACCCTCCCTCTCCTCCCAGACCTACCTCCTTGTTCTCTCCCTCCTCCCAAACCCCACTTCCCTGTTCCCTCTCTCCTCCCACCCCCCACCTCCCGTACTTCCTTCCCAACTTCATATCCTCTCACCTTAGCCTGCTGAGCCTCCTCAGTGTTGTCCACGTGTACACGGAGTTAGGACCATCCCCTGAGTGTGGACAGTCTCGGGTGACATCTTCCTGCAGGAAACTGACCCTACCTTATCCAAGCAGCCTCCAACTGCCAGAGCTTCTCAATATAGATGAGACAAGTCTACCATTTATTATTTTATTTTAGATACCATAAGAGATTTGCCAAAGAGACTGTACTCTGTTGTAGATTCTTTTGGATCACATTAAATCTTGGTGGCAGCAGATAATTAACCTTATTTTCATCAAGTTATTTTCATAAGGTTTCATAATTTTCATGCCATTTATCGTATCCATTTTTTGTGAATTTCATACATGTATACAATGTATTCTGATCGTATCAATCCCAAAATGGCAGTTTAGCAGCGTGAACCCTCCCCAAGGGCCTGGTACCTGGTATGTCCTCCTTGAGCCTTGCAATTCAGCTGCACTCAGTGTGTTGTTCCCTGAGCCTGAACTGATGAGGAGTTGGACAGCTCTAATTGGCAAAGGTGGAACACGCCCTCCATGGTTCCGTCCCGCTAGGTGCTTCTCTCCTTGCTTTCCACCTGCTGGGGAGTCGCTGAGTACCGCCTGTGAGGCCCACATGCATTCCCACCCGCAGCCCTGATTTGAAGTTTCCTATTAGGGGTACTAACTAGGAGTTGACCTTGCATGACAAAAGGCATTTTACACGCAACCATTTTTCTTACCAGTGTCAACTGCTCTCTCAACCCTATCATCTTCTCAATGTTGAGGGCTGGCATGAGATTTTGTGTAGTTCTTCTTGGTTTGTCTCCTCCCCATTGCAGAGATGACACCCCTCGTTTCTGAGAGTGAGGTTTGCTGTATGTGTGTGTCCACTCAGAATCCCTCGGAAGTAAAATGTCAATTACTGTGTTAAATGGTGATATGCATTTAATCGCACAAAGGTTTCTCAATTATGACTGTCAGGGTTGTCTGTGGAAAGAAAACATGCCACTCGGAGGATATTCATGCCCAGGTTTTCCCGACATCTCAGGCCTCCTGTTTCTATCTCAGTTCTCTGTCAGGCCACATTCAGGGTTTGCCTGCCTCCCCATCCCTTTACTGCCACATAGGTCTCCTAAAGGTAGGTTGTATACTCTTTCTCTTCTTCCCAATCCATTAGATATGAAATAAAAATAATGGTTATTTATCCAAGTCTTTCCAAAAGGTGCAATGTTTCATTACTGGGAACACAGAAAAGTATGTCGAACATTTGCGTCCCAGTTTGTTGTGGGGCTCATGCCTCTGTTCCCACACTTGGAAGGATGAGACAGGAGGATTATTATGAGTGGGATCCAGAGGGGTGAGTCTCTCCCCACCCTCTCTCTAACACATACACATACACAGGAGAGAGAGAGGAAGAGAGAGAGAGGAAGGAGGGGGGAATGGATGATGGCAGGCAAGCTTGCTTCCTAGCAGTTGAGAATCAGAAGAGTTTCTCAGCTGGAGGAAGATTTCCCATGAATTGAGCCCCTCTAGGACTGGGAATTAGATAGCAATGCTCCCTACTTCTTCAAGTGACACAGCCAGAGATATTTGAAAATTTTTCACTAGTTTTAATCAAGAAAAAGATGTTTTATTCAGAATATCTCTTATAGCAGATTTTTAAGGCATTTGCTCTTTGTATCAATTATATTATCATGGTGGTCACATGTCTATTTTACCCCGACTGCTTGAGTTGTTTGCAGAGGGGATTTCTCTCTGATAGAAATCTGCTTCAGAGTCTGTGTTAAGCCTTCTTCTCATCGATCGATCACTGCCCTTGACCTCAGTCCCACACCCGCCAGGGCGCCTCAAATCTCCCGAAAGTCCTCTCTTAGGGGAAAACATTAAAGTCATTCACTCCCTCAGGTAGTTTTGTTTTATTGGCACATGAAGAGTTAAACATCAGGTGGCTTGAGAGAGCCAACTAAAAGGGGAGAGTTAGCTTAATCACAGGGCTTTCCCTCTCTGTTTCTCCCAGCAGTTACTTTAAACTACTAACTTGAAATCACAGTCCTGTGCTGTCCTCAGAAGTTCACTCAATCAAAAGCCAAGTGCTGAGTAATCACAGATCTTAAATAACTAGAAGTTCTGACCTCTACCAGAAGAGGATTAGACACCCAGTAGCCAGAACTCAGTTCTTCGATCCAGGGAATGTGGGTGCATAATGAGAAATCCCTACAGCCCTGATCACAGCCCTGTCCTCAGCCAGCCCGAGCTAAGTGGAAAACCTCTTTAATTCCTTAGGAGATCCTATCTGCCTGATGGAAATAGATATTGGCTTCTGTGTAGCGTGATTAGAGGAACCAGGCGGATTAGCAAAGATGCAAGGAGAAGCTCACCCGGGCTCATTTACATGGAATCACAGCTGACAGGTGATGCCAGGGAGACAGACACCCAGAGACAGGACTGGGCTGGGTCCAGACTCCCACTTATTTACTCAAGTTATAGGGGGATTAGGAGACATTTATTTTGCCATATTCAATTTTTGAAATCTATTAAACACTTCGATGCCTACTTATTTTATTTTCTGTAGCAAGAAGCCAAACTGTTTGGAGAGATGTTGATTCCCATTCAAAACAACCTGTCAACTGATTGCAAAGGAAATGGAAGCAGATGAAGCTATGTCTCTCTCCCATAGTGTGATGGGATGAATGAAAATTATTTCTATTTATTTAGAGCATGAATATTTGAAAGCTACAAATTCTTTAACACCATGTCACTGCTTGCTCATGACTGTTCGATGAGACATGCACACACAAACACATGTATGCTCTGTATGTTCCAGACATGTATATGCACATATGGTGCAGCGTAGTGTATCTGGTACTATTTTACTGAAGCTATTGCTTATTTTAGATTACTGCATCTTAAGTAAGCCTTGAATTTTCTGATATAAGTACAAAATGTGTGTGTTCTGCCTTTAGCACTGAAGTTAAAACTTCCCTGAGACGACAAGCACTCAGAAGGATCAGCAGGAATGCAATTTTATATTTTGCTACTTCTTACATTACTATAACTTGCTTTCTCTGATTAAGTTAAATGAAGAAATAGTTTCACTTATGTGATTAACTACAGAATACAGAATTACTCAGTGGTAATTATGGTAAGGGTTTCCCTTTGTACTACTGCTATAGTACTGCAGTTACTGCACGAGCAGAATGTTTTCACACTTGGAGTGTTCTTAAAATGATTGCAAGCCAGTCAGGGGTGGTGCGTGCCTTTAACTCCAGCACTCAGGAGGCAGAGGTAAGCAGATCTCTGTGAGTTCAAGGCCAGCCTGGTCTACAAGTAATTCCAGGACAGCCATAGTTACAACAGAGAAACTCTGTCTTTGAAAAACAAAGCAAAAACAAACAAACAAAAATGATTTCAGCCTCCAAATACAGAAAATTTGAATACAGTATGAAACATCATATTTTAGGAAGAAGCGTTGAGGTCTGATCAAATGACACATCATCCTCAAACTTAAAATAGGGGATGTACTCACCTACATTAGGATTATTAAACGAACACACAGAAGAGCCCCAAAGCCTGTCAGTGAAGTCGAGTAGTTTGCACCAAACCGGGTCTAAACATAATGAGAAAGTATTTTAAGGGGGAAGTGTTAATTTTAAAAATTCAAAATTATTTCATATTTAAAAATTAAAAGCATATAATAAAATGAATTATTAAAATCACTTTAAAACAATTTATGGGTAAATCATTACAAACAATGATATGCATAGAGATGAACACATTTCTGAGGCTGACATTCACTTTTCTTTCTTGTGATGCCAAGGGCTGAATTCAAGGTTTGCACATGTGTCAGCCGTAGGCCAGCGCCCCCGGCCCTTTATCCTTTACCACGAAACGTGTCAGTGGCAAGTTTCTTGCAAGCATAGTTTTCAGTTCAGAAATCAACTGTCTTTTTGTGGTGGAAAGCAAACATTAGTAGTGTTAAATTTAGAGAGATCTTTTTTGCTTTTTGTTTATTTGCTTGTTTCATCTCTTGATTTTAGAACATGAAACAGATTGCAGTCTCTAGCATGAACCCCATGTAGTCACTCATTTTGAATACATAGCTGGACTTGAGTTGTGAATAATGCATTGATTTCTATTTCAAAGTCCTTGATAGATATTCATCTCTGGTTTTCCATTATTACACTGAATTTTTTTACTTTTATAACCAAAGAAATATGTGTGTAAACATATAAATGAAACCTGCTGGAGCCACTTGATATTGCTTATATGTAGGTAATTTTAAAGCTGACTATTTTGTATTGTATAAGCTGTATATGTGTGTTTGCCTTCATGTATGTATGTGCACTACATGTGTGCAGTGCCCAAGAAAGCCATATGAGACCATTAGATCCTCCTGGACCTGGAGATGTGGTGGGCACAATGTTCCAACAGTAGATGAGTAGCTATTGGCTAGGGAGAGAAAGTCAGTTTACTTTAAGAAGAAAGTATAAACCATGATTAACTGACCATTCTCCAACAGAAGGCTCACAGCCGAGAATATATGGGCAGCACAATTGGACATGAGAAATTTCAAATGATTTAAAATATCGCATACCTGAGTCATAGAACACAGAAAAATCAGGCTCCTAGTGAGCTTGGTGCTTCATCCCTAATGGTTCGCTGTTATAATGCAGGAGAGGGGCTATGCACTGTACCAGAGAACAGTTAATCATCACTACCACCTGACTGTACACTCAGAGAGCTCCAGAAATGACTGGCCTGGCTCTACGTGCCTGCTGGTGCAACGGTGGCACGGATACCATGGGAATAAACCACCACTTTCTGTTTAAATTTAAGGATGACTGCAAAAGATAAAAACCCATGTCTGGCACCATTGCTGACCTCAGGAACCTCTTACCAGACATGTCACGTGCCCTGGAAAAGAACCTGTGACTATTATGGTGTGCCATGCTATATTCTATTCTTGAGGCACTCTCCCAATGATTTCTTCCCTCAGTTGTCTTCTCTGGAAGTTTTGTAATTTTATATTTTAATATAGATCTACGGTCAATTCTGAGTCAAGTTTTGTGAGAAATATGATGCTTGTGTTTATGAACCTCTTCTTTTTTGAGTTATTAGTAGAAACCACAGTTGTTCCTTCATAGTTTGTGAAACTTTTCCATGATTGTATCACATTTCTTCTTTGGGGGCAAAGATCAGTCAGTGCATTTGTCCGTCCTGTGTAAACAGTGTCTGAGTGCTTTTCCATCTTCCCCTGTACTGCTACCCTGCTAGCATTTTTTGCATTTTGTCTTGGAACGAATTGTCACGAACTTTCCATATTTGTTGTTCTTCAAGATCTTGTAGATGATGTTATGTGTCTCGCCTTTCACACAAACCTTTCGAATCAATTTCTCAATACACAGAATACAGCTTGCTAGGATTTTCCTTGTGATTGTTAAGTCAGTCTATCACTTTGGGTAGTATCAGCGTGGAACCTTAACAGTGAGTGTGAGATCTCTGATCACCTGGACACATCACATCGCCCTCGACATTTCTCCTGTACTACAGCCCTGGCTTTCCAATTTCAGGAAAAAAAGCCGTGTTATTTAAAGTAAAACAATTCTCCCATGGGAAAGGTGGCAAAGACACAAACATGTGTTGTGTTATAAAAAGATTTTAATAGTGAGACAATTCATAAACTATGGGGGAAAGCAAACATAACAAAATAATAACACCAATGTGCTCATTTTTCTTACTACTAGGAACTAAAGTGACAGCCTCGGGTCTGCTGGACAAGGACTCCACCACGGAGGCAGATCCCTGATATGTTGAATTTTTCCATATACCCAAACTGTTGACATCCTATAATTTGTCAATAGATGCCCAATGTCAAAAACAAAGGTTTTGCTATAGAAACTGAAGAAATTTCTTTGTTGGAAAATCAATTGTCACAAATAGGAAAAGTTCACAATTCAGTTTCTTTGGAGACTCAAAGAGAAGTATGCTCAAAATAATTCAGCCCCATCGACTTAAGAGATGTTTCTTTTATCTGTTGTCTCTGTGTGAAACCCTGAGTAAGTATCCAGTAACTGAACAGAAGCACATGGCTGGAGCTGTGGGAACATATTCTTCTGCCCTCAGGGGAGAATGAGGAGTGAAGGAACCACACTGCCCACACCCTCCAGGGGACAGCTCACTCTCCTATTAGATTAGCACAGACTTAGGCTGCCTGAGCCTGGCCTTCCTTGTGTGAATACTCTTCATAAAATACCAAATAAGACACATTTCAGAACAAGTCAAATGATTCACAATCTAGCCTGTAACTAAAATCACCTCACAAATTATCATGCAAACAGATAACCGTGGAGTAACGGAGAAGATCACTACTATTTTACCAGGGTAGCCGTCAAAGCCAGAATTCAATATGACCCAGACTATGGAGAGACAGACAGTTCTTTCCATACATGAACCTTATGCATGTGGTCCTTCATTGCACACAGATGTTCAAGTGCTTCTGCACAAGGTACACACTTTGGTGCATGCTGGTTACTGTCAGGATGGCTTGTGCACTACAAACCACAAACAACCAGATGGTCTTGAAGGGTGATGTTCAACCAACACCCCTAACAAAACAGTTCTTGTAAAACTACTCACTACCAAACAGCTAGAGAATCACATGCATTTAATTCTTTCTTGATTGCAGAATAATTTTCTATCAGTTGGCAGAAGTAGTGATAGGAATAAATCTCTCCCTCAACACTGCAAGCACCTCTTGTCTTAGTTTTGATATTAATGCCAACAAAATTAGTAATTTGACAATTAGTTCACCATTTACCTCAGAAGACATGAAAGGAAGAAAAAGTATTTTAACCAGATTAAAAAGTGCCTCTGACAAGCCAGGATCCTGTCGTGTTACAGCCTTCCAACTTTAACATTTTCATGTCTGCTTGGCAGGTTATTAAAATAAATGAGGGTGCAATGGACTGCTATTCCTCTCCTCCCTAATGGGACCTGAGGAATTTGCAAGCCACCGATGTAAATTGACCAGCCCAGAGACTGAAAGGATTTAGCTAAAGTGGACAATTAGGATCATTCTGCAGAGCCGAGTGAAATATTCCTTGCTATTTTAATAATTCAGGCCCAGGGTAATTTTCGGAGGCTGAGTTTGTCAAGATAATGTGCCTGGTGCTTGTCTGCTTGTCATTTTTAACTCAATCTCACATGTTGCAGGTGCAGCCTAGCTTACCAAACAGTAAAATCATTCACTGGAGAATTTGCATACAGAATACAGATAAACTGTGCAGAGGAGAAGCAGAGCCGTAGATTGACAGGGCTCTGCAGTCTGGATACTTCATGATGGGGACCGTGTGGATGGGGGACAAACGCTACTGTCTCTGCTGATGCAATTACGAGCATTCCTGGGCAATATTCACATACAGGTGTGGACTCTGAGCTACATGTTGCCTTGTGAAACTCACACAGCTTCTACCATGGGATGTGTGAAGGCTGAGGTATTCCCTCTTGGCACATGCAAATACTCACTTTCAGCTCAGCTTTACATCGCTGAATGATGGCATAATATCTTTAACTCTGGGTCACGATGTGTGCTTAGAGAATCACGTCTGCGTTTTGCATTAAGTAGCCCTGCGAGTAGCAAGTTCATCAGGGGAACCCTGGTTATTTCAGCATATTCCACGGTCGCCACAGATAAAAACATCACTCATGATTACAGTGATTGCTATAAAGCCAGAAATAGCCCATTCTGTCCACTCGTCTAGCAGGACGTGGGAAGGGTCACATTACACTGAAAGCAGGAAGTTATTAAAATAGGATTCTCACTGAAGAGTCTCCCTCAGACAGCTCTGTTAGCAGCCTTTCTGCTCAAGGACTCTGCTCATTGATCAGTGGGTGACGAGTGACCTCAAGTCAAGAATGCTTTAACCCTTTTCTTCCTATGACAGTGAAAACAAACGTTAGGGTAGAATGAATGTAAGAGGAAATGACACCAGGGAGGCAAGGAGTTAGACAGGAGTAATTGAAGAACCACATCGGACCCCTGGTAGCTGGGTCTGCACACCGCGAGAACAACCCTGTGCGGTTCAACGCCCTTAACTTTGCAGCAAGTTATTCCCTGCGTCAGAATCTAAGGCTCCAGGGCATTCTCCTATACCTGTGTGGAGGCCAAGGGTCTGCAACCTGAAAAGAACTGTGGTTTTGACACACTTGCCTTTTGAGGAAAGTGTGGGAGGAAATTCCCTACGAATGACCTTGTCCACCACGATTTGGGAAAGCAAAGGGTCCCACTTACACAATGAATCTGCCACCTGATTCACGTGTATTCATGAAATCCTCTAAATCTGCCACACACAGCCCACTAGGCTGTGCCTGCTCTGGGGCCTCAGCCCACTCCGACCTTTCTTTGGAGAGTTTGCGTTGCTTTGCTCAATGAACGTTCAGTGTTGATTCCTCTTGACCAAATTCTTTCCTTCAAGCATCCAAGAATAGAAAGACCCACAGTATTCCCATGACCTTCGTAACACCTCATCATATCATCTCGTCCTCTGTTTATTTAATTTGTTTCTTTATATTTATCTGTGTGTGTGACACTGGGGTCATACCTAAGGCTCTGTGCTCCCTAGGCAAGTATGCTATTTCTGAGGTGGATCCCAACCCTGTCTGATTTGTTCTAAAATTTCCACACGGTGCTTTTTTGAAGGTAGGATTTATGGTGAGTAAAATATCAACAAAAATAATAACAACATTGCTTTAGTAAAAGAGGTGTTTTCCAGCGTAAGGTAACCTAAGAGTAGAAGCTTAGGACATAAGCATTATTAGGTCAGTGACCTTTGCATGGATTACTTTTTCACACAGACATGACTCTGCATCAACCTGTGTAGATTCAGAAGTAAATTGGAGTTGGCTCAGTCAGTAAAATGCTTTCCTTACAAACAAGAGAATCTGAGTTTGATACACAGACCCCCATAAAAGAAAATAAATAAAGCAAAACTAGGCATGATGTCTCATGCTTACAATTCCAGTGTTTGATGGTGGAGACAGAACCCTGAGGAACTCTGACCAAGCAACATGATTGGTGAGACCGAAGCCAGTGAGAGACCCCATCTCAAAAAGAAATTTAGATAGCTCCCAAAGAGGAGCACATGACTCTGTTCTCTAGCCTTCACATACACCAGAACTCCCCACCCACACACACACCAGCAAAAATCAGCACTTCACAGACAGATGCACACACCAGCACCACACACACATACACCACAGACCTGCATATACTAGTACCCCCTCACACACATGCACACATCAGCACACACACACCTGCACACACCTGCACACACCAGCATCCCCCACACACATGCACATATCAGCACACACACACACAAGCTTACACACTTGCACACACTATCAAAAGCGTACACACACACATACACACACCAAGGTGTACCCACACAAATAATTACACACACAATCACCCACACACATGCACACACCAGTACACATACATGCACACATTTGCACACACACACACATACATGCACACACCAGCAGACACACCTTCACACACAACACCTGCACACATCAGCACACACACACCTGCACACATCATCACATCTGTACATACCCACACACCTGCACATACCAGCACACACACACATTCACACAGAAGCACACACATAAACATGCACACACCAGCACATACACACACCAGCACACATACAATATACACCAGCACATACACATGCACACACAAGCACATACACACATGCACACACCAGCACATGCACACACCAGCACACACACACACACACACAGTTCAGCACATATACACATACACACACACACACACACACACACAGCAAATCAGCACATACACACATACACACAGCACACACACACACACACACATAGCATCACACACACACATGCAAAATACACATACACCAGCACACACACACACACATGCAGCACATACACACAGCACACACAAACACACACACACACACACACACATACACATAGCATCACACACACACATGCACACACCTGCACACACATACCTGCACATACTTACACAGACACACCTGCACAATCTGCACACATACACCCACACACAACACACAACACACCTGCACACACACCAGCACAAGCATACACATACTTCTGAGTATACCCACAACCACATAAATACATACACATACAAATACATACAATCACCCCACACATGTGCACACACACACACCCTCACACACCTGCACACACTCAAGTGTACATACACACACGTACAAACCTACACAAAAAATAAGTTTCCTAAGCAAAGGTTTGGGAAACTAAAACAGGCAGATTATGCCAAATAAATCATCCATCTATCAACTAAACCCTCAAAATCTCAACTACTTCACTGTGATTACAGCAGTCCTTGACCGCTGCCCCCAGGTGGTTCTGTGAGGCAGACAATTGGTGGGTCATGTGGTCTCTGAATCAAGTTTCCTTTTTAGCCTTGGCCACTTCAAGCCCTCTGGTTACGTCTCTGTGTGACCCAGTAGGAAGGGCCTGTGTGTGACCTCTGAGAGCTGCATGTCTCAGACGGAGGAGGATCCTCCATGCAGGACTCACCTCCGCCGAGTCTGGGGCCTGAGCTGAGAGAGGACATCGTCTACAACAGCAGTTCTTGCTGGTGACCAATATGGCCGGATTAACCACGTAAAGAGTGACATCAGAGGCTCCCAGGTCTAGAACACCAGACAAGACGGGAAGAGTGACACAACTGTACTTTGAACAGACAGGGGAATGGGCAGAGGTCTCTTGAGACGTCACTTCGGCATGCACAACCAGGCTGGCGGGAGTTTCACCACGCCCTGGCCTCCAGTGGCTTCCATACCCAGCCACAAGATGTTCAGCAGCCAACTAACTCCCTCTTGAGTCAGAGTAACAACAACTCAATAAACGTGCCTAAAAGCCAAGCTCTGCTCCTCTCACTGCCTGCGTGGCCGGCCCTGGGCCAGCTCTTCCAGAAACTGATTCAGCAAGGACTACCCTGCCCCTGTGTGTTCTGCCACCTCAGCTGAACCTTCCCAGCCTGTGAAAAGAGAGAGTAGCTTTGTGAGGTAGCAGAGCCAAACAGGGCAGCAAACACCTTGTGCACATCCCAGTAGCAGAAGCTGTCCCAGGGCCCCAGCTGCTAGGGCATCCAAGGAGTAAAGGAGCCTTGTCTCCCAGGGGTTGGTGGACATGGACCAGTCTCTGTCACATGGATCTGTAGATTACAGAGCACCAAGGTTTCCATACTGCACGCAGTCAGGAGTGATCAGTGCTGGGTAGACAGAGGAACAGGGGCTCTGGAAGACACCTGACAAATAGAAAAGAAACATCAAGTCTCTCCCAGTCTCCACTCATGCTTCTGTTCAACAGTCCAATGATAAGGGTTTTCTGGAGGAAATGGCATATTTAAAATATTTTTTAAAAACTTTGAAAGTTTAAGAGTTCTCTCTGAGCTGGGTGGCAGTGGCGCACACCTTTAATCCCAGTACTTGGGAGGCAGAGGCAGTCAGATCTCTGTGAGTTCAAAGCCAGCCTTCTCTACAGAGTGAGTTCCAGGACAGTCAGAGTTATTACAATAGAAAAAAAATCCTACCTTGAGAAAACAAAAAAAGAAAGAAAGAAAGAAGAAAGAAAGGAAGAAAGGAAGAAAGAAAGAAAAAATAATTCTCTGATGTATTTTCCACATGCTTACTCATTAGCCAAACCACCACATATTTCTTGGGATTGAGAGTCCTCTCTATATGTTAGTGTGCTCAATCTAACTCCATGATAGGAGGCTTACCATGTCTGCTACCCTTTTATAGATAGAGCTCCTGCCTAGTATTAGAGTGAGAATGTAAATGCAACTTATGTCCAACGTTCAAGTGTATTCAATTAATGTTAAATGAGTTATGAATGGTCAATAAATAAAAGCAAGCTATTGGTTACAAAGACTTTTGCCTGAGCACCTCCTTATCCTTATGAGTAAAACTTACAACCCAACTTTGAACTGGGTAGCCATGGCACGGACAGCTTGTGTGGTGGTTTGAATGAGAAACATTCCCCATAGGTTCGAGTGCTCTGATATTTGAATAATTGCTCCCAGTCTGGTGGTGCCATTTGGGGGAGATTTAGGGGTGCAGGCTTGCTGGAAGAAGTATGTCACTGGGGGCAGGCTTTGTGAGTAAAATGTTTTATGTCATATCCAGTTTTTCTCTCTCTCTTTCGCTCTCCATCCTTCCCTCTTTCCCCCTCTCTTTTCCTCTCTCCCTCCTTCCCTTCCTCCCTCCCTCCATCCATACCCGTCTCTGTATCAGACTTTCAGTGTGAGGTCTCTGCTTTCTGCCACTGCCTACATGGCTGTTGCTTGCTGCCAGCTTCCTCGCCATGATTACCTCTTTTTCCTCTGGAACTACATGCCAAATAAACTCTTCCTTCTATGCCTTGTCTTCATCCTGGGTGTTTCACTCTAGCAACAGAAAAGTAACTAATGCAGAATCCTTCTCAGATATCCCAGGAATGAGTGAGTCAGCCATGTTTACATATAGATGAATTGTGTGCCTCTTTGTACTATGAAGCCCTCATCAGCCAAATTCTCCTTGGGACAGCCCCTTCACTCACAATGGGCTAGATTGTGGCTGACAGCTACAAGGGATGACACAAAGCAATCTCTTGGCAGCTCAAATATATTAGGCCACTGGCATCCCTGGCTCTCAGGTAAAGGTGCCCCATTCACCTGGCCGGGAACACAGGTCTTTCCCAGGCACATGAAATACACATTCCCTCATGATCCATTCCCTGTACTACTCTACCCACGTACCTGAAACAACTCATCTATTAGCAAACAAAAACTGTGCAGCTTGACCAAAATTGAAAACCTAAATTTTCTTCTATTAGAATATTAATGTAACCCAGAATAGCCCCATTGGCTGTATTACTCCATTCATGCCTGGAGTATTTTGCAAACTGAATTTGACTTAAAAAAAAAATACTGATCTAGCATTCAGGAAGCTTGGCTATCCTTTCTGTTATGCTACATTTATAGAAAAATATCATAAACAACAAGAGCAGCTGGAGGTGGGGTTCCATGTTAAACAGTGTCTTCCCCTGCTTTGAGCTACACTCCTCACTTTGTGTTGATTTAAGGCAGGGAACTTGGTATTCAAGGCGAATACTTATCAGAATGCAATTTATTCAGAATGGCTTTCAACTGCAGCTCAGAGTGCTTGCCTGAATAATCACTCCCACTAAAATATGGGGCAGGTGTGGGTGCTTTCCCTCTACCAACCTGATACCTAACTTAATTCTGGCATTCTAATATAAATTTTAACTAAAATTGTGTCAGGTGTGTTTTGCTTGTGTGCCTAAATTCTCAAGTATTCTCTCTCTTACTTAAAACTTAACACTTTAGTTTGTAAAAACATACTGCTCATCCATCTGGCACTCTCAAGCATCTGCACAGCGTCAGCCAGCAGCCCTGCAGCCACTTTCCATATTGGGGCTGCTCAAAGGCACTCTAAACCCGACTGTGTCCATGTTAACCCTCTGAAGTCAAAGCTGAACTGCACAAGTGAATCCGGTGATCTGAGCCCTCTGAGAAGATTCCTCTTAGTTAGATCTGTGAATGCTGCCGTTTTTAGACGTGTAATACAGACACTTTCGTGCTTTAATCTCTTAAAAATGCAAGTGGTTCTGAGCTGGAGGAGAAGGAGGCTTTGTCAGAGGCTGAGGCAAAGCTCTAAAACAAATAATAATTACCGAAGTGTCCAAGTCGTTCATTCATTCCATGTGTACAAAATGGTGCGTCGTGGGCGGCGAGCAAACGCACAGGAAGCATCCTGGATGATCAGCTGTATACGCCACTTGTAATTCCTTCAAGGAAATTCGTATTTTTAGCATAGACCAGAGCAGAGAAGCCTCATGAAGGAGAGAAGCTTGATGGTTTTCAAAGAAAGTATGTTTTTTCAGCAGGTAGAGCACAAACTGGAATAGAGAGTGAAGTTCACAGAATGACCAGGGATACGCACATGGCCTAGATACCTTTCGCTGGTGTCTAATAATTGCAAATAGTCTGTAGCTTCATGAAGACAATTTCTTTCAAGTACATTTCATTGCAAGTGTGTTGACTACACTCACCTCCTTACCAACCTTTCTAGCCTTTCCTACTTCCCTGTCATGCCAATTTTTTGCCTCCCCCATCATCTTTCTACTACATAGTATAATGTGGTATATGTGTGTGCAAATGTGTCTGCGTGTGTGTGTGTGTTATACGTGTATGTCTATTAAAAAACTAGGACTCACAAAAGAAATAAAGAAAAACATGATATTCATCTTTCAGATTTTTGATTATTCTATTTAACGTAATGAGCATCGATTGTATTCATTTTCCAGCAAATTAGCATTAAAACCCACCCTGTAGAAAATTCAACTCAAAAACACAAGAAAGACCTCAAGGTAATATCCACAACTCGAAAGATGGGAAGAAACACAGGGGAGGTTCTTCAAGACAGTCAGAGGCAAGGGCTCTCTGAAGAGGACTTCAGTCGCCCAGGAAATGATACCCAGAATTGACAAGTAAGGGCTGTGTGAAATCAAAAGGTTTCTGTACAGCATAGGGAAAAGCAGCAGAGTAAAGAGACAGCCTGCAGGATAGAAGCAAGCCCTTGCTCATTACATACCCTACAGAAGATTGACATTCAGCACATACTGGAAACAGTTGCTGGGGATCATCTGGGGAGTGCCCAGGAAAATTCTTGGGTACCCTAGCAATGGCTTTAGAAATATTTGGTAGGCATCAAGATGGAGGGCATGGTTTCAAACAAAAGAAATGAACTTATGTGCAAGATGTAGAGATTATATTGCTGAAGATTTGCTTAGGTTATGGACAATGGGAAGAAGCATTCTGGGTGACTGAGGAACTGGGGGTTTACCAACATCATTGTCGTTGATGTTCCTATTAAAGAAATCAGAGTCCCTTCAGACTGGAAAGAGATGACATCAGGAGATAGACAGGGAAGCAGACCCAGCTAGGAAGCTGAGCAGAGAGCAGCAGGGAGCAGAGATGTGAGTGCCGTATAGGACTGGTGTTCTTCCTTTCACTGAGGATGTTTCCATTCCTCTAGGTGTCATTGTGCAATTCACCTACCTATCAGGTACTTTGTGTCTGAAATATGAAGAAGAAAAACCAAGAAAATCAAAAGCTATTCCTTCTACTCCTAAAGAAACACATCACAAGATGCCAAAGCTGACAACATTGAGAAAGACAGAAAGACTTCTTCCAGGTTTATCCCATGTTTCTGCGTTATCTATGCTGTGCTCTATGTCTGACTGTTTTTCAAGCTAAAACGAAGCTGGCTTTCCAGGGAAGAGGCGGTCAGGAAACTAAGGCTTTCTAAACACATAAGACTGTTGAAGTTGGAGTCGGGGTGAGGGTTAGGGTCCTGCCTCTACTGCCGCCACCTATCTGCCAAAGGATGTTTCAAACTGCGCAGTCTCGCAGTGGCTTCTCAGTTGTTTCCTGCATCTCTGAAGACGCAATATTTTGCAGAAAGTATTCTGATTGTGAAATTGACGTCAAGTTCACTGCCTGTCATTGCTCTTCAGCACAGCACTACCAAGATTGTCTCCCTCTCCTTGCCCAACTCTTGAATGTTTGAATGATTTTAAAATGGAAAGAATAGAGAAAACACCTTTGTTTCTTTATTTTTTAAATAATACTGAAAAGAGTTTTCATTGCTTGCTGTTAGGGGAAATATCAACTAATACCTCAGGGACAGGATGCTTCTGAAATGCTATCTTTTGCTTGGAAACCTTGCCTGTCAGCTAATCAGAAGGTCCCAGAGTTTGGACAACCCCAACTAACCTGACATTGATTTAAAACTTGCCATTTACATGAAAGCCTGAGTTCTTACCCAGAATTGGAGGAAACTCTGCTATGAGGAGCAGCCTGTGCTGTCTCCTAGATAAGGAAGGGTAGCACAATGTTGGCTCTACGAACAAATACATGTAAACTATAGGAAGACATTGAAGTGAGTTAAGATTGAGATAAGATGTGACTAATAGCCAACATGCTGCTACTGAAGCCCATCTGCAGAGGAGCAACACGTACCCAATTTAAGCTGTGGAGAAAAGAGAATTTATCCCTCCAAGATCCAAGGACCATAAGCCATAGCTTCCTTTGACCCTGTTACGTCTGAAGAGCAGAAGATTATATTTGGAAGACAGGGGATCTGTTATCCCTGACATTAAGGGAAGAAGAGAGGCCTATCTCAGTCCATGTTTCCCACATAATGGCTTATTCTTAAAGCTAATGATTTCCCAGGCTAGCATTTAAATTGAGGTGAAATTCAAAGAGAGGGAGACAATAGGAATAGAAGGGAAGCCAGAGGCTCTAAAGGGTTCTATCATGGGTCACCACATACATATTGGATAGAAAGCTGGGAGATGAACTCTGGCTTTGAGAACACACTCTACTAAAAAAGTGTCCAAGTCCACAGAATAATGCTGGCTTTAGAACATGGGGTACTCTACCCCATTTTCTTTATGCCCTGTGAAGTTTGGGACATGCTAAGCATATATGATATTAATCTTCTAGCTCTACTTTTTGTAATTCTTCATCCTTACAGCACCATTTTGAAGGATTTAGCTCTTGTTTGGGTAGTCATGTTGGTGAGACCTTATGGATATAGTTTCTGATATTACTAGAGACACAATCTCACAGCAAATTCTCTGATGCTCTGGCTCTTACAATCTTCTACCCCTTCTCCACAGTGTTCCCTGAGCCTTAGATATAGCATCAGACATTTTTATGTTAAGCAAACCATACACAACATTCACATGACCCACAGTGGCAAGCCATCCCAAGCTAGTTTTGATCTTTTCCTCTTGACTCTTGTATCTTTCACCACGTGAAACTACCTTCAAGGCCAGCCAATGAACAGACAGCAGACATGCCAGAGAGGAAGATGGGGAAATGTGTACAGATGGGGCTTGGATTCTACTACCCACTTGCTTTTTCAGATACCACAAACGCTGCACTAGAAGTTAAACTGCAGAATACAATGCTAGACCACTGTGTGGGTGGCATCATACAGATGGCCAAACAAAGTTTGCAGGAAGAGAGAATGGCAATACTTGTGAAACGCAGAGGGTGTTCCATGAACCCTGTGGAGACCTCGGGAGCTGCCTCCCCAACATAACTAAAGGACTCCACGGTCTGAATGTCAAGCTGAAGTGGCCCCTCATAGGATCCAAACAGAAACAAAAACTGTTTTATATTTTATTCCCCATAGAGAAGAAGACTAACCTCTTTAGCTTCTTAAAACAGTTCCTCTGACACAGAGGACTGAAGATCTCGTGATACAGATAAATGCCAGATGCCACAGAAAGGTGACATCTTTGAGATGTGGCCCAATCAGTAATGATGTCTTTATAAGATTTGGTATAATCCCCTTAGCTCAGTCTTTTGGAACCTCAACTTCATTGACACTGGAGGATAAGGTGCAAGAAGTAGTTTAGGAAAAGCCCAGCGAGAACGATTACAACACATGAGCCTGAGGTCTGGAGCAGCCATAGCATCCACGACTTAGAAGGGTGAGTCTCTGGGGAAGAGTCGTGTTGTCAACTGGAGGGTGAGCTAAGGGGCAGTGTGGATCCATCCCGATAACCCATGGCAGACCCAATACCCAGACAATCCGAAACAGTAACAAAAAGCAGTAAATGGAAACTATCATCCCTGTGATATACCTGTGGGCAGCACACCTGTTCGTCGCTTTGTATGTAAAAGGAGAATATGCACACATTTCTGAACAGTGGCCAACAGCCTGAAGGAGCAGGAACTGGCAAGGAAGACAGGGTTGAACCAGAAACATAGAACACTGTTTAGAACAGTTATGTAGATATGTTAGAAAGATATGTAGCTTATGTTAATACTCACAGGGGTCCACCGAGTTTCTCACTTGTCTGTTATGCAGACATGGAATCACACACCACAGAGAAAGATGGCCAGAGAACACAGTTCACAGCAGTGAAGGTACAGATGAGATCGCGGATTCTAGTGAGTCCTCAGACTTCACCTCCCAGGAGCAGCCATCCTCACAGAAATCCCTAGTAACTGTCTGTCTGTCAGTCTCTTACATGTTCTGGTTGTAGCAGAGTAGTCTTTTGGCTCACTAAATGAATGATGAGTGATTACCATTGCAAACATTGAATTAGCTGTTTGTCCTTCACTATTGAGAAAATTGCTTGTCTCTTGAGTCCACAATAGAGGAAGCATGTAAATATTTTCAGGCTTGGCCATGGGTCAAGATTATTGTAGTACAGCAGAAGCTAATTCAGGCTTCAACCCACAGTTAGACCTGGTTATCTGGTCTGTGTCTCAATAATTACATTTGTAGCCTGTTCTCAGGTGGCAGTCTGGCAGCCACACTTGAAAGTCAGTAGGTTTAGGAATTTTATAGATGTAGCCGCCTGATTCGCATGGACCCTCTTTTCCCATCTCTGCCCAGTGTCCACTCATGTCTTTGTTAAATAAATCAGCAGGGATCCATCTGGAACAGACAGCTCACATATGGTATCTGATCGATTTCTCTCTCCCGGAAACATGGAGTTCAACGAAGAGAAAGATGAAACTGAAAACTCTTTGAAAGGGCCGGTGACAGCTGGTACTGTAATACAAGAGCATCAGTGGCCCCATCCACTTCTGGATCCAAATGATTCTGTCTGGCAGCACTGTCAAAAGTGAAATCAAAATCTATTCTCTTGTAGGAGGGAACTGTTTCAAATTTCATGTGTAAAACTGGAAGTGAGGAACTGTAGCACAGTCATTGGGAGAGTCAGAAAGAGATATGGGGGGCCATGTAGAGGCAGGCAAGAGTGGGGCAAGCTGTGCAGACAGCCAAAGGTAAACTAGGCATGGGGAAGACAGGCTGGCACTGCAAGAGCTGCAGTGATCCCAACTGCCTAAACTCGAGAACTTTGTTTCTGTTAAGAGAATTATTTGTCTGTATTCCCGCATGTGGGAGCTTGTTGGAGCACAGAGTTTTCAGTGTTCAGAGAAAAATAGTGAGAGTTGGGGAATCTGAGACCGTTGCTCATCCTACTTATGGCAATTTTGTTAATAGAACTGACATCAATCAATAATCCTACTCAGCTGTAAAGGCAATGAACCACAACAATGGCCAGCACAGCAAGATATCCCTAAAGGTGTAATAGTGGCGTTTATATCTTGGCAGTAACCAACAGCTACTTAATTGCACTTAGGGCCCACTCAACAGGGAGTAAATCATACCTTGTACTGGAAACCTAGCCAACTCCCTGTGGCTAGTGAGGTTGTGTATCTTAAAGGAATACCTATTATTGCCTCTTTACTAAATCTGTGTAATTCCTCAGTGCATTCTAAATACTTTTCTGTGTACCCACAGATATATGTAGCTCTCATTCCTCATTAAATAATCTTTTTTTCTAGCAGATGGAAACCATTGCTAAAAAAGACACAACTGTCAAAATGCAAATAACTACTGACAGTGGGGTGCATCAAAATCTCTATGCCTAAGGCTCAGGGAACATTATGGAACAAATGAAGCAAAGATTGAAGCATTCGGAGCACCAGAAAGTCTTCTGCCAGATAGTGTGTACTTAATTCTACAGGGGCACTACAGAACACACCCATAAAATTCCAACAAAACGGTAGTCTAAACAAGACCTGAATAAGGACAACATAGATGGGAAAATCCTATGGAGCCCCTCCATCCCTAGAAGAGCTAGAGGCAATTAATGACTGGTGATATGGAAGAATTAGTGATATCATGATCTGACTTACTGGTTATCCAAGTGGTCAGCCCTAAGCATATACACACAAGCAACACGGAATGGACTCACTAGACTGAAATTATGTTTATTTGTTTTTATAGGCATACATGTAACAATTATAATTAGATGAAGAGTCAGTGAATTTGAGATGGAGCCAGGGGGTGTGGGAGGAGTTGGGAAAAGGAGGGAGAGGAGGAAACGTGATGTAATTATATTTTCAATTAAAATAAAATCTAAAATTAATTAACATCAAGTCAACAAAAGCCACATGCAGACTTCTACTTTAATATTAGGTGTTGTGTAATCAGACACATCTTCCCAGAAGCCAAATAAATAGGTATATTGCACAATAAGAACACAAGCTTCTTAAAATTGAACATTTAGCAAAATAAGACGCTATCAAAGTGATACCTTTCTGTGGAGTCCCTTCCACGGTAGCAGACTCTGAAACAAGGATTTGTGGGAAGTGCTTCATTAAGGAATTATATTGAGGGAGTCAGAAATCCAGTGAGGTAGGGAAGGAAGCCGGTCCTACAGGTCTCAGACAAAGCTCTCCTCCAGCACCAGGGGCCTCTGAGCTTCATCTGGGCTAAGGCACTATTTCTTAGACTTGCTTGTGAGGTAAAGACTAACTACACTAACTACCAGAACTTTCTTCTCACCATTGATTTGTGCCAGGATCAGAAGGACAGCCCCTCGAGAGCATCATAAGTGTTTCTCCTTAGAAATGACACACTGTATGGCTGCAGACTGGCCCCGACAACAGGGTGGGACATTCAAGTCTAGGAAGTCAATCAACAAGATTCACCATCAGAGACTCCCCAAGAAAACAGGATGACTGAACAAAACAACGGAATAGCTGAGAACTGGAAGTCAATTATGAAATCTGTTCGAGTTTGTGGGAGTCTGAAGACTACTAAAAAGTAGCTAGAGGAGACAAACATGTCAGGTCAAGAAAAAGGTACTACAGAACCTCTTACCAGGAGTCGTGCAGACAGGAGATAAAGGATATTAATCTAATAACCTAGTATCTTGCGTCTGTTAAAATAATCCTCTCAAAAAGAAGGGAAAATAAAGACTTTCTTTGAAACAAAAACTGAGACAGTGTGAAGCCAACAAACTTGATTTTCAAGGAGTCTTTTAAAAGATTTTGAGAAAGAACAGTATTGACTTCGCATGTGAATGAGCGTAATGCAGAGCAGTGGTTTTTCTTATAACTGTGTATTTCTGAATACACAGTGGTCAGTGGATTTCCTGGAGGTCATAGTGTCTCATAACCTCCTCAGACACATAGGCCAGCACCTGCCATGAAGTAGATAATCTACCAGTTGTTTATATAGCGACCACTAAATACCTCCTTTATATATACTCATATCGCACCATCTCCGTATGCAGTGTCCTTTTACCCAAATGTGTGCTTCCAAATTAAATCATGTCAGTCATTGGGCCAACACAGAATAACACTAGATTAAGATAGACTTCAATATTCTGTGTTTGCTGCATAAGTAGGTGTGCAACAAATATTAATAAACACATCGCTGTTGAATACATGGCAATCATTGCTATTGCTGTCACACAGAGCTTGACAGTGGAGCTGCCTCCTATAGCAATTGTCTTGCAAAAGCGAGAGAGAGAAAATGAAGGAGGGGGGGAGGGATATATTTCTGCTACTGCTGTTAATCTTCACTTCAGTTTTCTGAGTAAATACATCTTTTCTTTGGGTGGGCTGGGCACCTCTCATGAGCAGCACAGCATGCTGGGTACCCTTTCCAAATAGAAAACAGGTTAGGAGGCATACTTCTTTCAAGGTATTTTATGGGACAGATATGATGAATACTCAAAGTTCTGTCTCAGTGCCCAGTCTTAAATTTATTGGCATATTCTAAAGGGTCTTGGAGTCAGAACTCACTTTCCTTTCTCTTTGCCTTTATTGAATAATAACTTGGAAACACCCATGTGGATTACAGACAGGCAATGAGATGGTAGATACTTAGAAAAATAGATTTTAAATGGCTTTTGTGTCCTGTGAGATTGGGGTGATAAAGAAAGCCCTTGATTGGAAGATTGTCAGACTCGGGAGTGGAAAGACATTTTCTCAAGAATATAGAGATTTCTTTATTTGTTTTCTCTTATTTTCAAACCCATTGTGTATGTGAAGGTTTGCCTTGGAGACCCTTAACCTGTCAGGATTATAAATGATTATTGTGTTTGCCTATCAAGTAGTAGCCTTGATTGGTTCTTCTGAATAACTACATCGACTGAGAGTCATGATAGGAGCGGGCTAACCAAGGACACCCCCTCAGCAGCTCTCCTGAGGGCCCCAGCCGCCCACTTCTCATCTTGTCTTCCCCATCAGGTCCTACTGCTAGATAGAAATGTGGCCCCTGCATGGAGGGCAGAGGCCCAGGCATGTGTTTGGCTTGCTTAGGCATTCCGACATCACGTTAATTTAAAATCGAGGCCATCCTGGACCAAGTACCACTCTCATGTGGCACAGGATGGCTATGAAAATGCCAGCTCCAGGGCTCAGCCATGCGGAAGACTTAGGCAGGTTCCCTGGCACATGGAACCCTGACCAATTTTTAAATCTCTCATGTACAGCCAAACTTAAACTCACTCAATTTTTCTGGACATCAATGCATTAGCATAAATTTTCTGTGACAATGTCTAAAATGAGCAAAGTTGGTATGTATGGTCATGTGGGTGTTCATATAATTTACATGTTTGGGAAATTTTATGATAATTTTGACAAAAATAATGTCTTGTAGGAATACTAAAGAAAGGTCTGTGCGTGTGTGTGTGTGTGTGTGTGTGTGTGTGTGTGTGTGCGTGTGTGGTGTATTTACTCCTTTGTCACATGGATGCACACGTGTAAACCACTTGTTTATATTACCCTGGGAACCTACAATTTAAAAACATTCAGTTGACTCTTTACCTGTCTGTTGTTCTTTCAAAGAGGGAGCAGTTTATCTCCAGCCTCTGTGAACACTTCCCTCCTCAGATTCTCATCCTTCATTTTGCTGGGTTTGTGTAAATCCTATGTGTACATCCATTTAAATAAAACCCAGGCAATCTCCCTGTACCTGAGTCTCATACAATTACAAGCAGGTTGGAACTAAACAATTAATGGTCCTTTTTTTCTCAGCGGTGGCACGAACGGTGCCAATTTAATGCTGCTTAAGCTTATTATCTAATTGCATGCTCGTGCTGGCTTCAGAGCTGGCCTGACATAAAAGCAGGCCAGTGCTGTGTTCCTGTACAGTGGAATATTCAATTATTTGTTCTGACTCGTGTAATTCCCTGTATTCCAGGCTTGTTAATGTCATTACAGAGCTGAAATAAAGTGATTACTCTTAATGAGTATTTATCCGATAGGTATGCAATCCCGGCACCCTCTAGCTGACAGTGGACGCTTTATGGATTTCTGTAACGGTCCCTGCACCCTCCCCCGCAAGCACCTTCCCCCACCGCTTGACTTCCCTGACAGGGAGGCAACATCGCGTTGCGGACTTCTGTGAAATACTGTCAGATGACGGAGGGAAAAAATAAAAATCTTAAAAAAGAAGGAAAAGGAAGAATTCCAGACTCCCTGGCAGAGCTTGGCTAATGACCAGTGCTCCCGCTGGCTGGCACTGATGACAGCGCGCACTAACTGATAATGGCATGCCTGCTGTTGAGTTTGCCCACTTTATGTTATTTCTCTTGACATGGTTCTGGGGAAGGCCTAATTTTTTTGACATTTGACCATGCAAATTTGAGTCCTGATACATTATTCTGCATTTACGTCCTCCCAGTGTTGCTGTTTAAAATGTGCTACAAGCTCCGGGAGCTGAGCTAATAAAGGCCAGGAATGAAAGAAAGTTAAATATGAATGCGAGAGGGCCTCTAAATGAAGGGCGGGCTTGTACGACTCATCTGTGACCTTCTGGAGATGAGCGAGCGGGGAAGCCCTTAGAAGCAAATGCTGAAGAATGTAATATCCATTTTTGGTAGAACATTTTAAAAAGATTTTTCAAATAAATATCAAAAGAGCCCATTATATTTTACATGGGGACTTTTCTCCTCATCGTCCCAGCTCGTATTACTAACAACTTTCACTTTGGATCTACTTCTCCAACTCTGAACTCCTCAGCCCACAGGGAAGACCCAGGTGCTGGTCCCACCACCCTCTCAGCCGCTACACTCTGGGACAACTCTCCTGGGACTGACACTAAGCCCCTTTCATCCAAGAAAGTCCTCCCATGTATGTGGAGTCTGGATCAAATGAAACTTGGGCTGGTTGTGTTTAGATCTGGAACAAAACTGAATGGGACAATAAAACAAAAAAACTTAAAACACCAATAACCACAGCCATGCATATTAATCCAATATATTATATTACACTATATTATGTATTAATATAAATATTGATTTACAATCCACTAAAATATCCACTTAATCCAAATAATTAAAAGATGAATATTCATAGATTTTATTGTGGGTTTTGATGTAAAAATGCTGGTTCATTTTGGCATATTAGCAAAAGGAACAAAGTACTTGCTAATTATTATCCACATTCATGTTTTATTCACTTAGCATATTTTATAAATTTTTATTTATTCAGGCATGTGGACATAGTTTATTGTTAAGGACCCTCTTGTGGTTAAATGTGTTTAAATGATTTATTTAATAAAGCCAAACAATTTGGGCTTTAGTTTTGGTAATCATCAAGAATGTTACAGAAAATCCTCCTTGAAGTAACAGAGCAGCCAATATTTCTGTGCTTTCTCCCTTTCTCCTTTCTGACTCTTGACTCTTTTCCTTTTCTTTCCCCCCCGTTTTCCATTTCTCATCTACATTTTAAATACTCAACAAATCTGTCATCTATCTCCCTACAATCTACACCTACTATCTATCTATCTACAATCAATCTACCTATGCACGTTTCTGTATGTTATCTATTTAGGTATCCATCTATCATCTATTTAACTGCCGATTTATGAATATATGTCCATATCTATATGCACGTGTGTGTAGAGACAAATGTACTTGTACACATTTCTACATATCACCTAACTCTGTCACAGATCGAATGTTGCAGAATTACCAGAAATGTTATTTTACAGTCCACAAAGGACTAGTTACCACACTAGTTGGAAATGCATGCATCTTCCTGTTTGACCAAGGGCCTGTTGCACTTTACTGACTGGGCAGTCAAGTTCCAAAAGTCTGTATTTATCTTTGCTCTGGAGTTCTAAAAGACACTGACACATCTCACCATGTGAAGGACAGGGTGCTGTGCCGTTCTCCTCCTTAGTCACTTTTCAAAGTTTGTGAAAAATCTAGACATTTTGCTTCTGTGCTTCACCTTTTAATAATATTGAAATGCATGGAATTGTGCTGTTTTTCTACACCTAGGTTTTCCTGAAATAAATTAGTAAAATTATTAATTAGCCGTCCACATTGGTGTTTTCAAGGTTTCGTTTTAGAATTCTGGATTCTCAGGAGAATGCCAAGCATATTCTACAGTGTGGTCCCGTGTCTGCAGACTGTGATTCATGGAGCATCACTCCTGCCTGCCCCGCCCTAACAGGACAAGGCCAGAGTCTGCCGTGGCACAGCTGTGCCTGGAGTACACATTTATGGATACTAATTTACTTTTGCATTTACTTCTGTTGTGTTTGCAGCAGAGTAGGGCAGAAGTGAGTTCAGCTTATTTACTGCTCTGTATCTTGCAATTGTGCAATTTATTCCTTCTTCTTCAGTGACTTCGGCAATGAAATGTCATCCAGTCATTAACACTGACACTGTATTTTATTTCCTACTGACATTTTTTGTTTGTTTGTTTGTGCCAGCTCCTTTTATTTCCTTCCTTTTATATTTCTTGGGTGCCTGAATATGCTTCCTTGAAATCTCCTGGTCTGTTTAAACACCCTCCCTCCGTTTCCTTTTTCATTTTCCATCCATTGGCTGAGGAGTTCAGTGACAGTTTATCTTCCTATAAGGAATCCACTTTACGGAGCGGCAGCATGAGAATGTGTGTTCCCCTGTGAGGTCTGTAAGTCCTGTGCTCTTGGCTTGAGACTTTCTGTTAGCTGGTCACTCTTTTCTTTTGAGATCAAGCCTTTAGTGTATGTGGGCATTTTCCAGTGTCTCAGGCATGCCATATTTGCTCGTGTGACACCTTATAAAGCACAGACAGAAAAAATAAACCTTTAATGTAAGAGCAACTTGTTCCTCAATTAGTGCCCTCCTGGGTCTAAGGAGTCACACTGCACATCTCACTCAAGCTCTTTCTTTCACAACCAGATCCCCCCTTTGTTAAACTTCCTCTTGATTTATTGTCTTTTCTTAGAATACTTCATGGAAACATTTTTTAAGGAGGAGAACATGGACTAAATACTTCCCAGCCTTTAACATAAGAAATGACTCCTAATAAATGGCCCGAAAACTGCTGATAAATACCGATTTCCTCATGAAAACTCCGCATGTCAGATGTCCTTAGATTCAACTGTAGTAAGATGAAAAGTCTGACCAGAATTTGCCACTCTGTACCTTGAGCATAAAGTATTTTGTGTGAAAAACCAACAGAGAAGCTAGTGCAGGCACTGTGCTCTTCCTTTAAAGTCCAAGAATCTCTTAGGATAGAGGTGGATGTTGTGTTTCTCTATGAATAGTTCATCTTAATTGAAACAAAGCCTTCTGGACTGGATGACAAGAGATTCTCTTCCCATTAGTATTTTTTTTTGCATTATTATTATCACTAAAATTATAATTTATTATTACATTTTAAAAATAATTAGGTATTCATTATTTTTTTCTCTTTCTTCTCTTTGTCTCTAAACTCCTGGTAATTTTGAATGTTTGCCAGTGTTCTGACTTTACACGAATGGTCTTTATTTTATCTTATTGGTGCTTTACTTCAGTGGAATTTTTTTTTCATTTACTCTCATACAGATGCCATTGAGTCATTTTTAACGAAAATCAGTTTTCACTTTGCAGATTACATTATTATATTCTTTCTAGTTTAAATACTATTTTACTTTGAGTTGTAAATGTGTAAAAACGTATCTGTGGGGTCTTAACAGTTGTTGTTGGATACATGTTATATTTTATTTACATTTCCTTAGTTCCTGCCTTTGCTCTTTGCTCTGCGGTCACATCCCAAGAAAGAAGATTCATTCTTTCCTGCAGCCCCCTCAGAACACCATAGTGAGTGTGTCTCAGATGTCCATCATCTCTGAGAATCTCAGCAGGTTTGGGTTCTGGACCAGTGTTCAATGCCTCACTTGACATTTGTCCTGTGTTGTCTGAGTATTACATTGAAGTTGTTTGTTTTCAGAAGACGCAGCAGTGAGGCAAAGGATCACTTTCACACATCATACAAAGCACCGCCCATCGGTGACCTAAACTGCACAGATGAGGTGAGCCTGGAAGATTGGCACATGCATTTGTTTCTCTACAGTGTTATAAAATATACAGTATTATAACCTCGTTGTCTGGATCTGGGTGGAGGCGAGTATGGCTGAATTGTTTAGAATTCTGAACTTCTGTGCACAGGGTATTTATCCTTCTCCCCAACTATTTGCATATTCAATCATCTAATTATATGATTATTTCACTGTTGAATCAAAGACACTCTATTCTTTGGGGTAGAGTATATAGCCTCTTTCTCTCTTTTTCTCCCTCTCTTCCTACCCCCTCCGGAAATTTCTGTAGCTGATTCCACTTGACAGTCTCACTACAACTGTGGTTAGTTTGAAATTTTCTTACTTCCTGCCATTACATACTATTCTAGGCTCAACTCACATATATCTTACCCCGGCCTGCAGTCAGACACTTGTGCATGGAGACATGAGTCTTTCATTAAAGAATGACACTAGGAACCAAGATTTAACTGTGCTTGAAGATAGTGGTCAGTCACTGTGTCTAGATGAACTAGGCATCCATCAAGTATTTGTTTATACAAATTCTGCTATTCTGCAGAATTTTATACAAATACATTGGTTAGTAGTAAAGGTGTTTGTATAAAGTGTGTGTGTGTGTGTGTGTGTGTGCTCATTCTGTTATCTTCAGAAACACACTTGAACTCACCCTTTTCTCTTTGCTTTTGATGAGACAGGGGTGTGGCTGGCAGTCTGTAAAGCTCATTGCAGGGGAAACTTAGCAAATAAACAGGGGACAGAATGAGGAAGATCTTTCTAAATATGTTCCTTCACCACCGAGCAAAATGGGTGAAAGAAGGGTAAATTCTCAGTTCTTCCAGGATTCAGGACAGTTGCCACTCCTGTTTGAACTTCAAATCTCCATGACCTTTGACTTGTAACTTACACTACCAGTCTTTCCTGAACCTCTTGTGTCCTTATCATTAGAGTAAGATCTACACTCTTGGATTTCTTGGTCTTAAATCCTTTGGACTTGGAATGAACCATCTAGTTCCTGACTTTCTTCCTCCTGCTTACAGGTGGATAAATGCAGATCTAGTAGGAAATAGGTGGAGGAACTGCTAACACCAGTCTTTTAAGTGTTTTCTTAAGAATGTCATCAAAGCTCAAGCAGGATTGCATCAAGCTGTAGCAGGTCTTCACAACGATGGAAACAATGGGATAAAAAGTTGCTCCTGGCAAAACAGCAGCCTATAGAGTGTAAAAAAGTCTTCATTAACTCCTCTTCATCCAATAGAGGGCTAATATCCAAAATAAATAAAGAATACAAGAAACAAGATATCCAGAAAACAAATAATTCAATTTTTAAAATGAAGTAGAGATCTAAACGAGAACTCTCAAAAGAGGAATCTCAAATGGCTGAGGAACACCTAAAGAAACATTCTACATCTTTGGCCATTAGGGAAATGCAAATCAAAATCATTTTGAGATTCCATCTTACAATTGTCAGAATGACTAAGGTCTCTAACACAAAGGATGAGGATGTGGAGCCAAAGAAACACTCCTTCATTGTTGATGGGAGTGCAAGCTTGTACAGCCACTGTGGAAATCAATATGGCCATTACTTAGGAAATTGAAAATCAACCTACCTCAAGACCCAGCTATTCCACTCCTGGCCATATACCCAAAAGGCACTCCATCCTACTAGAAGGACACTTGCTCAACTATGTTCATAGCAACTTTATTCATAATAGCCGGAAGTTGGAAACAACCTAGATGCCTCTCAACTGAAGATGGATAAAGAAATTGTGGCACATCTACATAATGGAGTACTACTCAGATATTAAAAAATTACCTCATGAATTTTGCAGGCAAATGGATGGAACTAGAAAAAAAATCATCCTGAGTGAGGTAACCCAGTCCCAGAAATACAAATACTTATATGTGGCTATTAACTGCTAGGGAAAGGAGAATGGAGGTACTAACATCCACAGACATAGAAAAATTACACAACAAGAAGAGTCCCAGTTGGAACATAGGGATCTCCCTGGTAGGGTGGAAATATAACATATGGCTCAGGTGGGATGGGGGAGGATGGGAATGGGAGTGGAGGGGACCAGGAGGAGAGGAATGGAAGGAGAATATATATAGAAAGATGACAAGAATTGGTAGACAATTAGGGGGTGATCAGGAAACCTAGTGCAGTTGAAACTCACAGGAATCCATAAGGGAGACTGTAGCAAGGACCTCTAGTAATCCGAACAGGCCATTTTTTATGCCCATGCAAGGCTTCCAGTGATGACACTAAGACACCATCTCGGCCACAAAACCTTCGATTTATGACATATCCTCCCTTCAACATCCTTGTTGACAATGGAAGGGCAGAGCCCTGTGCCAAAGAAGGGAAGCTCTGCTTGAAACAGCAGAGAAGGTCAGGAACTAGAGACTGGATAACCCATATACAATTTCTAATCATGTTATTATCTGTTCATAGATCGGTACCTAACCCAGTCTCCACCAGAGAGGTCCCCCTCCACCAGCTGAGAAGAGCATATAGAGAGGCCCAGGGCCTAACAACATGAAGAGATTGGGTAACTGAAGAGAGAAAGGAGGAATGTTGGAGATTAGAAGGTTGAGGACACTAGGAGAACAAGCCCCACATTGTCAACTGACTAGCACTTTTAGGGGACCACAGAGACTGAAGCCATAGGCATAGTAGCTGTAGGATCGTTTAAATACATCTTATGGCTGTCTGGATTGATGTCCTTGAAAAACTTCTATAGGCTGGAATGGAGGTGCCTCTGACCCTTTTACCAGCCCTTATGACCCTTTTCTCCTCCCAGGCTTCGTGGCCCGCCCTTGATGTAGGGATTGGTGTCTGGCCTCCTTCCATCTCTCTATGCCATGACTTGATTGTGCTGTTATCCCAGGGTGATGGTTTCTTTCTGTGGAGAAGTGCACTGGGGGGGTGGTGTTTGTGGGTGGTTATGGTGGGGTAGCTCTGGGGATGATGTAGGTAGCTGGGTGAGGAAAAGGGGGAGCTCAGATATATTGTATAAGTTGTATGAGACAAGAAAAAAATTAAAAAATCCAAAAAAGTTGCTCTTGGAATGAGATATAGAGGTTTTTGCTTTGCTTTGATTATTTAATTTGATATTCCACAAAGAAAATGACACCAATCACTCACACTTTCTTGCATTTGTTGGCCACTGGGTCCCCTTTGTTAGTTGCAAGTGCATTCTGATCATGAGCCCATTTTAAAACTGGATTATTTTCTTATTAGTTCTATTTAAGTGTTCATTGTATGTTTTGAGCACAGTCCTTTCATTCATTTCTTTTTGTTTGTTTGTTTGTGTTTTAAGACAGGGTTTCTCTGTTGTAACTCTGACTGTCCTGGAACTCACTCTGTAGACCACAGTGGCCTTGAACTCATAGAGATCTGCCTGCCTCTGCTTCCCAAATGCTGGGATTAAAAGTGCCCAGGCTTGAACACATTCCTTTATGGATGGATTTTTCAATAATATCCTTCAGTCCTTTCAATTTCTTGACAGTATGTTCCAAAAAATAGCTTCTAATTTCCGAATTATCATACTTTTCTATTTTACGAATTTGTTGACGAAGTAATTCACAGACTTAAATGTGCATTGACTCTCTTCTCTGTTGACACTTTAGGTTATTTGGTATTTCATATTGAAGACTATGTTGAATTTTGAGTTATTTATATGAGTATGTGGACATCAATTTATCCAAGCACCATTGCTGATAAACAGTCTTTCTACTCTGAGCATCGTCATCTTCTTTGTGAAAGAGTGAGTCTGTGTGAGACACCAGGGTTCCGCCTATATGTCAGCACCTCCCTGTCATGATTGCTGTAGTTTTATGGTGAACCTTGAAGTCAGATAGTGTCAGGTGACATGCTCACTCTATGTCAATTGTTCACTCACACCTTTTGCCTTCCCAGGTACCCTGAGAATCTGGTTGCCATGGTGACCCATAGATACTGTGAAGTGCCTTTTCACTGCTAGGTGGTGTTTAAGTCAAGATTACTTCAAATCTATCACTGATGTGGGAAGAATGGATGGCTTAATAAGTATGTGTACTAGTTATGAGCACAATCTGCTCATTATGTTTAGTGTAGTGATGAGGTGTGGGGGAATACGAGTACCTCAGAGCTCAGAACATGGTAAGTGAACAAGTAGGTTTGTCTGCATGCTCAACATGACCTGCCATATATATTATGGTATATATTATTATATCCTATATTATACATTGTATGATAGTGATATTTATGAACACATTATTACATATTATGGAAGATCTAGACGTAAGTACTTCACCTTTTGGTGACATCGTGAATAATATTGTGTCTGTAATCGCACATTCCAGCAGGAAAAGGCATTTTCTTTTATCTGAAGAGTGAGATTCTACAATTCCATAGCTATTCTCATCTGCGCATGATGTCTTTGACTTGTCCTTTTCCCCTTTCCCTTCCTAGCAATCCCCACTAAGCTTAACCTGAGAACCTCATTCTTCAGGTGGCCAGCTAACTTGAATGCAACAGAGCAACACACAGACATCAGGACAGAGAGCTGAGATGAGTCCTGATCAAGCCATGTTCTCAGTTTGAACAGCTGGTTTACTTACAAAGTTATGGGTATTTGTTCACAGTGTCTGACATTCTTACTTCAAACATTGCTTTTTGTTTGTTTGTTTGCAGGTTTCTCACTGCATATGACTTGTTTTCTAATTGGTAAGTAAATTTAACTCATCAAAAAATGTAATACTGTAATTTTAGAAGTCAGATATTTTTCTCAAAAACTTTGAGAAAAAAAGTTTCATTCTTTCCTCTTCTGGTCCTGGATAACCAGCGTAACAGTTTAATTACACCCTGGTCATTCTCATGAAAGAGATGCAGCTGGAATTTTTTAGACTACCGCGTCTCCAGGTTTGACCCATTCAGCCTGTTAAGTAGGTTTATTTCCTCCTGGACTCTTAGTCTAAATGTTTTCAGTCGACACCTGACATTGTGTTATTGTTTTGGCTGTGACTGAATACTTTTGTCTGCTTTTAGATTTTAATAAACTAAAAACACTTATTTTTCCTTAAAAAAAATATGACTCCATATTGTAACCAAATTTATTTAGGTGGGTCTGGAATGATAACTCAGAGATAAAGAATACTTTCTACTCTTGCAGAGAACTGGGGCTTGGGTTCCACCACCTACATGTAAGCTCACAAATATCTATAAACTACAGTTCCAGAATACCTGTTGTCTTCTTCAGGCCTCTGTGGAGACCAGGCATGCATGTGGTGCACATACATACATGCATGCCAAACACTCTTATACTTGAAATAAAAATAAGTCTAAAATTTAAAAAATTACACAATGTGACTTTGACCTTTACTAACTTTGCTTCATCTTTGTCCTCTACATGCAGCTAGTTTTGGAGCAGGACACCAGAATGAAGGATGGCACTTAATAGCAAGGTCAAACAAAGTGAAAATGGCTGTCTCCCAGATTTCACAGCAGCTTTAGTTAAGGTTGACACTTGGATACAGCCATGTGGTGTGGTGTGACTGGATTGAATAGGGGTCAGATTTCAAAGTAGGTGAAACATCAAAAAGTTAAGAGGTAGCAGGCCAAAGTAGCAGAAAATCAAGTCTGGTTAAGCCCAGGCTCTGAGTCTCTTCAGCACACTGTTGAGTAATTTTTGTCACAACACAGACTTCTCTGTTGCTTCTGCTGTAGCTGTCACTGTGGAATAGCTGTGTGCCTTGGCATCTGTGGGTGTAGGCATCCTGGAATCAAGACTAGAGTGTGCTGCCAGCAGTCTGCAATGACAGCAAGCATAATACTGAGCCCAGATAGGAGTTGCATGAATGTGTATTCAAGGAGTGAGAGAATGTTTGATTGAGTGTGCACATGAATGGCTCATAAGACGGTTCTGATCCAGTTAGCTCTGTTCCCTCTCAGGTAAACTTCGTTTGACTCATTCTAGCCAAAGAAATAAATCCTTTTTTGGTGAAGAGCATTTCTTTTAAATCTCTTAAAGGTCAAGGCCTCAATCTGGGAAGACACTTCAGGAAACAAGGTTCTGAGCTTCCACTGTTGCTTCTTAGGAGAAAATATCCCAACCACGCACCCTAGAACAGATGTGACATTAAATGGCTCATTTGTGATTTGTCCATGCTCATCTCAAACTTACAATCTATAAAACAAAGTACCACCCAGACATGGAGCAGCTTTTTCTCTACTGAGGTGGTCAGATTCATTTCTCAATATGTTCTGTGATTTAGCTTCCTTCTCAATTGCTGTGATAAACATGTGGCCAAAAGCAACTTGGGAAGGGAAGAGTTTATGGCAGTATACAGGTCACAGTACACCATTCAGAGGAAAAAGTCAGGTGCTCAAGCAGAAACCAGGGAAGAAGGCGATTTACTGACTTGCCCATTCTGGCTTCCTTTGCTATCTTCCTTATGTCACCCAGGTAAATGTGTGTAGGGATGGTACCACCCACAGTGGGCTGGACCCTCTTGGAGTAATCATCAATCATAACATACCCCACAGACAAGGCCAATATGGTCTAGGCCAACCCCCAACTAAGACTCCTTCATGTAACTCTGGGCTGTGTTGAGTTGTGGCTGAAGCAGATTGACAAACTCAGGAATGATCAACCCAGCCTCCTAGCTCAGAGTTGATTCAATAAAACTCTCATCTGGTCTTGCTGAGGAAGGACACTATTAGTGATTCCACCAAGACTGCATCATTCAGAGGTGGTGGCCACTCTTCTCTCCGTTGGCTCAGGAAAGTTTTAAGAACCACTGCTGTGTTCCAAGAGCACCACGTTTTAAGATTTGGATTTTTTTTGTTGTTTTCATTTTACATTAATATACACAAAAATGATGGTGGAGACTCTAAAAACATGTAATTTTAGCAGAGATGTGAATGAAAGAATAATCACAGACAAAAGACAGCAAAGCTAGCAGCAAGGCAGAGGCGTGATTGGCACTTTAAAAGCTTAAGAAGGGCCAGTGCTGGGAGATCAAACCTGAGTGTTAACTCACAGCACAGCCTTCCATTGTTTTGTCCGCTGGCAAAACCTTGATCAGCATGGAGACCCAGGAGGCATAAAGAGCTTTATTTACAGAAGACTGGCTATTCCACAGGATGCTTGGCAGCTGGGATGGTGCCTCAGTTTTGTATTGAAACGTGAAGGAGGAAAGGCAGGAGAGAAGCAGTAAATAGTGACCGAATAACAAAGGGGAACAGAATGTATGGTGTCCTTAAAACTAACTCAGACTCACTTAGAAGTTGACAGACATGAGTCTCAGTGGCCGCTGGGTCTAGGGTGTTAGTTTAAACACAGTGCAAAGCATATTTTGATTTTAGTAGCTGCCATTTAGTAGCTGTGCACAGTTTGTCTCATCTAAAACTGACTATGAAGCTGTTTACACGCTGAAACCACAAGCATAAGAGAGAACACGGCCCAGGTTCGCAGCTTCCTGGGAGGTGGGGTTTCTATAACATCGTAGAGGGGTGTCTCTAAGGGCCCGGCATCCATCATGTTGTCACCAATTTTACTGTTAACACAGAGTTGGAAAAGATCTTCAATAAAATTTGAAACCTAAAATGTGGTTCTGAAAACACATTTCAATGCATCAACATTTGCCAGGATTTCATCAGAGGTTATGATCACGGCGTTGGCAACAGGGGAATGTGCTTGTGAGACAATATGTCATCATGGCAGATTCCTAGACGTCCTGGAGAAGCATCAGAATCCTCACCTAAGAGGGACATTAGGGTGTGCACTTCTATGGGGAGGCAATGTACACAGTAAGAACATACTGTGTGACTTGGGTGGGACTTGAGAAAGGAGTTCTCTAAGCAGTGAGCACCCACACGGTGAAGTCATCCATGAAGAAAGAACAATGGAATTCCACCTGTAGACACTGAGAGAGGAGGAAGCACACACAGATCTCAGCTCACAAAGTAGAAACTGCATCCCCAATGACAAAAGCGAACTGTTAAGGGATAATGACTGAGCTGCTGTGAGGAATTTAGGGATTGAATTAAGTCTGGGATGTGCAGTCAATGATTCAAGGTTGATAAATGGCTTTTTTATCGCAGTCTTCCCCTAACCCTAACATGGGCCTTTTAGGGGCTAGGTGTAGCCACTACTCCCATGGCCCTAATTCTTATTTGTGAATGAAGAAGTTCAACCAGAAATCAGCAAAGATAATACAGATCTGCTCTGGGTTGGGGTGGGGTGGGGTTCCTAACTTTGGGCCATTGGGTTGAACAGTGCTGTGATGTGGGCTCCTGATAACAGATCAAAGCTGCTGATTAAATCCTCTGTTATTAAGTCAAAAGTTAGAGAGGATGAGAAAAAAAGGAAACAAACACGAGTCAGCAGCCAGGGAGACAAACTTCTCTTTGGATGGCAGGCCATCTTGGGTTCTCTGGGCTTGCAGAGTCCCAACTGCCCAATGAACATAGTCTCCATGCTGAGATGACTCAGGGCCCAAGGGACACAGACTGGAGCTTGAGACTTCATCTGATGCAAGTTTAATGGTGGACTGTACCACAGCCTCTGGGCTGGAGAGAATTTCTAGTGTATTTGGTTGTACAAGCACCGCATGACTGACCCTCACACTTGCAGGATGGGGGTGTGAGAATTCAAGGACTGTCCTCACCCAGCAGATGTCAGTGCTTTGTTCTTTCTCTGTGACTTTCTATAAAACACATTCACAACTCCATAGGTTTCCACTCATAAAGAGGTTCACACGTGTTCTAGTCTAGCTTTCTGACTAACGTAAGGATGTAGCTATGAACTTCTGAATGCAGGATTTTTATCTTTTTCTGCAGATGTACTCTGGAGCATGATTCCTAACATACATGTCATTTCTATCATTGATATTTTCCCCAAGTTCCACATACTTTTACTACACAGCTTTGTCGTTTTCACAAGAAAATCACATCTTTTTGTGACAAGGAATTGTTTTTTGTTTTGTTAGACTAGGTCTTGTGCTATAGAACAAGCTGAGGTTGGCCTTGAACTCACTATCCTCTTGTCTCAGTCTCCCAAGTGGGTGGAAATGTACAGCTATCTCCTTATCTTTACTGAAAAGCATATTATAGGATCAATACTTCCACATCTTCATTTATATGTATATATAATCTAAATATTGAAACCAGTGGAAAGAGAGTAGGAAGATGGTGGCAGAGGCTGAAGCAACAAAGGGAAACTTTAGCCAAAGGCTACAAACTTTCCAGCTAGAGCAAATAAGCTCTGGAGATCATGGTTTCAGATCCACTGCACTTAATAGCTATTATACTGCATGCTTGAAATCTGATAAGAGTCAATAGGTTGTGTTTTCATTATCATAAAAAATAGCTAAGATAGTGGCTGTTATCTTGATTGTGGTAAAGTGAATATATATATACATATATATAAATATATATATGTTATATTATATATATTCTAATAATGTATTGTCTCTGTGTGTTTAAAGTGTTTCAATTAAAAAAGTATCTGAATGATCTAAAAATCCCACCACGACTCCACACCACATGGCTATTTGCTCACCTCACACCTTCCTCTACAGTCTCTTCTGTTCACGCATCCAAGCAAGAGTTAGTTCTGGACTAAATTTTCCTCCTGTATCTCAGATCTTCTACAGCCGCCCCCTTCTCTGCACAGTGCAGCCACCATTGTGATAGTGCCAGAGTCTACACTAGCTTCCTGTTTCTCTTGACCCGACTGCTTCTCCGTTCTCTGCTGGGAGTGGTGCGGAGCAGCAGCCAGCATTGGAACTTCAGGAGTCAGCCTATCGTTAAGCAGGGCAGCAGTAGGTTTTTACCTTGGCCTCCCAGGGGATTGCCTCCTGAATGCCCTTTGCTACTGCTGGGCCTTATTGTGCTTGTTGCTAGTGTGGTCTTCCTATATCTCTTGTGGTATGAAAGTTCTATGGGGATCTCAAACCGCTCATTGGGCAGTGTTCCTGGCACACGTAACAATGGTGATGATGTTCCCTAAGGCAACATCACTTGGGCAAGGCAGTGCCACTTGGTTGAATTGGTGACTCTATTGAAACTCCAGAAAGAATAACTAAAAAGCATGTCTAGCTAAAAACAGTAGGTTTTTACATATAGTTACAGGGCTAAATTAGGATGTTTTGCCAGCTACCTTAGAATCAGTAACTTAAGAAGAAAACACATTTTTGCTAGGGACTTGTTTGGTAAGGGTTAGAAAACCTAGAGAAAAGAAACCTTAATTGCTAGGGCCCATGAGTTTCACCAACGAAAAACAGACCCAGGATCAAATAATAACAATTGAGTTTTAGTGTTCATTGTTAGGTTTGAACTTCCTTGACCACAAATATAATTGAGTCTTTCCTGGTTTCTATAATTAAAATTTGCTGATAGATTTGGGGTATGCCTTGGGGATATAGAGCTGTGCGGCATACTCTCCTTTTACCTAAGAAAAACAATAAGGCTCATGACTTAAAGTTGTCTACTTCATAACGAACTTGCTTCATTGTACTAACTAAATAATCACTGTGTGAATTAGGGTACTGTGACGTGTACTCATTTCCTAGTAACTGCAATAGAAGCTGGCTGTGAGAATATTTGGCTTGCTTAAACTCTGTTAATCTATAATAACAAAATGATTGTTTCTGGAATATAGAAGTATTGTGGGGGAAAAGTACATGTAAAACTTGGTGTGCAAAATCAGGTGTGAGAATTGACAATAACCTGTTTTTTAAATATGTAACTTGTAATCATTCCCTGGAAAAAATATGACTCATGATTATAATATAATTTCTTCTTATGTAGAAGGTATTGTTTTAAAAGGTATATAGGTGTATGGGAATAAGAAGAAGAATGAGAAAGGAGAAAAGAAGCTTCTAAGATTTATGTATGCTGGCCCTACAAGGAGAAGGGAAGATGGAAGCTTGAAAGATATGTGGATAAGATCTATGTGTGTTGAGGCTTTATTTCTTCCACAAGACGGATGTAAATGAGGTGTGTGTGTGTGTGTGTGTGTGTGTGTGTGTGTGTGTCTGTGTGTGTGTCTGTGTGTTGAAGCCTTGCTTCACCCACAAGATGTGGATGAATGTGGAGGCGTGTGATTTTATGAAAATGTACAACAGAGAATAAGATTAAATAAGAGAAATAAAAAGAAAACATGAGAAAGAGAAGAGAAAAGAAAGAGAACAGAGAAGAAGGAACAGTAGGAATAAAGAGAAGAGTTTGTCCCATCCATAAGAGGTATGGTTTTATTCTTATTATTTCGCTGACTCTATCTCTCCCTCTCAGATGCCTGAACTCCTGCTGGGGCTGGACCTCTGCAATTCTCCATGTTTATTCTATGCTAGCATGTTCATGTTTGCACACATCTTCACCCTTCCCTGCTTTCCTCTAAATGTAGGTCTTTGTCCAGGCATCTGCATGGTCTAACTGCCCACTCCACCCAGCTCTCCTCAGACTCCTTGCTGTGTTGATGAGACTCATGCCAAGGTGACCTTGTTTCTCAAGTGTCACCACCAGTTTTCTGCCTCTGCATTTTGGTGTTCAGCTTTACAGAATCTATGACTGTTTATTATAAGTCTTGATATCAGTCATAGACAATTAAATAAAGTGTCAAACCTGTTCTCATACTAACATAATTAATGGACCTCATCATAATTAATACTCAGGGTATTTATTCAGTAAAAGTGTTGTGGGACTGGAAAGATGACTCAGTCCTTAGAAGCACTTGTCACTCTTGCAGAGTTCAGTTTCCAGCAACTGCTGGGGGTGGCTCACAAATCCACCTCTAAGAGGATCTGATGCCCTCTTCTGGCTTCCATAGACAGCGTCAGTCGCATGCACATACACAGGCACCAACACAGATGTATACACATACTTAAAAATAAAATAAATCTTTAAAGAAAGTATTATAAAATATTAGAATTTTATTTTTTATCAATAGGGGCATATATATATATATATATATATATATATATGTGTGTGTGTGTGTGTGTGTGTGTGTGTGTGTGTGTGTATATATATATATGGGGGGGACTAGATATAACTGACTCTGGATGTCCTCTGCACCTGCCCTCATCCTGACATCGACATCTCAGCATCTCATTGCAAGGACGTGCTATGTTTTTTTTTAATCTCTTTAAATCACATTTTCATGGTCCTGACTTAGAACATTCTTTTTCAAACAGGTGCAATTTCTTCCATTAGGCAAATAGTCTCCGAAAAAAAAAAAAACAAAAAAAACTCAAGTCTTTTCTTTTGAGAGTAAACGTGATGAATGAATGAATCTTTAATTATACCAAAACACGCTGTGGTTTTTTTTTACTGAACTGTGCTTTTTCAGTACACTCGTGTTAATGGGATGCCCTTATTACTTAGCAAGTCTGCCAGCCACAGACAGAATGGTGGGAACAGTAGGTATCACATCCATGAATGCACTGGCATCTTGACCTCTGGTAAATCCGTACTTTTTAGCATCCCCTCAAGTCACCTAATTAACTTCTCTGGTGGTCATGGACTCTATGCATATTTAATGTTATTTAAATAAGTTTGGTCAGGCAGGGATGAGCAATGCTCAGCACACAATTAAGGCAACCCATTGTGGCCTCATGGGGAGTAGGGCCACGGCTGACCCAGCAGAGACTGCTATTCCTGAGTCCTCCTTCTCTTCCTTCTCCCCATCCCTCTCCTTTTGCTCTTCTTCCCATTCAGTCTCCCCCTTTCTTCCTCTTCTCCCTGTTTGTTTGTTTCATATTGGATTTACCTAGCAGCTCTAACAGCTGCAAGTTCAAAAACTGAAATGCCTTCTGATCCATGCTTGGCACACTGACCCTGCAACCCATGTTTGACTTGCTAGAGCTGAGGATTCTCGACACCTTTCACACTCTTGACCCCTGGATGCAGAAGCATGAGCGCCAGGGCATTGCAGGAATAGGAATGTTCTGGCTTCCATGATTTTGGAAACCAATCACCAAGTGTTTCTTCTGAGAAATATCTCACAACAGTTTTGTTCAGAAGGATTCTGGCTCACTTAGGTATACGACACATTGCTGTTCTGGGAGGTGGCTGTGTCTTTATTGTGACTTGCTGTACCCACAAACACACAGAGCGGTGGGGGTACTGAGTAGTTCCTTGAAATTTTCAGGATGGATTTAGTTCCACCTCTGGTGTTAATAGAAATTTCACAAGCAGTTCTTAGGGATTTGGAATGAGAAGATCAGTAGTCCCACAGTTTGAGACCATAAAATCACTTAATATTTGAAATTGTCTGTTTTCTTTCTCTGTTTATATATAAGCAGCCTTCTGATCTTACAGGAAAGTAAATGTATTTGCCCATAATCGTGCAAATGGGAACAAGGTTAGAATTTGAACTCAGTCCTCCGGCTGCACTTCTCACATGGCCTCCTCAGGGCTTGCTGCTGCTTCTTCACAGATCTCTGGTCACTATAACCTCCGCAGGCCCTCCAGCTCACCTTTAAACAAAACCACTCACACACCTCCACAAGTTGATTTTCTAACTATACCCTCAGGGGTCCAAGCCAAAGGGCCTAGACTGATAGCCTCCTAGAGGGAAGCCTGTCACTTCTTCCCCTCAGTCCCCCCTCTTCTCTCTCTCTCTCTCTCTCTCTCTCTCTCTCTCTCTCTCTCTCTCTCTCTCTCTCCTTCTTTCCCTGCTTCCTCCTCCTGCCATTCTCCCTTCCCTCTTTGATTACACAGTAATTTAAATTTTCTACAAAGCCATTACATGATTAAAACAGACAACAGAACATAGTTAATTTTTTTGTATGTGGTGTGAGTGTGTATGTGAGCGTTTGTGTGAGTGTGTGTGTGTGAGAGAGAGAGTGGGGGGGAGTATTTATATGTGTGTGTGTGTGTGTGTGTGTGTGTATGAGAGAGAGAGTGTGTAGGTATGTGTGGGTGTGTGAATGTGTGGGGTATGTGTGTGTGTGTGTGTGTGTGTGTGTGTGTGTGTGTGTGTGTTGATTTCAGATGTCTTCCTTGATTATACTCCTTCTAATTGTCTGGGGCAGTGTCTCTTGAATTGAGCCAGCTGTCCTGTCTTGGAGATTCCCTCACTGCCTCCTGTGTGCTGTGACTGTGGGATGAGATGGGATCTGCCCAGGTTTTATATTGGTTCTGGGAATCTGAACTCTGATCCTGACACTTATATGTTGAGTGCTTTTCATTGAACCATCTTCCTAGTTCATAAAAAGTTTTAAATAATGGGTTAAAAGTCCCAAAATCTTACCCAAAATTTCACTGTGATTAGAGGATATTGTTTATGTTACTGCCTTGTCATTCCAAATGCAGTGATGTCATCCTCTTGCTGGAATAGGCATACCGGCCAGAACAGGCGTCTCTGGACAAGTATGGACTTGTCATCCTTAGAAACACCTCACTGACAATTCCTAGAGACAGATGTGAGGTTAGTGTGTGGGCACACGTATGAGAGTATATTGTGTGGGTTTGCACATGTATGTGTCTGTCTCTGTGTATGGCATGCATGCCTGAATGTGTGAATGTCCATGAGGTTTTAGACCAGGAGACATTCTTCATGCAATTTTTCCAGTCATAACTTCAAATGTGGAAGAAGGATCTTTGTGTATTTTTAGAGGCAACAGAAGAACGGCTGGGAGAGGAGGCTTAGCAACAGTCTCCTAGACTCCAAGCACAGCAGAGGACATTCCAAGTTAGACAGGGCTAAAGGTAGATCTCTCCTGAGGTCATGGTGCTAGCTCTTAAAAGAAGCCTTTCCCATCAGGGCACCTGCTGCACATTTTGAAATAATTTTTAAGGAGAGACCATAGGCATATTCTCTTTTTCTTTTACTAAAGGATTGGGAGCCTCTGTGTGTAAAATTTTCAGGCTTTAAAAAAACATAATTCTCTGATAGTTTTCTTTAAATTAAAGCATATAACTTTGTTTGCCTGTGCTCATTTTACATTGGAAAATATTTTGAAAATGTTAACAAAACATGTTTTGTTTTGTTTCTGTTTAACTCAGAACCCTCAGGAACCCTTTTTGTAATACAAAGGCATTTAGTCTTAGGGTTTGTTTTATTTTCTATGTAAACTGCAACCAAGCGAATGTAGGATTCCTTTTGCCTTGATTGATTCTTTCAGCTCCCTTAGACAGTTGCATAGACATCCAAGGGAATGTCTTTTTGAGATAAAACCAGTAATGTGTACATCTGGTCAGGAATGCATTTCCTCAACAAGGCAGCACTGCATGGCTTTGGTGGTGGCTATGTCTGAAGGTGAGGCTAGCCTGGAGTCCATGGATGGTGGGGCCTGAGCTAGAGCCTGTAGCTCTGCTAAGGGTTTGGTCTCAGTGGGGTTGATAGGAGGAGTCAGGGACAGGGGAAGAGAGTGGATACACTTAGATGCAGTCTTAGAAATGGGTAGAAAGGGACTGACAGATCAGGCAAGCCTCCTTCAAACCTCAAATCTCCTCCTTCCCTTCTGAATAGACTTCTTCCCAAGGTCCTGCACATAACCTGCCACTTTTGGTCCAACCATGGGCTCCAATACGGTGTCTCATATGTCTCTGTCATCAGCTACCAAGAGACTTCCTCTCCTCAGTTTCCTGACACCTTGCTCTTCTCAGTACGCACAGAATACCAACTTTGTCCTGTTTCTTGTGGTAGCTTCTATCTTCTCTTTGAAAACAACAAACTCTTTGACTTGGTGTTTAGATAACACAAGGTCATGGAGCTTATGCAGAGCACAGAGCTGACATTTTACGGATAAATATGTGTGCTTATATGCACTTACACAAAAGTCATAACCCAAAAGGAGGCAGGCAGGGTGGGAATGGCTGAACATGGGAAACGGGAAGGGTGGGGGGGGGAAGCCCAACAGTACCTGCAAACTGATGGTCCCAGGCCTTGCCTGACAGGCACTCCTCACCCATAATTTGTCAGAGTGACCCTCTTGTCACTGTTAGCATCTGCGGTGCACACACCTGCAAACACAGTCAAGAAGCACAAAGAGTTAAAGGGAATGTGGGTGAAACACTAAGCCAGTGTATGAATGGAGAGTGGGAAAGTAAGATTTCACTTTGAAAGGGAATTTTAAATCACACTACATTATCATCATCTGCTTTAGGGCTCTTTAAAACACACGTTGGCAGGGGCACTGAGAAGTATATCCCCATTACGGTAAATTCCACTCAGATGGGGACGGGGATTACCCGAGCAGAGCCAGAGCCCTCATTCCGTGTGGAGCGCAGAACCTTCAGTGCAGCCTCATTTCCACTAATCTGAGGCTGCTGTGTGATCTTTGATCACACCAAGTATTACAGATGGAAAAATGCTCTTTTCAAATCCCCAACGTGTTTCCAACTGTCAATAAAATCCTTTTTAAGTGTCAAAAGCAATTGCAGTGGTTTACATTCCCCCTGCTAACCATAGCTGTGCGTCCAGCATTTCTAAAGAGGAGCAACAGCAAACGGTATGATGGAGGGTCTGGATTCCACCAGGTGCCTTCACCTGCGGTTTGATGCATTAGGGATCCATCTCTAAAAATGGCCATTTATGTTAACTGCATTCTAAAGATTAGATGTTTCACTCGGAAATACCGTATCTGTGAGGCAAACAACCCACACTCCATTCCTGATTTAAACCGATAAATTAAAATTATACAAGATACCCATCTAACAAGAGGCTTAAATTTGATGAAAAGTCCCTATAAAATGCGGTAAACATTCTACTCTTTAGAAGCATATGAACAAAGGGCATCTTCAGTTAAAAGGTGATCACAGTGGAATTGGATTCTTCCCTATAAATTATACAGGAGGGTGGTTCTAGTAATCGGTGTAATGAACTACGGGGCAGAAAGAGGCTCAATTCCCTAAACTAGATACGATAAGTAATACAATTACTCTTGCTATCAGAAAGGCGATGTTGATGCTGGCTATCTGTGTCTGAGCCCAACCACAGAACCCTGTTGCATTTAAGCTGAGGAAGTCAAAGTCCTATTATCTCTCTGGGATGAGCGTGTGTAATAAGCTCCTCCAACAAATGAAGGGGGGAGGTGTTTCTGGAAAAATGGAAAATGGTGATAAACTATGTCCAGACGATTAATTCAGTGAAACCCTCCATCACAGGGCGACGACATATGCCCATCTCCTCTGTTGTCCCCTTGGAGATTTTCCTACTAAACGTATGTGCATATTTTTCATGGCCACTGATATTTGAATTGCAGCTTGCTCCCATGCAGAACATGAAACACTTCAAACTGCATAATGCCGACTAAATTATAAAGTCTCCAGTGGCCTGGGGTAGCAATAGCCATAATAATGAGTGTGCTTAAGTGGTCTGTGCAGCTCCCCCACCCTCAGCTTTAAAACTCTGCGTTATCAAGACGGTGTATTTCCCCCATATAACGTTACTGACCACTTCTTATAAGAGAAAATACAAAGGTTGTTCTTGGAATTGCCCATGGGAAGAGAAATGGAGAAGGGCTGGCCAGCATCCAACTGAACTGTGACTGACTGGAGGAGCTCTTTGGTTTGTGTGCATGGATTGACCTTATTTAAACACAGAAAGCACAATTATTTGTGCACATGGAGTTTAGTCACTTTGGATGATACCGTTCACCTTTCAAATCTGAGCAGGTGGACCTTAAGTGGTTTCTTGAATTGGAGATGTTTTTGACATATTCATTTTTTAAAAGAAAGTTGCAAACTAGCAAAAAGTGAACACATTAAAAAAGTGGCAAAGGTGTTTAATATTTGATAACAGTAATATTTATTTGCAAATAATGATAATATATTTATTTTGTGCCACATTTTTGTTAAGTGGAAAATAGAATTATTCATCTTTATAGGGTGCGTTTATAATTTACCTGTGGTAAGAAGATTCAGATTTCCCTATTTCAGCTCTTCTGAACTATACAAGGTGATATTGCTCCAAAATCTAATCCAGTATCTTACAGGTCCTGACAACTAGAGCTTTTCTTTCAACATGGCATGTGACGACAATGTGGCTTAGCACCATGTACAATGCTCTTGACACCATGTATCACAGTTGTGGGTCATTCATAGTGTGTCAAGCTCTGGAGAAATTGTTGTCTCCCAGGCATTGCCATGAGCTTAGTAGGCTAGCAACAAAGAGTACCATGTATCTAGGGCCTGGCAAAGAGGGCCTTACCTGTGAGAGAAATGGCATTTATGAAGATCAGATGGAACACTGAACGGGAAATGTGTGGCACCAACCCGGTATCCCGTAATGTGTGTGTGCATGGATGATGCTTGCTTGCCGTCTTGTGATTTGTATGTTTGTACATGCATGTTTATGAACATATTTGCATTTATGTATGTATCATGTGTATATGCTCACACTATATCATGTGTGCTGTGTACGTATGTGCATGTAAGCTCATGGTATATGTGGGCATATGTGTATCATACATGTGCATTCATGACCACACTATATATGTGCATGCATATGTTTATAATCTATATGAATGCTTGTGATGTTTCTGTGTTTGTACACTGTGCATGTGTATTTCATGTTTGTATGCTTTGGGCTGCATGTGTACATAAGTATGCATGCATGATCAGGCTTTATTGTGCGTATGTGTCATGTGCACATATACTCAAGGTATATGTGTGTATCGTGTGTGTATGTATGCTCATACTGTGTTTGTATGCTCATGCTGTATGTATGCATGTGTCTATCACGTGTGTGCATGTATGCTCATGCTGTGTGTATGCCTGTATGTATTGTATGTACATCTATGCTCATGTTTTATGTGTGCATATGTGTATCATATGCACATATGCTCAAGTATGTGTGTATCATATGCGTGTGTGCATGCTTGCATCATATGTGTGTGCCATGCATATGGGTATTATGTGTATATACTTGTACTATATTTATGCATATGAGCATGTATGGTGCATGCTCATGCTGTGTATATGGGTGTGTGAATGTGTGTGTATATATACTCATGCTGTGTGTGCATGTATCATGTGTGTGTGCATGTTATACTATATGTACATGTGTGTGCTCTACATGTATGTATTCGGTGTGTGCATATATGCTAATGCTGTGTATATGTATGTACTGTGTTACTGAGTGCCACTTTGGAAGCTACCCTTTCTCACCACATGCTTGTGAACTGGGAAAGGTAAGAGCAGTCAAGGCTTCCCCTAGTGACATCTCCCCATTCATACAGCTACAGTGGCCTTGATAGCCCAGCCAGGGGAAATGTATGAGCACACTTGAACCCCGGAAAGGGTGAACTCTCCTTTTGACATTCAGACTTTGGAAAGAACAAGGATTAATGCCTGTGTTCATTCTGAGCATTGCGGAGACTGACTGAACCCACAGCTCTTTAGCTGTCCAGCCTGTAGATGGCCCCATCAGAACTGGATTTCCTATCTGCAACTGGACTGTCCTGACTGCTGCAGTCCTTCTCTCTCATTTGAATCCAATGAGAACAGAGGCTTTCGGTGAATCTCAGTCATGGTCAGCAGGAGATAAGTCCCAGAACACAGTGAGAGCAAAATGAGAAAAATTAATCTCTCCCAGCCCAAAGGGAGGAGTCAGTTCTGGCCAATTCCTGGAAGGTCAAGTGAGAGACTTCTGTGTGAAAAAGGTTTCAGCAACAGCATCAGACTCTTAGAAAGATTCCGGATTTTCCACCAGAAAACAGACTTTTTTTTATCTTCATCCAGTTTTCCGCATAGCCTCTTGTAAGGATTTTAGACAGTGGTTTCTGCATTTGTTCACGGTTATCAAAGCAGGCCATCCTCAGCTGCTATCTGGAGGTGAGGATGGAATGGAGAGGCCATTCTAAGACAGCAGGGCAGAGCTTCTGTTCTTTAATGCTAGTGAACAAGCTCAGTGATGTTGGGTGTGTGCAGATCATGCTTGCAGGTTCCCACGCTTGCCACTCCCGTAGAGTGATGCAGCCATCTTGGCTAAGCCTCTGACCCTCAGGATCTGACGGGGCAGGTGAAAGAGAGAAGGAGTCAGGCTCGGGTTATTTTTAAAAGCCTCAAAATTAAAATATGCCCTTGTCCCATGAAGAGGAGGAAGGGGGGCAGAAGCAGGAGGGCTTTAATACAGCTTCAGGAATAGCCCATTCTGCTTCTGTGTCCTCCATCTCCTCAGTTTGCCCTAGAAAAAGACTAAGGGACATTAGGCTGGCGACATACCTCCTTAGTTTCCAACTTCTAATCCAGGCTGGCCTTAACGTCTCTGCCTCTCTCTTCCCACTGATATTAGCAGTCTTTAAAGGCTTTCCTCAATTTAGTCACCTTCTGGACTTACACACAAAGACAGCTCTTCCTCACCAGGCTGATTTCCTGCTTGAGTTTCACCCAGAGTCCCCAGAGGCCCATAGGATAAGGGCAGCGGCACTTCTCAGCCTGACAGAGCTGAGAGGTGATGAGGACTCTAAGAGGCAATCACGGTGAAAGGTCCTTCATTCACTGGGGCACATGTGCTTGATGAGAACAGCAGGAGTCCAGATGGTTCCTCTCACACACACATCACAGCCAGGAAGTGAGCAGTCCTCTCTCTATGGGAGCAGCTGCCTCCACCTGATTCTTGGAACAGGTTCCAAGGTAACAGTAGTTTGATGATCATGAAGCCTCAAACCAAAATAAACCATTAGCCTTTACTAGGAAATTGTATAACAGTAACAGAATGATAACCCACACCTCTTTATCACCCTGCTTCTTCCTCCAACCCTCATCTTTCTCTCCTCTATCCCTCCATCCCCCATCCTCCACCCTTTCATCCCTCCAACCCCCATTCCTCCATCCCTCCATTCCCCATGCCCCATCCCCATCCCTCCATCCCCATCCCTCCATCCCTCCATCTCTCTATCCCCAACCCTCCATCCCCCATGCCCCATCCCTCCATCCTCCATCCCCCATGCCCCATCCCTCCATCCTCCATCCACCCCCCATGCCCCATCCCTCCATCCTCCATCCCCCATGCCCCATCCCTCCATTCCTCCATCCCTCCACCCCCAACCCTCCATCCCTCCATTGTGCCATCCCTTCCTCTTCTTATCCTCTTGCACTTCTCTATTCTCCTCAAACTTCAGAAAGTTTGTATTTCCTCGAGTTGGAAAGGCATGGATGATTCTACAGACTCCAATGTTTCTAAAGGGAAAGACATTGTCTCTAGGCTGACTGCAACTGGTGACTGCTGCTGCCTGGAATTACCAAAGGCCAGCCCCTCAGTAGAACAGCCACAGCTGTGATCACCAGTGTGAGAAACTGTGCAAAGTGAGTTCCTAAATGTAAAATTATCTGGGGAAAGAGCTTGCACCCTTTAAATTTAAAGGAAGATCCACAAATAGTCTTCCATATATAATGGTGTTTCTTGGATAAACAAAACACCATACTCCTCCCACTACCACAAATTCTCTTAAACATCAAACCCTACAGTCAGGTCCTGTAAGGATGCTGCTATTTTATTCTGTTTTCTTTATTTTATTTATTTTTTAAAAGGTTTATTTTTATAACTCTTAATTATGTGTAGGTGTGTATGCGTCTGCTTAGTCACAGAGCACTTGAACATTAGATATGGATATGATATGGATAGAGATAGATATAGATGATATAAACATATAGATAGCTTATATATGCATATGTTTTATATGTTACATATGTTATATCTATGCCTATGTTTGCTCAGACCGTCCTGCTGTCTCATATTACATTTGTGATGAGTACATATCTCATGCGTCTAGGCTTGCTTTTTATAAAGAGCATGAGAATGGGATCTTATTTTATTTTAAAATGCTTGCTTACATAATTCTTATTGAATAATCTGTATTTTTCATAATTTTACCATATTTCTACGTAGATTTTAAAAGCTGATACCACTAATAAAAGGAAAGCATCTTTTTTCCAGAACGGTTTTTGGATCCAAGATTTGTCCTTGAATATACATTGTTGGAACACACACACACACATGCCTTGATTTGGTGGGAAATGTAGGAAGTGAGTACATTTCACAGCTGTACGTTAATTTTCTGATTTTAATTCCACCAATAAAAGCTATATTTTCTTTTAGTCATGTTTTCATTCTTTTTATATAGTTGGGGTTTTTTTGTTTTGTTTTGGGGTTTGGGGGGGGTCTGCTTTGTTTGTTTGTTTGTTTGTTTTTTGACACAGAGTTTCTCTGTTGTAACTCTGGCTGTCCTGAAACTCACTCTGTAGACCAGGCTGGCCTCAAACTCACAGAGAACTGCCTGCCTCTGCTTCCCGAGTGCTCAGATTAAAGGCATGCGCCAGCACTGCTCAGCCTTTTATATAGTTCTTAAGCACGTATGTTTCCATTTACAGAATTATTTGCCTTCCTCATTCATATTTTTTACCATTATAAGTTGAATTTTTATTATATCATATCATTGTATTGTGTGCATGTAGAAAGCTTATCCATTTTATATATGGGTCCTAATCAGCCTGCTTGCTGGGTTTCCACATCCAGCATTGCCATTTGCTAACTCCAGAGAAGCAGTGTTTTAAGTTTTTCTCCCAATTTTAGAAAGCTGGAGTGAAATTTAGAGCCGTAGCCTCTCTAAGACCTTGGTGGGCCTTCCCTGTGAGTACATGCTGGCTTGGTTGGCTGGCATACTCAGTCACCCGTCATTTCACTTATTGACTTTATTCATATACATCTGTGGTTGGACACAATTGTTTTCTGTAATACCTACTGTGCTTTGATAATTATTGAGAAGAATTCATAATTTCCTGGACAATCATTCCAGGCTTTAAAGTTTGAGCAAATTGAATACTTTGCATTTGCTTCTCTGTTTGGTTTACACACCAACACTTTTTAAATGTATAAAGTCATGCTTTGATTTCATCCACCATATATAAAACGTAGGCTGCTTTGTGATCATCCTTCATTGTTATTGTACAGTCTCTGCAATAAACGGATTTTGTGGATTTTGCTTGTTTGTGACCGTATGGCTGCTGGACTCACTGTAAGGCAGGCACTGCAGAGAGAGCTTCAGCACCACAGCACCTTAGCCCTGAACTATGAGGAAACCCACTTGTGGGTGAGGGCGCCAAGGCTCAGTCTTCAGATGGGAACTCATAAGAGGGTATCATTTCAGTTCCCCCCCTCCCACTACCCTTAAATTCTCATTTCTAATAAAGTGTGTGTGTGTGTGTGTGTGTGTGTGTGTGTGTGTGTTTAAGCTTTTACACCTTTATATATGTTCTCTATCAAGAATTGACATGGTTACATCAATATCTCTCACTTTGTCCATTTCCGTAGTTGCCTGTGCCTGTAATGTGCTTCATAATTTCAACTACGCCTAAAATATCACTAAGGCTTCTGACCCTCGGCCTGCTGTTACTAAACTAGATATTAATGATCAGCTTCAGCATTCCCTGATCCCAGCCTGATTTTAACCCTGAAAACTTCCTTAATGTACTTCATCAGTGGTTCTCAACCTTCCTAGTGCTGAGACCCTTTAATACAGTGCCTCATGCTGTGGTGACTCCTGGCCATAGAATTATTTTCATTGCTACTTCCTAACTGTAATTTTGCTACTGTTATGAATCATAATGTAAATATCTGATATGTAGATGCTTTAGGCAACCCCCGTGAGAGGGTCATTCAACCCCCAAAGGGGGCAAGTAATCTTCCTGAAAGATACATTTTAGTTCAGCTCTGTCTCCAGTTCCCATCTTTAATCTTTAAATATATGTGGATCTAAAACATTTAATTTGACTAGATGCTAAGTTATTTCATGAAAGAACTTCTCATGTCATATCCAATTTTCAGCCCCACTTTTGCTAGCTTCTAAAGTACAACATTTATTATGTCATAAAACTTGATTCAAATCATGTTTTTGAGAATTCTGTCATGTTCATTAAGTCATCTAGGATGGCTTGGAGATACAAAGTCTATTTATTTTGAAGGGTTTTTTTTTTTTTTACTCTCCTTGAGCTAAAAAAGATCAGAATGTACAAGCAAGTGGCATTTATCACTCTTCCTTCTGTGCACTTAAGCCTGAACCCAGGACAGATGGCCAGAAATATTGTTAGAGAAAATTAAATTTTCATAGGTGTAGTACATATAAGTTGGAGGAATGTAAACTCAGTAAAAGAATGAATTTTCACATTTTAAAAGCAGTGAATGAGCCCAGCTGTCTTCACATTAGCCAGAGAGGCATCCCCCGTCTCCACACTTACAACACGTCTACAAGTGAAGACAGAAAGAAAGCAGTCATCCTGACTCAGCTGGACAGAAAGCCCAGAGTGCACAAAGGAAAGAAATGGAGCCCAATATACCTGGTGATGGTGTGTAAAGTGATGTTTTGGTTTATTTAAAATCAGAAGTAATTTTTAAAATCTCTACAGTGTAATTTCTAGACGTGTTTGAATTAACCTCAGTTGCCAGTCAATTAATGTGTGGGTTTAAAACACTGAGTCACTAAAAGTGAAAATATTATTTGCATCAGATAGTTGGGACTGGAGGGCATCATTTTAAGAGAATGAAGCAGAGACAAAGATACATGTTCCACGAGCTCTCACACAAGGGTGTCAAAACAGCAAGCGATAAGGAGATAGGCATGCGAGCTACCCTGACTGGATAAGTATGTATTATCCGTGTACTGAGATACCCCACTCTATTCCGTGAAGAGACAGAATCACTACATGTTAATCATAAAGATTTTAAATGTTTAAGGAGATGAAAATGACAAATGAACTGATTTGGTCATTACATATAATATACAAGTCAAAATATTATGATGCACCCTGAAAATTTGATCAGTTAAAATAATAATCAATAAAAAGAACCCCTGAAGTACTGGGTGTATAAACTTCTGAGTTTCCTGAGGCTTGTGCGCAGGCACTCCCATGTTTGTTATATCACTGAAGCAAATACTAAAATAAAATAAATACTATTGAGACCTCTATTTTCAATCCTGTATGCGCAAGATTATCCTAGCACTGTGGTTCAAAGCCACTGTAAGGTAACTAAACCTTCTATTTCCCCTTTGCCCTATCTACACCCTGGCTGACAGCTTTTGCACAGTCCCAGGTGGCGTGACTCAGAGCAACATCTGTGATCGATGGTGGAACAAGTTCCTTTGAGCCAGCTGTTTAGTTTGAAGTCGTCATTCTAGCTGGGATGCCTCTTGTAGTCAGCAGATAATTCTTCAAGGTACAGTATTTACAGAGGGCAAATTAGTGGCCACCTTATCCATGTGACATGCTGTCTACTGAGTAATTTTGAGTTATTTAGGGCTACTTTCTTGGTAAACATAACGGGCCATCGCTGGGTTGTAGTGGGGACATTTCCTTATATGAATTCCCCTACACTTTTTAGAGTATCTTTAAGGTCAAGCTTTTCCATGACTTTTGGAGATGAATTTCTTCTGTGTGGTCACATCTGGTCTGGAATGTCCATGGTCACTCGCTGTGTTATAACACTGTGAATTCAGAACAACTGATGCCAGCAGTGCCATCTTCGTGGAATAATCCTACAATCATTAGGCTAGCTGAGCATGCTCATAGAGACTGCCATTTGACCTTGAACAGTGTAGTCCCACATGTAAGCACATAAAATAAATATCAATACAGCCTACCCAGGAGATTCACTTTGTGATTCGAATACATGTAATCAGAAGTGCTTGCATTCTCCTCATGTGTCTCACTGGATCTTGACAATCAGATGATTACCACATGTCCCTATGAAGGTGCACACATCACGTGACACATCACAGCTTATATTTTTAACCCTGTGTGTCAGTACAGATCACGGTGTCCGTGACTCCTGGTCTAGAGTAGTGTGTCAACAGTTGGTAACAAGATAAGTGGGAAGGCTCCAATGCCACCTTCAGGGGAGGCAAGTTGGAATATATTTTCTGAGACGACCCAACTGTGGTAATTCATCAGCACTGTCTTCATGCGTCACAGATTAGGGCATTTTTCCGGTGTTTTTAAATTTTCACTGGACCCACCACAGAGAAGCCCTTTGACACCTCTGCTCTGTCAATCATTTTCCTTACAAACTAGTTCATAGACACCTGGGTTATTCATACTTTCACTTTTCCACCAAGACAGCCCTTTATCTGAGCTACTAATAATTATTTTTAGATTTTGTAAAGAAAAATTGAAGGTTTTATTAAATGATTATTTAATAGATGATAAAAGAATCAAGAGGAAAACTGAAGAGATAGACAGTCTGACTCAGGGTAAGGATGCAAATAAAAGAACAGACTGTCTAGGTAAAGAGATGATCTCAGCAGGGTCAAATCCATACTTGTTCCTCGTTACCACTAGACCACCCTGCCCTCCACTGAGATGGCTTACATCATCTCACACTTTACCAACTAAGCAAGATAAACAACATGCTGAGGCTTCGTGGGCTTGTCGTGACAGCTAATTTCATATAGCCTGACATAGCATCTGAGCACGTGTATGGCTGTTCATTCATTGCCATCCCACCACAGACACTGTAAATTGAGGACCTTTAGAAATTCAGGTCGTAACAGCTGACAAACACCCCTGCCACCCACAAGAATGAAAGTTGTAAGTCACCGAGCTCCAATGAGGAAAGTTAGAGAACTTGGGGTCATGTGTCTTCTTAATGACAGTGTGGCAGGAGTCTTGCATGGGTTTACTATGACAGTCTAGCCGGGGACTCAAAGGACACCTAATGAATCAGCCCTAGCGCTGATTGAATTGGCATGAAAGCTGACGGATGAGAAACTGTCAACACGTAGCCCTCCGTGCAGCTGCCCACTTGACTGAAACTTCATCTTTGATTTCTCCTTTTCTGTGTTGCCTTTCATATATTATACTGTCAGATGACATGCAGCCCTCCCTAAAAGTGTCACAGGACACCTAATCTGAACAAATCTCCCTTTTATGGAAGCTGGCCATTCAAAATAAAAAGGCCTTTAGGCAATGTTTCCTCTGCAAGGGGTATCAGTAGTTAAGTTGACTCTGTTTGCAGAATTGCATTTTTAAGGTTTCAGCTGGAGCTGTAGGCAGATTAAAAGGTAAATCTGAAGACGAAAATATCAGTTTTAAATATTTGTTAAAAGGAATGTAGGGTTAGTCGTAGCCTGTTCATCAGAATTTGAGTAACTATTTTAAAAGAGTTTAATTTATCACTCATCAGAGTATGCCCTTTAGTTTTCTTGAACTATATTGTGAATGCCCTTAAAAATGTAAGATTTTAGACTGGTCGTGGTAGCACAAAGCTTTAAACCCAGGACTCAAGAGGCAGAGGCAGGCAGGTCTCTGTGAATTCAAGGTCAGCCTGGTCTACAGAGTGAGTTCCAGGAAATCCATAGTTATAACAGAGAGACCATATCTCAAAAAAAAAGTAAGGTTTCAGGTGGGCTAGCCGCAGAACCAATCACACTGTACATCTGTAGTCAGACATGCTTTCATTCAGTTTGACTGTAAAATTTGAAATACCATGTTCAAGAGTATAATAACTTGCCAATCTTCTAGATTTTTTTTCACACCAGCTCCTGTCAGAGGCTCTTACAAAGTTTTGCATCTTGTTGGAATGAATGCTGACTCCAGAGAGATAAACCCACAAGTTTTTATTTTGAAACCGACTACTGTGTAAGGTTACATACGGTGACATAGTAGTTTGTTCCTTTGGAGGTCAAAGTTTTTAACTACACAGGTAACATATATGGCAGAGATATTAGTGATCCAGAAATAACATTTTGTCTTAGATATTACCCTATTCCACCCTTGAACCATTCATTTTAAACATTTCTGTGACAATCATAAATTTATCACTAAGTGAAAATAAAGTAGAGGGAAAGGCTATGTGCATGACCCAGGAGCTCACTTGCTTTGCTCTAGGATAGTTTGAGCCTATTAACTATACGAAACGTTTTCACATTAATCATTCGGGTATGTTTCTTTTAATTCCTCTCTGACGACGTTTCATAAACACACAACTTACATGAAACTTCACCAAAGAACCTCCTGAAACAACATTGTTTTATGCCCTGTCTGATGAGTAGGTTTGGATATCCTCAGAGCCTCCCAGTTGCTGAGTGCTTGAGGATGGGTGTGGAGTGCCTGTCAGCTTTTTCTGGAGGGTGAATAGGAAAGGCAGTTACTCAGGGGATAGTGAGGTTTTTTTGGGTTTCATTTATTCATTTTTGATAACGAGAAACAGCAACCTATATTTAAAAGATGACATTGCAAATGGGATTGGGTATGAACATGGCTGAGTGGTCACCGTATATTATAATCCTAGAGAACTTTACCTGAAGCTAAAGAAAGACTACAAACTATAAACCAACAACAACAACTTTTATAGGGAAGTCAATTAGAAAATGTTTTTGTAAATATGTAGAAAATATGTATGAATATTGGAACATTGAAGCAATAGTGCTTGAGAGAGATGACTTAAAGGCCACTCACCTTAGTCCTAGGGTCATTCCTGCATGATGTGTAATGAACAACATTTTCACATCTATTTCCAACATGGAAACAGTCAAATGAATTTAAATATGAAATTTCATATATACTATGATGGCTTTTCTTGTGTGTTTTAAATTTCTTTCCTTGCATTCATGAAAAAATATTTTAATGGGAGATACACACAAACACACACACACACACACACACACACACACACACACACACACACACACACACACACACAGCGAGAGAGAAAGAAAGAGGAACCATTATGGTTATGAGTCAGTACAGATGCTGAAGTAGTCAGGAAGGAACAAGGGAATATATACGTTTGAGAAAAGTATTGATACATGAAGAACAAGAAACAGGAGGAATATAAGTTAAAGAAAGAAGTAAAAGATAGGTTGGAAGGGATGGAGGGATTGAAGAAAGGAATCGAGGAAGGAAGGGAGGAAGGAAAGAAGGGAGGGAGGGAAGAAGGAAGGAAGACAGGTAGGGTAGAAGGGAAGGAGGAAGGGAGGAATGAAGGAAGAGAGGGAGGGAGGAAGGAAAGAGGAGCTGTTGGTGGTGGTGGTAATGATGATGATGGGGATGACAATGTCACTGATGGCAATTGTCGTGGTTATGGTGCTGACTATAGCTGTGATGGTGGTGATAGCAATGATGCTGAAGATGTGGGGATGACGGTGACAATGGTGGTGATGGTGGTATTGCTGATATTGATACTGTTGATTGTTTTTATGATGATCATGATTTTAATTGCAGAGTCACGTGCAGTGGTTTTAAATGTAAAGGAAATCATCTGATGACTAGGTAAGATGTGACATTAAAAACCACAGGCTAGAAGTCAAGGAGTTTGCAGTCTCTCCCATGCTTTGTAATTTCATACTAAGATGTCTCTGTTACCTGACCATAAATTACCTAATATGACCACACAAAAACATACTTGCCCCTCCTGTGAGCCTGTAGTAGATTTATTCATGTGGATACACTTGGCTGAGCCTAAATTTCACAGGGTACGCTGGGTTATGTTGATTATATTGAACCAAAAGGATGAGAAATTTTTAAATGACAGATGTATTCTCAAAAAGTCAAAAAAAATATAGAATGATCCAAGTTATCTCCTTATTGAATAGAAGGCATGGGTGGGCATACCATTGGTGATAAAGGTGATTTTTATCTTATTTTTGGTTGCGTAATTAAATTTTTCAGTGTCACCCAACTTCTCCATGTACTATGGGTATGAGTTAACCAGTTCTCATAAAGCTTCCAGCCCATGAGGACAGGTTTTATTTTTCTTCAGAAAATGTTAGTGAATTTGTCTCTGAAGTTACCATGTTGTCTCTTCATCAAGAGCACTACGTTGTTAAATGTGCCCTCTCATTTCATGTATTCAGGAAGCTGATGGAGGAGGACCATGAGTTCAAAGTCAGTCTGGGCAACTTTGGTAGGTTCTGTTTCAGAGCAGAGAATGACGAGAGAGTTGGAAACATAACTCAGGAGCAGAGCACTCTATTACAATGTGCACACCCTGAGTTTAAATGCTGATGGTTCATAAAGAAGAAAGGAAAACGGAGGGGAGAAAGGAAGGAATGGAGAGGAGGAGGGAATGAGTGAGGGGGTCACGGGGGAAAGTAAATGACGGGGGAGGGAGGCAAAGAGGAAGAAAGGGGAAACCATGTTCCCTTGATATTCCAAGTACACTATTTCCCCCTAACTCTGAAGAAGTCTTATTTCTATTTCCCACTTGTTTCTCTCAACCCTCTTTTGATGGCCTGACTTCCAGTTGATGATTTTGCCCGAGTCTCCCCCTTTCTGAAGTGTATTGTTCACTTGAGTTTTGAGAGAAGCTCAGCTCCTTAATCCTTTGTGTCTCTGAGATTTTTCTGGCAGATCCCACAGGTTTACCAAGATGTTCTCTTTCTTAGAAAAATTATATACATAGGTTTTCTCTTCAGTGAGTTATCTGCTAATACGTTTTCTTTCCAATTCCTTCCTTCCACATTCACAACTCTTAAAAGAGATATTTTTAGCACAGAGCACGGGAGCACATGCCTGAAACTCCAGCACACAGCATTTGGGAGGCAGAGGCATGAAGGTTGTCTGAAGCTCGCCTTACCTAGACACTGAGAGGGCAAGCTTGTGCTAGAGTTAGGACCTTTCTCATATAATAAAAAGAAAGAAAAGAAAGGAGAAAGGTCCCTGGGAGGGAGACTCACTTTATTTTTTTCCATTACTATTTATCTCCATGTGAACTGATTCCCCTGAGATGTCTAAGGATTCATCCCAAAACTCCAAGTCCACTGAAATTTCTCCTGTTGCCTACAGTGTTTTTGTTTGATGATTTACATGTGTCATTCATAATGAATCAGTTCTAAGACAAAGTTTAGAAAAAAATATTATGGATTAATTTATCTATTCACACAAAACTTTTATGAATATATTTATATAAACCTTTATCTCTATTTGTTGAAAAGACAATCCCTCATTTCCTTTCATGTCTCTGTCTAAGCCAGGTGGACCTGTCTCTGAGATCCTGTTAATGGGTTTGTGGCTCAAATCCCATAATCTATTCATTTCTCTCTCTCTCCTCTGCCTCACAGTTTTGATTATTGCTGCTGTCAAAAAACGTTTTGAAACACCAAGCCTACTTTTCCTTCTTGCCTTTTTTTTAAATCCAAAATTTTCATTTGCTCTAGGTCCTTTGCCTTTTGTCATACAGAAAAAGCTTATCTCTGTATCTAAAAATGAAAGTCCTTAGTAGGTTTTTGATAGACATTGTGTTAAAACCTAATCATGGAACATGCTGGGATGTGTAACATCTTGGTAGTGTTGAATTTTCATGTTTTATGTACAGGATTTCAATGTAATACTTCATCAGTGTTTTTCCCTTTTCAACAAGAATCTCCAGTGAATAACTACTTGGTCCAAGTTACACAGTTAATGGGAAATGAGGACCATGCCCAACCAGGAAAGGCTGCCACCCCTTCTGTGGTTTATACCCCTTGCATCACATACCAGTACCACTCTGTGCTGGTGAGGGAATCAGACACTGAGCACCACAGTGCACAGCACATGGTAACAGAGTTTGGGATACTGAGTAGAGTCTCCCGGGGAGACCTGCTCAGAGAGCCCAAGCTTCAGGCCCACTGTTTTTTATAACCGTTTTATAACCATCTCACCATTTCATTGTCTTTTGTAAACTCCCCAAGCAGAATACCCCATACTCTCGCAGGAACTTTCATTGGTATCAGCAGGGCTCTGGTGTCTATGACAGGAGAGGGGCAGCTGCAAAGACTCGGGGGAGGAGGGTCCTTGCTCCTTAAATGTTCTGTCTAGATTTGGAGGATCTGGAAACAGAGTTTCATAACTGTTGTGCTCCAGGTACATTCGTTCTTCCTCAATAGACATGTAGGGATTCCCAAGCCTGTCCACAGCATCTCAGCAACACCTCCTAAAGGGGCTTTTGGCAGTTCACATCCCACCATCAAGGAAACAAAGTCTTCATTGTTTGGGGTCACTCTCATTGCCTGTAGTAGGAAGGATGGCCTTTCAGCTTGAGGTCAGCCCTCAATGTCTGGGAGTTGCAGGAGAGAGAACTGTGTAGTGTGTGCATATGCACACAGCTTATATTTTTGTTTGTCTCATAGGGTACCTGTTTTTATTCAAATTCCTTTTTCATTATCATACCACCTCTAGCCTTTCCTTATGGAACTAAAACCTGACCCTCATAGTTCAAATTAGCGATATTCAGTGGGAAAACCACATATTTCATCAGTGACTGCACAATAAACCTTTCTAGAAGCTGATGTACTCCATCAGGTCACTTCTCATTCCACCAGTGTCTTCCTGAACTGATGTGACAGGTTGTATGGCAACACGATTCATCAACTTCAAAGACAGGTTTGGATGATAGCTGGTAGACCAGCAATATGCACCATATGAAAGAGGGTAAGTAGAGAGAGATCACATGACTTCGTAAGTAGGTAAACACTCTGATATCTGATCATCTCCTGTCTGAATAATGAAACTATGAAGGAAAGCCTTGTGTGTCATGTCAGGGTCAAAGAAATATTGTGGATAAAGATTCGATTTCCTATGGATTTTATGGAAAAGGGAACTTCTCTCTCCCTAACTCTCAGTTTAAAGCAGCAGAGAAATTTTTATTCTATAGAAGGATAAGAGGCCAAAGCATCTTCACACCTTCCTGAAAGTCTCCAGAAGTCTTCCCTGTCAAGGGAAATGATGTGCAAGTGACTATTTTTACAGCCCTCTCCATGGAGAAGACATAATATTCATGCTAATTTTTATATTCTGAAACCTGGTTGTTGCTATTTGGGATTGGCAAACTGGTACTTTTCTTTTTGTTATTGAATCAATATATTAATAACTGAATAACTATGACATTAAGAGATATTATATACATTGGATATGTTTAATGTGACTATATCTAGGAGGTGACACTAAAGATTATATACACTTTGCAGGCAAGATGAAATCTTAAATGAAAATGATTTTCATGGCTGCCTCATTAGCTCAAGAGATAGTGTCACATCAATTTAATAAAAAGATTCTCATTACTTACTAAATTGTCTTCAAGTGCCTCAGAGGTCATCCTTTACTTGCTAAGAGATCCCTGGGAGGCCAAAGGAGCATTGGGGAGGTAGAAAGTTTGGATGTTTTTTCCCCCCTATGGAAAAGCTCAGATCTTAGGTAATGAAGTTTTTCTGATGTGAAAGTCAATATAGAAAAGTCCCAAACCTCAGATAAGAGAGGAGGTGGAAAAGCAGGAAAATACGGCATCTCCATGGGCTTGTGGTCCTTATCGAATTCATGTGACCTTTGAAACCCATGTCCTCTCCTCTAGATGTTTCATCTAGAACCCGAGATACTCAGAGCAAAAGGCTTGCAGGGTGGGATGGCACCAAGAATGCAGACCCTGGGATCTAACCAGTGCACCTGCCTCATGGGCCTTGTCTCTGTAGGCTGTTGGATGTGAGCTGTGATGTCATCTTTGACTTCTGCCACTGCTCCTTATAGATGCCCCTTTGATAGCTTTGCGTATTTTCAGACCTAGCCCTCTCTGATTTCAATGGCTCCTGCGCAGTTCCATGGAGGGGGTCTACTCTTGACCACATCTTTACTATTTATCTTGCTACAAGCATTTCATGTCTGCTACAAGGTCTCCATGTCTGTCCTCACCACTGGCCCAGATAGATCATCATCGTTTCAATGAGTCATCCTTCCCTGTTATTATGAATTATTCTGCTTCCTCTTTCGTCCTAAGCAGACCTCTGCTCCTTGTTTATCATGCCCTCATAGTCATTTGCTTATCTCTCACTATGGTGCTGCTGTCTGCTGTCACTGAGGCTGTATGTTGCCCTTGATGGGAAAGTTCATAATAAGCCTGCACCTTCTGTGGTTCTTTCTCTAGAAAGTCACATTTTCTCTCATTTCCTCAACCTGATGAAAAACTGGCCAGCTCTTTCGCTTTGTTGTCATCCCATGGTATTCATCTATGAAATGACAATCCCTGACTTCAGGCACTAGCATCAAGGTATAATAATAATAATTATAATAATAATAATATTGTTATTATATTATATAGTATATACTATGTATTATGACATAATTATATGATGTATAATTATATCATAATATATTACGTATAATATTTCATATTATATATAATACAATTATATTATATATATCATATAATTATATATATATATATATATATATATATATATATATATATATGTATATATATATATATTATTGTCCCAAATAATCCCTTGACTACTCAGACTGCCATATCAAAATTCTTGAACTTTAACGCAAATGGGACAGTTTACTTTGTTGACATTTTTGTAATTCCATAGATAATTTCTGTCCCTGAAGGCTAATTCATAACTTTTTCTTGTAAGAGCTGAAGTACTAAACACACATGTAGATCACCTTAGATCCTAAAAGGAGAGCTCTGCAAACAGCTGGTGTTGAGTTCATAAGGGCAAAATGACCTTCTGGAATAAGACTGACAACACAATCATTCTTCTGCCCAGGATCTCAACATGGGATGGGCCAGGAACAAGGACAACCTCATTATTACCTTGGTAAAAGCAAATTGAAGAGTGACAGGAGACACAGTGAGTCACATGATCATTGCCCCAATCAGCTCACATGAGAACTAAGTACCAAATATCCATAGACACCTGTTTTATCATGTCCACACCCACCATCAGCCCTTGGTGTCCCACAGCAAGAAAGGCAGGAGCCTCTCGAGAACGGATTCCAAATTAACATACATGAATTGAGGTATCCACTCTGAGTCTTCTTAGAAAATGTCCATAGTGTGTTTGGGAAGATTGCTTAGTCAGTAAAATGCCTATGGGATGAGCATTAGGAACTGAGTTCAGATCCCCAGAAACCACATAAAAGCCAGGCATGGTGAGTGAATGCCTGCAAGTCAGTAACAAGGCTAATGGTGGAGACAGGTGGATCCTCGAATCTCATTGCCCAACTAGTTTAACTGAATTGAAGAGATTTAGGTCAATGAGAGACCCTCAATAAAAATGAGTATAGAGTGGAGAAGAAAAGACCTCTGTCATCCTCAAATCTATAGACAACACACACACAACAGGAAATCTGAGTAACTCACAGCCAGGCATTGACATTGGAAAGACCCACTGAAACACGGAAAGTATTAAAGGATGAAATAGAAATTGTGATGCAATGATTATTTCCAGTGGAGTCAAGACAGATTTAACTGCTTTTATCAGCTGATGCTAAATCAAATTCTAAGTGGTTCTGCACTGTGGCTCCACTCACAAAAGTGGAGCATCAGAGACCTTGAACTGAGCATCTCAAAAATTCATGAAGACGACATTAAGAGAGGAGGGGGTGAGCGGATCTTACAGGGTGGGGGGTGGGAGATGCCCAGATCTATAATTCAGATGCCATTTAAACTAGACCCTGACAAGGAGAAAAATGCTGTCACATCACAGTCTCTTTTTTGAAATCAGCAAAATAATGAAACAAAACTTATCAAAGATAAATACACAGACACACACAGAGCAACTGCCAAAGAGCCTCCTCTACTCTATTAGTCAAGTAAAATATCTAATATACAAAAAATGAATTTAAGTGTGCTTAGAATATTATTAAACAAAATCAGTAAGTTTAATGTATATGAAAACTAAGTAATGTATCTATTAACTGGTGGATTGTAGATTGTCTTTGACAAGTATGAATCACAGCTGATGCTAATGTGGTACTCAGTGAAATCCAGTCTTGATTTCTGACTAAATAAAATGCTCTTAAAATGAATATAAACATATTTTCTAAAACAAAACTGTGCACTCAGACAAACAGCTATTCTTGAATAGTTGTTTTCTGTTTTGACAGAGATTCAGACTATCCCACAATCTGCCCTAGCATCCCAGAACCCAAAATACGAAGAACAAGGAGGTAACACATTAAAACATTGGAGACTCTAGAGACACCCGAGAATACTAGTGTTCACACGAGGTCACCTCCAGAAAGCAGGCACATGAAGCAGAAATAAAAAAAGACTAATTGCAATGTGATCCAAAGTGTTTTTGTCCCTGACTCACCAGAATTAAGAGACACTGAGTGACAGGAAGCCCAGACTCTGATACGGTTCTTAGGGCACAAAAAATGCTTCCTCACTTCCTCTCAGGATCCTGGCTAGAAGCAACCAAGGAGGTGCAGGCAGGTAGGAGGACCAATGGCAATAAAGGGGAAATAGTAACTGATGAACACGGAAACAGATCATGCTGCAGGTCCCTTCCATCACATATATTAGTGAGCTCAATCAATGGCTCCCGTTGCTTTAAAGTGGACAAGAAAGCAATGACCAGTAAAGAAAGATTGTTGATGTAGGGCTATCAGAACACACACACACAGGACTTGATGCGTATTAGAAGACATCATAAGTGTTTTACACAGAACAATTTGTCCTCAACAGCAAGACTGAGTGGATGTATGTTATACCATTTCACACGTTCACACCCTCTGCCTTGGCATGCTCATCATAGTATCTGCTCTGCTGCCCCAATCCTCCCGCTGGGTCTGTATGTGTGTGTGTGTGTGTGTGTGTGTGTGTGTGTGTGTGTGTGTGTGTGTATACACATATATATATACCCTCTGCTTCTAATTACTAAAAACAGATAGCTGATGTTACTGATGTCACATCCCAACTTTATAGCCCCTCTGGTATCTGTTTTCTACTTCAGTGTAGGCGGTGGCATGTGGACTCTGGGTTTGTGGGGTGTGTTTGTGTAGCTCACATACACACAATAATGAAAGTGAGACTTCAAGTCTCAAAGGCGAAAGTCAACAGCTCACAACTACTCAGCCCCAAGTACCATAGTCGAGCTGTCTGGACTAGGTGCCTAGAACAGGGGCAGCTTCTACTGTGATATTTTGCCACCACTCAACCACTTTGAGATGGCATCTTCTTCCAAGAACATCACTCTATTACTCATGTCAAACAACTATGCAAGTTTTAATAAGTCTGTAATAAGAATGACAACATTCCATTTAGTTGTGCTCAAGAAGCTGCTGGGCGTAACTTCATGACCAGATATTTTACATCCAATATGTCACTATCCCTTAAAGGGGTTTCCACTGCTCCCCCTCACATGCAATTAATTATACACAGGTTTCCAATTTTATTCATCAGTTTGAAGAAATTAACTTTACTAATATGAAGACATTAACCATTCTCAGTAAAATTCAGGATGTTAATGATTTGACAGGTACAAAAAGATGTTGTCTCTGGGGCCATCTTAGCTTCTTCAAGAACAGCAGTTCTCAACCTGTGGGTTGTGACCTCTTTGGGATAAAAAGACCCTTTCACAGGGGTCACCTAAGATCACTTGCATATCAGATATTTTACATTACGATTCACAACAGTAGCTACATTACAGTTATGAAGTAGCAATGAAAATAACTTTATGGTTGAGGGTCACCACAGCATGAGGACCTGGGGGTTCCAGCATTAGGAAGTTTGAGAACTACTGTCAGGTTTTTAAAATTCACCAGTCTATTCCAAGAGAGGTTTTTTTTTTTATCTGTTTTGTTTTGTTTTGTTTTGGGGTTTTTGTTTGTTTGTTCGTTTTGTTTGTTTTTTTTCAAGACAAGGTTTCTCTGTTGTAACTCTGGATGTCCTAGAACTCACTCCATACCAGGCTGACTTGAACTCACATAGCCTCCCTCTGCCTCTCAAGTGCTGGGATTAAAACTGCCTGGCTTCCCAGGGAGATTCAGGCAAGCCTATGTGTTTTGTTGATACCAGTCAACTTTTCAGCTCTTCTTTATTAGTTGCCCTAATGCAGTAATAATAAAATAATAATAATAATAATAATTAATAATTAATAATAATGTGGTGTCTACCCCCAAGTGAAGCCTTTGGTTAGTCAAGTCATCATTAGAAATCATGATGCCAAGGATCCTGAGATAATTAAACAAATCCTCAAACAGTGGTCTCTGAGTTGGTGGCTTCTTGTTTGGGTCAGTTCAGAAAACCAGGCATTCTTGTATGTAAGCACACCAACTGGAGGATTTATGGAGCATGCATACCTTCATCCTGGCCTTAAATTTTTTGCCAAGCACTATGTATTGCTGTTAGAAATATAACACTAAGAAATAAACATCTGACCTCTTTCAAAGGGAATCATAAGGAATTCAATCATTTGGAATTTATTCCAGTTCCCCAAATATTCCTTGTGTGGATGAGTAGCAGCCTGCCTCAAAAACTTCAGCCAACATCCACAAAAGAATATTATACCTGCTTCTTTCAGAAATACTCAGGTGGCTTCTGTCTGGAGAGCTATTGAAGATTTAGAAAGAGGGCCCTTGGCAGACAGGTGGAAGACAATCAGCTCACACTATGGTTTTACGGTGTGTGTGTTCGCAGAAGCATCTTCTTTCCATTCATTTGTTTGTTTTGTAAAACACTGTAGACGCTTTTACTGAATAGATATGGTATGAAAAACCAGCACTTGTCCTAGCTTAAAACCTTCCAACGTTTAGCTTGGAGTGCCCTCTGCTGATCACAAGAAATTAACTCAATAATATGCTACACCTCTCCAACACGGAGGGGTTGTACTTGTTTTTCTTTGTTACCTGAAAATTTTATTGTAGTTTATTAATTACCATCCTTATTTCTAATACTTTCATGGTAAGGTGTACTAATTTGGTGATTGCATTTAGCATCTAATCATTACAGAAGAGTAATTAGCACCTTCATCTCCAAATGTTTTTCTTATTTTTTTTCACGAGCTCATAATTATAATCGTAGTGAACATATTATAGAATTCTTTATAACTTTAACTACATGATATTGTATAGTGCTATCTACAAGCATCTCTGAAAGTGTTAGTTGCTAACTAAGAAATTTTCCCAGAATGCTGATAGGTAGATAAGAGACGAGACAGAGAATGGATATCTGATCCCAAACTGTTCAAGTCTGTGTCTCTGACGCTGTCCGGCCTGTCCACCTTAGGACACTGATGCATACTATAACGAATATGAAGGTGTGGATGGCATTCAGCCCCCTTCTGCCCTACCCTCACACCAGAAGTCCCGTCTTCTAATACCGCAGGATCTGATTTATTTTGAAGTGGGATTGGTGCAGACATGATTAGTTAGGATGGGGTCAGGCTGGCATGGGCGGCCCTAATCCAGTGTGGCTGGGGGCCTTATTTTTTATAAAAGGAGTATTTGGATAGAGACAGACGTGAGAATCATAGGTACAGGAAGAGTTAGGGCAATGGGCTTGCACTGTAGAACATCGGTGATGACAACTACACACCAGGAGCCAGGGGAGCAGCCAGGGACCGAGTCTCCTTCACAGCCTCAAGGGAAGCCCACCTGGGCAGCCTTACTGTTGGACTTCAGCCTACAGCCCCTCGTGTCATGTTCTGTGTTGTTCACGGCCACATTGTGGTGCATTGCCATGGCACCACTGTGGGATGAGTACAAACCAAGGATCTGAGTTTCTATATCAATGTTTCTAGAACACTGAAGTTGCAAAACCCAGGACCACAGTTAAATTATGCTGTAGCCTGTAAGAGACTCTCTGTCCTGTAGGGCCACAGGCGACGTTCCACAGTCCTGAAGTTTCAAGCACTGTGGCCACTTACAGTGCAGGAAAATCAGATCCTCAAAGGCACAGAAGCCAGGTCTGCTGGTGTTCAACCTAGACCTCTTGAACTTATTCTAACCTGGCTTCTTATGCTTGAGGCTGTTGACTCACAGCTCATGAAAGGTCTATGGAGTTCTCTCAAGATTTCTATTGCTGTGAAGAAACACCGTGAACAAAAAGCAAGTTTGGGAGGAAAGGATTTGTTAGGTTTACACTTCCATATCCCTGTTCATCATTGAAGGAGGTCAGGACAGGAAAGTAACAGGGCAGGAACCTGGTGGTCGATACGGAGGCCATGGAGGTTGGGAGGATGCTTACTGGCTTGCTCCTATGGATTGCTCAGCCTGCTGTCTTATAGAACCCAGGACTAACAACCCAGGGGTGGAACCACCCACCCACAATGGATGGGCCCTCCCTCACCAATAACTAATTAAGAAAATACCTTACAGCTGGATTCTATGGAGACATTTTTCTCAATTAAGGTTTCCTTCTTTCAGATGACTCTAGCTTGTGCAAAGTTGACATAAGACCAGCCAGCACAGTAGTGTGTGTGTGTGTGTGTGTGTGTGTGTGTGTGTGTGTGTGTGTGTGTATGCACATGCATACCACATGGTCACACAAGCTGGGGTGTAAGCTGGCTTACTGATAAACAGAAATGTGACCAGAGTATGAAGCCAATGATGCTTCTGTCATGAGTGTTGGCTCTATGACTTCCTGTCACTCAGAGGTGGGATGATGGAGCCACTTGGATGTGATTACAGCCCCATGGACCCATCAAGGATAATCTAGGATAATGTCACCATCCCATGATCACCTGGTGATGGCCTTCACTCCATTAGCCTTTTACCATCCTTTGCTTGTGCCCTGGCATGTCCACTCCTTACCGCCCTTAGCCGGTGCCTTGACATGTTCACTTCCCTACAGGCTCTGAGGTCCATGTCTTGTACATCTTTTGAGCAGAGAGTTATTCTGCCCACATCATTAATCTGTTTATTTTCTCCAATATTTCTCTCTTGCCTTGTACAAAGATACAGCAATAGTATCTGGCACAATGTCATAGTATTAATTGCTAACTTGACAGAATCTAGACTCACCTGGGAGATGGGCTGCTGGACATGCTTGCAGATTACCTTAACTATGTCATTTGTGGTAGTAAAGCCATCTTAATTGTGGGACAGTTCCCTGGGCTTGGAGTCCTGGACTGAACAAAATGGGAAAATGGAACTAAGCTTTAGTAACCATGCATCCACCACTCTGCTTCTTGAGTACAGATGCAGTGTGGCTGGCCTTCAAACTCCTGCTGCTGTGCCGTCCCTTTATGGAGGATTGCACCTTGGACTGTGAGCATAAATGGACCCTTTCTCGCTTAAAGTGCTTTTGACAGAATGTTTTATCACAGCAACAGAAAAAGAAACCAAGGCACCCACAGAGGAGAGAACACCACTAAGGACAGTTAAATCAAAATAGAACCTTGGCGTCCTGTGAGCAGGTCTGTGTGCGCTTGTTTCCTGAGAGAGGGGTGTACCATGTTAGACAGGAGTGGTCCCTTGCATTTGTCTTCATTTGGGATTTAGGTTGAAAAGGTTGTTATGTCTACAGCTGAGATGTGATGATCTGGGATCATTTTCCTTGGTGGAAGCTCAGTCAGTACATCCATTTACAGGATTCCCTTCAGACAGGGCTGGACACCAGGGCATTCTGCCTGAGCTTTGGAGGACTGCAGTGAACGGCAGGACACTCATGGCTCACAGACTCTCGGCTCTTGCCTGTGCGGGACAGCAATAGTGGTCTTACTTCTCTACAAGCTTTCAATGTCCTTCACATGCTCCCCAGTCCCAGCTCCATGTCACAGAATCGCAAGCTCAGTACAACCAGGACACGTATTTGCTCCCCTGAGATCCACAGAGAGCCATCTATCTACCTAAAGCATGCACGTGATCAAATGCTAGGACACTCTTTGTGTCCGTCCACCCTCCCCTGTGCATTTGCTTGTCACCCAGCAAGGTGATCTCATAGCTGCGATCCTCACATCTGTTTCCCTCTCCTGAGCTGGTTCACCAACCTGGTCCAAGCCAGATCATTTCTCTAGCTAGTGGCTTTCACTAATGTGAGCTTTGATATGTGCCATGCCAGTTTGCATCCCTCACCGGCTCTTTCTAACTTACCTGCCTGCAGTCATCTCCCCACCGGGCATATTTCCTGTATCAGGTACCTCTGAACGTATCCCCAGGGGTACTGTGTTCCTCCTCACTTTCATCACCTTTTCAATTTCCATTTCATCTACCAAAAAATGGAGAAAGAACCCACTTACCCCTCTCTTATCGGCCAAGTTGGTCACCAAGTTAAATTCATCAACTCATCATTTCCACATTGACCTTTCAAGACAATATTGAAGCTGGGCCTGATGGTGAATGTCTATACCCCTTAGCTACTCACATGGCCTCAGCCAGTAGGGGAACTACAAGTTCAAAACCTATGTGGGTAGCAAAGCAGGTTCAAGGCCAGACTGGGTAACTGGGTAAGACCATTGGTACAAATTAGTAGAAGAGAGAGGACTGTAGATATACATAGAATGCATGTCCAGTTTCTACAAGGTCCTAGGTTCAGTTCCTTTGCCAAAAGTAAATAAGGAGTATTGATGTCTGCTGGTACTGACACCTTTGCTACCTAGATTATTTGATGAGAACAGTCCTAAGTGTGAATTACATGTGACCAGCATGTTTGTGTCTATGTGTTAGCTCCAATCCTAACTTGGTGTCTGACCCTCTGTGTACTCAGGCATTTATGCAACAAGCATGGAAATGGCTTTGTTTTGATATGATCTGTTAGATGACTCTATTTAGCTAAACACCCAGAGCTGAATATTCCCCTGGAAGCAACCTGAGATTGTTACAATAAAATGCAACAGACTGAGGTGTATGAAAACCAGATGTATTTCTCACAGTTCTCTGGTGGCAAAAGTACAAAATCCCAGTGTCAGAAGATCCACTGTTCTGTTCACACTTTCACACATGGTGACCCTCTTGCTGTGTTCATACATGTGAGGCAGCTCTCTGATGTCTCACTGATAAAGGCTAAAGGCCTTAATTAATGAGACCTAAACCCTTACAACCTTGTCATCTCCCCAAACTCTTCCTCCTAGCATCTCCACTTAGGAGTTCATACTTTTTTTTTTCTTTTTTGGTTTTTCAGGGCTTCTCTGTTGTAACCTTGGCGGTCTTGGAACTCACTCTGGAGACCAGGCTGATCTCAAACTCACAGAGGTCCACCTGCCTCTGCCTCCTGAATGCTAGGATTAAAGGTGTGTGCTACCACCTCCCGGCTCCACTTAGGAGTTCAAGTGTCACCATATAAAGCTTGGGAGATACACTTAGACCACAGCCACCTCCACAATCATGGTGGAGAGTCTCACTGGCACTATCTGGACATGAACAAACAAGGATCTAGTTGTCAAACATTAATATGTCCAGAACAATGGCTTCTCCTTCAGGGTGGATGGTATGCTGTTTAATTTTATATGAATTTGACAGAGGCCATGATCATCTGGGAGGAGGGAACTTTAACTGAGAAGATGTCTCCATTAGACTGACCTGTAGGGAAGTCTGTGGGGGCATTTTCTTGATTAATGATTGATGTGGGAGGGCCATTCCTTTTGTGGTTAGTGTCACCCCTGGGCAAGTGGCCCTGGTATAAGAAAACTAGCTGAGCAAGCCATGGGAAGCTAGCCAGTAAGCAGTGTTTCCCCATGGATTACTTCAGTTCCTGCCTCTAGGTTCCTGCCTCCAGGTTCCTGCCTTCAGCTTCTGCACTGAATTCCCTCAGTGATGGAATGTGACCTGGGATTGAATCAACCCTTCCCTCCCCAAGATGCATTTGAATGTGGTATTGCATAGCATAGAAATAGAAATCAAACTAGGACAGGTGGAGAACCAGTACTCGAGGGAGGGTTCCAGGAGTAGGCAGCCCGATAGCTGAATGAGTCCTGTGGGCTATTTGCAAACATCTGGACTGACTGATAGACAGGAAGAGGATCATCTGTGACCCAGTAGCCAAGCAGCATGGATGTTCTTGGGTAGGTAAAAAAATGACACGGTGAAGAAGCTGAGTTCTTCAGTATTATAACTGAGCCTGTACTAGGGCAGGAAGCACAACAGCCCTCTTCCTGAGCCCTGGAAAGAAGTGCTAAGGAGCCAGAAGCCCTGTGGGCAGCAGAGACCCAAGAGATCAAGTGGGAATGACAAGCACTGATTGGACAGCTATTGCAGCCTGAATACTTTACAAATTGTATTATGCTTAGGATCTCTTCTGATGTTTAAGCCCATCTCATGAAGGCTACAAATCTATTCAAATGAAGGAACGTGCTTTCCTCTTTATTTATTTCATTTAGTTTAGTACAAACTAAAATTAGATATAAGGCCATTGGTAAAAATCCTTGCTACAGAAGCCTGACCATTTGAGTAAAGCCACAGAAACTCACACTGGGAGGAGAGAAATGGCTATCCAAAATGGTCCTCAGACTGCCACAAAGGGGCCCACGTACCCAATAATAGTAAATAAGCAAAACAATTTTGAAATTTGCTGTAGGGTTTAGAGGATGGTTCAGTCACCCAAATGCCAATCCTGAAGATGTGAATTCAGATCCTATTAACTACTAGGGTAGTTAGTGTGCCTCTAACCAGGGTGGTATGCCTGTAACTGGCGTAGTGTGCCTATAACCAGATTAGTGTATCTGAAACTAGGGTGGTGTGTAGTAATCAACTATTGCATAACTCAGCAAGAAAGACAGGAGATTCTTTCACAGATGCAAACCTTGCCAGACCTTAGCAGGTGGAGGCGCTTGTCATGGTAAGCACCGTACTGTGGAACCTCTATCATCTGATCGCAGGTTAAAATCACCCTGCTCCCTCAACCAAAGACCTATTTGCATAATGAAGAAAATCTGTAGCTTAGTCTCATCCCACAATCCTTTACTAGCTGAATTGTGTCACCTTTATGGTGGGGAAACTTAAGGCCTAAAGGATGTGTTCTCTCCTTGTTGCCAGAGTCTGTGAGAGAGAGGGACCACAAGAATTCTTCCACAGCAACTCTGCTCCTCCACAACGGCTCTGCCAGAAGACAGTGAGTACGTGCAGATTATGAGGAAGCAAATATCTTAATCACAGATTTACCTAAAGCCAACACCTGCAAAAAATACGAACAGCCAAGGCTTAGGCAGCCCTACCACAACAAGATACAAAACAGTTATTATAAACATTACTAGAAATAATCTTCCTCAAAGTGGTATGCATCTATAACTGGGATGGTGTGTGTCTGTAATATGGGTGGTGTGTTGGAGTGTCTGTAACCAGGTGATGTGTGTCTATAAACCAGGGTAGTGTGTGTCTATAACCATAGCTCAAGAGGCAAAAGAGGCAGGTTCCCAGAGCTTAGCAGGTATTTAGTGTGTATGTGTATATGTGTGTGTGGTGTGTGTGTGTGTGTGTGTGTGTGTGTGTGTGTGTGTGTGTGTGGTGTAGATCTCTTGCTTCAACACATAGAGGTACCCACATACCCACATGCACAGACATATTCACTACACATACACATACGTTATACACACACATACCCACACAAATAATATATTTTTTAAAATGCATGCTATAATAAAACAAGGAAAAATAAATCCATTGAAATTTCTGTCTAATACATAATGGGCAACCGTCAGTGGCTCTGAGCATTCCATCTGATATTTGTCTCTGTACTAACAGGGTGAGATGACTTAGCACTTTGCTTTTTAATACTTCTTTAGATCTAAATGTTATTCCCAAGTGTTCAAAGCATGAAGATATTTAAGGCATATTTAGAATGCCCTCAATCCCAGGTGTGAGTAGTGCCATTTATGGCCCGCCCTGTGCTGACCACTAGTGGGCACTGCTGAGCTAGGAAAGATTTCATGGCCCTACAGTACGCCAAATGGAAGATGTCAGGTTCTGAGGAACTTAAGTGCAGATAAAGGATTTTGTCAGTCTTGAAATGTGTGTACTGGGGATGTATGTGTGTTCTGGATGAGAACACGTTTAACCAAATGAGATTAGCATATTTAAACTAGATAAAGAACAAAATTGTTGCAAAAATTTTTATTTCTAATAATTTTCTTCTTGTTCTTTCTAAAAATCTCCAAATGAATTATTCTCTTTAATTTCAGTTAATTATGTGTCCTGAAACAAATCCTACTATTTTGACTGGCCAGGGGCATAGTACCGCATTCATAATTACTGGTCTTGAACAGAGCCAGGAGCTTCAGCCCCAAAGGCACAGCTGTCCCTGCTTTCAAACAGATGCTTCCAGGAACCAGAGCTAAGGGAAAAGAGCCTTAGGTAAAGCCAGGTGTAACCACAGAAGGCAAGCCTGGGAGAGCTGTGCTGTGGGCAGAATGGGATCTGGCGAACTCTCCTTTGGTTATCTTTTAAAGAGCGGCAAAAGCCTGCACTGAATTCGGTGTGCAGGAGAATCTCTGGGTCAGCTCATCACTCTCTAGGCTGTTATCTCTAGGGATAACCAAGAAGAAAGGGGAAGTGAGAAGGAGGCATCACAAGCAGCAGCAGTGCTGGGCTTGGGGAGAAGGATGTGGAGGGAGCAGGGCTGGAGGAAGATGGAAGACAGAAGTCAGAGCAGAGAGATGCCATGTGGCGAGCAAGGCAATGGGCCAGATGCCCCTCAATACTGACCTCTGATCCTACAAAACCCAGTATGGAGACTAGACATGCCACACTCGGTAAGTGGGCAGAGCAGCGATTTGCTGTCATGGTGAGCAACTTCTTTAGTCCTAGAGCACAAGTCTGTTACACTTCGCTTTCTGCTGCTATGGTTAAAACACTGACCAAAACCAACTTGACGTACAAGTTACATGTCTAGCATTACGGGAAGGCAGGACAGGAACCTGGAGGCGGGAAGCAGAGAAGCTGCTGACTGGCTCACAATGGCTTCATCAGCTGCTCTTTTACACAACCAAGAGACACGTGTCTGGGGTGGCACTACCCACAGTGAACTGGCCCTCTACGGCAATTATTAACCAAGAAAATGTTCCACAGACTCAGGTGCAGGCCATCTGATGGGGAAACTTTCTCAATTGAGGTTTTATCTTCCCAGATGACTCTAGCTTGTGTCAAGTTGACAAAAATTTAACCAGTACAAGGCACACCCTTGCTTCAAAGCCTCTGGGGCTGAAGTACAGGGAATCACTGTCACACCGCCCTCCACACATGCAAACACAGGGCTCAGAAGCTCTCCGTCTGTTCCCACTGAGTTTCCCTGTGAACGGAGGACAGTCTATTCAGGGTCAGACTGACAACCATGCCTTCTGTCACAGCATGAAAGAAGACCGCCACTGTCTGAGTCACTGCTGTCCATCCACTGTGAGAATCATGAGTCTCTTATTCTACAGCTGCTAGACCTGTCCAGCGGAATATCAGTTGTGTCCAACACTGTCACTGGAGTTAGAACTGAAAAGAACAGTTGCCTTGCCACAAAGAGGAGAATGATTTGCAAAGGACAGTATCTGTAGTACAAGCTTACTTTTAAATTTTTAGTGTGTGTGTGTGTGTGTGTGTGTGTGTGTGTGTGTGTGCAGTCCCTGAAAAAGCCACAAGAGAGCATTTGATCCCGTAGAGCTGGAGTTATAGATTCTTGTGAGGAACTATGTGGGTGCTGGGAATTGAACCTGGGTCCTCTTGCTCTGCAAGAGCAGCTAGTACTCTTGCTGAGCCATCTGTCCAGCCTCAGGATTACTTCTTTTATTTTCATTGAAAATAATTATTTTCATGCAATGTAGTCTGATTATGGCTTCCTGTCAGAACACATTCCAAGAATGAAGTTGTCCAAGAGGAATTCTGAGTGCTTGTGAGAAAACAAGAGTCTTGTGACCTCAGTTTCTTCAAAATCATGTAATTGTTCTTGGAGTGTGCTTTCATGCCCCTCCCAGGTGAAGAGGATAGGAGTGAGTTTTCATGAGATTATTCATTACAGATGGCTTTTGTTATGTGTTTATATACCTCTATGGAAAAACATATTTTGCCATGTGCAGCTCATCCTTGTGATTGAATGCCTTACTCATGTAATTCTTCTTGACCCTCAGAGTACAAAATTGCCTAATGCTATGAAGAAGGTTGGCTATTCCATGAGACTATAGTCTGCCTCACATTTAGCTCCACTCCACCTGGTTCACACAGCCAATTAGAGCACTGAACACTTTCATTACGTCATTTCCTCCCAGATCCTTCCTAATTCCCCATCCTTCTGAATCCATGTCTTCTCTTTCTCTCTCTTTAAAAAACAAAAAGACAAATAATAAAACAAAAACAGACCAGAGTTAAAAACAAAAACAAATAAAAAGCACAAGGAACACACAAACACACACCCCCATAAAAACACAAAATCAGTAACCATAGTACATAAGCAAAATACTAGTAAGATTAAAAATTACCCAAACAAGTCTACAAAAAATGCCATCGAGTACATTTTGTGTTGATGATCTAGTGTTGTGCATGAGGCCTGCCCTTTGTGGTTTGTATAGCCAATGAGACTCCACTGGAGAAACACAATCTTCCCTTTGCAAGCAGTTGTCAATTAGAGATAGCTTCTTGGTTAGAAATGGGTACTTGTGTCCACTTCCTCCTCTCGGTGCTGGGAACGCTGTGGGCTAGAACCTGTGTAGGCCTTATGCATGCTGCCACAGTCTCTGTGATTCATATGTGCATCAGTGCTGTTGTGTCTGGAAGATATTCTTTTCTTTTTGTCCTCCACTCCTTCTGGCTTTTAAAATCTCTCCACCTCCTCTTAGAGAGGAGAAATTTAATGAAGACATCCAATTTAGGACTAAATTACAAATTCTCGCACTCTCTGAACGTTGTCCAGATGTTGGTTTCTGTGCTAGTTCTCATATACTACAGGAGGAAGCATCTCTGATGTTGGACGAGTGAGAGACGTATCCATGGGTACAGCAGAATGCTGCTAGGAGTGATGTCATTGCTATGTTCTATTAACAGAACAGCAGTATTTGGTCTTCCACTGGGCCCATGGCCTATCCAGTCAGATTCCTGGCTGCCAGAGCAGTGTCAGACATGCATTTTATCTCATGAATCAGGCCTTAAATCCAATCAGGTAGTGGTTGGTTACTCCCATATGTGTGCCAGTATTGCCCCAGTGTATCAGGCAGGCAGGTTATCGCTGCAGATCACAGGATTTGTAGGTATGTTGGTGGTTAACTTTCTCCTCTGGCAGCATGCAGAAGAATCCTTCCAGGGCCAGGAAATCTAGACAATAGGGATGAAGGCTGTAGTTAGGCACTAGCTTACCTTATCCGTGTTCAATGAGACATGAAAGTGTTTTCTTCAGCAATAGGGTCCTACCATCAATTTGTGAAGAGCAACCATTAGCTCGGACTTACTTCTAATAAAAAACAAAGCCATACTGTGGCCTAGTGCTCCAAGGTGAGTTAATCTGCCAACGTGCTAACTAACTCTAAGTCTGTGGTATCAAAGATGAGTCTCATGGGGGTCTACCTGCGGATGTGGCCTATAAGTAGAATTCTCTTTGTAGACATACTGTGACAAGTGGGACAATGAAGTTCCTGTGAGATCAAGAGAAATAACCATGCAGTTGGGACTGTTTTTTCTCACCCTCTCACCCTGAGGACAGGACAGAGTTCCATAGTCAAGTGTGAGCACAGCTTGAGTCTCAACTTCTGTTGCTCTTACCTTTAAATTTGGGTTTCTCTGCAGTTCTAGACATGTCCTGAGAGCCACTCAGGAGCCCTGTTTTTCCAGCAAATCTCATCTATGAATCATAGGCCATCACTTCTGACACAACGCACTGTGAAAGAGAAAAGTACACCACATACAAGGGTTGGGGAGACATTGATCTGATGTATCGTGGGAGAACACACCAAAGACTGCTGACCTTGGTTAAAGCCATCCACAGCATATAAGCAGTTTGCCAGAGAGCTTACTCTCTAACAAAATGATTCATTGGTCTCTCTTAGCCTGATGCGGCCAAGGCGAGTGTCTACCTCAGACTGATTGTGGAAACACTGTCTCCACCAGCGATCTCACCTGTTTGAACCCACAGCACCCTCTGAGCCTCGACCTCAGCACTCACCAGGTCTGTGGAAGCCAGTGAGAGGCCATAACGTAAATGCATTGACTCTTTCCATCTTGTCATACTGAAACAGAAGGTCCCTTAGCCCAAGCCCAGGATTCACCCACCATTATTTCCTCTCAACTCTGAGGAAGACAGATTACTAAATGGCAGTGCTAAGCCAGTGATGGCTGTTTTTTTTTTTTTTTTTTTAATTCTTGCCAGTGTTTGAGGGTGCTGGAGTAACTTGCTACCAGTTTGTCTCCCATGAGGCAGAAATGCTCATCCATTTGGCTCAGTGAGCTCCTCATCATGTCTAAGGCCTGTCAGGTACTCGGTGCTCAGCAGTGGCTTTTCCATGTGAGGGAAGGCAGCCAGCAGGAAGAACTTCCTTCATTAAGGGGATTGTGGCCCCAGGGAAGCCATTACCTTGGGATATCCTGTGAGTTGCCCTATGTTTCCATAGCTCCCATGTCACCCAACATCTTGTGTTCTTCCCCCAACTCAGGTCTGCAATATCCTCTAAGTCTTCTCCTCTGTGGTGGCCAAGCTCTTCTCCGGGTCACTCGGAGGGTGGCACTGAACTGAGGAAAAGTGCTCACAGTAAGAAAGCTCCCAGAGGTGCCAAGGAATCTGGGATTCTGAGTCTCTGGAAGGTTTATACAAAGGGAAGAGAGACTATCCAGCCTCCCTGGAAATGCCAGCCCTCTGAAACACAGGAAATGTGCCACCATTACAGAGAGCTCTCCGAATCCAATCATGATGTCCTGCTACGCATAAAAGATGCTACCCTCTTCCCCAAAGTGGGGGGGGGGTATGAGACTGAGAAAGTTACTCCAGTTGTTCAGATCACAGACTGTGTCAAAGTATCAGCAACAAAGACTGACTCTTGGTGCAGTGACCTTGAGTGGCTGGCTCTGAGGTTTCTTAGTTGAGTGACTTTGGACAAGTGATTGAACCCAGGCAGCACATCCTCCTCTTTATTAGAACATCAGGGGCCTGTGGTGGAGATACTCAGCCATCTCAAATCAGGAGTCATTCAGAGTATGCACTTACCAAAGCATGAGTTGCAGTCAATGGCAGCAGTCCAGCATTTCAGCTCTCTACGGGCAGGAGTCAATAGTATTTCTTCTGGTCCTCAAACCCAGTTCCACCACTAATTCTCATTCAGCAGGAGGATCATAAGCGTCATGCACAGCGAGAACTGTGTTGCTTGTCGAAGGCCGCTCAGGCCCAGGGCCATGCTCACAGTCACAGTCACACAGGCAGGAAAGCTCACACCGCCACTCTGCCACCCCCACACTGGCTCTTCAGCTAACAGACCTTCACATCTAATGTTTAAGGAACCTCAAAGGATGTAGGTGTAAATACAGATGTGTAACAAAAAAGCTCAAAGTTTTATAGCTTTGGCAGCAGCACACCTCAGCTGCCCTTGCCCTCAGTGGCTCCTACATCTGCAAGAGCGAGCATGCACGCACAGGCAGAGCTCCAGGCTCACTGATGTGTGGGCCCACTGAAACTTGTGCTTTCAAAAAGTTACTTCTCTTGCATTGGTGAAAACTTTGGCACTTTTGTCTGGAATTAGATAATAAGACAGAAGGTTTTAAAGTGGCAGGTGCTTGGGAGTTTAGCAACATTTTTAGAATGGTGGTGTTTGATTTCTTTTTTTAACCAACGAAGTGTTTTGCTCTTTGTTCTGCCTTGTTTCCCGAGGTATTAGTTGCTGAATGGAGAGAGTGATGTCTGCTGCTGCTAGGAGTCACCTCCTGATTCCCAGGGTCAGTCTCCTTGGCAACCGCCCACTGCCTTGACCCAGTCACCTGCAGGCAGGATGGGTGAATTATCTTATCAGTTTTGGACTTCACATTTGTAAATATTTGCTTGGGTTTTGCTTTTTATGTTCTAAACTAAAAAAGTTTCCATTTGGACAAAAAGCTTTAAAAATGCTTTCACTTTAAAAGAATGGCCAGAATCCTCTCCCACAAGCTGCCCGCTGTAGTTACCAATGCTATTCATCTGCACAGGGACCTTGTGTGGGTTGTTACAGCACTGGGTAAGGAATTCCTGGCTAAAGAGTTTCTGGGCTCTATGGTGAGGTCAGAACAGTGGTTGACAAAGCGGTTGGCTCTGGGCCTTTCAACCTTGCTGGGAGCAGAGAAACCCAAGCACTTCTTCATTGCCTGGGGCTGTCACACAAAGGTCCAGAGCTGAGCAGGTGACTTTATACTCTTTTCCTGACAGGTACCCATAACAGCCTTGGTCAGTTGATGGAGAATGAAATGGCTATAGTCAGCGATTCCAATGACAATGGAAATGATGCCCTACGGACATCCTTCCCCTCACCTCCTATTTCTCCCTGAGTAGTGCCGGACTCCCCTCTCCTGGAACTCAATGACATGGGTTTATTCACCAGCTCCCCAGGTGATTCCAGTGAGAAGTCAACAGGTTGCAAGAAAGTTGCCAGATTACGAAGGAGCCATGTATGTGTTGACCAAGAGAATTCAAGTGCCTATAAAAGTCTTTTGTCTTGTGTTTTACTTTATTATATTCTCAGCAAATACACTTTTTGTTCATAAAGGTTGAAAAAGAGACATTGTGGATTGACCTGCTTTTCCCCTTTCTTTCAACAGTGGCATTTTCTGACAGGCTAAGTATGATCTCTGAGAGCGGAAGAGCCTTTCTAAGCTAGCAGGGACAGTTGTGAGTGATGCAGATATGACCTGGGTAGCAGGATATGTGGGGATTGAGGCCCAACACCGATAGCAAGGAAAGTGCGGCGTTCAATGCTCTATCGGTAAATGGCCTACTTTTGACTCAACCGTCGTTGGCCCTGCCCACCCTGATGGCCATGAATAGGCATAGTCAGTCAGATCTCCAGGGTTCCCTTTCTAAGATGTTCATAGGGCACCCAGCCCAGTGGCTCTTTTCATTTGCTGAAAAGCAAGGCCTCTGGCTAAGATCCATCCAGAATCATAACAAGTCCACTGACCTTGAGGTCTCTGCAGCTGAAGCACTGACTAGGCCTGTAGATCCACGTCTCCGAGTTCTAGGGTCAGGAAGTGGCGGACTGTCGAGGGGCCAACCGACAGAACAAAATAGACTACTTAGAGTCCCACCCTGCTCTGCTGTGGAATAGGGTTTCTCATGCGTGATTGACATCAAGAAACCTGGATAGTACATGGCCTTGTCTTTGGTGGATCAGTGACCTTGGTAGAGAGTAAAACACTAACACCCCCAAAAGTAGGAGGCCCATGGTGAGGAGTCCCATCCCTCCATACCTCATACTCATAGAACCAAGTCATATGGTAAGGCTTGAGCCCCAGCTCAGAGGGCAAACACATTTCAGGGTTTCCTCAAATCCACTAGCGAAACCATCATAAATCTTCTACCCCCACACCCAGGTGTTCGTACTTTCCTCCAGAAATTAAGAGTATCCGCTGAGATGGACCGAGAACCACCAGATGGCTTCAAGCTCCAGTCCTCTTTTTATAGTTTTGCTGGTCATTAACTCCCCCGTCCAGCCAAGGAAATCACAAACCTGCACGTGACGCCTAGCTGCAGAGGGTATCACCAGCAGTAAGGATGCTGCCCTCCAGCCAGGCCCCCCTGGCCCCAACAGGTACTAACTCACACTACATTGCCCCAGACTTGTCTGCTTTTAGTCCCAAAGGCTCTGTTCATCTCAGATCCCCCAGTACACCTCCCTGTGAGCATACACACACTCAGTCCCAGGCAAGGGACCCTGCTTGAGTCTCTTTGCCAATAGAGGGCCTCTTACACAAGCTCTTCAAGGCTTATCCACCAGAGGGGAGCAGAGGACTGTGGCTGGAAAGCAGATTCACAGATGCTTCAGTTCCGGGAAGCCCCAGGTCAGCAAGATTCCTCCTAGGCTGACCGCCAAGTCCCTTGAAGGGGATGAGGCCAGCATCTGCTCCACAAAGCCTCTGTCTCTCCCTGGGGTTTCACTGTCTTCTATGCCTAGTCTGCTACTCAAAAGGTTTCAAAGTCTTAATTACTTGCTTTTTATTGTATTTGAAATACTTACTACATATTAGCAGAAATGAAATTTTCTGTTTTGTAAAAATATTAAAATGAATATTAAACTACTTTTATTTTTCAGAAAATTGGAAACTAATGTGTAACTTTACTGTCTCCCTGTAGTCATAAAAATATGAAGAGATTGAAAGCATCATGAGCCCACCCTGCTACCTGGGGATGGAGAGATACCATTATCAGGAGATGACAGCATGGGGATCTCCATCCTGTGCTTACTGAAATGACATCTCTCTTTGCCCTGGTGACATCATGGAGGAAGTTGTACAGATGAGAACAAGGTGGCAGGGGACCCACATTTCCTGGATTTTGAGTGATGGAGCTTTCTGGCTCTGCCAAGACTTAGGGGGTGCTACACGGAGTAGCACACACCTGGCAGGCTCAATCCCTGTGACCCACTCCATCCCAGGGAGACAGGCTCCTCTATGATGAGTGTGCTCAGGTATCAAGTGGTGAGGTGAACCAGTTGGTAATCAGGGGTCAGCAGGTTTCTTTCTGCACTTAACATATCCGTGTGTGGCTTGAAGTGGGCACTTTATACTTGTCTGTTAACTTAGCCATGATCACAGCTGACAAGACTTCCTTGGAAAGAGCCCGGATTTGTTTTTCTTTGATCCATGAGTGTTCATGCTGTGTTATACTCTGCTGCTTCATAGCACAACCATAGCAAATTACCATGAAATTGATATACCAACTGTATAAACTATTTCCTTGGTCTCTGGAGCAAAGAAGACTGGAATCGAAGTGCTGGTAGGTCCCCGCTCACTAAATATCTAGTCTGATGCCTTCCTACCTCTGCCAGCTGCCCCATGTTCTTATTGCTATGCCCTCCTATTGGGGAAGATTATTTATATTTATGCTCATGTGACTTTGTAGCAATTGTTTTGCACATTGCTGGGGGAAGGGCTGTCTAAGCCTTGGCACTCTGCCCTATCTGAAGGTGTCGCTTTTATGTAAATCTGGATTCAGACATTTGCTTCCTCACGGCCTGCTCCTGTTCCTGGCTCTCTGGCAGACCCATTGTGCTGAAGAACAAAGCTGCTGTGGGGAAATATTTGCAGCTTCTCTCCCCCAGTCTCAGAAAACAAGGGGAGAACACTCCCTTTAGGCTATGAGCTCCCCCACCATAAAGGTGAGACAGCTTTGCAATTAAAGGGTCCTGGGATCAGGAACAAGTCTCCTTCATTGTGCAAATAGGCCTTTGGATGAGGGGTAGAGTTTTTGTATCAATACAATGCCTACGGAGCTTTGATAAAAAAAACACCTGAGATCAGACGATTGGGGTTCTGCTGTCAGGATAACACTTGCCATGACATGTTATTCCTCTGCTAAGGTCTGGCAGGTTTGTTTCTATGAAAACGTCTCCTTGTCTTTCTTGCTGAGCTCACACACTAGCTACTGGCTACACCCTCCAGTCTCTGTCTCTACCTGGACTGGGCCTGATCTCTCCCTATCTTAAGTCTCTCTGGAGTCTATTTCTCATCTGAGACACTATGCTCAGGTTTTGGCCTTTAGCAATTCATGTGTATCAGTAGGGATGCTGTTCAGCTAGGTGTTCAAACCCCACGGGTGCAGGTGTCAGCCAACAAGCATTGATGGAGAGATTTATGAATACTCACAGGTTCCACTGAGTCAACACTATGGAGCTCATGTGACTGTCAGTCTGATACGTCACTGTCCAAGACCTCAAAGCAAAAAGGTGAAGGAGCTGGGGCTAAGCTGCAAATGGAGCTGAGCCAGAGAAACTTCTGGAAAGCTAGGCTGCCTTGGCACTGAACTCCTACCCAGAAGACCCCCTCCTACACACCTCAGCTTCGTGAAGGATTGCTCAGATTCCCGAAGCATCTTTAGTGAAAGAAGATTGATTGAAAAAACGTGTGCTTTCTGATTGTTGTAGTATTGTGTGATGCGAGAGAAAAACCAGCTGTCTGAATCCAGGCATCCATTGACTCACGTTCTTGGTCCAGCACATCCCACAGGGAATCTTTACTGATCCTGTTTCCTGAATGTGAAAAGATAAGTCCTTCATCACTTTTACACTTTTCCTGTTGCAGCTGAGGAAGAACAGGTCAGGTGACAAGCACCACAGATTTCCTGGTGCAGATAGCAACCCAGCAAGCAAATGAATGACAAGAGGGACCACACTCAACAACCCTAGGTCATGTTCACCATAGATAGCATCCACTGCGGTGCTCATCCTGGTTCCAGACATTTACATTGTGTGTCTTTAATAGCAACAATCAGAATGTTCTAGAGAGGCCTGAGCACAAGTTCTCCTCCTGTCTGTCTCATGAACCCTATATCACAGGATCAAGTGTGACATATGCTTACTTTGGGACAGAAGACTCTGACTCCTCGCCAGCCCATGAATCCTCTAAACAAGTTTACAATTTTATTTAGGAACCAGATGTGACTGATACTCTTTATTGTCAACTTGACTATATCTGGAATTAACTAAAAAACAAAAATAAAGGGTCATACTTGTGAGATATTTTTTCTTTATTTTAAGTGGGAAGACCCACTTCTAATCCAGACCATTGAGGTGGGAAGACACAACCTTAGTCCAGATCTTTTGAAGTGGGAAGGTCGGCATCTAACCTGGACTACACCTTCTGCTGGAAGGTTATATAAGGACATGGAAGAAAGAAGGAAGCTCTTGCTCTTTGCTCGCATGCTCTCCCCTTACTAGCAAGTTTATTCCTTCACTGACAGCATAGCCTACCTATTTCTTTAGGATTCCAGTGTATACTGAAGATCAGCTGAAATGCCCAGCCTTGTGGACTGAACAACTACAATATTCTTGGACCTTAGTTCATTGGCAACCAGTGTTAAATTAGCTTCCCATGAGTCTTTCTATAAATCTGCTTTCCAGATAGATAGATAAACTATTATATAAGTTACACTAGAGAGCCCTGACTAGTACTCTGGGGATGCTTTTTTTTTTTTTTTTGCCACCACTAAGCCACATCTCAGTCTTTTTGTTCACTCTGTCCTCAATGACCCTGTGTCACCCTGCATGGTAGATGATGACCTCCCAGCCACAGGATGTGAGTATCTGTAGTTAACAGATATGCCACCCACTGAATCTCACCAAGTTAGGTACAGTATGGTTATCAAACCCATAATCCTAGGGCAATAATCCCCAGAGCCAGAAGAGAGGTATTTAGAATACTTTCTCAGCAGGTCCAATGGAGACTTAGTTTCTCGAGAGGCAGCCTTGAGATAGAGATTGTTAATGCCATCTGGAAACAGAAGTCCAGAAGCATGCTATGAATGATCTACCAGGAAGGAGACAACATGGCTTTCCTGAGAAAGCCCTTAGAGGAGTGCTCCCTGTTGACTGAAATAGGCTTGCTCCAGTACAGAAGGTGTCTGCGGATAGTCACTGAGATGGACTTGGTTCAACATAGAAGCTGGATAGACAATGAAACAGGCTTGGTTCATATTGAAGGTATTCCTGGATAGACAGATGGCTGAAGGACCTGACCACAGGAGGCTCAGTCAGAGAAATGATAAGTTAAACATTACAAGGAATACACAGCTCAGGGTGGCTGCTGTGCTCTCACTAACCTGATCTGTACATGCCCCAATCTGAATCCTAACCTCAGTTGTGTCTGTGTAGAGTACCACACCCTGGGCAGCAATCCTCAGGCCACTAGAGTCAAAACAGGTAAATAGGAGACTTCAGTAGGTTCCCAGATCCCAGCTGAAAGCCATCCTGCCTGACCTGCACTGTCCAGCTGAAAGGGGGCCTGGCCTTTCCTGGTAATTTGACTCTGGGCATGCTGAGTTGCAGATAGTTTTCTGCAACCTCCTGATATCTTCCCAGGGCCTTTGGTTATGTGTGTCAGGACTCCTTCAGTATATCCAGGGCTCATGGTGGACAGAACTGGAGATATACTGTCTAAAATTCCCCATGGAGTATTAGCTCCACGGTGTGGGGGGAGGGTGCAGTCTTCCAAGTTTCATGAAACAAATGTAAGGCAAGGCCACAAGGCCTTCTGAGAAATGAACAAGAAAGATCTGCAGAGTGCAAGCTCAAGGGCATTCTGTTAGTACCACAAAAGAGCTGAGGTCAAGGAGATCATATAACTGTCACCTCCATAAAGGGAGAACTTGATGCGTGAATGAGTCAGGACGTGAGCCCTTGATTCATATTCAATTCATGACATTCACCAGCATTTCTGAGCCAATACATTTAATTTAATCAGCCCATGTGTCAGGGTCCACTTCAGATAGATCACAGCTGCTGCTTCCACACCCTTGGCCCTTGGAAAGTTCTATTCTCTGGCTCTTCCCCCACCTCCACTGCGTACACTGTGTTCAGAGATGCTGCATGTTTGAAGTCATTGTTTGTGTGCCCTTCTGGACACAATAGATAGAAGATCCCATCTCTGTGAACTAGACCAACAGTGTTTAGGAGAACATGTGTAAACATTTTAAAAGAATACGGAAAAGGTGAAAAATCATGTTGATCATGGAGGTTCATTGGGGTGTATACACAAAGAAGAAGGAACATCCATTAAAATACATGTGCACATGTGTGTGTTTCTGTGCATGTGTGTGTGTGTGTGTGTGTGTGTGTGTGTATGTGTGTGTGTTATATACACATAACATACAAACATATGGTTTAATTTGAGGGCGAACATGAACATTTTTTAGATTACACAGTTAAAGGAAGACTCACCAACAGTTTTCATTACTAACATTTTGCCCAAGAACAAACAACTAAGGAGACAGTAGGCTATGATTTTGATAGAGTTAGGAGGTGAGCCCGGGAGATGGCTCAGTGGTTAAGAGCACTTAGGAATCTTCCAGAGGACTCAAGTTTGCTGCCTAGTACCCGTGTCTGTGTCAGGGAGCTGATAACCACCTGTCACTCCATCACCAAGACACCCAATGCTCTTTTCAGACCTCTATATGGTACATGTGGTATCCACAGAGAAAGACATTCATACATATCTATAGATAAAAATAAAAATACATTTTAAAAGAATAGGGAAAACTAAGGAAAAAGTGAAAAAAATCTTGTTGAGCATAGAGGTTAATTGGGGTGTATACACAAAGAAGAAGGAACATTAAAACACATGTGCATGTATTTGCATGTGTGTGTGTGTGTGTGCGCGCGCGCGCGCATGTATTTTGCAATCAGAAGAATAAATGCAAGGCCTCAACCATGCTAGGCTGACATATTACCACTGAACTATATTCCCAACCCTGAAATAATTTATTTTCACTGCTCTAACAAGCCCAGAAATACAGCTGGGAAAGGGGACAATATTTCCTAAAATTAAAAAAAAAAATCTCACCCTTAAGCAAACATACACAAATATATCAGAAGAAAAGTAGGACTAAGATGATGCTCACGATGGAACGCACTGAAGGGAAGACTCTGGGACCAGTCATGCTCAGCGCTGGGTTGGGGGCGGGGGCTTCAGCACAGGCCCTTGTTCTGTCTTCAGCTTGACTCGGGGTGTGTGCATTACCATTTCTGAACTCATCTTTTGTTCAGTGTTCAATTTTCTATGCGATGAACATGTGAGAGCAGCAACAACAAACAAAGTTTAAGAACGACGGGGCCGCCACTGCAGTGGGAACTGTGTGCTGCACCCCGTGTCTGAGCAGCCGGGGATGCAATGGTGCCTGTGACACACTGCAGACTCCGACTCTGGTGTTCTCACCTGTCAAGTCCTCATCCTCTCCCAGCCTCTTATCTGCATGGTGCCTCTCGCTGTCTTTCTCTTCGCATTAGTCACACTACTGCTTCCTCCTCGAAATGTTCCGCCTATGCACGCTCAGTCCTTTAGCACCTTCAGTGAAGTCTGAGAATTTACTGATTGTGAGCTTTTATGTTGTCCTGTAATTAGCAGACATGTCAAAGTTCTTGTTGTCTGGTTTAACTGCCAGTGTCTGTGCAGAGCTAAGCTGAGTTTAACTTGAACAATCTGTGTGTTGCTGTTCTGATTCATAGAAGCAGACACCCACTTGAGACATAATGTCACCTCCTCGGCACCTCAAGCACTCAGATCTTGCCCTGCTGGCTGCTTGGACTCCCTGCTGTTCACAGCTGCTTGCACCCTGAAGGTCTTCGTCCACTGGGTCTCTAGCTGAGGTCTTTCAGCACAGTGGGTCAAACTGGAAACACAAAGAACTGGGTGCAAGGAAGCAGGCGATGAGGGAGTATTGTGCCCAGATTCCCACCAAGCAGGGCTGACTGCAGAAGAGGAGTCGAAATCTGAGGAAAAGCAATCTTGTCAAGAGAGGCATGAGGCAAGGGGGACAAGAGTCATACTTTAGACAAAAGTAGGGGGCTTGAGCAAGGCTATATGGAGAAACAAGGCAGCCCTGAGGGTTAAGGGTTTTGTTTCATGGAGAGAAAGAACAGGGTGAAGAGGGGCAGAAGTGACGATGGAAAGTCAGTGTGGGCCGCGAGAGGGTGTCCTCAGTCACCACAGTGCGGGGCGTCCTGTGCCCAGCAGGATCCATGTGCCCAAGAGAGGTTTTATTGTCCACCACCTTTGAGGACAGAGTTACGGAGGAGCTCTGGTTTTGCTCACGTTCCATCTCTTCACGACATTTAGGAGAGTTTTCCTCAGTGCCCTCATGCTGCTTTTTGCTATATTTGCTTCAAATTTTTAAATAATGTCTTTATGTGTTACGTTTCCCCAGTTTTTCTTTTCTGTTTACTGATTGGCATAAGAAGCATGAGCTTCATTCTTCCATATCTAACTTTTTGCTGCTGATCCCCTCTTCACACCCTCCCACCCCTGCTGACCCTCCTCACCACACCGTCCCTACCCCCTCGCTCCCTACCTGGCTGGCTCCTCCACACAGCCCCCACTCCCTGTCCTATTTTCCTGTCACATACATTCTAACGCCAACCCACCTTCATTTTCAACGCTCTCTTTCCCTAACATTTGCTAACACCAAAAAAGAATGCTCAGGCCTGATGATGTCACCCCTGCAGGACACCTGCGAGCCCCTTGGATAGGGAGAATTCCTGTGGTTCTCTGGAGTTTAGTGTCTGAACAGACTAAGCAAGGAGTTATGGGATTGAAAGAGTGCAGCCTCCACTGTCTTCTAGAAGATTTCTTCATGATCCTAATCTTGCTTCTACTTAACAGTACTGTCCATATTTGCAAAGCGGAGGCAGGATCATCTTCCCTGTCCTTTTCTCTGGTTCCTGAGAGTACAGTAATATGTATGCATTTTTCCTCCCTCTGCTGCTGATGTGGGCGGACAGCACGGCTTCCAGATTCTCATGGCATCCCACTGTTTAAACCCCCAGAGGTGAGTGCAGAACATCTTTAAAATGTTAGCAATGGAAACCAATATGTCTTAAGATGAGAATGATGATTTTATGACTATTCAAAGTGCAATCTCAAAACTCAGCATGAGTCCTGGGAAGTTCCACTGACCACTCCAGCAACTGTGTGTGGAATTGCAGGACCATGGGTGCACTTAGGTCAAAGGGCCTGATTCCAAGATGAAAGAAATGGGAGGATTTTGACCACATCCTATGGAACAAAGGGTCTTCTTACTAAATTGTGAAGTGGAGAATTAAGGAGAACAATGAAAGCATACATCCCAGTTCAAAGGGAAATCCCCCAGTCCAGAGGGAAATACAAGCTACACAGCCTCCTCAACTACAGTAATCTTTCTTGATGGCAGATGGCAGATCCTCTGATTTATGTCAGGACCAAACAACACCAATGGCTCCCAGGTCTTCTTCTGTACATGAAGGAAGGAAATTCTTTGAGGTGTCTGGCAACATCAGTGACTCCACAGATAACAATGTTCCCATTTCTGATGAAGGATGGAGGCCCAGTGTCTTCTGCTTTTAGCTATTTCGGCTGTATTTGTCGGGCAAAGGAGATATGAGGGTCCATGGGCATCCATTTCAGTAACTGAGGAACTCACTAGGGGTTTTAAAAACATATTTCTGGGCTCCAGTCTAAGGAATGCTGACTGGTCATGTTGGCTTCCAGATGTGACTTTTGAGATCTTTTCTCATTCTAGTAGCCATCAATTCTTCCTTACAATGTTCAACCACTCCCTCTTTGTGCTTCAAGATGGAATTCAGCAGGCCAGCCCTAAACAGCCTATTCCCCCGGACTGCTGGATTGCTGCCCTTCAAACTCAGTCATCCAGATTCGGTTGACTGTTGCTCGTTAGACTTAACTTCACATATATTGATTATTTTTATCACTTTAATATGGATATTCTTATAGAATATTTCTATCTATTGGAAGGTATGATTTGAGTGGTAATATTTTCAGAGGCAAATGTCATTGTCAGTCTGATAGTATATACACACAACACACACACAACACAAACACACACACACACACACACACACACACACATAAACACACACATTTTCCAAATTATCTAGGTTAAATGAAGTCACCCCAGGGAAATAAAACCAAGCTGTTTTTCCACTGACTCAATGGTACATTCACTGCACCATCATCTTTCCAGAAGTTTCCCTCTTCTTCATGAAGCCCCGTGGGGAAAATTTTGCTACAATATTGCCTGTCTGTGGGGTGGTTCCTATATTGGAAGAAATATAATTCAGAGCATTTGAAAATACTGTACATCCCCAGGAGACATATAAATTTCTGTAAATAATTTCTTTTAGTTCCTCTTTCAGATACAGATTAATTCATCCCAAATGAGAATGACTGCCCTGGTTATATGGTTTCAGAACAGCACTGCTGCATATGGCCCTGTGAAGATGGTTATTAATTTATTTGGGAAATGCAATCACTGAACACATTATTTCAATTAAGCTTCACCTAGTTCACATGTTGTATTCCATTTTTGTTAGGGAGCTGGGTGACTCGTAGCTGTTCCTACTGCTAACTTTATTGGTGAGAGCTTAAGTGTTCCATCTCCAAGGAAATAGTCTGGGTCATATACATGCACCTGGTTGTCGCTGGGAAAAGGTTTATCCTCTAAAGGTAAAATACATGTAATGTCATCTCTAGACATTAGCAAAACAGAACAGAACAGAGAGGGTCTATGACCTAAACAGGATCACAGCAACTGAGGTCCACGGGCAGAGCAATGTCCCATCTTAAAAGCTGTGAAAACTGGGCAAGTTGATATAATAAGACAGGGTGTGTGTGTGTGTGATTTGTGTGTGTCTATGTATTTAAATTAATTTCAGGGCCATCTAACTCAGCTGTTCACTACTGCTTGGTTCTGTCTCTGGGACTTGACTACCCAGTCACTGTTGGTTAAAAGTAGTTTCATTAAGTTATTTCTTTGCTTCTCTTAAGAATGCCATAGGGTTAGTTCTCAAAGGAAGAGCTGGCCACATTTCTCCATCCTTGACCTGGACACTTCCTATTCCCTTGTCTGCTGAGAGACTGGTAGGATCATGCCTTCAGGGCCAGCACCTGGATGTCTCAGGAGAAGAGTAGCTCTTGTGTATGCCCTCTGCCCTCTTGTGAGATGGTTACATGCTGTGACTTCCCTGCTATGCCTTGGGAAGCTTTGCTAGCAGAGGACATATTGATGGTGGCCCAGTGATCATTGTCTTCCCTTGAGTCTTTTTTTAGCTGTGTTATTTTGTGCATGTTAATTTGATAAACAACTATTGATTCTGACTCCTTGCAAGATTCCCATCAATCCCTGTCATCAATTTGTCTCTGGATAAATTCAATTGAACGTCAGCTCCACACACATGGCCAAAGACCACTGGGAGGGATTTTTAGTGTGTTTTAGAGTTATTTTTCTTTCTAAAAGTTTGCAAAGGAAAGTTCAATTGATGTTCAGTTCTGATCTGATTCATGATGTCAAAGTCTTGCCCACAGTCTCCCCATAGCTGATGCAATTTAACAGCAATGGTCACATTAGGGGCCAGTCAGTGGAGTTGCTTTAAGGACACCCAACTTGTCTGTCATTTATCTGCTGTGTGCAAAGGGTTTATAGCCACTTCCTTGCATCATTAACAATTGGCTGTGCTTAATATGGACTCATAAGACACATACAAAAAGCCCTGTAATTGAAACATCTCCCAGCATTGACACCAAAGTTAGTAGGAAATGAATGACAAAATATCCTTAAAACTTGTGGCTTTATTAATGAAAACAGAGGCCATGAATTTGAAACAGAGTAAGGAGTGGTATATAAGAGAGTTCAAAGAGAAGGAAGGGAAAGAGGAAATGATGTAAATAGATTATAATCTCAAATAATTAAAGGCATAATAAAGCAAACAGCTTTAGAAGCTTGTCTATAGTAATGACTTTTAAATCTCTAGATGTATAAAATTACAAGCAAATTTCTTCATCCAAATTGATGTGCCTATGGGGTCATCCTCAGTAAGGTACCACTGATAACATATGAAGGGTGTTCTTCAACACTTTAGAAGCAAAAATCACGCAATAAACATCCATCAGGATTCCTGTGCTGGTAGGACACAAGCCGATACCAGTATTACCAAAAGCAAGAATCTCCACATTTTGTTTATTTTTATATTCGATGGTTTAAAAAACAAGTTTTTAACAAGAAAGGCCAAGAAAAAGTAAATTTTTTTGCTCCTTTAAAAATTGTTGGCCTTCAAAAAGATGGTGAAAGAATATGAACACACAGCTTGCATAATACAATGACAAATCTATAGCAGTTCCCTACCAACTTACTGATGTGTGCTTCTCTTCAAAGTGAGATTTTTATGCTTCATTTTATCCCTCAGAACCAGTGTTTTTATTGGTGTGCAGAGCAGGCACCAGTCAGACATCTACAGCTCCTGCTGACTCCCAGCCTTGGTCTCCCCCGCCACCCTCCCACCCCTGTCCTGGAGTATTACAGATCCAGGCTGAGATGTGCTCTCACTGCTTCTTTTGAAAATTCTAGTTCCTGGGGCCTCTGCTCTTCTGGCTTTCTATCCAAGCATTTCTCAGGAGTGTCATGAGGCACCTGTTTGTTCTCCAAGCCTCTGGCAGGCCCCTGAGTCTCCCCCATGACCATCCATTCTCTTTCTTGAGGACTTATTTAGAGTGCTTTGTCCCTGATCTCTGGCAGGAGATGTGTATGCCTTCATCCCTGTTTGCACACTTGCAAGATGACATCTTCCATATGTAACTTGGTTGGCCCATTGCCCTCTATCACCAAGGTTCCCCAGTTCTGAGGCAGACTGGTCAGGAATCCCTCCACTTCATCAGGACTTTTCTTGGCAACTCCACACGTGGCTTTTCCTGCCACCATAGCATTCCGCGTCCTCTTCTGAGTGTTACGTTACTTCAAGGTCCTGAGAAGAGGAACAGGGACTTTAATTTGGCTATTGGAACAGATGGACTGAATGTAGGCTTGTGAATGTGTGCCAAAAAGGAGTCTGATTTGAAAAGTTGATACGAAACCTTACTTTTGTAATCGTGATCTGGACTCAATGTTGTGGGGTGTACGTTCTTCACTTAATCCAAGTACAGGAGGCTTCCTTAATCCAAAGGATGGCAACTGCCCAATGAATGTGCTTTTATAGGTCAGCTTTCTATGTTGCCTCGCAAAGTGGCCAGTGTACCTCTGGGAAGAATTCTCCAAGCCTTGGTTATTATTCTTCTACACAATCAACGCTTCTCCAATCTTGCGTCTCCTTACAGGCCATTCAGTGCCCCACTTGGGATTTGTTTTCCAAGCCTCTCAATTTCCTGCCTCTGTAAGTACAGCCCCCTGTGACTCTACAACACAGACCTCAATCATTTCACCTGGCAGAGCTAGCATCTATCCCACCTCCCAACGAAAGAGAACTTTTTCCCTCACTCCTGAGCCTTCCCAGCTCATGTCAGTGTGATAAACACAAATGTTATCCAGTCCCAGAAAGACCCCACTGTCTTCCTCTGGGAGACTTACGTCACTCCAAGTGCATTTACTCACATAAACCACTAAGTTGAGTCCAGCTTTTCTTCCTCCATGTCCTCTCTAGCAGGTCTCTCTGAATTTATGAATGTCCATCCTTTACCGAAAGAAATGGTCCTGATATCACAAAGAAAGAAGTTGATTCTAGAATAATCAAGGTGATAGTGAAAAGATGTAAACATACTCAGAATGGGAAATTGTGTGTATATCTTTCTAATTATTTGACTTTATGTACACTACATTACTCAAAAAGAAGTTTGCAGATAACTTAACCTGGTGTTTTAAGAGATACATGCTAGGAACTTTTGTTCCCAAAGTCATGTTAGGTTAGAATACATTTAGAAAGAGGCATTTTCCCTTCTTGCAGAGAGAAGGCAAGCATTTCCAGTACCTCTTGTTTGAGCTATGTTCTGTGTTCTCCGCAGAACACAAGGGATGTCAGCTTGAGATGTTTTACAAAACTGTCAATATAAAGAGGAAGATGAAAGTCTCTAGTACCCATGTTAAATCACTTCACAGTGAGTACTCTGGTCAGGTATGAAGTCCTGTCACTCACAAATGAAATTAGAAGATATATAGTGAATTTTCAGACAGGTATGGCTCTCAGTCATCATCAAAGAAGCTTATTTTTGCTACAGTTGGAGACTATTACAGAGTTGTGAAGCTGATCAAAGCTCAGAAAGTAGACGACTGTGGGGTGCTCAACCACAACAGATATACCTCAATGCAGCCCTACACATAAGACTCAGGGAGGATCATGAAAGAGAGGCTGGGAAGAGGACCAGGGCATCTGTTGATAGAATCTGACAGTGGAAATGCATCTGTGAGCTCTGAACAATATGGTTGCCTGAACAAGACCAGTACAATGACAAATGACAACACCATTTGGCAAGCCAGCATGAACTGGGGAGATTCTACATGGTGGTACGCCTAAGATGAAGAGGTGTAGGGGTGGTCTTACCCAGCGAAGAGCACACCAACTGGTTATCCAGGACCAAATGGTCATCCCTGAAAACATACATACGTATAACAGTATACAGAACAAACAGGTTATATTTGGTAATATGTGTGTATATACATACATGTATGCAATAACAATTAGTGAATGAAAGCTATGAATTTAAATAAGAGTGGGAAGGGGAAAATGGGAGGTTTTGGAGGGAAGAAATGAAAGGGGAAATGCTGTTATTATATGATAATCTCAAACATGAAAATATCTTTAGGATGAATTAAAATTGATGTAGTCTTTGCCCTGTTGCACACCTGTGCACTACATAATGGGCACCAGACTCTGTACTTGTTCTACAATTCCCTCTAACCCAGGCTTGACCACATTAGACTGTGAACTGATAATTTTTCCTGTACTTAGTTTGAGTTGTCATGATTTCTCCTCCCAGTTACTCTGATCGTTTTGTAACTGTGTTCACATACACTATGCTCATGTGCACCAGACCAGGGAAAAGCACACTCATTTACACACCACAAACATGCCACAACTTCTCCCTATGGAATCAGGCTTTATGTCTCTAGATATAGGTCTGAGACCAGACCTTGAATGAAAGGTCCAGTATATCATTATATACCATCTAGAGCTCAAGACAGGGGCTCTACCCTGCTTGACACATGGTGGAGGAAGAAGTCTGCTTGCTATATTTCACCTCCTGTCTCCCATGGCTAAATCTTCACATAGAGAAACTTCCCCATAGAGCCTTCATCCTCATGCACTCTTTTAAACATCACCATCTGAAGTGGATTATTCTGTGAAAGTCAGGTTCCTGGGGAGAAGGAGGAGGGCTGCTTCCACATCTCCCCATACAAGTGGAGTTTGTAGAGAGGACAAATGAGTTTTAGGTCAGGCCCCTTTCTCTATCATTATTATTAGAGAGAATGGGAATGGAGATGGGGATAGAGATAGGAATGGGGATGAGAATCGGGTTGGGGATGAGGATGGAGATGAGGGTGAGGATGTGGATGAGGATGGGGATGGGGTGGGATGAGGATGAGGATGAGGATGGGGATGAGGATGAGGATGAGGATGAGGATGGGATGAGGATGAGGATGGGGATGAGGATGGGGATGAGGATGGGGATGAGGATGGGATGAGGATGAGGATGGAGATGAGGGTGGGGATGAGGATGGGGATGAGGATGGGATGAGGGTGAGGATGGAGATGAGGATGGGGATGAGGGTGAGGATGGGGATGAGGATGGGATGAGGATGAAGATTGGGATGAGGATGAGGATGAGGATAGGGGTGAGGAGGGTATCAGAATGAGGGTTAGGATGAGGGCAAGAAAAAGGAAGATTAGAAAGAAGCATAAGAGGAAGAGACAGGCAGCTATCACATGCTTCTTGTTTTTCACTTTAACTTAGACTTTCAAGAAAGCAAATCTAAAGCCTTTGTGAACAGAGCCTGCTGGAAACTCCATATCAAAAAAGAAGAGAGTGATGAGAGGGAGCCAGCTGCTGGCTGATGTGTGCTAGATGCAGAGGACCCCAGAGTCCAGGTAGCACTGTGACTAATGGGCTATGTCGTGTGAACCTGGAGTGAGGTGGGTCCAGAGGACTCATCACACCCTCAGGTGAGTTACGTCCTCGCTCTATGACAACATACTCAAGCATGTTACCCACCAGAGGAACTCACCAATCACACTCGCCTTGGCCAGAGGAGTGTCCTTGAGATCTACACGGGCAGTTATAATTGGCAAAACAGCTTTATGTGGGGCCTTGGAACTGGGATATTTATATTGAATTGTTTCTTTTCTCCTCCATTAGAGTCTGTGCTATGTGCAGCTGATGAGGGAAACCAAGAAGAGGGTCACCAGGGAAGGCTTTATGAGCTAAGCCAGTGCTATCACTGAACACACCCTTGTCCATGTGGCCTCATTGACATCCCTAGCAACTGGGAGATTCAGCTAATGCCAAGACCTGGGAACACAATGCCCTATCACAGACCAAACATTCCCATCACATTTTCTCATTTTGAACAGATGTGAACTGGAAAGACTGAAGTGGAGATGTTCAACAAACTCATAGCATGTAGGTTTCAGAAAAAGCTACAACCTAAAAAGAAAGTGTTTTTGGCAAAAACAGTGACTAAGAAAGAGGAAAAAAGTTGAACCTAATTAAGTTAGATTCAAATACACCTTGTTCTACTAAGGAGAATTATATTAGCAGAAGTCTTCCGGCTGACTGGTATAAGGTATGTATCACAATTTCCTTGAGACTGGGTTTGATGCAGTCCAGATTGTCCTCAAACTTGCCCAGGTTGACCTTGAACTCTTTATATTCAATCAAAGGTGACCTTGAACTCCTGATCTTCCGGCCTTCACCTACAAAACGCTGGTACTAAAGAAAAGTATCATCACAGTGAACTTGGAGCCAGTGCTGGCGGACTGAACCCAGGACTTCCTGCATGGAAGTCAATTACTCTAACAATTAAGGGACAACTCTAGCCCATGAATCATTTTAGCAAATAATTGTTTACCCTCCCCCTATTTGCAGTACCTGTAGTACAATAGCTACTTGCAAATATATACTCACAGTGCTACAAGTGCTCACATTACAGGTGGAACTGATTCCTGACTGCAGCTTTACCTTCAGAATGTGGATAGCTTTAACATTCCACATTTTTAAGATGCCAAATACATTTTGCCCATTTCTCAGTGGTGCTTAAAATGATGCAGGAAAGGATGCACAATTGATGGAAAGGAATAAACTCATCACCAAACTTAAGGAAGCAGAGCAGACTCTGGCGGTCTGTGGGCTGTTAGCAATTTGTGACCTGCTGACCCTATCCATACCAAGGGCTTGGGGCCACTGTGTCACGTGGTTTGAGTTGCTTCTATTAGTGTCATGGACATGGTCTGGCTCAGCTGCTGTCTCCTACCTAGACTACTTGTGACCAGAGCCATCGCTTACAGAAAGGTTGTCAGGGTGAGTCCAGTGACTCTCAGGCCCTTGCATTGTCTATACCAGTGTCCTGACCATTAATCACTTGCCTGTAGCCTGAGAAGAAGACATCACATGGGCTGCCATTGTGATGTGTGTCCACAAAGGCTTTGTGTTGCAACACATATTTCATGAAATGCAGCCTCTGGAAAGTAAAGATTGCATCAATAAGAGGACACAGAGTCACATTTTCTGGCTCAGTTTCCTTTCCCGTTGCTATGACAAAATATCCCAACAAAGTCACTTAAGGGGGAAAAGGTTACTCAGCTTATATTTCCAAGTCATATTCCATTGTGACAGCAGAGCCACGATGACAGGGACTTGAGGGAGCTGGTTGCATCATTTCCTCATTAAAGAGCAGAGAGCAATAAATGAATGCATGTATGCTGGTCCTCGGCTCACTTTTCCCAGGTTATAGAGTCCATGATCCCCCGTTCCAGCTTACAATCAAGATGAATCCTCCCCTGTTGATTAACTTAGAGACTCTCCTTAATCTATATAATCCTTCACAGGCATGTACGAAGGCCTCCCTACCTGGTGTAAAGTTGGCAGTTCATGTTGTCACACCTCTGTAATAGTGCTCTGGGATGAAGGTGGACATTGGCAGTGAGCGTTCCCTTGTGACGTTTTCTCTCCTCTTGCTGTTTCCTCAGGGTTTCAGGAAGACTGAAACAAGAAAACCGTTGACTGCCTGTGTCTTGTGCAGGGCTGTGGAGACAGCACAGCTGGTAAAGTGCTTGCTCTTCAAGTTTGAAAACCGTAGTTCAATACCCATAACACACAGAAAGAAAAGGCTGGGTGGCACCCTTGTCACCTCAGTCTGAGGACATGGAGACAGGGAACCCCAAAGCTCTCTGATCAGTCAGCCTTTCTTGTTTGGGTTGACTCATGTCCCAATGAGAGTCTGTTCTCAACAAATCTCCATAGGATGCACAGCTTCTGAGAAGTGTATCCAAGATTGTCCTCTGTTCTCCATGTGCACATTGGCAGACTCCTCCACACACAGGGACATGAGTACACTTACTGGCTTGCCCCCCATGGCTTGCTCAGCTGAGTCTCTTATAGAACCCAGGACCACCAGTTCAGGGATGGAACTACTCACAATGGCTGGGCCCTCCTCCACCAATTACTAATTAAGAAAATGCTTTACAGCTGGACCTTATGGAAGCATTTTCTCAATTAAGTTTCCCTCCTTTCAGCTATCTCTAGTTTGTGTCTCAAGTTGACATAAGACCAGCCAAAACAATTTCCATAAAGTGAAAATCGTGTCCTATTCAAGAACTAAACACAGTAAGTGAATGATAACATCAATACAAATTTCCAAACAAATTGACTCTCTAGACTTCCTTGAAACTATTTCAAGTAAAAGCAAATCTATAGCCTAATACTTCCTGAGCATTTCAGGAAAAAAAAAAACAAAAAACAAAAAACAGACCATTTCAGGATTGTTTGGAGCCAATGGACTTAGACCAAAGGACTTTTAATGTCGAATCTGATAAAAAAATAAAAGAAAGAAATCATTCCTCCCTCTTAAAACTGGAATATTTCCAAGATAGTGAATTATTTAAAATTATGCATTCTCCCACAAGGAACTGTGGAGAAAGGCCAAGGCTGGACCTGCCTGCTCATGGAGTTAGCGTGTGGACTCATGGAGTTAGCGTGTGGGCCCGTGCAGTTTCTGGCAGGGGAAGCACGGGGAAGAAGGGCAAGTGAGCGCAAGTGAAAAGGTGATCTCGAGTAACGGGGATTTATAACCTAGGCCTTACATCAGTGCACCTAAACCTGCTTTGACCTGACTTCACAAGAAAACAGATCCAAAACAACGAGGGTTACAGAAAAACGGCTTATTAACAAAGCCATTCCCTACTTAACAAAGGCAGTGAAAGCTATCATGGTGGTGGACATGCACTTTTTAAATTTAACTGCACTGATTGAAATAATAGTTGTCACTTGCTGCAGCCTTGGGACCTCTTGCCCAGGGACTAGAAGACCCTATGGAGCCCCCCTGGGACTTGACGTATGTATGACCTCAGGCATATGGGAAATTGCCGTGTTGTGCCCAGGACCACAGTCCATCTTCTTGGATTTATCTCAGGTATAAGTTGGCAGAAATGTGTACGTATCTCAAACTAATGAATTTGAAACATGTTTCATAATTTTAATAATTGTTTTTTCAAACCTAAGAAAATATAAATGATAAAATATTTCGTGACACATGAAAATTACGCAAATATTCAAATTCCAGTATGTACATATATCCATACATGCAGTCAAAATATCAACACACATAAAAATACAATCGAAACAATTAAAAAGCAAAAAAGTCCTTATTCCACATATGAGAGAAAACCTGCCGTATTTGTGATTCTAAGCCTGGCTTATTTTGATTGACATGATGATCAGCAGTCCCGTCATCCTCCTGCCACTGGAATCGTTCAGTGCTTGCCACTGGCTCGTCAAAACTTCATTGTGGATGTGCACCACACTTTCTCTATCCATGCTTCCGTTATAGGAGATTCAACTGATCCATTGCATAGTTATTGTGAATATCACAGCAATAAGCATGGATGTGCAGGTGTTTCTGTGGCACCCTGACTTAGAGTCTTTCTGGAATATACAAAGAAGCTGGAAAGCTGAGCCACATGGAACCTCTGCTTCCTGTTTTAAGAGACGTTTCCCCTGGTTTCTATGACCACTTCGTTCTTTTATGTTCCCTTACAAACCCGGGAAATTACAGGTCCAGTTAGAAGTGGGATTCCAGTGCATTCTGGCCATATGTCTCTGAAATGTTTATCCTCTGTCAAACATCAGAGTGACCAAATTATGCAGTAGGAACACAGGTTATTAATGACAAATGTTAAATACTAAAAACTCAAATTCTTGCGGAATGTGAGGGGAATGATGGCCACATTTTCTTTGAGTCACATGCCTGGGACCCCTGCTCTTTCCAAGGAAATCGCTGTTTCCTAGGTAATGACCCACCGAGACCAAGACCTTAGGGACACCTGGGAGCTACACAGTTGCTCTTCAAGATTTCCACCAAAATTTGCCATGATTCTTGGAAGCCCAGCCTTGCTGGCTGTACACCTTGCTCCACCAGGCAGTCAGGTAGGGCAGCATCTCCAGGCCACCTGTGAAGCCAAGACCACATGTCCACTGGGACTTATGAATACATCTAAATTGCCAGTCAGTGAGACTGGGGCAAAACAGACCAGACACTGAGGTCAAAAGGTATTGCTTTTAAACAGATTCCTTAGCTGAATATATATACACATACATACATACATACATACATAGCACGCATGGGAGGCAAGGTATGCCGTGGATGGTCCATGTGGATGCTTTCTAAGTGTGCTTAGCCACACTCCACACTCTCCACTTACCCTCTTCAGCAAGGTAGACTTGGAACCACTGCAGTTTCCTCAAAGCTCCCAGGTGTCTCTCAATTAGAAGAGAACCGAGGACCCATCGCTTCTCAGTGACATTGCAGGCCAAATGGAAGAGAGATCTAAGCAGTAGTTTTTAACATTTATACTTGTTTGATTTGAACCATGTGCTGGTGAATGGTAAGGGGATTGTGTACAAGAGAGACACAGGCCAAAAGATAACAGCTTCTATAACCTTGACACTTGCATTCCTCCAACAGTAATTAGCACTTGGTGAGGACCAGGCACTGTATGTCTCTTTCAATATTCTTCTGTTATGCAACAGTTTAAAGTGCAAGCAGGGAATGAAGTCACCATCCCGTGTTGGAGACCCAGGAGACATTGCAGTGCTGGATTTCAGTTATCTTTGCTACTTTTTCTCTGTTGGAAACTGTATTTGTGTGACACCCTACAGCAAGAGGCCTGCCTGTATTTGGTTCCCTGTCATCATTCTGGTGCTTCAGCCAGCCTGACTGCTGGTTGCCACAGGCTCAGGCTCTCCTCCATGCCAACAGGCCAACAGCCACCACAGCACATAAAGGAGGGTCCATCCCCTTGAGTTCCCTGCTGTGTGGCAGTCTCCTTGAAACTGCCACTCACAAAATGCCAGGCAATAGGCCTGTGCCTCGTGTCTGGTGTGGAGAAAACTCCTGGTGATTTTGTATTCAGATTCAGAGAGAGGCCCAGAGACCTGTCTTCTGAACTACCCAGAAGGTCTTAGTCCTGGGAATTAGGTATTTTGTCATGCGCCTCCAGCCAGAACTGATGAGAGAATGATGGCACATATCTTTCCTCCTTGAAGGCAGCATAGGGCACTGCTTTGGGAAGAAAGCCTCAGGAGCAAGCTGGCGTCTCAGCACTTCAAAACCTACGAGGCAGAATGTGATGCCTGCTCTCCTTTCTCTTCCCTTCTGATGCGTTGGTTAATTCCTCAAATGCACAAGTAGTCACAAACACATCTAAACACAGCCCTGGATCTCTATATATACCCACCTCAACCATGTCTTTGCAGTCAGCAAGGCATATGAGTTCAATAAACAGACTCAATCAACATCTGTGTCTCTGTTAGAATCCTATCAGTTTCCGTGACTAAAGAAACAAGAAGAAAACGCCAAGTACGGGGAGTGCTGAGGTCACCGCATGTGCTTCTCAAGCCCAGAGACACGGGAGCATGCAGTGCCTCTGTCAACTAGCGGTCAGCTACAAAGTAAAGCCCACGATGTGCTGTGATATGATGACTATGGTGTGCTTCTACAGGCTCTCAACTGCCAAGCTCTTAGTTTGTCGTTCTTGCTGTATGTGTGTCTTTTAGTCTTTTATTTTAAGTCAGGAACCTTGCTATGTAATTCAGGGTGGCCTCAAGTTTATCCTCCTCCTGCCTTGGCCACTGAAGAGGGGATGGGATGTGTCACCACCCCCAATCCAATTTGTGAGGCTGTCCTAGAGCTAAGAGTGGGTCAAAGCGTGCTTTGCACTCCAGAATTCTCACCCTGAGAATGGCAGGAGTTTGACTGCTCCCCACATTCTTAGCCCTGGCAAAACACAGCTAAATTCTACATACTCCCTGCTTCAAAGAAGGTCATTGGCAAAGGAATGTGGCCTGGTTGGTGCTTATCTGAGCTGTAGCTGGAAGCCTAGGGCTGAGCCCATTTTCTGCTAAGGTGTCTTCCTCTTTTCCCTGTGGGACCACACCTTATGCAGAAGGTGCTTTTGCAGGAGTTTGACCCTTAGACAATGAGCTCCACATGCAAATGAGGCTACGCCAATATCTCTGACTTAACCCACAGCCCCATCGCTGGGTACCAAGGACCCTTCCCTGCCTTTTTCCTATAAATGTAACTACCCTTGCTTCAGTAAACAGAGATGTTCCACTGACAACACTCTCCCAAGAATTCTATACATTCTCTTTGGCACACAGACCTCTGACCTAAAACCAATGGGTGTGCTGAAGACCCACATGACCACGTGGCTTCCTGCCCCGTTGTCTGCTGCTGGCTAGCAGAGCTACTTCGAGGGACCCAGGGACCCAGAAGCCACAGCAGGATTATTTCAACAACACTGATTTTTAAACTGTTAACATTAAATCATTTTACCAATCCTTTATTTTAATCCTTCAATATAAAATAATAATATTTATCTTTCTAATTCTATATCAAAATGCAATTACCAAGTTGAATGGCCTCTTTCATGATAGCAAAAACCTGTATTTGAAATAAAAATGTAGCCACTTGATATATGTGTATGTGAGTATAACATGGGTAGAATTGTGCCATTGATGGAGCCTCTTTAAAACGAAAGTTAAAACATTCATAGTAAGGATTTGCTTGACTTTCTTAAGTGAACTATGTGGTAAGCTTAGAGGGGCTCTCGTAGATAGGAGGCAGTATATGTTACAGTTAGAAAGGGCAGGGTGGCTCAGCTCACAACTTTGGGGATTAAGGACGCCACCATCACATCCATCTCCAGGCTTCTCTGTGAATATTCAGCAGCCTACAGTCCTTGGACTCTTCCCTGCAGATTTTCCAGGGAGACTAACACTCACTAGCATACGTACACACATGAAACAGAGTTCAAAGGGTCAAGAAAGTGGTTGTCAATTATATCATATTCACAGGGAAGGGTGAGGTGGGCATGAGGTCCAGGAGACACGAGAAGGGTTAATTCCTCCAAGTGTTTATACTTTATGGTTTCATAAACATCGTTGCAAAATTGGCCCTGCTTGATTCATTCTCTAAGAAATTGAAAACCAAGTTCTGAGACACCGTGCCAATCAACACACTAGAGAGTTGTCGCAAAACCCAGGAAATTGGCTGTCTTTATCACTGACTCGGAGGTAGCACGCTAACTTCTTTATTGGGCCATATATTTGGGCTTTCTTAATAATTTTGCCCTGAAAATTTAAAGATCAAATATTATTTATTTTTATAGAATCTTACTTTATAAAAATCTAACTTTACCCAGGTGAATACTCGGATGTTACAGTTAAGGACACATTTACTAATCCACGAAGAGCACTGAGTGTCTGCGTTTGAAGGAATTGTATAAGAGTAACATGACACTTTAAAACTTTTATGGAGTTGAATATGAGTCACTAGTGAAACTAAAATTTTCTTCCAACTCATATTATGAGAATGTTGTGTTGTGGGGAAAAATACAGAAGAAAACCATCAGCTTAATATTGTGTGTGTGTGTGTGTGTGTGTGTGTGTGTGTGTGTGTTCAATATGTACACTTTCTACTTCCTACCAAGAAGGAGTTGTTTAATTTCAAGGTATATTTCCATGAAGAACACGTCACCACAGTTAAGGCATCATTTCATAACTACAAAGGGACACTTTACTAAGTAGACAAATAATCATAAGCAGGTATACATATAATATGACCTGAGAATACAAAACGTCAAACCAAATAGAACTGTAGTTATAGTTGGAGATTAAAATAATTTATCAACAATTGAGAAAATGTACACAAAGGCAGTTCATATGAACACAGATTAAATGATCAGGCAGCTTAAACTAATATCTATAGAATACTCTAAACAACAATGCACAGGCTTTTTAAGGAGCCACAAAAATAAAACAACAACAACAAATCCTTACCAGAAATGATTTATTCTTGTTCACTACACAAGTTCCAATGAAGTTAAAAGTTAAAAGATCCAAATGGGGCTGTTTTTTGAACACATTGCAATGAAAAAAACAAAAAAAGTAAATTCCCGTAATACTTAAAAATTAAGCAAGACAACTTAAGATAAACTATCGTTCAATAAAGATATAAAAGAAAATGTAGAAAATACTACAACTGAAATGAATTAACAAATAAAATTTGTAATCGTATTTTTTATTGTGTTTGTATTATAATTATAAATACAAATACAAGTTTTGGGTGCTACTAGAATTCTTATAAAATTCATATCATAATGGAAGACTCAATTATTACTGCAGTATTTTCCCCAAGGAAAACAGAAATCAAGACACAAATACATAGAAAGTTCAAAATGAAAATTAATGAAACAGGAAAGAGAATAAAAATATTTTATTAATGAAGAAAGCAATGTTGGCATGCCTATAACCAGACTGGTCAGAAAAAGAGGGAGAATTATAAATGAGCACTATCAGGCTGAGATACTGGAATGTCTTCTGATTGTGAAATTACCAAGAAAGGATAAAGTCTGTAAAAAGGATGAGATGAACTTTCCCCAAAACTTAATATTAAGTAATGACACTCAAACATGTGTGAATTCACTAATGATTAGGGACACACAAATCACAATCATAAAGAACTGTTACCACCTCCTCATTAAAATGTTTGCAGTAAAAATAGGATGGTAAGTTTGATGATAATGTGAAGAAATAACACTGTTCATGGTAAATTAAAGGCTCACTTATGGTGGTGAACAGTGAAGTGCTTCTTCAAGAATTTAAAAATGGAATCACCACAGGTATCCAGCCACTCCCCTGAGCATGCACACAGAGATGAAGCCAGGATATCAAATACACTTGCGTACTGATGCTCACAGCAATGCTATTCAACATAGGCGAGGGATGGAAAAAAAGACCCAAGTGTCGGCAGACACGTGAATGCATAAACAAAATGAGGTATATTTGCAAAATAGAACTTGGGATTTGTGGCTCCTGCAAGACCCTGTGGAGCTTTAGGGGCTTACACAGAGTGGGCTAAGTTAATCACAAAAAGGATAGCTGCATTTTTTTCTTTTTAAAAGTACATAATTTGTGTTTATTCTTTGATAATTTCATATATGTATGTATATATTTTGACCATCTCTACCCTCTCATTCAAACTCTTTCTGATCCCCTCTACCAGGTCTCCCTTCCAATTGTGTAACAGGCCCCTGGACCCAGGAATGATGCCATGAAGGAAGCAACATTCATAACCACAGTCCAGTATACACAGAAACTCCCCTGATGATATCTCAGAGCTGCACTAACCTGTGGGCACACAAATATGAATTTAGAGAGCATTTTGATGTTATGTTCATTTAGCAGAACACTAGAAGTAGGTTTACCCTGGGGCCTTGACACTACACAGTCATGAATTCTTGCTTAGATTTACAGTAACATACATGAATTTTCACTAGTAGAATAGACTTTCAATGAAATCAAAGTCGTTGGTTACACCCATAACTTTCACACCACTCTTGCACCTATGGGCATAACATTACATATTGGCTGTTTCTGTATAACACATGCATTCTGTATTCTGTATGTATAAAATCCAGACTTACTCTCAGAAATATCTTGGGAGCCATGGTGCCATTTATTTTCATTGTTGTTATTTACTTTTTAAAAAAAGAAACACACTGACTCCAGTTAGTGCTTCTCATAGGTACGTGGTTGTAGGGGTCATCCCCTGGGGCCTGGGCAACCTAGCAATGACCACACATCCCAAAGACAAATGACTTTCCCTCTCTCATCAGCTGCTCTTCATCTAGGGAAATCGTCTCAGAAGCCTCTCCTTCCATTAATCCTGTACAGGTCTTGTACAGGAAACCACATCTGTTGTAGGTTAATGTGTGCAACCGTTATGCCACGTCTAGAGGACAGCATTTCATGGCATCTCTTCCCATGCTACTTGAACATTGGATGGAAGGAGACGATATGCATGCCCCACCTAAGGCCAAACTTCAGAGTTGATGATTACCAGCATTCTGAACAGTTCTGGGTCTCTACATTATCCTCTGCCCACTTCAGTGAGAAGCTTCTCTGATCAAGGTTAGGAGCACACAAATATACTAATGTAAGTAACCAGTTAGAAAAACAGTATGAAAATGATCTTCCCTGGGGTCTGTGACCTCTCTAACCATGGTTTTTGACCATGTGTACAGTTCCAAGTATAGAACTTAGTAACATTCTTAATCCTCAAGGTTTGGACATAACACTGATAACCGTGACAATGAAGTATATCCTGTGTGCAGAATGGCAGGGATCATGCCCCACCCTAGGTGCAAGCTTTACCCACAAGAGTAACAAAAATATCAAGCAATGACTTGAAGCATCTCAAAGGACATGAACATTTCCACCCCAGAACCCACAAATGCATCCAAGGGGCAGTCCTTTTCTCTCCTGCTTTGGAAAAACAATGAACCTGTCTAAAGTTGTTGAAGTCAAAGGGAAGATGAGCCCATCTATTAGGGCAAATGATTCTTCAACTGTGAAAACGTGTCTGTGAGGTCGGAGAACATGAGAACTGCCTCTGAGGATACACAGGGTGTGGGAGCATCATTGTATCCATTTGCATTGTGATAAAAGATGAATGCAGTTCCTCAGAAACGGTGAATAATGGGTCACATATGCAGCTCTGGAGCTGGGTGAACATCTGTAGCTGCTCTCAATGTGGTCCAGTGTCAAGGTCCATTAGCCTCATAGGCAGATCTCAGTTGCTGGCCAGCTGGGATGGCCAGAGCATTCTCCAAGGAGCAATATCACTGCAAGATCTTCATTCTTCCAGCTGCCCAAAGTATTGAAAACTGCTGGATGAGGAGAACAAGACAAATTGACCATGTTATCAGTGATTCCTTTTGATAAACCGTCGCCAGGATCCCTGAGAATCTTTCAAGTTACTGGATAAACTGATACACATGTCACCAGAAAGATTAGCTAAGCTTTGATAATGGTTGCTGAACTTAGATTTGTACTTTCTCCCTAACACTAAAGAAATTATTGAAGCCAGAGTAACTTTGGTATTTTAATGTCAGCAATACAACTTGTGTGTGATTAGAAAGGGGAGAAGAACTCCATCCTCTCTGAACCCTCGCTTTACTCTGACATAAGCATGCTTTCATGTGACCAAACAGACAGAGGAGCAAGGTTAACTGAGGGAAAAGACTGGTGTTCTTCACATGCCTCAGAGCATTGCCGACAAGGGAACGTTACTCTGCCTTCAAGGTTGGATGATCGTTCCCTAGAGTGCAATATAGAGTGCAATATGATCAATACAACACCAAGCACATAAATGCTAGAATTGCCTTTATTGATGGCTAAAACTGGGTGTCCTTGAGAAAACTCTGGCTAACACCATAACGTCACTCCATCCGTTCAGCCCAATGGTGAGCATTTCATCTGTACTTTCCACCTGTGGGGCACTGGGTGCAGTTTGAACAATACTATGGAGGTAGGTCTCTCCTAGAGAACTCACGCTGCTGTGAAGGAAAATGTTACACAAACACATAATTATAATAGAAATACATATATGGGGAGGAAGGACATACTGGGCAGAGTATTTTTTGTATTTGTTTTTTTTTGTTTTTGTTTTTCTTTTTTTTTGAGAGAGAGTTTCTCTGTTGTAACTCTGGCTTTCTTGGAACTCACTCTGTAGACCAGGCTGGCTTCAGACTCACAGAAATCTGTCTGCCTCTGCTTCCCAAGTGCTGGGATTAAAGGCATGCACCACCACTGTCCAGCTCTGGCAGAGTATTTTTAAATGCTGAGGCTATGTGCAGCAAAGAGGTACAATTCCCTGTCCACTGGGTCATCAGGAACAACTGGAGGGAGCCCTCCCTAAGGTTAGACCTGATGGTTCCAAGAGCCTACTTTTCAGGGACGTGAACAGTCAGAATGCAAGTAGTAAAATCTATTTTCTGTGCACTACCTTGCAAACAGCATCCTGCACTTTATCAACTTCGTTAGCAAAGGAGATACTATTCTGGAAAGCCCACTATTCAGCAGGTGTCTACCTGAGACATGGATGGGGGTTCCCATCATTTGTTGGGGTCTCCAGTTCTTTCTGTTTTTGCAATGAAACAATATGAAGCATGTTATTTGAAAAACCACTTACCCTAAACTAATGGTAGAACTTGACGCTGAGGGAAAGAGTGCAATGCTGAGATCCATGCCCTCCCATGCGCAGGAACAGGCTATGTGTCTGGAGAGTGAAGGGGACCAATGCAAGCAGGAACATCTGTGAATCATCAAATCCAATCAAGGGCCAGCCTGACAGGAAAAGAAGTGGGAAGAGGGTAAGACTATCCATAGCGAGGAGTTTCCACTTCACCTCCAGCATCACGAATGTGCTGCGATCTCACTTGGCTTCTGTGCCAAGAAGAGACAGAGCAAATCCCCTTACCCTGCCTCTGGCGCATACTACCACTGTACCTGGGGAGCAGCACTCACACAGACCTGTGACAAAACGCAGAGTGGCCACCTCAGAGCTATAGCTCAAAGAGGAAGTACTTCCAAATCTAGCCAATGTCCTAGGGCCACCACTGGAGATATCTAACCCTGCCTCAAAGCGATTTTCTATCACTACCTGCTGCCCAGGCCCTAGAGAAGCATCAGTACATTTTCTTTCAATGTGTCTTACTGCGAGTCTCTAAAGAGGCAGAGCCAACAGGATCTCCCTAGGTGTGTGGTGAAAGAGGCGGAAGCAGAAAACTGAGCTTGATTCTAGAGCATCATCCATACACTTACGGGAATTAAGATGGCCCCCATCCCTGATCCCTCCTAGGCCAGCAATCTGGAGGCTCAGACAAGATCTTGGCACCAGTCTAGAAGCATGAAGCAGGGAGAGCAAACCGGAAGCAGTGGGAAGCCTTAATAGAAAAGGCCAGCCCAGGATTGCACCACCTAATACACCTAAACAGAACCAACACCGGAGACCAAGTGTTCAAATGCCCAAGGCTATGACATGCATTTCTCTTTCAAATCAGCACACTTAAATTGTGTTGTGCTGCGATATTGTGTTGCAATGCCTAGTGTGAGTTTTCTAATTGCTGCCACAGAATGGCTGTGGCAGGTGCTGGGGACTAGAGACTGAAAGCTCATGCAATTGACTTTCCAGAACTAGTTAAAAAGATGTGTTTCTGAAGCAGAGAACTGCAGTGTGAGCTGGGAACACCTTGTCACACCAGTAAAAAAGCAAGCTCACGAAGTCACTTTGAGATACCACCTCACGCGTTAGAATAGCTAGGACAGCTGATGACTTGCTCAGTGCTGTTGCGTGTGAAAACATATAGCTATCATGGAAATCAGTATGAAGGCTCCTCGAAACACTAAAAATAGAACTGCCATGTAACTAAGTATTCTGTTGGTCATAGCGCAGGTTTGTGAGCTCTGTTGAGGAGGGGTGGTCACCAGCACTCTAGGGAGCTAGTGCATATATTGCTGGGAACGATGTTGTGACATTTTAAAAGCCAGTTTTGTCTGCATTTATTCAGTCTTTATGAATAAGGGAGAACAATCCCTCACACAACGTAACTTAACACTGTGCCCCAGTCACAGACATATGGGCTCCTTATTTCTGTCCTAACTGCCTGGATTTTCTAGGAACTCATGTCTCAGGCTGGCGGGTGGTGTTTAAAATAGAATCTAAGCTAAAAATAAGCAATTAGCCTGTAGCCCTTCTCTGCTGATGATAGACTTCAGAGAGCAGATCTTTGACTTTGTAAGAGTCATGGGATGACCTTACTTCATTTTACCTAATTTTTAGTGGCTGTTTCCTAGAAGTTTCAGTGTTTGTGTCCTGTAAGTAACTTTCAACATGCCTAATTCTTTTTCACCTTCTTGCAGCTGGGGTGCATGAGCTGCCCCTCCCATTCTGTCCTTCCTGTGGTAACCTTGAGATGCCCTTGACATCAGCTATTGGTGGATCCTCAAGAGAGTGGCTGGCTCTAACTCACCAAGGGATGACGCTGCTGTAATGAGTAATCAGGGAGCCCTGTTCAGTAAGAAGTGGTAGACCAGGGTCTGAAATGCACCTGTTTGGAAAATAAGACCTGAGTACTTCTGTCAGACAAGCCCAATATGCGATTCTCTTGATTTTGGCATCAGGAAGGTGTTTGGGAAATTTATTTCCAGTTATGCTCATGTAACTCTAAAATAATTGTTCTGGGAACTCTGCTAAGGTCTGGCAGGTTTGTATCTATGAAAATGTCCCCCTGTGTTTCTTTTCTGAGCTTACACAATAGCTGTTGGCTACAGGCAGGTATGGGCTTGAATTCAGACATGCTAACCATTACCAGGCAGACGTGGAAAAGTGATTGGTCAATTGCTGATATTTAGCACTTGTGATGATGGTGATTGTTACTCTGTTGCTACTGGAAACAGGGGGCTCAGCAGGAGAGACCCCTAACATGCCGGCCACAGTCCCGTTCACCAACAGGTACAAGGGAGCCTTTCTTCTGTTGTCATATTCTCACAGAGGAGAAACTTCATCCCCTACATTGGAGAGTGACATCATCAGTGCACCTTCTGCATTCTAATGCCAGGTGGGAATTCAGAGAACCCAGGAAAACTACAGAACACTGGAAGGATGTCTCATCCACATGACTAGCTCTTCTGGCACTTCTCTGCATGAACACTTCATTCCTCAGATCTCAGGTTGGACAGAGTCCTTCTTGTCCCATAGCAGCTGAGGTTGAAGGTTTCACCTGCTCTGACAACCATCTTTCTGGGGACTGTGGATCACCCTGCACGTAGCTGCCCTCAGCTTCATGAATCCTGCAGTGAGTTAGCCCAAGAGGCTGTCTGTCAGCGTTGTGCTGAGATGGAGAAGGACTGGGGAGACAAGTGAATGAAACAGCAGAACCACTGAGCTCTTCCATGTGGCGATCATGTACAGTGTACATGACATGCGTTCTTGTAGGGTCGTCTAAATATTGACTTTAGGACAACTCATTCAATGACAAAAGATGCATGATGCAAGGACTTAAAATAGCACAAAGCTTCTCTAGCTCCCTTTGGAAGCTGTTTTTGCTTTAATCCACATTGTCAGCTTCCTGTGGAATTAAGATTCTTGAGAGTCCAAACAGAACTATCAAGTGAAGTTTCTTGCTCCTATGTTGTTCAAACTCCTGTTGGTTCCTGCTGATGGAAGGAGAGGATGCGCATTTTTGCTTCTGAGCACCAGTAAGTGCAACAGCAACTGAGGGCTGTGGCTGAGCCTGACCTTCCTGCCAAGTACCTCAGGATGCTATTTTATGAAGTGGAAAATAATCTCTCCAAATTCTACTTGGAGAGAGTTTTCAAGGTGAAAGATCCAAGAATGTCTAAATCACCTTCCAGGAAAAGCATCCTAGTAGTTAAAAAATGCAAAAGCATTGAGAAGTCACCTTTGACGTGAAGGCATTTTATGGTTGGCCTGCATCTGCCAACCATTGTCCAGGTGGCCCTATCCCACTATGCCACACTGAGCTCTGTAAGACAACCTGTTGCTAAGAAAACAGCATCACCAAACCCCAGGTCCAGAGCCTGTTGGGTACAGTATAACAATAAGAGGTGTACCGTAAATGTCACTTCATTTCTCTGGCACTTAGGAGTATCAGGGTACCATTGAAGCTGACATTCCTCCTTCACACCCTTTCTTAAAGTTACACATTAACATTTCTTACTCTCAAGCAAAGCAAATGCAATCAAATGATTGGGGCCCTGGTGTTTTAGGGCTGCTTCAGCAGCTGGTGTTGGCCTCGGGGTAGAAACCAGGAATGAGTTGCTGCCTCCAGTTGGGTCTAAAAATAATGCAGCCATTCATGTCCCGCATCATGCTGAGTACTGCACCCAGTCTTGTAAATAGACCTGCAGGAAGTGGCCAGATGTCAGGCAGCGACTCACAGACAGGCCTCTGGAATGTGTTCCCACTGCGGAACTTCTCCTTAGAAGGACCAGTTCATGTGTTTGAGGGCAGCTCTGCCTACCTGTCACACGGCCCTTGGATGTATTAGTGAATGTCTCATGCAGGCCAGTGAGTGTCACAGGCTTTGTGGACACAGGGAGAATGGAGACCTGAGGCTCTTGTCCCTTGGCTGATGGCATTCGTGCACATCTGTGAGTTGCAGTATGGGTTTCCATTTGCTCTACAGGCTTTTCCCAAGATATACAGATGAACAAAGAGGGAAAGAAACTGCCTCCCTCCCAAGCAGAGGGCAGGCTTTCTCACTGCCAGTGTAATATATATAGTGTTTCCCTCCCAAGAAACTTGTGCGTTTTTAATTAATTAGTATATTCTTCCAAGCATTATTCTCTGTTTATAAATTCCTTAAGGTTAGAAATTATCTTCTTCTACCCTGTCCACTCATGGGAGAGAAAGACATCTAGATAAATCTCTGTTGTGTAAAGGGAGTGTCCATACTCAAAGCCAACACATTCTTCCAGGAAAATTCCCAGGTTTCTGTGTGATGGAAACGTACCTGTCAGTCTCCTTGCCCATGAGCAATCTGCCGCCAATTGTTCTGAGTTTGAATGTTATGTCATTGCTTCTGGTCTGTTTTCTGATTTGCATATAAAGTATTTATGGAGAAATATAATTAAAATATTCATAAAAAGAATCAATGTGTTTATGATCTGATCGAAATAGTCTTATCAAAATAGTCGATAAAAGGCTAAAAACTTTTGGCGCAAATAAATTATTTAAATATTTAGGAAACTGATACAGTAGAATCATTTTCTACTGTTCTGTGCCTAGGCTCAATCAATAAATCATGGAAGAGAAAGAGAATTCCCCTTGGGACAGAGCATCTCAACATTTCCTACCAGGTATGCCTTCTTCCCAAGCAGCTCAGACCCAGTTCCCATGTGCAAGTGCAGACACAGAGGCCCCACTTAGGAGCCAGAATCAGCCTCACTGATTCTCTGAGGGAAGGCCTCTCTTCCCATCTACAAACACACTGCAGTCCCATCTCATTTTCCCCTCACCAGGGCTGCACACAGGGCTGGAGACAGAGGGTGGAGCTCTGTAATTGCAGTTTGGATCGATGGCTGCTGTGGGCATTTGAACAGTAATTGATTTTCATACTCAGTATGAGTTTAATTTAGTAATTATTTATAGACTTCGTTTTATAGGTACAGTGGCCTGCCAAGTGCCACGAGCTGCAGGACACAGCAGCCTAACTGAGGCAGGGCTGGCCCAGCAGGAGCCTGGCCAAATCTATAACAGTACTGAACCATGTCACTAAAGAAGTAACCGCCCTGATGGCTTATTGAGTTGGCACGCCATGGCAATATCGCGTTTTCTTACATTTCTCTTAAAAATTCAGTCTGTGACTTGTAATGTCCTTAAAAGCTGTGATATCCTACACTTACATTTCAACATTGGGTTGATATTTTTAACAGTTCCAAGACCAGTAAGGCCATATATTTGTGAGACTCAACATCAACACACGCACACACACACAGAGACACACACACACACACACACACACACACACACACACACACATGCTCTACCAAAAAGAAAAAATATGTATATTTAAACTTCTTTCTTGGTGAATCTAGAACCTAATGAGAGAGTAAATACAGCACGATGCTACAAGATTAATTGAAAATTGAAAAGTGACAGATGAGCCTCAGTCTACGTGCTGTAACAGAAGTGCCCTACCCAGTTTTCTCTGATGCTGAGAATCCATTGTGCGAGTGTATATTCACATCTATGTTCAGTATCTGTGGTGATTAGCAAATAAGACTCAGTGACAGATCGTGTCAAAAGTAAAAATAAAATATAAGGTGGAGAGTGATCGAGGAGGGCAGCCAATGCCAACATATGCATGCCTTCACACCTGAGCACACACCCATACCCAACCTGCACACACGCGTGCCACGCACACACCGCACCACATACCCACAACCTAGGTGAAGCTTACAAAGCTTCCTTTCACAGCCCCCTTTGAAGTTGGGGACTTATCCTGGAGAGAGCAAGGCACAGGCAGGCCCATGTCTTAGGCCGTGCCATCTTCTTCTCTGTCAACTATGACTTACACTGGCTGCTGGGTGGTCCTGAGCACCCCACTGAAGCAGGCTCAGCTCCCACTAGCATAGCTCTCTGATGACAGTCTCATCTCTTCTCACTGAACCACAGAGTCACTCTTTACTTGAGTTTTGACCCTAGTCTGGTATATTTCCAATAGCCCACTCTCATGGGGAAGCCAGAACCTCCTGAGTGAACTATCTCTCCTCCTCCTCCTCCTCCTCCTCCTCCTCCTCCTCTTCCTCCTCCTCCTCCTCTTCCTTTTCCTCCCTGTCTTCCTTCTCTTCCTTCTCATCTCCTTCACCTTCATCTTCTTTCTCTTCCTCTTCCTCCTTCTCATCCCTCCTCCTCTCTCTTCCTCCTCCTCTCCTTCTTCCTCCTTCTCTTTCTCTACCTCCCTTCTCTTGTCTTCCTCCTCTTCCTCGTCCTTATTTCTTCCTTCTCCTCTTCCTCCTCTTCCTTGTCTTCTTCCTCCTCTTCCACCTCTTCCTTTCTCCTTCACCTCATCCTCCTCTACCTCCTCCTCCTCTTTTTCCTCCTCCTCCTCATGTTCCTCTTCCTCCTTCTCTTTCCTGTCTTCCTCCTCTTCCTCCTGCTCCTCCTCCTCTTCCTCCTCCTCTCCCTTCTCCTCTTCCTCCTCCTCATCTTTCTCCTCCTTCTCCTTTTCCTCCTACTCGTTCTCTTCTTCCTCATCCCTCCCCCTCCTTCTTCCCCTCTTCCCCCTTTAGCTTCTGATCTTGAATGTCACCCTTGAGTCCCGTCTCCATTTAGCTTGCCTCCCCAGTTTCCACCAGAGCCTCCCTCTTTAGTGGAAATCCTATGTATGAAGAAGCTCCCCTTTTTCCGTGGTTATTGATACTGTCCATGGAGGCTAGGCCTTTTCCTCTGAAGATATTGTCCTATTGGCCACACATTCTACAAGGCATCTTGTGGCATCTTGACCACCTGGCCTGTTGGTGCTATACTGCCACCTAGGGGCCATTCCACATGCTGCAGGAAACCCCTTCACAGTGTTGCCTGTTATAGGAAGGGAAGATCCAGCTGGAGCCACTGAGGACTAAGCAGGCATTTGCCATGCATTGGCTCCAGCAGAGTCACTTATGAAGGCTAGCCTAGGGGAAAACCCAGTATCAAGGTACTTTGTATCTGTGAAATGTCAACAATGTGGTCACTTAAACAAAACCTGCACAATGACACCACCAGTGTGGGTAACAACATATCACAAGGCCCCATTCGTAGATGAAGAGCTACTGCCAACTAATAATGCTGAGATTCAGTTTCCCCAAAGGATGAAGCCCCCCAACAGGTTATCTAATTATACACGGTCATCTTTAAACACACATACATAGAAACAACACTAAATGGACTCAGCAGGTTGTATTAATGTATTTGTTTATACATTGTTTATACATATATGTGTACGTGTATGTAACAATAATAATTAAAGAAAAAGTGGCCATGAATTTCAGAGGTAGTTATGGGTGCACAGGAGGTTTTGGAGGGAGGAGGGGGACACACATATTCTTTTTTTTATTTAAAAACTGGTACATGTACAATGGGTCACAGCAGCAGCAGCCTGCAGGATGGCTTACCCTACCAGGTTTTTCCTCTGGCCCTGGCCTGAAGCCCCCACAGGATTCCTGAAGTCTCCCAAGCTCGACTGAATGGTGCTTTGAAGATTATCCCAGGGACTGACTAGCAGACTGCATATTGGTGAGTTCTCAGCATCTGATGGTACACAGGATATGACAGAACTAGTGACACAGTCATCATGGGGGAAGATGCTTACCCTGAGAGTCTAGACACTGGAAGCACACTGAAGTACTTGGGGACACTCCGCAAATCCAGTCTGTCTTGGTCAGAAGGAGAGGGACCTGGGATGCTTGGAGTATGGCCCTGAATTGGCTATTTTGTCTTGGAAAAATACAATGCTGAGCTTCTTGGCAAATCATTTGTCAACTCTAGAAACGAGCTACCTATAGGAGGGACAGTCCTTCTGGATCGGCAAAGCCCAATATGTTCAAGCATCAAAACACAGAAAATAAAAGACAAATACCAAGCTCTTTTCACAACAAAGAATATTTCTAAAATGTATTTCCTTGTCACATGGATATGACTCCGATTTTTGTTAAGGATCTAGGACCTTATCTCTTCCTCTCAATGCATGACTGCCAGCAAGTAAGTGACCCTGTGCCTACATATCATCTTCAGCATAACAGAGCAATTGATAAGACCTACTCCAGGAACTTTCTGTGCAGGTTAAATGATTGACTGCTTCATGAAAGTTTAGCAAAATGCACACTATCTATCACATTTTCTGGTCGTAAGTCTAATGAGCTTTAGACAGTAATATCCATTGAGAATGGGGAGTTGAATAGGTTCTGCTTTCTTGGTCCATTCTTTGAAATACAAGAATAAGAGGCAAAAGTTTTCTGTTGCTATAAGAAAATGTCTGAGGCTTGTAAAGTCCCAGTACCATAGTAATATAATTATCTTTATAATTTTTCTGGAGCTTTATTGCTTCAAACCAGCTGAGAAGTAAACTGGATCAGGGCAGTTGGTAACATAGCTAATATCCAAGACTTGTCATGCTAAAAGGATAGAAAACACACACCTACATTTCCCTCCAGGCTACAGTTGGGGAGGTTTTTAACGCTGAAGGTGTTATAGGTAGACTCTGTGTGGACATATCTGAGTGTTCTCTAAAAATATCAAGCCAGTTTGTGTTTGTGTTTGATATCTGTGGTATGCTTCTGTTGAGAGTCATTAACCCCTTCTTATGCCTGATGGCTTGTTTGGGAGGGATGGATGATCAGGTCTAGACTTCTTCTCTTCTTCATGGTCTGAATTCCCATGGTGGTCTACCAGATCCAGAAGAGGACCACTAATGAATGCTGGAACCTCGATAGCTATGCACCTCAGATGTCTGCCTCAACACAGGGAGACAGGAAGATGTTCATCCACCTCACCAGACATCACATCTATCACTTGGCATCATCCTGAGATCACATCTTTTACTAATGCCCACAAAGGGTCCAGAAGACATCATTTTGATCTTCCGTACTGCCCAGGTCTCGGCCAGGATATTGTGTGTATGAATGTTCCTTCTATGTGACGTTCTGCATAGAAGACTGCTCCTCATGTCTGATTTCCATTCTCCACTGTAGCTCTTTTATTATAGTCTCTTCAGAGTTCCTGACTCTACATAGTCTTCAACCAACAGAAATGGCATTTCGCTTTCTTTTGCCATTTGAATGTCATATCACAAGCCTCAGAAAACTGTGAGGGATTTTCTATGGTGGATGGAAGCTGGGTGCCCAGAGCAAGACAGTGGTGGACGCTTCTCTCCCAGAGTGTTTTGCTTTGTCAAGCATATCTAGAATAGAGCACATTTCTCTACATGTATTATTATTATTATTACTATTATTATTACTATTATCTTTATTATTATTATGACTTTTGTTGAAGATACGTGAGGAACCGTGTATGTTCAACAAACTCTGGCTCTGTGCACTGAGAGGCCACCCCACCCATCATTACTTAGTTATTCTATGGAATTAGTACAGGAAGGGACCATCAGGTCCACATTGATCTTTCTTATCTGCAACGCTGGAGGAAGTTCTTTTCCTCAAAAATAATTTGAGCCCCAAACTTCGAGAACAGTACTCCTATCAGCAACAATAGTTCATATCTCACCATTGACATGATGTATTTGCTTTGGCTCCATATAGTCTGGTTTAAAATGTACTTTCCCTCCTTGTTCTCTGGAACAATTTGATCCTCTTCCCTTCACTATTTGTGCTCTGACTTCTGAGAGGCCATGAGCCAAAAGAGTACTTTGGTCTCCCAAGGTCCCCAACTGCAACCTCCTCTCAATGAGTTCCCAGGAGAAGAATAACACTGCTCAAGTCCAAAACACAATTTTACAGTTCTTTTTCATCTGCTGATGAAGAAATGACAATTGCATTTTCAAATCATAAAGGCCAAGACTGAGAGGGCCAAGAATCTTCCAAAGTGGTTGGCACCTTACAGCAGTCCACAATGACCCCCCAGATCCTTTGCACTTAAAAGCACAAAGCATTTGGTCAGTGCCCAAAAGTAATATATTTGGCACGAAGAGGTGATGCAAAATGTTTTAATTTGTGAGGAGTGAGTCAAAGACTTCATTTTTTTTCTTGTCATAAATTTGATACAAAGTGCGATAAAATGAGATTTTCTAGTTCATAAGTTAATGTCCTCTGTCGTTGAGTTTTTTAACCCATTAGCTCTTGTCTCCTCGCAGCACCTGTGTGGTTCACATTCTTTCTCTTACCTCTTCACAGCAGAAATCTGGAGAAGCCAGGATGGGTGGCCCAAATTGGGAGTAAGAATGGAAAATATCCTTTGCAGAAATGAACCCCTTTCATAAATAAAATGAAATTTCCATTGACTTACAACGCTTGCTCAGTATGCTCCACTGGAGTGTCTATGTCGTCAAAATCCCAAGCCACACTTGGGATTATCACCTCCACTGAGTGAACTTGCAAAAGCCTCATAGGAAGTATCTAGGTAACCAGGAATGGTGGTGATGTTACCCTTAAATTGCATTAATATCAAAGAAACAGCATCTATGCCATAGAATAAATTAATTACACAGTAGCAAAAGAAATGGCACAGCTGACTGTCTCTCTGCTGTGCAGGGTGTGCAGAGAGGTTCATACTAATCAGGGTTCTAGTGTTAGAGTTGGGGTGGCAGGGGATACAAGCACAACTCACACACCATATAAGACAAGGGGGTTCCTTTCAAACTCCAGGATCAGCAGAAACCCTGACTGTACAGTAGTATATGTATATGTAAGTAGTATATGTAGTATATGTAAGACTGGGCTTCTGGGACAATTTAGGACGAAGCTGGCAAGTCATCTTCGCTTTTTCAGCCCAGGAGCCTCAACTGACCAAATATGGCTGCCTAGAGTGCTCACCAGCCTTCAGCTTTCAGCCATCCACAGCAGAATAACCTTGTTTTCTTCTCAAATATCTCAGTGAAGCTCATCCCTGGCTGACTTTACCTGTGCTACAGCATAGCATCTTCCTTGATCCACTTCTTTCGATGGTATATTTCAGATCATTTTATTAAACAGAAAAGCTAGGCTTTGAAGCATGAAGCTGAAGAGGAGGATCAGTTAGAGGAGGCAAAAGAGTTGAAGGAGAAGAAGGATGAGGAAGAAAAGTTAGAGAAGGAGGAGAAAGAAGAGAGAAAAAGGAGGAGAAACATAAAGAGGGAAAGAGGAGGAAGAAAAGGGAAGAGAGAGGGAAGTAAGAAGATGAGAATGAATAGTTGAAGGAAAAGAAAGAGAACAGACAGGAAAAGGAACAGGAAGAAGAGGGAAAACGAGAGAATTGTAGGAAGAAAAGACAGGAGGAAGAGGGAAGAGGAAGAGAGGAAAGGGGGGAGTCACCTTTCTGATGCATCTTAAGGACTACAGTGGGCTGGGGGAGTTTCCAGGACCTGCTGCAATGAACATACAATATGTCATTGAAAGACTGTCTCCTTGTAATTTTGTGCTTTCCCAGCGAGTCCTGAGCAGTGAATAATGAACCCAATCATAGCATGGTATGTCTATGAACTTGAGAGCCTTGATTATCAGGTAACAGTGCAAATCATATCAAGTCCATAAGGAAGAAGCAAGCATCTGTGGAAGTAGCCTCTGTGATGACTAACATTACGTGTGAAGAAGGACAGCAGAGCCAGTCTGCTTCAGCCAAAACAGAAACGCAGTGGATCTGAGATGGAAGACCCCCAAAAGAGAAACGTAATTCACATATGCTGCAATCAAGAGGGAGGCTCACAGGGATAAGATTTTCCCATGGCTGATTGGGATGAACCACCTTCGTGGTTCCTCGCTAGCCACAGGAACAGGAACAGCAGGACTATAGTTCTCAAGCCGTCTGCTACAAGATTTAGGTCAAATGCCACATAGACTGGCAGTGTCTAGGGCCTAGGCAAGCAGAGTGAAGGAAAGTATCTGTGGTGCAGACTTTACACTATGCGAGCTTTTGCTGCTTCCTTTCTGGACTTGCCATTCATGCTCACTGGCCCCACGGTCCACTTGCCACATGGGGGCATGAGGCTTCACAGATGCCCCCCTTCTTTCACAGATGCTTTTATCTTTCTTAGCATACTTTGCACTGTTATCTGATAGCAGTCTGGTCATCAGAAAGAAGGTGATCCTTCTCAGGTACCTACTGTGCTATGCAGCCCTAAATCTGCATAAAAGAGGCCAGCTGCATCCAGCCAGGATCTTCAAACATGTGTACTGGAAGACAGAATACATGTGCCAACAAAATATGCCGTAATTTACAAGAGAGGCATACCTAACACGGGGGCCACGGATTATATGGAGCCATGGTTTACATGGGTGGTGTACCTTACATGGTAGCTTACGTGGGTGGTGTGGCTTACATGGGGGCCATGGCTTACATGGGGCTCAGCTTACACCATACACATGGGTGGTATGGTTTACATGGGGTCATGATTTACATGGAAAGTAAGTTTGAGGCTAGCCTGGTCTACAGAGTGAGTTCCAGGGCAGCCAGGGTTACAATAGAGAAACCCTGTCTTGAAGGAACAAAACAAAACAAAGATGTCTTAGGTCTTAGAAGGCAATTGGATTTGATTGACTTGAGAGTGCTTAGGAGATTCACAGAGCCCGCCTCAGAGTATGACTGTGAGGGCTCATTTGGGGAAGCTTAACTATGGAGAGCTACTCTGAGTAGTGTCCCACCATCCTGCAGATAGGTGTCCAGTGGAGTATCATGGGAAGCATAGGAATGTTCCTATCATCTATCTATCTATCTATCTATCTATCTATCATCTATCTATCTATCTATCTATCTATCTATCTATCTATCTATCTATCTATCTGCCTACCTGCCTGTCTATCCCTATCTTTACCTACCTCCTACCACAATGTCAAATGACCTTACTACCACCTCCCTACGATGGTAGATTGAAATTAGGAATCCAAACAAATATTTCATCCATTTAAATTGCTCATGTTACTCATTTTGGGACAACAATGAAAAATTTGACTAACACAGTTGGCAAAACTTTATCTTACCAGCCCAAAGAAAGTAAAATGAACTAAACAAGCAAAGTTGGCATGAAAAAGAGAATACTACCTATAACAGGAGTCTCCAAACTCCAGATGGTAATTATAAAATAGTTTAAAACAATGTCTTCTATAAATCTGAAAATTTTAAATAAGTCAAATTCTAGAAATACCATCAATATTGAACCAAGTGTGTATAAACAATGTAATAAACAGATCAATTCCAAATAGTGAGATCAAAACAGAAATTAAACATCCCTTAGAAAGTTAAATGATGTATCTGATGCTGAAAATCTATCTTCCTCAAGGTGAAATAGCATCAGCATTTCTGGAAATTCTCCATGAAGCAAGTTAAGCCCATTATCGTCCTGATATCAAATTGAATGAGGACATCACACACAAGAAAACGTGGGCCCAAATCCTGCATGTCTATAGATGCAAAAATACTCAATAACGTATTTGTAAATTAAGTTCAACAGTACATTAGGTGTTCATTAGGCGTTGTTCGAATTGGTTTCTTTACAGATGCAAGAGCCCTTTCATGTTTACAAATCAATAAATACAATCTAGCTCAGGAATGGAATCCGAAAGAAACTAATCATATGATCATCTCTGTAGATGCTGAAAAGGTCTTTCAAAAAATTCAGTCTTCATTCACAATAAAAGTCCCAAAGCAAGAACTCACAGAATGCCTGGGCCTCAATGTAGCATATTCTAAATGTGGAAAAGCTACATACAACTTTCTACCAAATGAGGAAAACTAAAGCACTTCTTCTAAAAGAAAACATGAGACAAAAGTTGTTCTCTGTCTATACTTTCATTCAGTATTGTGCTTTAATTATTTGAGTGATGAGATAAGACAAAGAAATAAAATGGAAGCATGATCAAAGGAAAAGTTCAACCCATTTCCCTTTTCAGTTGATGCCATTCTACCTTCAAAGACCTAAATACTTGCATACCAGAAAACATTGGATGAAAATTCTTAGCGAAGAATCAGGAGGCAAGTTAACATACCAAACCAATAGCTTGTCTGCATATGAACAGTGAAGGTCAGAAACTAGGAAGACAAACCCATCTACAGAGGTTCACAAAACAACTAGAAATTCATATAACTAAGGAGGTAAAAGACTAAATTAAACACCCAAAGAACAATCTGAAGATGCATTAGAAGACGGAAGGTGTCATGTGACCAAGGGTCAGCAGAGTCCATGTGGTCGAAATTGCCATTTTTCTGAGAATAAGCTACAGGTTCAATGAAATCTCAATAAAAATCCCGATACATTTTTCATGTAAATAGAAAAAAAAATCCTAAAATGTACATGGAAACACACAATATCTCAAATTCCCAAAGCAAGTCTAAAGGAGGAAAGAAATTATAGACCTGTCATGACATAGGCATCCTGCACCGGGACAAAAGTCAGACACGGAGACAACGGACTTGGGGACCTAGAAATAAACTGACAATACTATACCATCCCATTTTTAAAATAAACACTGAGCACAGGTTGCCGGGGTCCAGGCCCGGGTGAGGACAGGGCTTGAAGCAGGTGGGGAAGACTCGGTTGCAGGACACAGCTTAGCTTCATCTTAGGAGAGACAGACAGACAGAAGTGTATCTCGTTATGGCTTTACCTACTCTGACAACCTGTGTCTCTCACAGGCTTTATTTATACACAAAATCACCTCATCAAAGACTTTGGTCATTGATTACTTAGCCATTTAGAATACAATTTTCCTAAAGTCTTCCTTGATTCCATAAGATAAAGGAGACAAAGCGAGCAAACAGCAGATTTTCTGAGAAGTGAAATTTAACATGATGATAAGATCAGTTCCCTTTTAACTCAGTACCCTTTTCCTTAAGATTGGTGTCATAAATCCTTGCCGTTACAGAAGTGCCAGGTGGGATGACTCTGTTTGCGTTTGATTCTGTTTGAGTTTGGCACAGAGTTAATAGACCAGAAGTTATTTCCTACTACCTGTTACATCAAACTTATCTTTCTACAGAGATCCAATCTCCCAGATCCTTGTTCTTCTTTAATATTTAACATAAGACCACTATCCTTTCCTTTGATTCTTGAAATATCATGCAGCCTTTTGTTTAAGCAAATATGGTTATTTGTCTTTCTATAATACAGAAAAGTCCTGATCTAATAAGTCTGCTCAGAAAGTTAAGCAGTTCAGTGAGTCAAGATGTTCCTCTCTGTGTCTAAGTCACAAGCCCTTGTTTCAATATAATTCCTATCTTTATTATACTCCTTGTAAAGGCTAGAGGGATATTAGGGCTCCCAAAACTGCTTACTTTGGCTTCTTACTTTGTCTTTAGGACTGCTTGCTTTGTCTTCAGGAAGATACCAAGGTTTGTCATTAAGTGCATGATCAAAGTCTCTTCCTGCTCAAACTGGTTCCTTTGGAAACTTAACAACTCAGTTACAATTTGTCAGCTTCTAAAATTTCCCTAGGTTTTCCTTCTAAATAATTTTTCCTCAGATCCTGTGTCTTATGCTGATTAATATCATTTATTAATAATCTAAATGTGTATCTAAGTAACAGATTCTATGGAAGACTCAACTTTCTGCATAGCTGTTTTATCCAGGGAACTACTATTAGTTTCGTTCTTATCAGAACCAGCTTTTGTTGCATTATCTCAGCTCTAGCTTTCAGTGAGAGGCCTTTAACAGCACAGAATACAAGTGCTAGAGAAGGATGTGTAACACATTTCCATCAAGGGCAGTGAAGGGTCAGTCCAGGTTGTCCAAGCACTGGAACTTTGTCAAACAATGCCTTCAGGACGCTTGGCATTGTTAACAGATCTTGGGGAAAAGACAGCTGCTTTAAAAATGTAGTGAGGGAAATGGATATCCCTCTGTAGAAGACTGAAACTCACTATATCACTCCCTATGCAAGTCAACTTGAAATAATCAAAGCCCTCAACGTGCAACATGAAACTTTGAAACTGCCAGAGAAAAATGCATAAAATAGTTCAAGATGTAGATATAAGAGTGGCTTTCTAGATCTGTAGTTCAGAACATAAATAGTGAGAATTGACAGATGATACTGTGTCAGATTAAAATGTTTCTGCAGAGCAAAGGAAAGAATGACCATGAATAGATAGTCTAGTGGATGGAACGAAAGCTTTTCCCAGCTTTCATCTGACATGGAGTTCATATCCACAGTATGTAGAGACCACAAAAACTTAAATGCTCAAAGAACAAACAACTCAATTAATAAATAAGCAAATAGCCGGAAGTGACAGATCACAACAGAGGTAGTGTGGAAGACCAACACATACATGAAACGATGCTGGATATCTACAGCCATCATGGAAATACAAACCGAAGCTACACATGAGGCAGGTTGACACATCTCTATTTCCACCACTCCAGATGGATCATCGCAAGTTTGAGGCCAGCCTGGGCTATGCTGCTGTCTGCTAAATTCTGAGCCAGTCTGGCTTACATAGTAAGACCTGTCTGAAGCCAGCAGTGAACAAATGAACTAAGTAAACTGGTAGCCAGTCTCACAGAAGTCTGGTTTGTTATCACTAAGAAAAAAATGAAAATCAAATTGACTTTTATTCTCTTCTAGAAAAAAAAAGTAGATATCACTAGCTCCTGTGATAACATGACTGCCTTTTTAGCAAGGGTGGGGAGAGAGTTCCTGAAGCAATCCACCATCCTCAGACACAGACCTCTGACTTCAGTGTTTAGAACCCACCCCGAGTCATCTGTGATATTTTGCTACTTTAAGCATAAATCACTGATAACATTAATAGCCCTGATGGAGCATTTTATTCAATTAATCACATTGCCTGATGCATGTCCAACCACTCAGATACACTTGGGAAACTGGATTGCATGCTGTGCAATTTTTTATGTTGATTCCTCTAATTACCATACTTTAATGCAGTTGTTGGTCAAAAAGATCACAAACGTATTTGATTTAGCGAAGACTTCTTTTAGCACAAACAAAGCCCTTGGGTATGCACTAAGAGGTGGGGATGAGCTCTTCCTCTGCATTACCTAATCTGATAAAGCACAGGCAGATGCTTAAGAAGGAAAATCCAGATGCAGGAAAATATTTTCAAGGTTTTTACTAGCTATCTTCTCCTGCTGTGTCATGGCAGGTTTACAGTATGTGATTTAAAGTAAATTGGTAATGGATGTGTTCGAACTCAGGCTGCTTTGCCAGGGGTGAAGAACAGAGGTTGATCTGGTTATTCTCCCCTGATATATAGAATGCCAGGATGTCCCAGACAGGATGTGAAACGCTCCTATCTCTGTGAGATAGGAGAGGGTATTAGTCCTTGGTGTTGAGTGACTCCTGACTCTACAAATTATTTTCTTTGCAATTAAGCCTTGTGTGTTTGTTAATTACTACCTACTAAAGTTAAAAGTCTGTTTTCTTTCAGAGATCAACTTTCTGGTGATTTCACTTCAAATTGTGATTCCTAGGCCCTTGAGAAAGACATATCCGTAGAATTGTAAAGATCTTTTTTCTGTCAAGGATATGAAAGAGGAACTTAAAAGTTTTTATAAAGAAAATTCTCAAAATTAGGGATGTCAAGGACTAAATTCAGGGAGAATCCTCTCTGAACCCCAAAATAAATATCTGAAGGATTATTCAAAATTGCACAAGAAAAGAGCCGTGTTAACAATAGAATAAAAAGTAAAAATGAAGGCACAATCACGCTTAAACAAAGACCAGGATTCAGGAAACTGGGAACCAAGAATTCGTGGGAGAATTTAACACAGCAGAAATTGTCTACCTGTAGAATGGGTCCTGGTGGTTATTAAGTGGGAGCCTGAGGTGGTCTTGGGAGATGATGAAATGGAATATTGACACTCACAAGCCACAGTGGTCTGTCTCTAAGCCAGCAGCTCCCCAAGTGCAGTGCCTTCATCTCACACTTCAGTCTAAGGAGACTTTTCTGATCCACACTCATCTCCGCTAACACGCTCACTCACTCACTCTTTTCTGAAAGAGAGGCCACAGTTAGCAGACCTTTCAGCACAAAGTCAAGCTGATGAAGAGGAATTTGAGTTCCTTGACTTTGATGGATCATTTTTTAGAATGTTTTGCCTTCAGCCTTTCCCCTCCCACTCCCTTTGTAAGGAGGTCATGTGGGAAAAGTGGGCTTTTCCAAGCTCTTGGAACCTCCCTACCAGAGGCCAACATAGCACCCTGGCTGGGAGGTCTTCAGCAGGCTCAGGGAGGAATAGGTGGAGGGAGAAAGCTGTATTGTGGCCTCAGATCCAGACTTTCTTCTCCAATGCATCATAACTATGTAAAGTGATGTTTTAATGATTCTTCACCTTAAAGGCAGTGTTAGCAAAGCTGTGCTGATGCCAAGATCTGCTAGTCCTTTCAAAACTGGACAACCTACAGAATTCCTGGGTTCCATAGAGAAACCAAGAATTAAGAAGAGACAATGGGAGGAGGTAGAGAGGAGACTAGTAAGAGACAGGTGATATGAGGTGGGTAATGTGAAAAAAACAAGAGATACTTTAGTTAGGCAGGGGGAAGGAAGTCATGCAGAAGGGAAGGGAGGGAGGGGGGAAATAATTCTAAGGATATTTCTTAAAGCCATATAGATAATATTCTTATTTATCTAATAATATGACACATAAGGTAGGTATATATATATATATATATATATATATATATATATATATATATATATATATTTGGTTTCGAAAGCAGACAATGCTGCCTCCAAGACGCATAGATGGTATAAAACAAACTCCATTACTAGGCATGTGAAATATCCTTTCTAGTTATTGTTCAGGGTAGTTCAAGATTTAGAGATTACTACAACATTATAAGTTATTGCTGTTACTCTTAGTTACCTCCTGAGGTTGAAGGTAAGACCCTAGTGCTGAAGACAGATACCATACACTTCACACATAAGAATCACAGCATTCAAGCTGGACCCAATATGAAAGCCTCCTCCCCTAGGGACTAGCTTTCATAGTACCGGAAGATACTATGAAAGATGCCAAGAGAGAGAAGCAACTGATAGCCCTACCAATCTGTGAGGTCTCTAAACCACAACAATGCTCAGTATGACACAGTAACCTTAAGAAAGCAACAGTGGCACAAATACCTTGGTGGTAACCAACAGCTGTCCATCTAGAATAACAACATATGCTTCCTTATTCCTACTTGGCAGAAAGTTTCTCCTTGCTCTTTGTATATACATATATATTTCTAAATATATAAATACAACATGCTCAGTCTGTATAATCTACTTGTATTGGCATTGGATACCCAATTGGTATACTCTTCCGTGGAGAAGACTATACCTCCAATCTCAACATTCCTTTGTTGCCTATAGTCCTTTGTGAAGGGTTGAGGCCTTATGAGCTTTACACATCTGTCCTGTTGATTGGTGTCACCCTTGTTTAACTCATGTTTAGGCAATCATGTTGGTGAGACTTTATGGGTGTACCCCTTGACATTCCTAGGAGACATGATCTCACAGCGAACTCCTTGTCCCTCTGACTCTGAGACTCTTTCTGCTCCATATTCCGCCAAGGTCTCTGAACTATAGATGGTGGAAATGTTGCTTCTTCTGTGGGAAGAAAGGCTAGAGCTGGTTCTTTTACTTGAAGTCTCTCCAGAGCAAAATAGTGGTGTTGGGAAAGCCACCTGTTTATTTGTGTCATTTCGGTGGAAGATCTGCTCCAAACCAACTCAGAATGTTAGAAGAATAAAGTTATATAAAAGGGAAAATTACTCTTCCCAAGATTTGTTAACCACAGCCAGGCAGTCTTCAAGCAAGATTATCGAGATAGGTCAAGATCACTGTAACAGAGTCTTGGAGTAAGGGTGAAACATTGTTACCAACTCCAACTTCTGCACCGTGGAGCAGAGTGGGGTAAGTGGATGGTAATTTACTTAAAGAATACATCCAGGATAAGGGGACCTGGCTTACCTGACTTGATACCACTGTTGTTAACCTAAGTGTGGTGCCTTAAGTTCAGTGAGGTACCTAGTAGTGAGTTCACTAATAATGGATCAGAAAGAGTCTTTCATAAACAGTGAGAAACACTCAGACTAAAGGTAAGAAAGGCCAACAGTCTCACTACATTCTGGTCATGGTACAGAACATGACCTAAAGCAGTGATTTCTCCCACGCCCTCAGGAGTGCCTGCCTTCTCATCATTCCGAGAAAGTTCAGTGCTCTGTAGTACCCTTGAGCTTTGTGTGGCTCACCAGGAAACACAGAGCAGCTTCCTTTATAAAGGATGTGAACTGCCTGCAATGGTCGTGCTCAGCAGCGTCTAGGTTAGGGTTTGACTGCGTAGCCAACAGAGAGAAACTTGGAAGGAAGTCTTCTCAACTTTTTAGACGACACCCAGAATGTCTTTGCCTCCAAAAACTGTAATAAGCTTAAAGTAATATGCAACTAACAGGCGAGATGTGTCCACCTTACTTTTCTGCAAAACTGGCCCCAAAATGTGCTTTTCCTAATATAAAACTAAAATCGACAACAACATTTACTGAAAGAAATGCGGAGCACGCTGAACTTCGTGGTGAACTAGCCAAGGCAGGGTCAGTGTGCTGGTTCAGTGAGGAAAGGCGTTTCATGCCAGGCTCGAGATCCCCAGAGGCACACAGTGGAAGGAGAGAAGCAGCGCCAGCATCCACTGACCTCCATTTGCCTACCACAGCCCCTACGCACGAACAAACAAGTAACTGTAATACAATCAGAATGAAATACCCAGAGCACAACCAATGAAAGAAGGAAAACTGAATTGTGGAAAATTCTGACAAGATACCTGAAACTAAAGTCACAGATAGAGAAAGATGACCAGAGACATATACCTAAAAACTGACTTGTGCGTGTTATGTCCAAAACCCTTTAACACCGAACAGTAGCAGGGCAACTCGAATTGTAACTGCTTTGACAGATCCTTCATCAAAGAAGACATCCGAATAGCAAAATAGCAAGTGAAAAGATTTCAACATTGTCATTAGGGAACTTCAAAATTCAGAAATTAAATATGACTGGCACATATTAGAAACAAAGACACAAAGATTTAAAAAAATAAATCTCAAAGCCTGCCAATGTCACTTCTGCTGAGGGAGTCTCGTTAACTGCTGTTTGGGAGCAAACAGTGTGGAGAACTCAGAAAATACCATGGCAACTGCCTACAAAGATGAGGGTACTCTGGCCTTACAAAGGGGAACATGATCCCTAGGTAACTACCCAGATGATTGTAGAAATCACACCTGTGAAGAATGCATACTGAAGTGTCTTTGATAGTTTTTACCTGTGAGTATTCACGCCCCGAACAGGCCCAGTCATCCTTCAGTCAATGGCAAAAGGAGAGTACACCACACAAAGCTGTATTATTCATCAACAAAAGATGTGAACTGATCTTAAATCCACATCAGTAAAAGATTAAGTTGCTCTGAACAGGAAATTCTCCTTAAGAATTCAGTATCAAGGTTCCTTGCTTGTTGGAGAGAAGTGCCTTTTCTCCAGTGGCAAAGCCACAGAGAAGCCACTCATCCCAGCCATAACCTGCCAGCAATACTCAGGCAAGAAACTATTTAAACTCAGCCAGCTGCTGCAAGTAGGAGGGGTACCTCTTGAAAAGGAAGGTGCTGATGGGAGAGGGAGAGAAGAAAGAAGGGTGAATAATTGTTACGTAAAAATTTTTAGGGTGGTCAGCTGTTGATCCTCACGATGCTATAATCATGGGCTCACGCCTTCGTAAACGCTTGTAAATATTTGCAACATCAACAGTGAAGCGACATGCCTGTAAAATATTTTAAAGTATTGTTCAGAAGGTCAGGGACGCCTAAGTTAAAGGGATCATGTGGAGAGGCAATTTAGCTGCATTACAATTGTATGAAACAATCTCACTAAAGGAGATAAGGAAAACATTCCATCCCAGGCAAGTCTGAAGATAAGTGGAGTTTATAAGAAAATGGGAAAATAATTTGAACAGAGTGATTCAGTGTCGCAGATAAACTTCCCCACTAGGGTTCCAGGTCAACAAGCGTGATACTGCAATACATGTACTAGTACCAAGTAACTAGGTACATGGCTGACAGGAGGTGGGAAAGGAACAGATAAGCAAGAAAAGCAGACTAGGTTTATGTGTGTGGTAATGAGTTAGGCTCCAAAGTATCAGTAAAAGTTTGTATTTGTCATGATATAAAACATGTGGTTATACATAAAAATATTTACACATCTATTTTTATGAACATGGGTTAGAACACATTGTATATAAATGATTAATGTACTATGTAGCCTTTGATATGTCAGTTGAAAGAACTAAATATAAACAGCATAAGAAATCTTTATTTTAGACTCTGGGGAAATGACTGTTTCTATGATTGTCACCAGAGACAGGCTGAGCTTACAACGGCCTGTGGTGCATAAGCAAAGACATGCTCAGGAGCAGTAAAAAATGTAAACAAATATCAGGGTGATGGGGATAGGTCAAAAGATGTAGAAGCCAATGTTACGTAATCTAAGCAACCAACTCAAGTAGTTAGATCATAGGATACAGAATGAGATAAATATTCTTGAGTCCTTCAAGATAGAAGTGGATAATTGCAGAAATATGCAAATGGAAAGGGGCATTGCCAGATAGCCAATCTTTTCATTCAAAATAATTCTAACCAATCAATGTTCATGCCCCACCTCTAAGGTATAAAACACCCCTGGTTACATATACACTGTACATAGTAACTTCCTTTCAAAATGTTCAGTACTCAGAACAGTAAATTAAAATAAAGAAGCTTAACCATAATTCTCTCTGCCAGGAGAGGTCAGTACCATGATGAGAAGTCATTTTGCTGGTACATACAATTTCTGTGATGTAACAGAAATGGTAATTCATCTCCACAGTCCTTTGTCCCAAGTCTTAAAGCCTGAATCTAATCAGGAGAAAAGATTGACAAATCATATTGGTGATCAGTACTCCACAAAATACCTGGGAAGAATTCTTCAAAACTGGGATGCATCAGAGCCAAGATTAGCCTGAGAACTGGGGTAGTCATGCAGACACTGAAGAGACTTGACTATGAACTATAAGCCATCCCCCACTCTAATTAATTAACCAGTGCATCAGCCAAGGGTGTACACGTAACTCAATACCAATCCAGCAGGACTGGCCCAATACCTTCAGCATGTGCTCAGTCCAGATGGCAGACACCAATAATAGAGGAAACTGCGTGGGAACTCTTTGATTTTCATAAGGCTTCTGTAAACCAAATTCTATATACATGCTGCTTTTGATGTTTGCTCCTCTGGGAAGGAGAAAGATGAATAAGTTAAGTTTGATTTTCAAACTATAGAGTGGAACGAATAGGTTTTATGATTCAACCACAGCATGCAAATTTGAACCAAAACTGAAATAAGTTTAAATGGTACATAGAGTATCAGAGACATGGTATTTTATACCTTCTGCTCTGCTTATCCAAACCATCAGGACATAGACTATTTGTTAAAGCAAAAACTAACAAAAGTGATTTCTAGTGATCTTTGTTCATTTCTAGCTACAAAAGTGCACTTCTAACAGCTCTTTCTGTGAAAGGTTTGTGTGTATCTAGCCATCGAAAGTCCTCAGACCACTGTCACCTTGCCTCACTTCATTATCACAAAGACTTCTGTCACCAGCATTGCTCTTGGGGAGTCTGTTAAGCTTCCCATCACTGGGACAAGGTTTCTGAAAAACTCAACTTCAAAAGAGCATGTATTTATTTGAGGCTCATGGGTTCAGAGTGTCCAGTCTATGGTTTCTAGATCCATTGCTTTGAAGCCTGGCAGGAGTGTGTGGTATGCAAAGCTGCTGGTCTTATGGGAAGCAAAGGCAGGGAGAAGGAGCTGGATATTCCCTCAAGGCCAATGACCTCGCTTCCTTTCACTTAGCCCCCCTTCTAAAAATTTCACCACCTTCAAACAGTACCTGAGGTTAGCTTGCAAACTTTGGGGAACACCTGAGATCCGAACCACAATAGGTCAGTCAAATGATTAATTCTAATAGTCACTTCAAACATCGTGTGAGGTATATCTCATGAAGAAAGCAGGAGAGAGCAAGTGGCAACCGGCCGCTAGATTTTGGTCCTCATGAGACCAGTACAAGAATACCAGATGATGAACCCCACTTGGAAGTTCTGCCTTCTGTGAGCAGCCTGACCCCAGTAAGATGACATTCTAACCTTTAGAGAATGAAAGGGTCTGGCTCCACTTTTCTCTATGCTGGCCAAGGCCTATTCCGTCTTCATGCTGTGGCAGCTGACAAGTCCAGAACAGACCCGAGTACCAGAGAACCAGACAACCTCTATGGCGTCTTTCCATATCCTCATATACTCCATGCTGCAGTGCCCAGCAGGAGACAGGAGAAAATCATGCTGCTGCTGCGACTCCCAAGAAGCCAAAGCCATCACTCAAAAAACATATGTCTAGCAGCTGGGGGAATGTGTTAGTTCAAAGGAAATAATAAAAGATGGGGAGAAGGGGTGAATGTTCTCCACCAGTTATTTACTTATAACATATGTTAAATAACTGTAATATGTTTGTTTTCATGTTTTGTAACTAGGAAATTCTACCTTATCTCCAAAGATGAGAAGACAGCCAAGTCACAACATGTCTTGCTTCTTTCTAAATAAGTCATTTATGAGTATGGGTATAATGCTGACTCTGACTGTATTAGCAGCAAATCCTGACTACTTAAAACCAGGGAAATTGCTTCCAGACATGTAATAGTTAGCAGACTGCTTCTACTTGAAATGACGCTGAGTGATGCCTGTTACCCTGTATGTAGGGCTCAGCTGGATGAGCAGGCTCTTCTCAAACTGACAGACATCTTGAAGAAGTTGGTCTCACCGCTCATATTCCAAAAAGGCTTCAAAGAACCAATCTTCTACCTTGACCCAAGAAGCTAGTCAAAGCAAAACAAAACAGACAAGCAAACAAGCAAACAAACAGAGAACTCTGCATGTTTTTCCAAGATGAGATTCTATAAGAAAGAATTTAAGTTCAGAGCAAAAATACAAATGGAAGTTTTATGCTAATCATCACCCTTACATGAACCTTATATTCCAAAATTAGGTATGTTAGCTGATTGTCTGGGGATATTATAGTCTGTATTACTGGGATATTCAGCCACGATGTCAGTGTGCTTAATACAGCCAAATCCAGTTCTACTGATTTGTGTATTGTTCACTACTTGATGCCTCTAAAAAGTGGGATGCAATGCAACCTGGTTGAAAATTTAATAGCAGGTTGAGGTCATTTAGGAACAATATTCGAAGGGAGAAGACTTGCAACATTACAAAGCAGCAACACAATCTCACGCCCTCCAGGATGTTTTCTGTTACCCTAAGCCAGTGGATAGCCCTCTTACCCGGGCTATAATTCGGAATGAAGGGCAGGGAGAGAAGAGGCAGAGTAGCTCTGTAGAGTAGGAGGAAAACTTGAAGTAGACACAAAAAAATCTTGAAAACTTAGTAAAAGCCAGAGAAAAGGTCCTGAATGAGAGGGCATGCTTTCTGGAGGATAGAACCATGACCACCACTGGGGTCTGCTAAAGTCTGAGTAGTGTAGGGTACGAGAGAGACAATTTCCAATTGATAGATAAAAAATAGAGCCCCCTTCCCCAATTACACAAGAACCACCTGCTCAGGGTCACAAAGTAAAAAGAGAAAGCAGCAGGTCAGCTTGGCCAGACCAGGACATGAGTGCCTAGCAGAGTACTGTCCTGCCCTAGCATCCTAGCCAAGCTCTGAGCACAGTACAAAATGGCTTATTCACATTGGCGTTGCCATAGCCCTGCATCCCAGACTGCCAGATGATAAATATTTGTTAGATGAATGCTGTCTAGGTTGTAACTGTTTGACCCAGGCAATGTCATGATCGAATGGGTGTTTGGGGAGCATTAGTCTGATAGAGTGCAGGTTAGTTGGACCACAAGTGTGGGAGTGGAGATGAGAAATGTCTTCGGGGACTATTATAGTGGACTGGTGTGATGACATCTCAGACAGCCGCAGAGCTTAACTCTCCTTCTTCCGTTGCATAGAACACAGCTTGGGAAAAACACTTAGCCTACCATGTTTTCCAGCTTGTGCCTTGTCCCCTGTTTCTATGTATACTTTACAATTTTTATGTACAGTGTTAGAGACTTTTCTGACTCAGTAGTAAGGTCCCTTAGTGGTGGAATTCATTCCAGAAACTACTGGTGATTAAGACCATATTCACTCTACACATTCTACCACTTAACCTAACATCACATCAGTTCAGAATTCAGTAACAATTATGCACATCTGATAGCCAATGCTGTTTCCAGACACACAGAACACTTAGTGAATATAGTTTTTTCTACTCAGGGCTGGAAGAAGGATAGGAAGAGATATTATAATTGTGGTATAAACCCAAAAAATTACAGAAAGAAGAAACACATATGCATTTATTTACTGAAAATATGTTTTCATGTGCCTACTATATTCTATGCATTCTCCTTTGTTCTAGAAACAAAATGTGACCTATGATTCATCATTTATCATTTTCTGTAAGAAGAAACCTTCCTGTATGGGATGGAAATTACATGAAGCACTCCCTCTCTGCCCTCTTTAGACTTCTCTTTTGCCTTTCTCTTTAACCCAGTCTTTGAGTCATCTTACAAGGCACATGTCACCCCACATGCTCTGGATTGCCCTTTGGGAGAGGACAGGCAGAGTAGCTCCAGAGAGTAGGAATAAAATTTGAAGTAGACACAAATATCTTGAAAAATGAGCAAAAGCCACAGAAAATGTCCTAAATGAGAGAGCATCCTTTCTGGAGGATAGAACCATGACCATCGTTGGCATCCTTTGACAACCTGTCCTCTGCTACCACCAGGTCCTGGAGCAGATACCACCTCCTCCTTTGCCAAACAGCTGCTCATCTCTCAGCATTTAGTTTAGACATAAATCCTCCTCCAGGAAGCCCTCTGCATAGACACAGAGGAGTGACTGGCTCCTCTTTCTCTGTCAGAACATTTGCAACAGTACTGTTTGATTGACCTTTGGGTACTGGCTTTTGTTGCTTATTTCTTTGGATGCAATAACTGAGAAGGAAGATGTCTGCTATTTGTGCAGAAGGAAAGAAGGAAGGAAGAAAAGGAGAAAGAAGGCAACTCTCATCTCACAACTGTCCTTTGATACTGTGGTGAATTCCCCTTTTCTTTGCATGTCATTTATGGCCATATTCCAATGATAACCAGGGGTGAGGAGCTGAGTGCCTGACCTCAGTTGATGTCAGCAGCAACATAGAAAGACTGGTCTGCAAAGTATTGGAATGAAAGACCTCGACAGCATCTGGTCATAAAGCCCACAACAAAATGAAAGATGGAGTTCCTGGTCTAAATAACTAATGAGACAGAGAGGGTAGGAGCCATTTCTATCTGTGGACAACAATTGTTGTTCTCTGAATGAGAGTTGGGAACTTGGATTTTCATTTATAAGTCACAGTATTCAAAATAGCACAGAGCGTGCATTCATAAAGCCACATACTAAAATCATTCCTGAGGTTAATTCCTCTCGCTAAACAGACCTTTGGATGACCACATTCAGATTCAAGGTTGAATTCATAATCAAAACTTAACTTCTCAAGAGACAACAACCAAACATGACAAAACAAGATACAATAAGACAAGGCAAAACCCTTATCTTGAAGATGGACAAGGCAATGCAATGGGAGGGAGTCCCAAGAGCACGCAAAAGAGTCAGAGACACACCCATTCCCAGAGACTGGATGGGGAGTGGAACTGGGGGAGAGGAGATGGAGGGCTCAGAGGAATGGAGAGAGGAAAAACTGTGGTTAGGTTGTATTGCATGAGAGAATAATCTATTTTTAATCAAAAAATGAAAATGAAAACAAAAATGGGCCATATCTTAAAAATTAAACTTTCATCAAAAGTATTTTAAGATATAAGAAAGCTATAAAAATTTTAGTTTAAAAATAAAACAAGCAGGCAAGAAAAATATTAAGTATTGAGGTAGCTGAATTATGTGTTCTATGAGAGTCAATATAGGTAGAGGAGGCCTGTGGGCTCCCACTCTGAAGATGTAAGCTGAGAGCTTCAAAAAATCTGAGTACCATGGAAGAGATCATATTTGCTAAGGTTTTCCTAGGGCGAAACTCCTGGCTGATTAAGAATCTATAGTCCTTGGAGGAGCTGTGAGGATATGTTCAGAGCCGGGCAAGAGGGACAACTGATTGAGAAAAAGAGGGGAGGTTTCTCCATGGGCGCAAAGTTTCCAACCAGGGAGATATGGACAGTTACTTTCAGCTGAAGCCTCTTTTTGGATTGTGTCTGTGATTATCAATAATGGGGCATTCTCAACAGAGAGCAATCTCAGGAACTCAAGAGGATTATGTCTTGTTTGAAAGTTCCCTTTCAAATCCTAGTTTTTGGGACACGATTGAGAGCTCCCCATGAAGTCGCTACAAAGCTTTTAATGGGGGTAACGATACACACCTAACCTCTGCTTCCTGTGTCTGCAATGCTCTCATCCCCTCATTAAGTTGGCGGACATTTCCCAGGCTCACATTGACTTACAACAGAGGCTGTAACTATACAAGCTCTTGGGGGACCACTTTTCCATTGTTTTGTCTGGACTGGTTGCACGTGCTTCTACTACTATTTATAATAATTTCTATTATTAATGTGTCTTTGAGTCTATAATGCTTTCAAATATATCATCTCCACTAGCCTAAGGATTTGGCACAGTTGTCAGGCATTGGGAACCACCTAGGGAATGTAGATTTACAAGTCTATCATTAACCTGTCAACAAACAGTCACTGAGTAGCTACTGCAGGCCAGTCAGTACACGGTAATATGTGTGGAAAGTCAGAGAAGAAAAAATTATAATATCACAATGACAGGTGCTTAAAGTAACTTCAAAGTTGAGGATGAAATAAACACACATGAATACTCAAGTATCAAGAAGAATGCTTGTTCCCCTGAAGTGCTGTCCTCGAGTTCTATTATTCCGTTTTCACTAGGTAGTTTGGCCACCTTCCCCCATTCTACCCACACCTCCAGAACCATATACACTCCAAATCACTCTGGAGGGACAGTCAAACATATCACATGAATTTTGGGTGGATTATTTCCCTTAAACGGTGTCATTTATCTCACATTCCCATCCCTAACTCCTAACTTAATTTCAAATATTTCCTGTTCATCACTTAGACTTCCTGCTAACCTGTCTTTGTGGTTCACTAAAGAATGTGTTCACCGTCACCCAGTCCTGAACATTTCATAGAACAGATTCGGTGCACTGTAGCTAGTAGAACACCGTTCAGCCGAGAGTTGTGAGTCCCTTATCAGTGAGAGAGATACGGTGATCTCGTAATAGACTCCACTGTCCCTGCCTTAAGGTCAGCATTGAGTCAGAACGTGGAAAGGTTTCAACAAGTGTGTGCTACCTAAAAGAATTGCAGAGTGTAAAAATCATGGGGTCACTTATGTCTCATAAACAGAATTCTAAAATGGTTTACTAGTTTATAGCTCCCCAGCTGTGCTGGTGAGACTTTGGCAACTTGGTACAGAGTGGGGACATAAAGGAAGAGGGAACCTCTATGAGAAAATGCTTCCATCAAATTGGCCCGAAGGCATGGCTGTGGAGCATTGTCCTGATTGCTTATTGACATGGGAGGGCCAAACTCTCTGTGGGTGATGCACTACTAGGCACACGGTCCTAGTGCTATGACAAAGCAAGCTGAGAAGCCAAGAAGAGCAAGTCAGTAAGCAGCAGTCCTCTGTGTCCCGCGCTTCAGTTCCTGCCTCCATGTTTCTGCTTGAGTTCCTTCCCTAAAGAATAATAATAATAATGATAATAATAATAATAAATATGAAAAACCATTTCCTCCTTGAATTGTTTTGGCCGTGGTGTTTTTATCACAGCACTAGAAAGCAAACTAGAACACCAGTGTTTATACATCTCCCAGTTATTCGGTGAAATACCACTGAAGGTACTGAGACGAACAGATTTTTTTTTCTCATATATAATTAAAGTCTCAAATTCGTGGATGTCAAGCAAGAAAGATTGAAATATCAAGGTGGACCTCTAATAGTCACTCAGCGTTTTCTAGCAGAGACTTGAGATGTGAGGGTTTTATAAAATAGAGTTCATGTGGCTTTTGTCTTTGAAAATGAGGAACACACATCAGAGATTGTGAGAAATTCTAGTAGCTGAAAATGTTGCTTCCCTTTGTCCCTTCCCCAAACCAATAGGAAGCAGGAACCTCTGTCCTACAACCACATGCAACCAAATTCTGACAGCAAACAGAAGTAAGTCCTTCCCCAGAGGGTAACTGATGCCTTCTTAGCCTCACACAACCCTGGGTAGAGAATCCAGCCCAGCATGCCAGACTCTGGACCTAGAGATGTATGAGCTGATGAATGGGAAATGTTTCAAGATTTTAACTTTTTGGTGATTGTTCAGGAAGCCATGGAGAATTAACCTACTTTTTTTCTACTTGTATTTAAGCTTTGTAAAGAGAAATAGACAGTGCGCATGGTCAAGGATGAGCATCCCTAGGGGCTGATCAATTGCCACAGCAACGCTCCTTAACAAACCATCACCCAGATCTGAGCAGAATAAAGCATTCCACTGACTAAGCCATAAGTCTTCTGGTTCCTCAGTGTTGGTTAATCTGGGCTAAGCATGGGGTGGAGGGGGGGGATCTTTGGTATCTATTGACCAAAGATTGGTAAGGGATCTGTGAATTTTCACATTCACAGTGATTTTGGCTGGGTATGGCTCTACCCATCTGGTACCAATATCCAGAAGAAAGGAAGGGAGGGAAGGACGGAGGGAGGGAGGGAGGGAGGGAGGGGGGAAGGAGGGAGGGAGGAAGGAAGGAAGGAAACAAAACATGAAATCCTGAGGGCAAAGACAGACAGATGAACCTGAACCACACTCACCGTCAGTTGTTCAAAGAGAGTCCTGTGGAAGAATCTAGGAAGCCCAGAGTTCATTGAAAATGGAAGGAAGTGCGTGTGTACAAGGCAATGCACACAGGAAGGGCAGGGCGCTGAAGACCAGCGATGGTAATGACAAGGGGAGGGCGAGAACGCCGAGTGCTGAGGACGCACGGCTGCCAATCTCAGCGCCAATCTTCGCTCTCTCATAAGAGTCTACCAAAATAATGACATCTCGCTTCACTCTGCCTTAAATAGCTCAGATACAGCAAAGTCTGATGAATTGCACTAACAAAGAAGAGTGTCGTAGTTCTCATTTGATCACAATGCTCAGCTTAATAAGAATTCCTCAGTAAAAAAGTGAAGCATGGAATAAGTGCACCGAACATCATTTGGGTTACCCCAGTCCAAAACCGTGAAATGTCCACATGTGCTTTGAATTAAGTGCAAGTTGCATATCCCAGATCTACTAATTTCTCAGGAGAGATTCCTCTGCGGCTGTGAAGAGCACATTGGATTATTAAGAATTCTTATTATCATGAATTATTGAAGACTAGTAAAATACAACTGGTATTTTAAAATACAACAGGCCACCAAATTATATTAAAGACAACATTTAGTATTCTATTAGAAGCTTTAAGATTTACATTTTTGAATTTCTGGTTTTGGCCACCCATGTAAGCCAGTAAAGCAGTAATATATCATTCTGAACCCAAGGTTACTCACAACTTTTCAGACAATGTTGGCTCCAAAACTATAAAATATCTTTCGGCCAATTTGTTTTCACTTCTACATAAATTAGAAGGAATTTGTCAAACAATAGTATTAATGTCAAGAGGATAAACTGAAAAAGAAATGCTTCCCCATCAGACTTTCATGCCAGCAGTCATCTGAATCTAGGATCCCGTGACAGTTCCAACTGCATTCACTAACCTGCTTGCTCTAGTTTGCTTCTTTGTAGCTGAGAGAGAGTTTGTGGCCAGAAAATGCAAGTTGGGAGCAAAGGGTCTATTTGGCTTATGTGCCCCAATCACAGCCCAACATCAGAGACATCAGGGCAGGAACTCGGGCAGGAATGGGAGAGCAGGAACCGAAGCAGAGGCCAGGGAGAAGTGTGGTTTGCTAGCTTGCTCTCATGGCTTGATCAGATTGCTTTGCCTACAACACCTTAGTCCTCCTACCCAAGGGTGTACTGCCCACACCAATGGACAGTGGTATGGAAACTCCCATACCAATCCTCAGTCACAACGATTACCCCACAGAATTACCCACAGGTCAATCTGGTGGAAGACATTCATCGGTTGAGGTTGCTCTTCCTATGTCTCTAGTTTGTGTCAAACCGACAAAAACTAAACAGCACAGAACCTAAGCAAGCATATCATAGCTCCACACACTGCTAACAAGTGAGAAAGCACCCAGGGCATACAGAATGATGGTAATTTAATAGCCAAGTGAGTACCAATTTCATAACACTGAATGAGTTTCCTTCTTTAAAAGAATATTTCTTGTACCTTTCGAGATTATAATTACTTTATTTCTGCCTTTCCTTTTCTCCTTCCAAACCCTCACAGATACCCTTCCTTGCTCTTGTTCAAATTCATGGCCTCTTTTTTCATAAATTGTTGTGTTATATATATATTCCTAAATACACGAATACAACTTGATCACTCTGTATAATGTTAGCTGTATGTATGTTTTTAGGAATCACCATTCAGTACTGGGTAACCAATTAGCATGTCTTCCCTGAGGAAGACTATCTCCTGCTCCTCAGCATTCACTAGTTGACTATAGTTTTCTGTGTAGGTTTGAGGCCTTCTCTGTCCTCCTTGTTGATTGGTGCTGTGCTTGTTGAGCTCATGTTTAGGCAGTCATATTGGTAAGACTTTACGTGAGTGTCTTCTGATATTCCTGGAAGACAAAAATCACAGAAAACTCCCTGCTCCTTTGTTCTTACACTCTTCCGCAGTGATCCCTGAGCCTTGGTTGAAGGAGTTTTGTTGTAGACATATCTATCAGGACTGGACTCCACAACTCTGTATTTTGATTGGTTGTGGTTTTCTATAATGGTCTTCTCCTGTTGCAAAAAGAAAATACTTTGATAAGGGGTGAGGACTATACTTACCTGTGAATGTAAGGACAAATATTTAGAATGTAGGTATGAATTATGGTAGTTTTGGAAAGTAAGTGGCAGTTGTGGATTCTCATCCAAGATCTGTGGCTTAATTAGTCCTGAGTAGTTGGCTAATTTTCCAGCTGCAGGCATGATTTCTCTCTTGATGAACATGTCTGAAGACCTGTAAAGAGCTGTAGCTGCTGCCAGGGAGTGCGTGCCACTGTTGCATTGTTAGGTGACAGTGCCGTGGTGGTCATTGTTGTGATTCATAGATGCCATAGCTGCACATGATTGTGGTTGCTTTCCTTTTTGAGGAGTTTGCATGATTTTCTGAATAGGACTCCATTTGCCCAGGAATTAAGACCACGAATTGACAAGTAGGACCTCATAAAACCAAGATATTTCTGCACAGCTTAACAACCATTCAGGTCAAGAAGAAGTCCAGTAAATGGGAGAGAATCTTTGCTATCTATATACTTGACAAAGGATTAATATCCAAGATATATAAAGAACAATAACAAAGAAAAATACATTCAAATGCATTGGAACCTAAACAGTGAGTTCTTAAAAGGAAAAAAAAATAGCTAAGGAATAGTTTATCAAATTATTGTTTATCATCCCTAGCAATCAAGGAAATTAAAATCAAAACAGCTTTGAGAATTCACCTTACCCCAGTCAGAATCGCAAAGATCAACAAAACAACTGAAAACGAAAGCTGGAGGGTTTGGGGAAAAGGGAGCCTTCACTCGCTGCTGATGGGATTGCAAAGTGGTCTATCCACTCTGGAAATCAGGGTGAAGAGCTTTTGGAAAGTTAAAATAAATCTTCCATTTGACCCAGCTACACCGTTCCTTGGCAAATCCCCAAAGGACTCGACACCCTACTCTGCAGACACTGGCTTAGCCATCTTCACTGCTGCTCTATTCATAATGGCCAGGAAATGGAAACGACCTCAATGTCCTTCAGCCGAGGAATGAATAATGACACTGTGGTATATACAATATGAAATACTACCCATATTACCATTATTATTATTTTCTAAAGAAAACTGAAATCATGAATTTTACAGGTAAATGGATAGACAGAGTAAAGGTTATATTGAGTGAGATAATCCAGACCCAGAAAGACTAATGTCACGTGTTCTTTCTCACTGCAGGCTCCTGGCTCCGAATCTTTAGCTGTGAGTACATATCCTGGATTGACTGGACTACTTACAGAAACCCAGAAAGTAAAAAAGGAGCATTACCAGGGTGAGGGGTTGAGGGAGCAACAAAAAGGGAAACAACAGGGTACATGTGATGGAAAAGGGGGGGCTCTAATAGGAAAAGAGGAGAGAGATAAGTACAGAAGGAGGGTTAAATAGCAGTACAGAGGTCTGAAAAAGTCACAAGGACTCATATTATTAACTACTATATAGAAATACCTATAACACATGTAAATCTGTATATCAATATATGTATATAATTTAAATAAAAATTTCCCATCTGACCTGAAAATGCTCCCTCAAGAGACAAACACCATTTGAAAGAAACCTCAATACCAGGCATGAGAAACCCTCTTTTGAGTTGTTCAGGGTTTTCGGACACACTCTCAAAACACACAGGCCATTGCTATTGCCCTTGGTAGCCCCCAGAAGTGGAATGTAAGTCCCTGTTGTTAAAGACACCACAAGCTTTAGAAACAGAGCCAAGCAGCCCATGAGCTGAAATAGAACTGAAATCCTTCTCCCTGAACGATTTTTCAACCATCAAGCGTACACTGGTCTCCTGGAGATGCAAATTTTCAACCAATTCTGTTGGGTGGGGGCATGTAGACCTGTGTAGGTATTCACTGTGTACACATTTGTGCAGGAATATGTGCATTATGTACATGCATGCCAAGGCTACACCTTATTTGCTGAGACAGATTCTTTTAGAAATGACTAATCTAGACTAGCTGGCCAGAGAACTCCAAGAATCCCCTTTCTTATTCTTCCCAGCACCACGATTACAGGCACACATCTCCATGCCTGATTTTTTATGTGGAACCCCACCTCAAATCCTTGCATAGCAAGCACTGTGCTGACTGCAGTGTCCTCACCCTTCAACCATTTTTGAATGTGCCTTTTATGCAGAAGGAAGTCCAATTTGTATCGTGCTTTTAGACCATTTACATGAGGAAATGTGTTTTCTTTTGATGCTGCTTCTCACGCATTCAAGGCTTCTCCCCAGAACAGATGTCTTGGTTTGGAGACCAGTGGGTCACACACATGTAACTTTGTAGATGTCCTAATTATAAGAACTCTGAACTGAGACAAGCATCCAAGCGATTGAGACAATTTCAGGTGGGATTCCTGATGACACATACCTACATATATAAATATATATGTCTTATGCCTGTGTTTGACAGTCTAACCTTCACATCCTTCTAATGTTTATTATTATTATTATTATTATTATTATTATTATTATTATTATTATTAAATGAGAAGGAAACTCAGGCTTTAACATCTAACATTTTGTAGTCAGTCTGTAAGTGTTGCCCAAACAATTTCCTAGATGGACTTAAAATTGAGAAATATAAAGCACTAGGAGGTGGCTTGTGGGTGGCATGTTGGAATCTGTGAAAGTGGAGTTTGATGTGGCTGTGTGTTGATCATATAGCATTCAGCTTCTTGTAAAGCTTACATTTAATAGGCCTGGATTTAACTAACTGATTTCCTTGACTCTGTGGTAGAGTACCCTTGATCACTGCCCCACTTGGAGATCTGGGGTCTACCGAGGACATTTTTTTTTACCACAAACATCTTAGAAACACTGCCATGATATCAACCACAATCAAAGTCCCAGCTTTGGACACAGAAACGATTGGAAGATAGTCCAGGACATGGAAGAAGTTTTAGAGTACAATAACAGACCGTAAGTGTGTCCAAAGGAAAGACAGTGGATATGCTGTAGAAATCACATAGGCCAAGTCTTGCAAGGATCTCAAATTTCCACAAAGACTTGGAACAATCCTATATACTGAACTCAGGGTTGGCTTTGAAGATATAAAGGCAGAATACTTCAGTCCCTCCACAGAGGAAAGCAAGACATCTGTCATATCTGTCATCAGGGAAGGCCAGGTAGGGCTCACATAACAGAGCGGTGACACTGGAACAGAGCTTGAACTTAGGATGGTTGCCATGGGGAAGAAGGCAACTCAGAGGCTACTGTGCAAGCCTACAGCTCCAGCTACTGCTCAGGGGATGAAGGGCACCTGATTGAGAGAGCTGAGGCTACCTGGGAAATGCAGGACTTAGAGGTGTCCGTCTCACCTAGCATGAATGCACCTTTGTAGACATGAATCCAATCTGATGACAGTTACCTTCAACTGTATCTTATGAATGCTAAGGTGGTCTTACTGCTGTTGTCCAAGAAGCCTCAGCTATTTAATTGCAATTACACATTTGAAATTAAGCAAAAGTAACATCAAATTCTCACATACAATAAAACTGGCAAGTAAAGTACAAGATGAATGAAATGCAAGGGGATATTTAATCTCCATCCTGTCATACGTTGCGAACATGCTTTGCCTTCCAAAAGTCTAACACCATGTGGAAAGAGCAGTAATATATATAGAATCTTTTATTTCTGTTCTTAGATCTCCAGTCATTCCCACTGTAATTCCATCATGGATCCTGCTCATAAACAGGCCGTTCAGAATGTCCGCAACCCCAGTCCTTACTGTTTTACATGTCAACTCAAATGAGGTTTGAATAAAGAGCATGTTTCTAATATTAAGAATAAAGTGTTTCCATCTTAAATTTTCTTGGCTGTGACCCAAACTGTACAATTGTGGTTGGTTCAGTAATGAGTTATGTTCTCTTAGTACCAATAAACCTGTGTAAAAATACCTATCCAATTGGAACCTTCTTTGGGAAGTTTACTTATTTAAGAATGTTTTGTCTTCATAACCCAGTAGACTTTCTTTCCTAGATAACAGAACTAAGGTTCCTTTCCACCTTTAGGTCCTTACATAGGAGGTAAAATATCTAATGCAAAGGCATGGCAAAGTGTAATGGGACATCCCTCATGTTGAGCCAAAATATAACTTTCTCATCAAAAGGAATCAGAGATATGTGATTCTGAGCTGGATGTAAGTAGTCAGGGACTGAACATGGATTCAGATTGCTTCAAAGATAGGGTGGTTGTGGCACACATCATTAATCACATCACTGGGGAGGCAGAGGCAGGTGAATCTCTGTGAGTTCTAGGCCAGCCTAGTGAGTTCCAGGACAGCTGGAGTTACAACAGAGAAACCCTGTCTCAAAAAGAAAGGAAGAAAGGAAGGAAGGAAGGAAGGAAGGAAGGAAGGAAGGAAGGAAGGAAGGAGAAGAAGGAAGGAAGAAAAAGTAAAAGAAAAACCCAAAAAGATTGCTTCAAAGAACACATTCTGACATGGAGGGAGTTCTATGAAAGCTTTCCATTTTCAGAACAAAAGCAGTCATAACTCAAGGCATTTTGTAAATAGATTGGTCAGAACACCAGCTGGGCAGGTTCCAAGAAAGTGGAAAACCTCTGCTTCAATCTTTTTCATTGATGAGAGCTGGTGGTATATTCAGGTTTTACCTGATAAATGAAAGGATGATAGATTTAATAGAGAACCCAAGATCATTTGGCTATGGATCTGTGGCAACCCAAATCTCCACAGAGAGTTCTAATCCACAAGTTGGTCTTGTAGCATCTTTAACATTAGTATGGCTTCTTTCTTGGAAACTCTACTTTATACTCTGAAAAGTTCCATCACCTCCTCCTACAGCCTCAGATACCTCATCCATATGTCCTCCATCCTGGCAGATGAGTCCCTCATTTTGTTTTGTCTCTCTCATAAAAGAGATTGTCTCTGTGTACATTCCTATTCTGTGAGCTGAGGATCCATTGCCCCAGGATGTATAGACCATCATCTGTACCACTGCTATTGGACCAGTAGGCAACATCACTCATTAGAGCATTAAATTAAAGGGGTGGATAACAGAATGGATGCATGGGTGGGTGGATACAGTACATGATATGACAGAGCATTGGGATTCAAAGTCAAGGAGGACATCAACAAGTCACAGCACCATGTGCTCATCTGCTTTCCTCTCCCTTCTGTGAAGGGGTAAACAGACATAGATATCTAGCACACTCTGCAAGGCTTGGTCTTCAGCAATGGGCATGGATGACCACTGCCCTGTCATTTCCCATTATGTGCCAAATCATGTTTAATAAAGCAGAATTATCACTCCACACTTTTCAAAACATTTCACAACTCTTATCTTCCTCTGGGAGAGAGAGAGGGAATGAATTTGATGTCCTCTTCAATTAAATCTCAATTTTTTTCCATGTACTGTGTTTTCTTTTATCACATTTTTTTTTGTTTTATCCAAAAGTAATTAATGTTCCTTTCTTGTGGAAGTAATATTTAGAAATCAGCAATCACCATACACAGTTCCTTCGTTAATTGTCCATAGATGTTTTCATCGGGCTTTCAGGACCCATGCTGTCCTAATTCAGAGGCTGGACCTGGGACAAGAATGACCTCATCATGCAGAGCACTGCTGTAGGAAACAAACAGAAGAGAAGGAGAAAGCAACATAGAGCAATGTCCTCGTTAAAATACGGCAGGCAATGCATGGTGCCCATGCAGCCTTCACTGCACTAGAGTGAGCAGACGGGATGAAAACACGGAGCAGATGCTGTGGGGCATGATAGCCTTCAGAAAGACTCAAACTCAGGGCAAAGAGACTTCTGGATCCAGTTACAAACTAGACACAACCTGACATGTCTTGTCTTCTCAAGGACACTGTGTTCTGAAGGGGTGTGTGTGTGTGTGTGTGTGTGTGTGTGTGGCAGTGGTAAGACCATGTGTACTGATCACTTGATGAGCTCAGGTTCTGGGAAATGGAAAGAGCTAGAGGGCCTGAGTGGTCATCAGGGATGTTCCTTTTTGACTTTTCCTAAATTGGATGATTCACTCTGCAATGTGTCCAGCCTGGTCCTCAGCTGTGCATGACTCTCATGTTAAGCAACCTACCACCCTATAGGGATTTCACAGATACACAGTGCTGATGGAAAAGTAGACATCTAATTTCACTAGAAGTCATCTGCCTATACCCATCAGTCATTTGGTCAGCTTTCTTCCAAGTCCTGTTTGTCAAGTCACCTATTCCCAGAGCTCTTGTGGAGAGCCTTGATCTACCTTCCTGCACGTTCCCTCTTGCGGAAGAAAGCCATAAGCTATGAATGGGAGTATCCAAACCTACCTGGTTGTAACACGTAGTCTCCATTGCCTCCTGAAAGCGGCACACAAAGTCCTCTACAAAGGCACATTCAAGTGTCTTGATCTCCATTCCGAAAAGTTGTACTTTCTGCACTCTGCTTTTTGTCAACCATGAGCACAACTTCTTGCGAACACCCAAAATTCCTGCTTTTACATTTCCCCACCTAAGCTGTGTCTTGTTTATCTGGTTCTGGTTCCTTCTGTGACTCATCTGAAGTTCAGTTCTGCCATCTGCTGTGTCAGCGATCTTTTCCTGTTCTGTGTCATGTGCAAGTGTTATAAGCATGTTTTCTGTGCCTTCATCCAAACCATTGAATAGGAGCTAGCGTGATGAAGAATAGGACACGGCCACATGCTGTTAGAGATTTTCCTTTGCTTGACCCCAGTTAATCAGCAGAGGTCTGTGAGCAGGTTAGTGGAAACAGCTCTGACTGGCAGCACTCTGGTCTCTCTGAGCACACAGAGACATCAGATGGACACTTCAAGCCAAGTGATAGAGGAAGCCGGAGGTCCAAAGCATCTGGTGCCCCAGTCGAATGACCTTCTTCCATGCAGAGATTGTTCATCACTACCCTGTAGTGACTGGCATCCAGCAAAAGCTGATTACTGAAATTAGAAGAGAAAATCCTCAGCCACCTGTGGAGCTAACTGAATTGGATCCTGTGATTAGTGCCTCTCAGTGAAGCCCTCATCAGCTTGTTCACAGGTCCTTCTGAATCCTGTCCCTGTTGAACTGACTGGCCCATCATCTCTGGGAATTCATCTCTTTGCCAGTTGTAAAACTGAAAAAAATGTTGGCCTCCTCTACTCATCAGGCTTTTTCCCCATATTTCAAATTTTTCTTGTGTAAAATAGTTCCTCTGTCCTGCTGCAAATGCTCTTCTGCCTTGAGCTATGGTTCCATAGTCTGAGGCTTTTGCTCCATCCTGGGATATGGAACCTCTTTCTTGCTTACCTACTTCTGTAGGACACAGAATTATTCTCCTAACATGCCCAGTGCTCTACCTAACCTGTCTTTTCACTACAAACCATAGAATTAAATGGCCACCCAGGGGACATGCCCTCACTCTGTCCTGTCCCCAAGGAGGCCCATGCTTTCCTTTCCCTACTCATCCTACATACATCAAACAGTTCTGTGTGGTGCTGTGATAGAAGATTCCTCAAAAATATTAAAAGTGAAAAGGAGTTTAGGGAGTTGTCTTTCCTTAAGTTTTATGGAGAACAAAAGTGCAGTAACACGTACTAAATTGCTAAATGGAATGAGCTCTCTGTAACGAGTAAGACTAGAACCTGGAACACAGAGATGATGGATATACAAATTACATCCTTAAAACCTGGGTCCATAAAAGAGTCTCAAAAAAAAAAAATGGGTGGAAATGTCCTATTTGTTCTTGTGGATTATATTTAAACATATGAAAATAATCAATGAAACATTAATCATACCAGTTATTCTTAATTGAGATATACTTCAGTGGGTTATGATAATGTTAAAAAGAAGAAAAACTGTCAAATTATGCAAGAGAAAATGGGATGTGAGTGTTCCTTCTGTGTTTGGACACAGATCTCTCGGAGGGACCTAGGCTGGGTGAGTTTGTTGTGCCAGCTATTTTTCCAAGCCCGTGCTTTGTTTGGAATATCTTCTGGTAACCGGTTCCTATTCTGGCAAGCCACCTGTAAGCTGAGGCAGAAGCTGAGGAGGAGTGGAATGGGTGGGGTGGACTATGTTTTCAACATTACTTCAGCCTGTTGTAATGTAAGCTCTGAGCTCCTGGGTCCACACATATTTGAATGGGGTGTGTGGGTGATTTATTAAAACTATTCAGGTCAAGCAATCTGAGCTCTCCTTCATTTAAATTTAAGAAGAGCCTCCTTTAGAGATGTCTTGGATGTAAGATGGTCATTAGCAGCTGACAATACTAACATGAGTCAATTTAAAGCCTGACATGCCAGAATGAGATTCATCTGGTTGAGAGATGGATTAGGGCCTAGAAGTGACTATTCATTATTACTCTATTATTCACTATAATCTAATCAAAAGTGAGTAAAGGTGAGCATTTCTCTCATTTTTCTTTAATATTTGAAATGTAATTGTAGAAAAAGCAATTGACTTCCAATGACCTTCCCCTGTGTATTTGTACTGTGTATTTGTATCAGGAAGTACAGGGGAGACACATGGCGTGCTTTGGAAACATGAGCAACAGTGAAGTGGACATCACTCGTACCTCCCAGCCTTGCTGACCAGGCCACAGAGGAAGATCCAGACCCATGATTTTCAGTGTGAGATCCCCAGAACAGTGGCCTCAGCACTGGGTGGAACAGAGAAGCTCAGTCCTCAGGCTCAGAATCACTTACATAGGCTCCAAGTCTTGCTCCCAGCTGTCCTCCAGACTGCTGTGCCATAGTTTGCAAACCACCCAGAGCACACTTGTCAAGAAAGAGTCTCCTCTGGTTATGCTGGAAGTGCTTACTAACAGTCCAGGTCTGGTTCATTCCCAGTCAACGCTGAAGGAAACGAAGAAATAATAGAAGTTAATTTTCGCATTCACCAAGGACAAGCCCAACAGTTTAGGGACTTGTACGAAGCAGACAATAAGGTCTTATAAATGTAGTTCTGTGCAGAATATATTGGGGTGGTATGGAGTTAGTGGGCTTTCGATGATTAATTAAATGAGTTAGACATGAGGGTGTCTGTATCATTAAGGGTATTCTAATCAAAGCAGCTGTTTTCTGTACTTCACATTGGCAAGGCTTCAGTTAGTGAGCTCACTTAGTGGTCGGTGTTTGTACCTGTTACACACCTGAGTTCAAATATGTAAGCAGGTTTTTGACTTGTACTTAATAATCGCCATTTTCACACGTGTTTGAAATCTATACCAATAATACATGGCACCTTCCTGGTTGTTCTGCTAATCTGTGTATTGGGCAGCTCCTTCCTATGAGTTTTAGAGAAACAATCCCTTCCCAGGCCCAAGAGTTTGTCAGAGCTTCTTTGTTCCTCAAGTGTAACAAGTATTCAAACAGAACCATGCCTTGATGAAAAGAAATAGCATACAAAGGGTAGGTAGAAGGCTAAGGGAGACATAGAAGAGACAGAAACCCCCATTCCGTCTGAAATAGCTGCTGGCTAAAGGCGAACAGGTGAAACTGAGAAGCCAGCCCATGCTTTACTGTCACATCGTCACCTGATCCTAAAGGCTCTTCTGGGAAGAATGTCAAAGAGGCAGAAGAAAGTTGTCTGAACAGTGCTGTGGGCCTGTCGTCAGTTATGGAGATGTTCCCCTGAGGGTACTTTCCAGCTGTGTGGGAGCTTCTGTAAACCCTCCTAGCATCCGGTGGCCTCCTCCTCCACATTTACCATCATTAAGGAATATATTTAAAGATACAGGCTTTATTAATTTATTATTTATTTGTGTGTGTGCACAGACACATGCTATGCCCTTGACCATGGAGAGGTCAGAGGACAACACGCACAAGTCAGTTCTCTCCATCCACCATTTGAGTATCTGGGATTGAACTCAGGTCATCACGGTGAGCGGAAAGCATCTTTAGGTACTGCGGCAACTCACCAGCCCAAGCACATGTATTTTAAGGGAGAGGTGGAGTGGTACGGGCTACTTGTCAACTAAGCATTTGAAAAAACTGGAGCACTTTGGAGAATAAAGTCAACCAGACAAGGAGATTGTGTGTCCACATCTTCTGCAAGAACAGGACACAGACTTGTGAAGAAAATCATCAGGAAGCAGCGTTTGTCCTTGGGGTTTCACTTAGGGCCACAAAACACACGTTTGCGAGGTTAGCTGTAGCTGCCACTACTCTCCTTTCTTACCATCTGTCCAATGAATGACACAAATGAATAATGTGCACCAGCTGCAGCTTCTTTTCATATTCCAGTGACCCTTACAGACTTCCAAGCCCAGAGAAATTATTCTAACTTACCACCCATGCTCCATTTCCAGACAGAATTATGACCGGTCTGTCTAGAGAGCTGTAAAGAAGGTGCTGAAGGGCCACAGGAAACAGTGTGTGATGGTTGCTGTAGATGCGCCTTGACTAGGTCATGGAGCTTTCGGTTACTCTTGTCTGGGTACCTACTTCTGAGTGGTGTTAACATCAGTAGACTGACCGTGCAGATGGCCTCCCTAATGCTAGTGGGCCCCTGCATCCATACAGTGGCCCGATCTGACCACAGAACTGAGTAAGGGAGTGTGAATTCTGATGGCTTTTAAAGTGGGACATCATTCTTCCCTTGTCTGTGATATGAGCACGGACTGGAACGTGCATCAGCTCTCTTCTGGACTTCCAGCTCCCAGTATCGATCTCAATAATTCTCAACCTCTATATCAACCGTTCCCTTATAGAGACACCCTTCTCTCTTTCTCTATCCTCCACCTGGTAAGCATATATAGTATCACATATGATAGCACGGCTATATGTGATACTATATATGTATGTGTAAATCTTCTAGCTAATGTCTCCATTTTTTTTGGAGAATGCTAAGTACATGCCATTGCTGCCAAAAGCTTGCATTGTAGCTGTGACTTCTCATCCTAATGTCTATGCCTAGAAGGGTGGCTTCATCTATAGTGAGTAAAAGGAATCGTAAGATCCTATTGTAACCCATACCCTGATTGCAGAGCTCTAAACTCTGTCAGTCTTCTTTACAGCAAAGAATGCTTTCCCACTAGGATGATAGTGGGATTCTACCCACACATGCAGAAATGCTGTAGAAAACACTTGATGCATGAGATTGTACATTAAATAATGAGGGGAGGAGTGGAGAAAGCACAAACAGTTTAAGCAGCTGAGAAAGGCAATGCTGGATCCTCCCCTCTGAAGCCCATCCATGCCTCTGACCTTTCAAAAGTTTCCTGTGATATGATCTTCTCCCAGTCTAAATCCTGCCCTGGTTCAACATGGAAAAACTACGGAGCCAAGCCTAGAATGGAGAGTCTCAAATCCAAAGAACTAAGACCCTGAACACAATATATTGAGACTCTAGAACAGAAAATGGATGGGTTAGCTTTGCGGCCATAGTACTTTTGGGAAGCAACCTCCTTCCCCTGGAGACACTGTACCTTGTTCCCAGTCTATGACCTCTGAGCATAGTGTTTATAAATGGAAATATGCAAAAACATATGACCCAACTACATCTATCAGAATGGTAGCATAAAAGGGATGGCAAAAGGAGATAAAGCCCCTTTTCATTTCAGGGAATTGATATTCAATTGTTTCATTAATTCATCATTCATTAAGAAAGCAATTAGAGAGGGAGACATCAGTCAATCAAGGTCCCTGTTCCCTAGGGAACCCTTTACACTACAAAGCGTATATAGGAGCTTGTAATTCGTTGTTCCAATTAATATCGTAATGGTGGCCCTTATCAACCCAACTCAGATATACAGAACATTAGTACAGGTGGTTCAACTTTCTACCATTTGGCCCTCACAGTTCTGTGCTCACCCCAAATCTAGAATGGTTCATTTTGACACAGAAGCTTTAGTTCTCCCTGGTTACTTGCTTGCAAGTTTGAAGGTGAATTGAGTCTAATGCCCACAGGAATGGAATTTTCCCTAGGGCTACATATTCTGTAGCCACATAATAACATCCAGGTCACCTTCAGCATGGGGCAGGTGCATGAGTGCTGGAGTGGACCGTGCTTGACTCTTCCAAGTACCTCATTCCAGGACTCTTTCTGGGGAATCCCTAGCCTCTTTCTGACACGCAGACTCACATGGAAGAATGTACATAGTTCAGTGAGCTGAAGGCCCCAGAGCTGGTTTTTCCAATTAATTTATAGAGCACATTTTAATATGGTGTGATTTATGAGTCATTCCTTTGAAGTCACTCTGGAGTTTTCTTTTGATTCGGGTTTCCTAAGTTGATGGCTATAAGCTGGAACTTATAGTATTTAACCAATCTATTTGTGTATGTGTTTGCTTTGTCATCAAGCAAACTGTTTAGTCTGAGAATCCACTTGCACAGAGCATTACAGTGCCATGAAGTGTCTTACAACTGGGCCTGGGGCTGGAAATGCCTCCTCATGCTCGACTCACTGATGTAGCCTATAAATGATGGTTGGAGGTTTACAGATGGTGCACACTGTCACCAGCCTCCCTCCACTCTGTGGATAAACTCACTGAAGTGAGCATGTATTTTCCTGTCTGCTGAGCACAACAGTGCTCTAGTTGGTTCTGGGTGAGAAGACAGCGGTGATTCCCTTTGGCCCCACCAAAGCACGGGAGCAGATTCCCTACCCCTGAGTATGCGTTCTTTTTAAAAGCCTTGGACTGACCCACTCAGTTCTCACAGACTCATTTGCAAACACATTCAAGAAGCAGCTAGGAGAAAGTGGCTTTCATAAAAATATTTTTCAGTGGAATATTTTGAAAACTCAAGTATCTACTCACCTTCTCTAAATCAAGCTCACCAGATGCCACACAGCCTTGCCGTAAAACCTCAATCTAAATTCAACTCCCCTTACTTAATAGAAAGAATGAATGAATTTCAAAACTCATGTAGAATTCTGATAGTTATCTCCATGTTCATGGAACCTCTCCCTGCCTTATCCTATGATAGACAGTCTGCAAACTCAGTTCATTTATCACTAGGCTCCTGCAAAGTTTCACCCAGAAACCAGAGCAAGATTGACTTTGGTTTTGTTCACACGAACACTAGGCCTTCAGATGAGATCTGTCTGACCCTGTTAACACCACCTAGTACATGGTGACAATAATTTCAATAGTCTCTGACAGTAAGATGTGGCCACCCAGTTGACGGAGTTCAACCTGATATGTAAACTTAGTGATGTGAATTCTCCATTACATGAAATCGAGCCTCGGAGGCAATGTCACCCAGGGTTTCTCATGATTTTCCTCCACATGTTTATGTCGTGTTGACCCACATATCATTTTTAGAGTCATGAAGCCTTACAAGACAGGAGGAGCATGTGTCCCCATAACACTGCTTAGGAGAGAGCTGCCACTCATCAAGAACACATTTTGTACTCTACATGAGACATTGAGAAAAAAAGCATCAAGACATAATCACCCATGCAATTGAGTGTCACACCGTCAGCACTGTGCTAAATCTTAGCCTGAGCTGTGGTCAAGTTCCAATACCATCATCCCCTCAAAAGGCAATTGCCACCAGACAGGTTCAAAGACAACTCCATGTGCAGCACGGTAAGCGTGGCGCATGGAGAAATGAAGCCAGATGCACAATCTCGAGCTTAGGTGCCGATTATGCCAGCCACTGTGATAAGCTGTGCTCTCCATGTTTTATAGTCATTCCTATGAGGCAATGCTAGTGTACACTATTGCTTTCATTCTTACATGCCAAGTACCGCTTAGCAGAAGTTGAACAGAAGCTGGATAGGGCATGAGGCGGAACCAAAACAGAAACACTGTACCTTTGAGCTCAGTCAGGAACTGAAGCTGACCTTTATTTTAGGTTTCCGTCTTTATACCCTCTTCCTCAGAGGTCTACATGCAGTTATCAAGGTAATGATCACAAGTGACAAATCACACATGCATGCAAGCACAAGGTTAATGATCACAAGGGAAAAGGCATAGGTGCAATCACATGGTTACTGATTTCAAGGGGAAAAGCATATGTACAATCACAAGGTTCTTACTAGGTGAAGCTAAATGAGAGAGGGAGTGTTCTTTGACTTCCTCAAAACAAGCTATCTTTAGGCAGATCCCTTTTTATGACCCAGTCCTGCTCAGCCGGATTTCCAATTGATAAATAAGCTGAACAGCAAAAATCACGTAGCAGAATTTAGGCCCAAATGGTCAGGGGGGCTCTCCACACTTATGAATGACTTGAACTAGACAAATGGCTATAATATACAAATGCATGTGTTTCTCATGTAACCATCCATGTTTCCAATAGTAGGGAAGAGTGGACCTGTGCCCTTGAAGTCAGGAAAGCGTCACTGGGATTCTCTTAGAGGAAACGACTCATGAAATGCATATTGTGCTAATTTTCCCCAGAACAGAATTTGATGATAAGGAACAGAATGGACACAGATCTGGTCTGGGTAATAGCCCTGGCTTCAATCTTCTGAAGTTTTCAACACTTCTGCATAAAAGTTGTTTCCATTTTTAATATGTTTAAAACTGCTTCAGAAGAAATAACTTGGATTTTACGATTAAATAAAATCAATTACAAACTGGGGCTGTAGAAATGATGGCTCAGCAATTCAGAATGTATCTTGCTTGTTCAGCACCCACATTGAGTAACTCTAGCTCCAGGAGCTCTGACGACCTCTTCTGACCTCCACAGACACCCACAGTCACATGCACATATCCACATACAGACACATAACTAAACATAAAAATAAATCTTAAAAAGATCTTAAGTAATACATCCTCTCAAGAAGACAAAGAATAGTAACTCCCGGAAATCTCAGGAATTTTAAGGCTCAAGGATATATTTCTAATTAGTGACAATTAGCACCCAGTAGACTGAAGAGAGAGAACCTCCATCTACCAGGTCTACCTTGACTAAATTGTGAGTTCTAGGTCAGCCTGAACAACACACACACACACACACACACACACACACAAATACTTTTTTTAGAAGACATTTGAACAGTTGAGAAAGATACCAGCCATACACACAAGAAAATGGGACCAGGATATAAATGGCAAGAATGGAGTCAGAGCTGTAGCCCTGCCCTATTATTTGATTTTAGTTTGAAGACAACACTTTTAGGACTACTCTTCTTCGTCTATCAGAAGAGGGAGGAAAGCACTCTGGAAAGAAGAAGCCTGCTGAGAAGAAATAATCAAAGGAATATAACAGAGAGTTTTTAACTGTATAATCCGACAAAGCCTTAAGTGAAGAGAGGAGAAATTACTACAAGCATTTAAATAATAATCCCAAATATAGATCATCCTAACTCCTCAGAGTACAAGCACAAAGTGAGTGGATTGAGAACAATTGACGCACCTGGTAGGCTGGGGAGAGAGAACCTCTTCAACCAGGTCTGCCTTGACTACACTGTGAGTTCTAGGTCGGTTTGAACTATGTAATGAGACCCATCTCAGGCAAATAATCAAACAAAACCAAGACCAACTGCGTCCTGTACAGTGAATGCACATATCTATCAAATACATGAACAGATGAAAATAATCAGAAAGCAAGCAACTGGAGCTTAAGTAGTAAGTGATAAAGCAACTGGCAAGCCAAAGTGAGGCAGAATTAAACAAAACCAAATCACTGCAAATTAGCAAAGGGAAAAATCCATCAAGAGGATGTGGGGTGTGTGTGTGTGTGTGTGTGTGTGTATGTGTGAGAGAGAGAGAGAGAGAATCCATCAAGAGGATGTGGGGTGTGAGAGAGAGAGAGAGAGAGAGAGAGAGAGAGAGAGAGAGAGAGAGAGAGAGATCCATCAAGAGGATGTGGTGTGTGTGTGTGTGTGTGTGTGAGAGAGAGAGAGAGAGAGAGAGAGAGAGAGAGAGAATCCATCAAGAGGATGTGGTGTGTGTGTGTATGTGTGTGTTTGTGTGTGTGTGTGTGTATGTGTGAGAGAGAGAGAGAGAGAGAGAGAGAGAGAGAGAGAGAGAGAATCCATCAAGAGGATGTGGTGTGTGTGAGAGAGAGAGAGAGAGAGAGAGAGAGAGAAAGGGGGTGGGCATTGTGTTCACAAAATAAAAGCAACACTACTGGGTCAACAGTGCTACCTTATAAAACCTTTATTTCTCTTCTTCCTTGCCTGTCTAGCAAATTTTTCTTGTATGTTGAATGGCTGGAATAATATATAAGCTACAAGATTATTAAGATATCATATTTCTTACTGGGGAAGAATCAAGTTTCTGATGGGTTCTGCCTGGCTGATTACTTCCATAGAGTTCCATTTATTTCAGTTTTCAAGTCATTCTTAGTCCTCATTGGTAAGCCATGGCACTTCCTGTTTTTCAGTACATGTCCGAGATGTCAGGTAAAGTTCCTCCTATGCTGACATATCTGCACTCTGCAGGGTCTCTTGCCACCCTACTCGCTCTCCACTCTTCAACAGGCCTCTTCACATTTTGAGGTGTGTGTCCCATAGATATTCTAGGGCACCTCCCTCATACAGCTCCTGGTCCAAGTGCCAAGTCTCTGATCAGCAGCACTACCGCAGTGTATTGTGGTTGCACCTCACAGTGCCTCTGTAGCCCAGATGCTAGGCTGTCACCAGGCTGTCTTTCCAGAACCCACATCTTGTACTGTCGGGTACCCAGTGTACCAACCTCTTGGTTTACATATTCTGGGGAGTTTTATAGTTTTGCTTAACTAGAAGAACAAACCAAGGGGGTTTGACCTGAGGCAGAGATTGTATCATCTGGTCCTAGACTCAAGCCTCATCTTAGACCCTCTGTCTCCATCTGACCTGTCGGGCGAACCAACAGAATGAGTCATTGAGGGGGAGTTGGACCAGCCTGTCCCACTCGGAGCTGAGCAGGATGGTGAGTATCGACAGCCTGACCACTCCCCCACCGGGAAAAGACACATACAGAGCCGGGAGAACTGTCAAAGCAGGAATTGGTTTATTATTACAAACCTCCTTTTTATAGACTGAGGGTAAATGGGAGGGTCTAGGAGATGAGGAGAGGGTTAGGGTTAGGGTTAGGGTTAGGGTTAGGGTTAGGATGTGAGGTAAGTGGAGTGAGCGGGGAGAGCCAGCAAGATTTTCATACTTGGCAGTAACTAGGCAGAGTCACCACCAGGATAGGCTATGCTGAGTCATCATTATGCAGAACTAGAGGCACCAAGACAGGTCTCTACACTCGAGCTTGGTTTGAGTTTGGACCACAGGCCCCTCGCCCGGCCATAAGGCCCAACACTGACCTGCTTCCCACCACCACAGTCCGCTCTCAGAGTGTCAGTGAGAGCATCCTGGCTGAGGATGCAAAGACACTCCCACCACTCTACACCTTCCCTCCGCCCTCCAGAGGAAATGCTTTCCAGCCTCTATCTGATCTGCCCAGAGCCCAGTCATCGACTCAGCTTTGGCTCCAACTTCTCCTTTTTTTTTTTTCGTCTTCCTATTGATGCACATCTCTCCTATGTCTTATATACCAGCCAGGATCCCTGGTTCTGTTCCTGCTGCATTTTTTCTCATTTTCTGTTCACCTTTTCTCTCTAGTTCGGGGTTTTCATTTCTAGCCTCTCTCCTATCTGAGGCCCACCTAGCAATGGTTTCTAAACATGTCCTTCCCATTGCAATCCAAGACCTTCCCTGGATACTTCTGTATGCACGTCTTCATGTAACTTGTCCAGCACTTACACATGGTCTTCTTGTCACATATACCATCAATTGCTTGTTTGCCATGCTTAGTAGCAGGCATGCATCATCAAGGTATGGACTCTGGATTTTGGTTACTTTAAAACACTTTTTCATGCATGTTGTGAACATAGTTGTAGTGTACACTGGAAGAATAAAGGCTCCCAGCCAATTACATTCTAGCAAGAAGTCAGAAAGGGGATTCCCCAAGTTCCCACCCTTAACTGAAGACTTATGGACAGTTAATGGCTTCTGAGAGAGAAAGAGAATCATTTCATTAAGGATATGCCTACTGATAGGTTGACCAAGCTCTGGTGAATGGCCACATACGTAAGTATAAGCATAGCACAAATTAAAGTCTATATGTTATTAAAAAAGAAGAGGAAATAGGGAGGAGTGACTTGATCTGGGGGGGGAGTTAGGAGTGGGGGTAAATATGGTCAAAATACATTACATGGAATTCTCAAAGAATTAATAATGATATTTTGAAAGAATAAAGGCTCAATCAACAAAGATAAGTTTATAGCAGAATAATTAATACAGATTTTGAGTATTTTATATGCTCATTGGATGATACATTCCACATTTAGATTTGTATCAATCCTTATAATTTTTTCATTATATCACCCACAATGAGATTTAAATTACTTTCTTAAAATACTAGTTTAGAATTAGTCACAAAAGATAACTATTCTTGCAAAAGCTAACTAAGCTTGCAAAAATTTGTATTTTCCTTTGTCCTGAATACATTGCATAGACTCTTCGTCATTTTACTGAATTGAAACTGAGATAAAACAGCTGACTCATGACTGTGTTTCACAGATCTCCAGTGCTCATGTAGTGCCATGCAGTGCCATGCCTTCTATCTTTGAGCATTGAGGGAAGGGGCCTGGTTTCTCCAAGTCCACTCCACTGTAGTGATCGCCATCGGTGATATAAGCCCTTTTAAATTTTTCCAAAAATATTTACCTTGTCTTGAAATGTCTTATTCTTTGCCCTTGGACAGCTAAGACTTTGCACATAGCACCCTCTGGCATGGATAATCGTGCAGGTGGAGGAAGTTGCAGATACAGAAGTGAAAGTACCCTGGTACTCAGACCTCTTGGCCAAGAACATCACCCTCCCATTTCAGTGATCTAGCCTATGGGCTTCACCCATGGAGGATGAACATACCATAAACACACCTCAAGATAAGGGACATGCTGACTGCTTCTGAGGCTAACAGTGCAGGTGCTGACTCTGGCAAGTAGAGAAGTCACCTGTGTCAGTTTCCAGAAAATGTACCTCTTGTAGCCTCAATTTTAGATGAGATACAGAATTTATGTAGAGGATAAGAGATAAATCTAGTATCTGAGGAATTTTTAAAAACCATTTAAATTCAGAAAAATGGCTTCCAAAGTGACAAACCTACTCAGAAATCCCTAGAGTCATTAATGTGGCATAAACAAGGTTTTTGCCAATGTTTGAGACTTGTGAATTTAGGGGGACTATCCTGGACCTGTTCTAACAAGAACAGACATGCAGGAAAGGAAAGGCAGGGAGGCTGTGGGAGCACAGCACAGGAAAGTGGTCATAGCCAAACAAGCCAACCTGTTGTGAGTAAGAAATAGATTCCTGCTTGTGCTTCTGGAGATAGCACAGCTCTGTTCACATCTTTATGGTGCTGGGAAACCGACTTTGGACTTCTGGTCTCCAGAACGGAGAGTACGCTGTGGGTTTGTTTTAAACCACCAGAATTACGATTACTTAACGCTGCAGCAACATGAATCCAGCACAGAGTAAAAAATGGCCCCCTGTTCGATTTGTGTCTTCAGGACTCACTGCTGTGTCCTTGGTGCTAAGTGGACATCTGGATACATAATATGTCTGTCACCTAGTTTCCATTCTGCAGACTTAAGAGTCTCACCTGTCTAAAGCAAGTGCTGAAAATAAAATGAGTTTCTTTGTTTGTTTGTTTTGGTACAGCAAAATGAATTAAATGAATTTAGTTATATAAAATGTGCTGGCTAGTTTCATGTCAAGCTGATACAAGCTGGAGTGAATTAGGGAAAGGGAACCTTAGTTAAGCAAGTGTCGCCAGACTGGCCTATGAGTAAAACTGTGCTGCTCTTCTTAACTTGTGGTTGATGTGGGAAGACACAGTTCACCGTAATGATCCTTCTGGGCAGATGGTCCTGGGATGGGTAAGAAAGTAGGCTGAGCGAGCCATGGAGAGAAAACCAGTCAGCAGTATTTCTCAATGGACTTGCTTCGGTTCCTGCCTCTGGGTTCCTGCCCTGCTTGCATGCCTGCCCTGACTCCCTCAATGAAAGACTGTGATGTGAAAGTGTTGGATGAATGAGCCCTTTCCTCCCCAAGTTGATTTATATCATGGTATTTTATCACAGCTCCAGAAACCCTAAATAAGACAAAGGGAAGATTTTGAAAATTGATTTTTAAAAAATTATTACTTATTTTTAAAATTCCAATATTGGTAGGTAGGTGATCATATATATCCATCCATGCATAATGATTATATGTGTGTGTGTGTGTGTGTGTGTGTGTGTGTGTGTGTCTACCTATATACATGATGTTGTTTGTGAATTTCTATGGAAAACTTTTAAAAAAGTGTAAAATGCTATAATTTATCTTCTATTGAAAATTTCTAGTTATTTGTTTTTATTCCACCCACCTCACAAACATTCTCATTCAAACTCAGGAAATCCCATGAAAATAGAGCAAAAATTAGAGGGCAAAGTTTTCTTTATATGTAGTTACTTTTGTCATAGTTTTACTCTATCAGCTACAAATGAACATGATACACTGAGATCCTTACTGACAAGGAAAATTGCTTCTAAGTTCTGACATCTGGTAAGCCTAAAACAAAGGCATCTGCAGGCTCAGTGTCTGTGAAGGCTTTCTGCCTTGCCCCACATGGCAGGAGGACAACCCTCTGGTCTCTCCTACCTGTTACAAAAGCACAAAGGACATTCCTTAGCCCCTTCCCCCAATGCTATCTCATTGAGACCACAGCATGTGAATGAAGGAGTAGAAATAAAAGAAAAGCCTATAAAAAAAATACAGTGTTATTCTTATTGAAGAGACCAGAGACCTCATTTTGTGTACATGCTCAGGCCCTTGTCCTAGGCCCGACTCGGGCCTGCTTCTATGTGCTCAAGCCTGACTTTGCAAGCAAGTAAATCCCAGGGACAGGCCATAAAACCCTCCAACCTCATCTAACCAGATAGCCCTAAAGGCCATAAAGCCAGATGTCTTAACTCTAATAACTAACCAGGTATAGCCCAAGAATGTGGACAGTTAGCCACTCTGGCATGGGCTAATTAAAAACAAACAACTGTAACTGCATCTCTGTCCACCAATTAGAAACCAGGCTACCTCACCTGTGTGGAAACCCGCTTTTAGTGTGGATAAAGGAAGCTGTGATTCTTTGTTCACAGTCAGCCATCTTACATGGTGTTGACCCCAGCATGTTGGTTTGCTCTGCAGAATAAAAATGCCTTTGCTTTTTGCACGTGTGGTCTCGCTGGTTCCTGGGGGGCAAATTTCAGACCCAACACTTATATCTAAATGGCAATGATGTTTTCCTTCAGCATTAAATACTGAGAGTTTAAAAGATTACATAAGTTGCTGATTTAGTTTATTTATAGCAAATGTGAAAAAATGACAAACTACCAAAATGTGTACAGTAAAATTTTCATTAAAAAAAAAACATTTAGGTTAACAATAAAGTTGAAAAGCATATAATCTAAAATCAATCACAAACAACAATCGTTGAGCATGAGATTGCATGCTTGGGAAAACACATGATCAAATCAACCAAACAACAACAAAAACAGAATTAAGGAATGCTCCGGCTAGGTAAATACAAACTAAATCAATTTTTGAAGTTCAGCGTTTTCTACCAATCTATTTTCACCAGCTAGGAAGACAAATAAAAAGTCTTTAGTTCACAATTCAACCAGGATACAAATTGCAGTGAATCATGTTTGACAATAGGTCAATGCAGCTTTATTCAGGGGGAACAGAAAGGGAGTGAGCTTCATTTAAAGACATTCTCAGCTACATGGTTTTCTTTTTTAAGAATTCTTTTCTTTTTTGAGATTATACCATAATTATTTCTCCCTTCCCTTTCCTCCCTTCATATTCTCCCATAGGCCTCTTTTTTCTCTCAAATTCATGGCCTTTCTTGTTCATTAATTGTTGTTACATACACCTATACATCTACAACACAACTCCTACTCTTAAGTTTCAGGGAACTCCACATAGAGCGGCTGGAAAGATTTTAAGAGCCAGAGAAATAGGGAATTTGCTGCGAGATTATGTCTCTCAGTAATTCCAGAAGCTACACCCAAAAAGTCTCACTAATGTGACATGATTTTTGAACCACGTCTTCTCCAGTCCACAGAGCTACAGAGAGAAACAGGCGGGTTTGCTCCTCCATTAGCTGCAGGACACTCAGATGCAATCGATGCTGATGAGTGCGGATAATTGCTTCCACACCTGAGAACATGCTGAGAGAGGGTTTCTAATTTGAATCTTGGAAAGTATTGAAATCTCCTGCCTTTTTTTCCCCCTGAACTGGAAAGCTTCCTTGGCTCCTCTTCTCTGTGCTGTAATTTAGGGCTTTGTGCTAATCCCAGCCTGCACCCCCATTGATGCTTTCAGCCTTGAACAGGATCCTGCTTTTCAGACCTTCAAAGGTCTAGAGTGACTGCTCTGTTTCCTTTTACAGCAGGCAGTTGGCATCCTGTTTCCTATAAATGCCGAGTCTGTGTTTTATAGGATCTTAAGAAGGTTTACAAAAGTATTTTGGACAAAGAAGAGCCTACTGAATGAGAGTTGGACAGGCCCCGAGAAAGGTGGTGGAAGCCAAGAGAGAGTCCAGGAATGATCAGTGGGGTGTGACTGTGTGCCTGGCAGATGGGAGAGCTCTCTGCCTGCAGACTAGATCTCCATTCTGCAGCACTCTCGGGCTGCCAGGAAGTGTCATCACTCATCATCCTGTCCTAGAGGCAGGGACTGGATTTCACTGTCTTCAGCTGAATGAAGAGTTTGTGTCAGACCTTGGGAGGGCTCTTACATAGGTCTTCCTAATGGAGACGTTTCTCCTTCCCAGACAGGAAATACCAATGACATGTGAAAGTCCTGGGAGGGGAGAATCCCAGTTCCCAAGGATGGCTACACAGGTTCATGTGTAGGATTATTCTGTCAGTTGGAGGCTTTCATCCACATTTCCAAGAGAAGGTTGCAGCCACTCTGGATCCCCTTCACTCTAGCCTTAAACGTTCTTCTTAAAGACCTTTAACTGTTTAACTTATAGCTGATGCAACTATAGTCTCATGATTACCAGGGAAAAGTTCCCTTGTCTCAGTGGTAACTTCATCAGCTGTGAGCAACCACTTGCACGGTGCCGTCGCCCTTCACGGTCTGTGTCCTTTGTCTTCAGGTTAAATATCTCAAGGACTTAATATCCCAAACCTCTTGTTTTACCATCAAGCACACTGCAGGTATGGAGAGCTGCTCTGGATTCTGTTCTTCAACCTTCCATCATGGAAAGGTGTCCATGAGGCCCCACCCCTTCCTGAGTGTAGTTGACCATCGATGTTCCGGGGCAGACCATGTGTTCTCTAATGGTACAGCTATGAGGGATTAGTTGAGAAGAAAAAACTGATTTCAGAGGGAAAGAAAAGGATAGCAGAGGGTGTAGAGGGGTGACTATGATCACGATGCGTTGTGTGCATGTATGGAACTGTCAAAGTGATACGAAATAAGAGAAAATAAAGCATTTAAAATCTATAAAGATCGATTTTAGGTGTGTCATTGAGTAGCTCCACTAAAACTCAGTATTAGGAAGCCATTATTCAGTTACAAAATAGCTGTGAATATATAAAATAAGAGTGAAATATTCTAGGTTTTTGGGAACTTTTGAATAACATAATGGGTCTAACAATGTCAATGGGAAATTGTATAACATACAATTTTAAATTTAAATTTTAAAATTAAACAAACATAAATTTGTTTAAAATTTAAACAGAAAGAAAGAAAAATAAGTTGTATCATACAAATGTTATTTAAGCCCAATAGAACGGAGTCTCCAGCCTTTGGCAAAAAGTGAAAGCAATCAGATCAAAGGACCAGCAATTCTGGAATCTTCTCTTTCTGCTATACACTAAATTTTAACTTCTGCATTTGCTTTTATTATTTTCTTATAGCAACAGAGTAGCAATACTAGCTAACATTTTCATACTTTTCTCAGAATACTGTTATAATTTTTCCTTACCTATTCAATAGCTACTAAAATGCAAGAATGTCCAGAATTTATGATTTTGATAACTAAAAAAATTAAACATGTAATAAAGATAGATGAATTAAAAATAAATGTGTAATAATTCGGGTTAAATCTAATTTGTAATTTGAAGAAAATCATTGCTGGTATTCAGTAAAGAAGTGCCGTAGGGGTGGGGCGACAGCTAAGCGGTTAAAAAGATCCTCTGCTGCTCTTGCAGAGGACACGTGTTTGGTGTTTATAACCTACACGGTGGCTCACGACCCTGTGTAGTGCTAGTTCTGGACATCTGATGCCCTTTTCTGGCCACTGGAGGAACCAGGGATATGTTGTGCACTTACACATATGCAGACAAGACACATAAAATAAAAATTTTAAAAATCACTAAAAAGAACTACCAAAAGGGGTTTCCTAGTTTCATTTCTACTGCTGTTAATAAAATTCCCTAAAGAACAAGCAAAATATGGAAGGAAACAGTTTATTTGGCTTACAATCTCAGGATATAGCCCCTCATTTTGAAGTAGCCATGGCAAGAATCTTAGCAGCTTGTCCCTTGACATTTGCAGTCGAGAGCAACGGGGGAATACATGCATTCTTGCTAACTCTCATCCGGCTTTCCTCTCTCTTACACTGTTCTAGACCCTCTGCTTAGGGAGTGGTGCCACCCTCGAGGGGCTGAGTCTTACTATGTCAATTAATTATCATGAGAACCCCCCCCCACATTTCCCAAATCACACGACTTGTCCACTTTTATCAACTTGGGTCATACCAACAACTGTGTCAATTTGATACACAAAATGCCATTTTAAGCCATAATTTTTTACCCCGTCACCAAAGTCTCATGTAAATATCACAATATAAAATGCATTCCAATTCCAAAAGGCTTCCAATTCTTCGAATATTCCAGTACTCCAAAAGTCCAAAGTCTCTTAATTGTGGACTCTTAAATAAAAACCAGTTACATAGTTAAACATTCTTATTCCAAAAGGGAAGAACCAGGGCATCAAAATAATTGCACCAAAACAAAACCAAGGTCCAGCAGTGTAACTACAAATCCTGTAGCTCAGCGTCTGACACCTGGAACTCGTTTATAAGATTCGATTCTTCAAAAGGCTTAGTAAGCTGCAGTCTCCATCTCAGCCACCCCATAACACACAGAACTCTCCCCTTAGGGAGGTTCCGTACTACACCCGAGCTCTCATTGGAAGATGGCTCATGGTTCTGGCATCTCCAGTATCCTGGAGTCTTCATTGCAAATGAAGCCCCACCTTCACCAATGGCATTTCTGGTCCTCTCCACAGATACTTCTGGCCCTGCCATATGGTGCCCGGCCTCAGCTGCTCTCAATGTCCACCTCATGCCTTCAAAATCAGGATCTTGTGGATGGCTGCTAGAGTCCCGATTCTGCTGCAAGCTTGAGATAGATTCTGGCCCCACAGCCTTACAACTTTATTGAATTCTGTGCACTGGCCCTGAAGGAAACTTTATTATTGTCCCAATGAAGCTCAGGTTTCACCTAAACCATGCTTATCAATCACTTCTTATCAATAATAGTTGCTTCTTCAGCACACACAGATTCCTAGCCAGAATATCACACCAACGGTCCAATTCCTATGCTGTCCTTGTTCCCTTTGGAAACTTTATGTGCTGGGCATCCATTGTCCATATTTCTCACAGCATTCTCCCTTCCAGCTTCCCGCTGTAAGGCCCTTTAAGCTCTGCCCTCTGCAGCGAATGGCTTTTCCAGCCCATGGCTCCAAAATTTCTACTTCCCATCCCCAAACCCAACATGATCATATCTACTACAGCAGAAACCCTGCTGCCTCCATTATCAATTTCCGCTCCTGTTCATTTTTGCTCCTGTGATTAAGAAATAAAATGAAACCATCCTAAAATGGCAAATTATAGGAGGAAAGGTTTTATTTGGCTTATAATGCCAGGTTCCAGACCATCATTTTCGGGAAGCCAAATTGTCACGTCATCCACAGACGAGAGTACAGAGAGAATAAATACATCCTTGCTCGTTAGCTTTTCTCTATATCTCCCCTCTTCTACTGTTCGGGAACCCCTCTTTAGTAATGACACCATCCTCAAGGGCTGGGTCTTCCTAAATCATTTAGCAATCAAGCCAACCCCCCAGAGACATGCCCACAAGCCAACCTGATCTAGATAACTCCTCAAGACTCTCTTCTCAGGTCATTCCAGGTTGTCTGAAATTACCAGTCAACACTAACAATAAAAGTACCAAGAGAGTGCGTTAGCATAATATTGATATCTCCCTGACCCCAGGATGGCAAATTCCATTTACCTGACTATTCTGGTAATTACGTGGCAATCTGTCATCATCGCACTCTGACTGTGACAGCCTGGCAATGCAGAATGGATTAGCCGTCAACTCAGAATACGAGAAGGGTCAGAACATAACAGCTCGCTTTTCTGTCTACTGATTCATGGTCTTTCCACTTCCTCAAACACTGTAACACTGCTGGTGGCCAAGGACACTTAGACATTCATCAAATAGACACTCTCTATATATCAGTCACACACAAAGCAGACTGATAGGTATTAGAGACAATTTCCCATGTCTGTACATATCACCCTATTTTCATCAAGCCATAAACAACTTGGATACACTCATGGCTGGAATCTGTGCTGTACATGTAGAACTATCCCCATCATAGAGTTTATGACCCGATGAGAGACTGGGGGGGCATGAAGAAGATGAATAAATTATGTCAGGAATATATCCTGACACACATATATTATTCAAACCAAAGTCCTTCTGGTTCTATTTCATTTTACTAGCTGTTGCACACCCAAGGAAATCAATTATTATCGCTATTCAGAGTACAGTATGTGGGAATGGTAGCTAGCATTGCCTCTTCGACTAAACATGAAATAAAGCAGGTCCAGGAGGTGAATGTGGGTTGGTGGAATGGATCATTGGTGGTCTAACCTGTGTGAGGAAGACCCTGTTGCAGACAGGATGGAGCAGTTGAGGAAGGACAGGGGACAGTGAAGCTTGAGGTGGGGTAAGTATGAAAACAAGGATGTGAGTCCATTTTACTGTCCTGTGGGCCAGGGAGCTGCCAAAGTTCACAGGACTGTCTTCCTCAGCAATGGCATAGGCATGTTCTAGAGAGGTAGCTGCAGCTGCAACCTAGATTGCATCAGATTGTGAGCACTTTGATCTGATTGTGGCAACATAAAAGGGGAGGGTGTGACTTTGCAGGGTACATGGAGTTGGCTGAAGGAGCTCTGTAGATTGGTGGAGAATGACCTTGGGGTCACCAGCATACAGGCTGTATGGAATGGGAGCTTCAGAGAGGGCAAGAAGGGAGAGTGATTGTCACAGACTTCTACATAGTGGAGAGGGGAACCTCTGACGAGGCAGGTCTTGTCTCTATGGTTTGTAAAATGCAGCACAAGGCCCTCCCAGCCCCTTCGCCACCCACTGCAGATCCCACAGTGATCAGGGAGAAGCAGGTGATAGTTCTCACTCTAGAACTTCTGCCTCATTAGACAGCTGTTTCCTGTCCTACAGTTTCTTCTAGAGATAGAGCTGAGCTCTTCTGTTATTGACTCCTTCAAATGTCCAGTAGCATACCTGTGGCTCTGCTCCTTGTCTTGGGCTTCTCTGAGTGGCTGAATGGCTATTATAGCCTCTGTGTTCTCATCCCAGGCTTTCTCTGGCCACTTATCCTAGTTGTAGTCTCTTGGCCATGTTTGTTTCTGAATGAGACATTGAGGACTAATGTCGCACCCACCCAGAGGTCAAGGAGACAGTGGATGGAGGCTGGCTCCCTTCCCTTGAGGCTCCAGATCTCAGTCTAGCCCATGCCTCTGCTCACTGATAGCCGTATCACATGGAGGATTCCTTCCCATCTCTGTCCACTATGCTTCTTTTCAAAACATATAGCAGTGAGCAGGGCTCCTCAGCTCTAGCCAGGACCAGTTGGGCTTTGATTCCAAGCCACTTGAATAAATTACAGCAGGCACAGTTATCACCTTCCTGGGTTCACTGATGACAAGAGCACAAGGGAAGCCTAATGGTCAGCATTGAAGTGGTGACCTGAGCCACATTTTGCATGTCTAAAGGCATCTCAACTGCACTGAGAGTGATGGTGAGCTTGGCAGGCTGTAGGCACAGCAGATACTGTGTGCTCATAGCATATAGGGGTGTATTTGGCAGGAAATGGGGTGTCCAGAGGAGCTTGGAGCCAGTGCATTTGACACAATCCCAGAGTATGGGATTATGCCTTAGCATTTATTCTGTAGTAACTAGAAAAGTTAATAAAGGATCCACTGAGCACTTAGGAAGATTAACTGGTGGGAAGTTGAGGATTAACTGAAGATAATCAATTCACTTTAGTAAACCCCAGAAAGAAGTTAATTTGTGGCAGCAGCTTTTGAGATACAGCATGGATTTCACGGTAGCAGTAACTGTGATTTGCTTCCGTTAGGCTCTGCAATTCTTTTACCTTATCACCTTTGTGTTTGGGGAAGAAAACTGTTAACTTATGAGGCACATGTGAGTTGGATTTCTTTTGTTGCAATAAAATACCCAAAAAAGACAGCTTAAAGGAAGAAGGATTCATTCTGGCCTCTGGCTTCCAACATTAGAGGAAACCCTGCTTTGAAACCTTGGTCAAGCGGAATAATCAAGCAAATAGAAAGCAAAACTCTTTGCCTCATGGTTACCAAGAAAGATGAATGGGAGAAAAAGAGGGAGGAGGGAATGAAAAGAGGGGCAGAGGGAGAGAGAGAGATCAGGTACAAATAAACCCTTTGAGGGCACTCTTACAAGAATCCCCCCTTCTGACTAGGTCCCACCCCTGAAGTTACTAACACTTCTGAGTAAGCTGCCATATTATGAATCCTTGTAGTTACTTCCTGATGGGGTCAGAGTCCCCGTGCCCCATCACTTCCCCAGAGGGCTTCTTCTGCACATTGCTTCCCTGGAAACAAGGCCTTTAACATGTGAGTCTTAAGGATACATGTCAGACCAAACTGCCAACATGGTGGGTGGCCAGCTTTATACAAACAGCATTCTGGCTTAACATGAGTGCCGGTGCACACACAGCTTCGCACGTGCAGATATGGGCATAGCAAAGACAAACAATAAAATTGCCATGGCAGACTATCTTGCCGTAGTATCATTTCTGCTAATTGTTAAAAATAAGCATTCCTGTCTGTTCTATTTCCCCTTCTAAAGGAGATCCCATTGGGCTCCTCCTTGCTGCATAGTCTCTCTGGGTCTGTGGAGTATAGTACAATTGTTCTTTACTTAAGAGTTAAAATCCACTTATAAACGAGTACATACCATGATTGTCTCTCTGAGTTTGCGTTACCTCTCACTCGGGATAATTTTTTTCTAGTTCCATCCATTTGCCTGCAAATTTCATGAAGCGGCAGACACAAAGCCTACAGGGTACCCTTCGTATACCTCATTGTTATTTGGCTTGGTGTTCTTGTAGAAGTCCTAAAAGTTGTTGGGGGCAGGGCAGGGGTGGGGTTGTCTCTGACCCTGTTACCTACCCATGGGACTCTTTTCTTCTTGCTGGGTTCCCTCATCTAGCCTTGATGTACAGGATGTGCCTGGCCTTCTTCCATCTTGATACCTCCTGATATGCCTTGATAACCCTGAGTGGCCTGCTCTGTTCTGAGGGGAAGCAAGTAGGGGGTGCGGTTGGGGGAATCTGGGCAAGATGGGAGATGGGGGGATCTGGGACGAGTGGGGTGGGTTCAGGATGTATTATCTGTGAGAAAAATAAATGTAATAATTAAAATAATAAATAAACATTCATGTGATGCTAAATGCCTAACTGTGGTCTTTTTTCACCAACCCCTTCAAGCCTTCAGCAGTTCCTCCTTTATCCAACATTCCTCTCCTGGATGAGGGTTCAGAAGAAGCCCTTAGGCACTTCCTGTGTCGAAGCTTCTGTCTTAGTGGTGTCTCACTGTAGTCAAAGTCCACAGGGGCACACTGGGAATTAAAATTAGGAGAGTGATACTCAGTGGCATCATCTCGGCTTCCTGCCCAAATTCCCTAATTATTATTTTAGTATAGATACTGTACTTTCAAGTATATTTTATGAATATATTTTATGAATATAATGTTTGAATGTTCAATTGTCTCCTTAAAGAAAATTACGTATTCATTAAACCCCATTTTCTGAAATGGATCAATTTGTTCACATTCAAAACTAAAGAATTATGACACCATCCCACGCAAAGCCCTGGAAACACCTGGAATAAGGGATGGAAAGAATGTAGAATCCAGAGATGGGAATGAGGGCTGTGAAACCTTGTCTTTCGGACATGATAGCCCTAGCCACCTGCACAAGATTGGAACTGACCACATTCTCCCCTGAGCAGTCCGAGGCTTAGGAGCCCCCACAATTTCCTGAGTCTGTGGGTGGCTAATGATTATAGAGGGAGGGTGTCAGTTTTTATTCAGCAGTATATCCATTGATAAATCGCCCATGCTCCAGTACACAAGTATTCATCAAGACTCGTGCAAACAACCATGACAAAGCTCAGCGTGCCACACACAGAGTGCTTGATAGGAGGAGAAGGGATTGTAGAGATTTTCTGTGCAATGGAGGACAATGGGAAACAAAAATGACCAAAATTCAGTAAATTGTCAGAGAGTAAAGGAAAAGGAGTCAAGACAGCCGGAAGGACCGGACGGTACACTTAGAGGACCCTTGTCTACAAATATTGAATTCATGAGTTTATGAAGAATATTCACGCAGTGAACTCAGCAACCACGGACTTCACATGCTCAGTGTTGAGCCAGGTTATCAGTCACCTCTTATCTGAGTGATGAGCTGGGCCTCTTCCACAGCCCCGACCCAAGGTGGGGGCTGCCTCCCCCCAAATTTCAATGATGGGCTCTAGATGATGTTACATTCTGACAAAATTCCCTGTGAAAATGTACTTTTGAGAACTTACTTACTTTGTATGGGTCTTCAATAAATAAAAGCTCTTTTTAAAAATCGTGACTAAGAAATCACTTTGTGTCATCTAAAACTTGATTCTGTCCCCATGTTCCCTTGTTAACTAAGATATCAATAAATTCCTGAGACCATTTACAAATTACTCTCAGGAACTATTCTAATCCTTGTAGTTCATTTACGATTTATTCATTATTATGTGTTTCTTAATTTAAACTTTTATAAATACTTTTCTAAAAGCAATATCAAGGTCAAGCATTCAACGGGGAAAGGTATGATACACATCTGCGCATATTACAGGCAATCTCCTCAAAGTCTCTACCTTTTGCTACTGCCATCTCTTTACATTACTGACAATCATTTGTTTTTTATGTGCTTTGTTGCTGAGGACATGTGGCTCATCATATTTTGAAACGATATCCGTCCCACATATCCTGAAGGCTGCTCTCAACAATCCAAAGTTTTGAGTACTTTTAGAATTTTCCAAAAATATTGTCTGTCCAAAAGGTCAACTTTTTAAATTCATGAGATTCCTTAATATAAGCCTTATGATATTTTAAGTTAATCCCTTCTCTACAGACCATTTTCATATTTTCTTTAATAAGCTACTTTAATAAAGTTATTGTTTTAGCTTTTAGCTGACTCACTCAAACAGCCTGCCTATTTAACTAGGTAATCTGAAAATAATGATAGTTCACATTTCCTCATTCCAGGGTTATTGGAAACATAAGACCCTTCATGCACACTGACCCCTGAAGCCGTGTTACAGAGTGAGCATTTGTAGTCAGACAGGTGCTGGTAATCAGCCTGACTACTGAGAGCCACAGGTTAGGTCAGGTCTCCGAGGAGGAGAGCATGAATGAAGAAACTTCATTTTTTCTTCAGCTGTGGAGCATTGCACGGGTCTTCTCAGGCATGGTGTGGGGGAGGCAGCTGATGCATCAGATCGGTACCGATTGGTTAGTGGGGAAGTGATAGGTTTGATGAAGGTGACACTTACAGGGCAGACGTGTCTGTAGCTCAGGGGTTCATGGGAATTGTCAGCTTGTTTCCTCATTCTGACAAAATGCCAACCACTTTATAGGAATAAAGGGAAATAGATACCCTTTGTAGTAGTTAGCCACTGTGTGGGCTCAGCAAGGAAGAGATAGGGGCACATTCATAGGTGGAAGCTCTACCAGACCTCTGCGTCATGGCGCAGCACTATCCTGGACAGTGGAACCCCAAGTACCTGAGCTCAGGTGTTTATATTGATTCAGAACTCTTCAGGTGTTCTACTGATCGCATGTGCAGACCATGACAAATTAAACATCCTCCACAGAAATCCAACACCTGTAGACAGTACAAAACGCCCTAGACAGCCCCTCACCCAACAGTGCATAAAACAATTGTTTTATATGTAACTAAAAATAAACTTACACAACAAACCTTATTGTCCTTCCCATTATAGTCATTACTAGAGATTGATAAGCAGTAATCTTTAATAACCATGTGCTAAGAAAATCTTCAAAGTAGTCTTTTATGTAGACACTGTGATCTTTGTTTTTAGCTTCTGTTAAGACCACTGACCCGTTGTAGTTGGCTTCTAACCACAGTCACTTCCCCACTGCCACACTCCCTGCACACAGTCCTCTCCAGCTGTTGTTCAACTGCCCACTCAATCCTGCTTTCTAGAATTATTTCACAAATCCACAAGCCAACGACTGTCAGGCTCCTGCTTAAAGGACCTCTTCTCTCTCCCTTCTGGGGTGAAGTCTTATCTTCTCATCTCTACTGTCAGCTCAGGAGGAAGTATATGAGTATACTGACCTCTTTGTGTGGAACCTACAGCAAAGAAGCACTGAGCTGGGCTGGGGCCTGGGTAGTGGATACCTGGTAGCCTGAGCCGAAGCACCTTGGCATAACACCTCTGCCATTCTGAGACTGAACCACCAAGGGAGCATGATAAACAAGACTTCTTCCCTAGCTAGCAACACCTGCTCTAGTGTAGGCATTAAATTCAAGCAGACAGCTCTGTCTTGTGAGTCCACACTGAACTCACCCCAAAGTCCCTTTCTAGTGCCAAGGAACCTGCCTTCCAATTGGCTAGCTTACCCCAGACATGCCTAAAAAGTTGTCATAGGAGCTACTTGTGATTGGAAAACCGAACAATCACAGGTCCTGAACTTGAGCTTCAAAACTGTTGAGAAAAGTGATCCATCTGAAAGAAAGGAAATAAATGCAAATTCCCAGGCTTCGGTGGAAAAAGACTCGGTGGGAAAGCTCTGTAAGGACCAGCTTGTGTTTTTCAGTGAGCTTCAGCTTCAAAGGGCATCCAGATGGGCCCACCACCCGAGCACTAAGCCCAGGATAGCTAGACAGCTGGATGCCCTCTGCTTTTCCACTGTATGGTGACTCTAGGGACAAGTGTATGACCCCTTCCTCTAACTTGGGATCCTGCCAGGTGGGTCCCAGAAATAGCACTTGTGCTGAAGGAAATGGTTCTAACTTCCTCCCCCAGCTTGGATTTGTACTCCTGTGATAGTCACAAGCACACAAGCATTTATGTCTTGAGGATAGATGTGTATATGCATATGAATTAGAAAAAAACACCTCATTGTATGCAAGTAATTTGATGCAAGAATACATTTTAAACACTCTTACCATACAAGAAGAACCTGCACTAATTTTTCCGGCCTCAGTAATCTTCACTGTGTGTACTATTAGGTAGACTTAAGTAACCCCAACCTCATATTGTTCATCTTGAGTTGCAATGAAACTGGTAAGGACATGAGCCATTCAAACAGTTGGCAAAAGATCAGACAGGAATTTGAAATATGTTTGCTATCTATTTTGGAACCTGCTAAAAATACAACGACTTTCAAATGGCAATCTGAGGCACTGTATCATCATTGGGAATATACTCTCTCCAGCTGGCTGCCCGCCATTGGGAAGCTGGGGCAGCTGGAGCTTTCCCAGGGGTTCTGCTATCTTCTCATGCTCTCTTTACTTCAGCTGAGTTCACCAGTCTCTGTTCTGAGTCCCCTTCTGTGGCAGGGCTTACAGCGGAGAGGAGCAGGTGTTGATCATCACTGAGATGTTCTTCCTCCAGCACAATACCCGCAAGGGCAAGGCTTTCACAGCCACCACTAGAATGCTGACAGGGAGATGAACATCAGGGTCTCATGGTGCCATCAGTTGTAGGAGTGGAAGACTATGAAAGAATCACCTCACCAACAATTCTGTATCCAGTATCTAACTAGTCCAGGCTGAGTTTCAAGAAACAATGTCATGCATGTGTGCATGTCCACACCAATATGCAAATATACACTTATATACCTATTTGTACATGTATGTCAGCAGACATACCTGTTTCTGTCTATTGTACTATCTCTTTTTTCCATCCATGGATTTATTTTGCTTGATGATCACAAGATAGACTTATCCAAAAGCTTCTCAAGGAAATTGGGGTGTTTAGAAAACGCACAGGCAGATGTGCAACATAAGGATCAGCAAAATCCCACAGCAGGGGGACCACTCACCTCTGGAGGCAGGCTGCCTGAGGAGCCTTGCAGTGTGATGCAGAGTATTCCTTGGGGATGGCAGGTGAAGCACTGACTGCTCTCCCCCACTTCACTCTGCCTCACAAATGAGGCCATATACAAGGAGAAGCTGTTTCCTCAAGAGGAACCACAGCCACCAACCTCTTTCCTTACAGGAGAAGACAGAGGATGCACTGTGATGTCTGTCCATGGTGTCATGACACGACTTGCTGTCAATGCATGTCTTTCAGAATCTTTGCTCCCTATCTAAAGCATTGCTACGGGTGCTAGGAATGAGAGCAGGAGTCTTGGCTATCGGATTTGAACCAAAAGAATTCATTTGAGAGGATAAAGCTCAAGCCTGGAGGGAGAGCTTCACCACTCACCCTTGAACAACCAGTCAATGTTGACAAAAGGTGAGTTGCAATTAGGGCAGAGCTGAGGCTTATTAAGCTAATAGATTGGTGGCTGCCAGTCCTGCAAGTTGGAAGCACAATGAGGAACAAGAATTACAGAGTACAAAACAGCTGATACCTGATTGCAGGCTAATGCCTTCTGTCTACTACGTATGATCAGTTCTCAGGTAGCCAGGATGGGAGGAATCCAAGGGCAGAGTGTGTGGGTACAGTTCTGATCATTTGTCTCTCAGTCCATACTGATCAGAGTTCAGCCCTTGGGTCACAGCATGAAACACTGATACAAAGCTTCTCATAAGCCCTTGCTTTTAATTAAAGGATTATGCTGTGCTATCAGAGACTATCTTTTAGAATATAGCACATGTAGGTAGGTACCTTTCTCCAAGGTTACAGGTTGGAGGTTCTGCTCTCATCTTCAATATTTCAGTCTTTGAACTTAAACATCAGAAAGCTTCTGCAAGAGAGAGAGACAGACAGACAGAAACAGAGAGACAGAGAGAGAGAGAGAGAGAGAGAAAGTGTGTGTGTATTAGAGAGGTAGCTCAGTTTCCTAGCATGCGGGAAGCCATGTGTTTGATTCCCTAGAAGCGAATAAACTGGGTATGGTGGTGCACAGCTGTAATCCAAGGCAGAGAGGGAGAAGCAGAAGAATCAAAAGTTAAAGTCATACTTGGGGAACATGAAAAAGAGAGGAGGGGAAGAGAAGGAATGAGAATGAGGAGTACAAGGAGAAAGGAGGGCAGGAAGGAGGGCAGGTCTGTGTGGCAGCTGATGCTGTAGACGGCCCTGAGAGCTGGCCTTCTTCAATAAGCTGGCGTGGTACTTAGCCCAGACTCAGAACTTACTTCTCTCCTCTGTTCCTGCTCTCAACAATTGTGCCTCTGTAATTTTTAAGAGAATACACTCTATTCCACAAACTTTTTAACCCAGTGTTTGATTCGAAGAGCTTCTACCAAGACTCAGTTAAAAAAAACCTCAACTCTCACCTTTATTTTCTACCAGTGAACAACAACAACCTTGCTCTCAGACTTTTGCTGTGTTGTACTCAATGAATTACGGAAGCTGGGGACCTTGACCGTGCCAATGGGCTCTTTTGAACGGTTCTGGTCTCTCAGAATGATATTCTGAGACAGTGACCATGAGTCTGCAGACTATCTTGAGTCTTGCTGTACGCGGAATCCAAATTTCATATCAAAGAGAACTGTATGACACAGGGGACTTTCTACGGTGCTTAGCTAGCTGCAAGCGCTACCACCAGCTCCAAGTCTACATGTCACTTGAAAAAAAAAATCTACCATAAATTAGCTAGCAAACAAATAAACAAACTTCTGGAATTTTAATCATTTCTTTCATCCGGATTAAGGTGCACCCATGATATCTGAGAATGTTTTTTGTTTGTTTGTTTTTTGAGGTTTTTTGTTTTGTTTTGTTGTAAAATCCCTAGCAATAGCAAACAACTTGTTTAAGTTTCAGTTACGAAGCAAAGCTGAGTGCTGCAGATCTAGGCTTTCATTTGCAGTATAAATGTGTCTTTCTCTGTTTCTCTGAATAGATTTAGTTTCAGTCCTGAAAAGCCATTTCTTCAATGCTCTTGGCTTGTGTATGAAAATCTGAGTGTCCTGAGAACATGAAGTGAATTGATTCAAAGCCTTTAGAAAGCTTTGCAAAGGGACCCTGGATCTGCTTCCTTCATCAGGTACCTGAATCCGATCCTGCTCCACAAAAGGTCTTGTGAGGAGATTGTGTACCTCTGACCTGGTCCTTCCAAGTCTGTCTGGAGGAGACTGTGGAAAGGACCACCCTCCCACACTCAGTCTTTACTTGCTCCTATGGTTTCTTCAAAGTTATCTGGAGACAAAACTCCCTCACCCTCCACAGAACTGCCCAAGTTCCATGAAGTTAACTATTAACCCAGTGTCAAAACAATCACCCCATACCAGATGTATTACCAGAGTCTCTTGTAGACTTAGCTGGAGGTATCAGTCTCAAATGATGTTTTTAGATTGTTCCAACTGACAGGAAACTTTCAAATCCAAGAATGCCAAGAAACATTCTTCTCTTTTATGTCAGGATTCAATATGCAATTTGCACATAATCAGATTTTGAGAATATTTCCAAAGCAGATCAATTCATTCAAAGAACTAAATGTATATTCATATCTGAGCTGTAGGTTTAGAAAATGGTTCATGTTACAAAATGTAACATTTGAAAGTGTCCATCTGCTTCCCCCAAACTCCTAGAAGGTAAAAAGCAGGCAGAGTAAATGATATAATAAAATATGTGTCAAACAAAGAGACTTTTCTGGCAGGAGCTAGAAGGTGACTAAGAGGTCACCATGGGTGAGGAACATCCCAACTTACCAAAGTAAGGAAAAATCACTCCCTGAAGCAGGGGTGGCAGGTTTCTGCCTCAGAGCAACGGCTGAATAGTAGAGTGGCAGGTGTGGTGGCACTGTCTCACCCATCGAAATGCAACTAGACACAAGGATATCAACATCTGCCACTGGTAACTGGCTCCTCCCCATAGCTTACTCTCACATTCACAGAAGTGGGTTGATGTTGTAGGAATCTGTTTTCTAAATTGGTGCTGTATTGACATCAGAGAGCTGAGGTTATGCCCATGAGACCCTCTCAAGACTGGTACCATATTTTTTTTTTTTCTGGAATGGGGAAGGGCACACAATGCTCATAAAGTGCACTAAACCCCTTCTCTTTCCAGAGATGCACTCACGCTAACAGTTCTGGGGAGAGAAACCCATTGTTTTAGTGTCACCACTGTGACTGTGTTAAAAAATACCCTGAAAAGCAACTTAAAGGAGAAAAGATTTATTTGAGCTCAGAGCTCCCGGTTACAAGTCCATCACAGCAGGGAAACAAGGCGGCTGGAACTTCAAACAGTTAGTTACATTATAGCCACAGAAAGAGTGGAGAGCAATGACCTAACACAACACATTAGTCCTCCGCCCAGTTTCTCCATTCCTTACAACCCAGGATTCCCTGTCCAGGGACTGGTGCCGTCCACAGTCAAGAAGCCTTCCTGCTTCAGCTAGCACAATCAAGATAACTCTCTCCCAAATATGTACCCACAGGCTGATCTAGACAACTCCCATCCCAGGTCATTCTAGATCGTGTGGATTTGACAACTAAAACCAACTGCCACCGTCTTCTCCAGTAGAGCACCTTCCTGTCAGTTGTCCATATTCCTGTAACTCCCCTCACACACAGTCTTTTCAGTAACTCCACTACTTCATCAAATTAGACTTGTGGGGAAGTTTCGTTTGTTGTTGCTCTGTCTTGGTGAGTAGGTGCACACTCACTAAAGTCACACAACACTTATCTCATGCCCTCAAGCTCCTGGGAGGTGACTTCCATCAGGGAGACCACAGATTGTTAGCCTTGAGCCAGCTACTTACACTGCTTAGTATTTAAAGCAGCTTTCACAACAGGACACATTCTCCACCCTGCTCAGCACGATAAAAGGATGCCACCACCCTCCCTGCCCCTCCCCAGGTTGTCCTTCCTTCTGTTTCCAACATGCCTCACATGCCTCATCCCAGTGCCCTCTCCTCTCTCCCTAGAGGCCATTGCTTGTTCTACCCTTGTGCTACCCACTCATCCTCCTTATGCCCACTGCCTCTTCTGGACTCCGTGTGCTTTCCAATACAAGGAAAGCTACAGAAATAATTTCAAACCACTTTAGAAAACACAGTAACATAAATAGAAAGTTGTTAATTTCAATGAAACATTGCAGTATATTAACTAGTAAGACATAACTATCAAAACACAAATATTATACATTTTGTATTATATGATGTCTAGAGTGGTTTCTACCTGCAGTTTGTAGTTCAGACTGGCCTCATCTCAGATCTGTTAATGTTTCTCACCCTAGTCCAGAGAAATCCAGACTCTGGTTCTACCTGTTGGTATATATCTCTGTCTGCCTGTTCAGTTACTGTGCAGTACTGTCTGCCTGTACAGATACTGTACAGTACTGTATCTTAGATTCACTGTACCATGGCTATTTGAACTGTAATAATCCTGAAAACAATGAGACAGATGATCCTTAAATTACCTTGGAAGCCCTCACAATATAAGCAGGCATATTTCTCCTTATTTCCTAGTATCTCCTCATACCTTTCCCCCAGCCCCACAGGATACTCTTCTCTCCGCCCATGCCCCCAGCATCTGTCAATACCTGGATGGTTAAACATCTTTGTCACCTTCCCTGAAATATCTCATAATAGTGGCTGTGCCACTATCTTGCCTCAAGAGGCTTTGTGTTGTTGATACAGCTCTTCTCTTGCGCTTTATTATTCTTACAATGATGAAAGGACAAACCCTATATAAGCACAGATGCTCTCTGACATCACACTAAATCAGAAGTTCAATCAAATGGTGTAAATTTCTCTAACTTCAGACCTTGGGGGAAGGAATTGTAGCAAAGTAGGTTCAGATTTTATGGAGGCACTCAGTTTTCACTTGTCTGAGTTGTTCATCTAATGTCTCAAGTTTGCTCCCTTTGCAGTGCAGCAGCAAGCTTATGTGACTGGTTAGCTAGTTGGTTAGATGGTTGAATGCTAATTAGAGTGAACTTAAAGCCATTTCCTGCCATGAGGATACTATGGGGGGGTGTCCAGGTGCTCCAGAGCTATCTTGTGTGTCTGTGGGCATATGCTCAGATTCTGGTCTTGCCATTATATGAGCAAAGTCCTTGATATAAGCAAAATAAAAATAAAACCTCAGAGACTGTCTGACCTTGGCTCTCTGCTCTCCCCGCAGGGAGGTAGACCTTGGATTTCTCGTGACCAGAGCCCTAGGGCTGTGACTCTCCTCCCACAGGCAGTATCATCTGACTGTTTTTCTGTATCCCCTTGGTCCACTGCTTCACTGGGCCCAGCAGGGAGCTAAGCAGAAGCACCTGGTTACTAGAAGCAGATGGCTAATGCTGCCGGCCAGGGCCTCCATCAGCCTCAAGAGAAAGGCAACCAGTGATCCTAACAGGGGCTTCATGCAACAGGCGCTCACCCCTGTGAGTGCTACAAATCCACCGTAGTAATACAGCCAGTGGTGTCAACATCTGGACAGTAAAAGAAAGGCACCCGGCTCCTGCCATAGCTTAACATAGAGCAGTTGTAACTAACTGCGCCTACACGGGAGAGGGTACCCCCTCAACCAGGCACTATGCCAAGTTCTCTGGGAGCGTGATCTGGTTTACACCTGACAAAGCCTACTGAGGCGCATACTATCATTAACCCTTTGCACAAACAAGGAAACCAGATCTTCAATGGTAAAGTGACTTATTAAACCAAACACCAATAGAGGGCAGAGCTGAGGGGAGGTAAAATAACCTCTCTGGCTTTCTGAGTCCACTTATAAAAAACTCAGACAATATTTGCTGTTTCTTACATACCCTCATCTTTCTTTCTGAAAGCTTTAACCAAGCCACTCAGTTCTCTACACAGTTTCTTTGGTATTGATTTCGCAAGAGCTGTATTAGTCAATTGTCTAGGGTGTCACACCTGTCCTGGTGAAGCACTGAACTTCCTAGGGTTGTGATGTACCCCACCTCCGATCCTCAACTCTGGGGACCCTGCGGTCCTTGGAACACAAGGAGTTCTATGGAGATTATCATCAGTTTGAGGAATACTGTCAAAAATGCACTTACAAGGAAACGAAGGAGAAGGAGGAAGGAGGGAGGAAAACATTTTTATCTTTTTTGTTAAACTCTGTATCTACCAAATAGCATCATTAGTTACTTCTACTGTTCCATTGTGTTTACTTGTGCATGTGTGTGTACCTGTTCATCTGCACCCGTGGAGGTGAGAGACTGATGTTGTGTGTGATCTGAAGGATCACATTCAGGCCTCCACCTTTGTATAAAAGCACTTTCTAAGTCAAGGGAAACTCAGAGGCGCCAGCGATAGCTGGAGGGACTACAACGAACTCTCAATGGCAGCTCTGCCGGGAAGAAGAAGGGAAGAGCAAGGAAGTGGTAAATAACCCAAGCATCCGAGGTTGAGAGGATTGCAAACTTAAGAGCACAGGGCCTCCCGTGGGTCACTTGAGGAGAACTGAAGGGGAATTGAGCAGGGGATTGGAGGGGGATGTTAGGATACAAAGTATTGAAATGTAGAACAACAAAGCAAAGGAAAAATATAAAGGATGCCAATAGCAACGACAGAAGAGAATTGAAGCAAGCATCCTTCCCTCAGGCAACAGAAGCTCATTAGACAGATTTGCCATCTTCCACAGTGGTTGCACGTGAGGGTTTCCGGTCACTTCCTGGTGTGGATTATCCTGACCTCCTCAAAGGTCTCTTCCTCTTCTTCCAACCTTGGCTTGCACTAGGATAGCTCCAATGACTGGGTGACACAGCTCACCTGTCCCCCTTCCTGCGCCAGGTAAATTTCTGCCTCTGAAGCACCAGCACCCTAGATCTTCATGGCAGCTTCTGCAGTGGATTACAGGCTGTCATGATCGTATTTTACAGACTACCTTGAAAACCAGTGCCTTTAAAGTGTATGCATGACTAACTGTGTACTGGGAGAGGGCCAGTTCTGCAGTGAGTTAGTTCTGGTTTTGACTTTGAATTTATTACCCATCATTCATTATTTAATGGCAATTAGTGAGTGAATGGGCATTGAACAGGACTTCTGTCTCAACCAACGCCATGAAACTACGATGAACATGTCTCAATAACGTCAGCTTCTAAAAAGAAGTACAAAACAGAGTAGGGGAAGGGCACACACAGTGGCCCAAAAGTCCTCTTTGAGATTTTGCACTTACTCAACTCCAAAATATATAAGAAAAGGTTAAAGATTGACAAGGAGAAAAAAAGAAAAAATCAAGCATTTATCTAGCAATGTTATTGCAGTCCCCAGCATTCCATTCCCACCTCAGAGTAAACAAGGTTCTTGGAGGGAAATCATCAGACAGTGAAGATGACCCACTAAGGGGGAGAGTCATGCTGCATCCACTCCCAGGGCTTGGGGATATTCAGAGCTGCATAGGATCCCTGGGAAGTTTTCGGGGTGCTCTGCAGAAAGAGAATGCAGCATTTCCTTTGGGGTATGTGGGAGACCAACTTCAATACAGGATTCTCCTCCAGACAAGTAAAATACTAGGCCAATGAGAAAGACACCCTGCTGCTAGCTGAGGACACGCTCCTGCCCTCATCATCAAAACCCTTCCCATAGACCATGCAGAGTCTTCAAGCGTAAATGGACTTGAGTCTCGCTAGGATGGTGTAATAAAAGCACCATTCTCTGGGGAAAATTCCAGCAGGAAAAAAAAAAAGCCATAAACATCCTGGAGTGAAAGTTGAGGAGCCACAGTTGTAGAGGAGAGAAAGGCTTAGATCACACCAGGGAGATTCAGGCTCAGAGGTGAGCTTGCAAACATCTCTGAGGAGACTGCCAGCTCACCTGCCTCCCAGAGCATGGTGCAAACACCAGGCCATAGCCACTGACCTGAAGATTCTTTTCTTCCTACTTTATCATGGCCCTTCGTCTGGGAGAGGACCTGGGAGATCTAGAATGCTGTAAGAACTTGAAAGAATTGTGTAAAACAGCTGTGACTTTCAAAGTTGACAAAAATTCAGCTTGTATAAAAGCTATTAAAGGTAACCCAAGAAAATGAAAACCAAATGTGTTAGCAACCCCCACCCCAAGTCTGTCTGGATGTCCTCTCCCCAGTTCCCATCTGAACAAAGGATGCTGAGCAGACACACACCTTTGTTGGATCTTCCAAGGGGGGTGGGAGGCACTACAGCCCATGAAGCGCCTAAGCAGGCATGCTCAGAAGCCAGCGTTGCTTTAGGTTGGAAACCGCTATGGGTCACTCTATGCTTTTTATTAAACAGGAGTATTTAAACAATTAACAAAATCATTTGTACCCTTCCCATTAAGGTGGCATTTGCTTCATAGCACAAAGCTCTGAGATTCCCACAAAGCCCTTGCTGGAGTTGTGGCATAACAGAGGAGCTCTCTCCCTCCAGTAGTACGTTTTGTAAGTTCGGAGTCTCAGAAGACCTTCTGACCTTTGCGGTGGGGGTGAGATCATATTTATGCCTTCAGATAAGCTCTGAGATTGATTTAGAAGAAGGATGCAAACTGAGAAAGATCTAACAGAACAAGGCTTAGGAAAATACAGTAGACACAGCCACAGATGCTAAATCGCCGGAAGACGCTCAGGTGAGCAATGTATAAGAAGATGCATTCAAGCCAACCAATCTCCAGTGTGGGAAGATTAGTCTAAAGCATCCCAGCCTGTCACAATACCACCCTGCACCTTCCAAGACATGAAGCTGGAGGCCCCACTGTTTTGACTGTGCTTGGCACTGCCAATATATCCAGGATGTCTGGAATAAAGACTTCCCCAGACAGCAAACCACGGAGAAGCAAATCATCCTTGAGAACAGTAGCCTTTGAGAGGGAAAGGAGTCCCACCAAGGGCAAGGAAACTCCTTTCAAGGGTAGACACAGCCTCATTATCTCCTGTGTCTCCCAGTGGAAGCTGCCCTGGAGCCAGACCAGGGAGGGGTGTGGTGCCCCACAAAGCTTTCATTGTAATCTCCTGTTTACAGACACACGTCTCTGGAGTGAACACTTTGCTGGCTAAGATACATAAACCCTGTGAGAAGTTTTTCATTTTCCTTAGACAGTATTAATCCCTAGAATTACAAATCTTAACAATCTACATTTCATTATAAAATCATATAACCTCTTCTGTACTCATATGTAGATGTGAATAGTTTTCAGATCCTTCTTCTTGGTTCCCCTCTCTCCACCCATCGTTGGGCTAACTGAACGTTCTCCTCAAATTCCTTCTCCAGGTCTGCAGTAGTTTTCTCTGTCTTTTTAGTTTTAGCATTAAGATATATGAGCCTGTAGGAAGGTGAAGTCACTGTGCTGTTCACTTTGCCGGGGAGTTCCCTCTTTATGTAGCTGTCTGTTGGGTTCATGATTTGCTATTTGAACAAATCATGGACCTTCACTTTACAAGTGTCCGAGGGAAGCACTGCTGCCAAGGAGAAGTAACCAAGGGCTATACTCTATAGAATCAACTGCTCCTCCCAGCCATCCCAGTACCCCAGCCAGACTTCACAATTCACAGTTATCTTCCTGAGATGGCTGCAGGGCCAGAGGGACAAGTCCCACATCAGAACTGTCAAGGTCATAGCAAGTAGTCAGGCCCTCTCCCTGTGAGTCTTCTTGCCTTTGCTTCTCCCACCGTCCCTTTCTGCCCATTCCCCTTGCAAGACCCCTTTTACAAACACTATGAAGTAATACCAGCAACTCTCAGTGCCACTTAAAATTCAATCAGATCCTCTACTAAACTCCACAAGTTATCCACTATCTCTCTCCCTTTACCCAGACAGCAGGGGCAGCCTGTGCTTTTGTTAGCAGAATACTCGAATGGAATCCCAGACCTGTCCTGCCTGCCTGACCTTTTCCTAATCCATCAATCCTTGTCTTAATGATAAGACTCCCAGAGACATTGCTGCCTTGAGACCTCACCTTGTGACTCTCCACTTCCTCCCACTCCAGGCTTCTTTTTCCACTGGATCCTGGACCCTTCCTGGGCTGATCAGTGTTCCCATCCTGGCTCAGGTGCAATTCCAGCTCCAAGCATGCCTACTCCTTCCTGTTGCCTGGGGTACAAAAGGCCATCTGGATGGACAGGGCAACTATTCCTATGGGGTGGTGGGAAATAGGGGAAGATTCACTCTTCCGTTTTTTTTTTCTCTCTAGCAGTGTACGAAACAGGTGCCTCCTGCTACCTCTTCTGCAGATGTCTTAAGAACAACAGGGATGCCTACCAAGGGGTCTGCTGGGTGTGAAGCTGAAGGCTTTAAGAGCACAAACCATGGGTCCTGTTGACAACTGCTGTTGCCTTGCCTTCCTTCTGCCTTTCTTCTTGCCACTATCAGTGAATCTGCACCTCCTGCTCTCTTGAGGATGCATGCTAAGACCAAAGCACTTCCCAGCAAAGCAAAGGTCATTTCTCAGCTATGGGATGCTTCAGGGTCACACAGGCTAACTGGCCAACATAGTGGAAAATGCCAACTTCTCTGGGCATCCTCTTACAGAGATTTTGGTGTGGAGGAGGCAAGAATGAAGACCCTCGCTAGCTTAACCACTCTGACCTCAGACTTTGGAACTGTGAGAAAATGAAGTGTTTTGTACAATAGCACAAGCTGAGACACCCCACGTCTCACTGGAGGAAACTGAAGCCCCAGGGGATTAATTATCTTTGCCTGGGCACACAGCCAAGGAAGTACTGGGCTACAGATTCCCTCTATTTCAGTTGACATTCGAATAACCAATTAAGCTGGGATGCATAGAAACATTCATCGTCTATTAACTTTAGATGAAATCACTAGACTTTACATTAATGATTTTGATCTACTTTAAAAAGACGTTTGAACAAGGTTAGAGATAGAAATCTAGGTTGGTTCTTCTGTGTATAGATATCTAGTTTAATGCATAAAGAGAGAGTGGTGTACGTACACAAAGGAGCTTTATTAAGCTGTGAATGATCATGCCATTGTCAGGACAGTGGATGGAACTGGACATCATCATATTAAGCAAGCTAAGCTACTGCAGAGAGCTTAGTTAGATGCAGGATGCATCTGAGCTAAAATGTCTCAACTAGTCTGGTTATTTTGTAGTCTATTTTTAAAAAGTAAATTACAAAAGAACATGTAATATTCTAGTTGATGCATTCACATTTAGTTTTTCAATTTTGAAATAGACTTAAAAAGAATTTGGGCGTCAACTTGTAGCTCAGTGGAAGAACACTTGCTTAGCATGTGTGAGGCCCTGGTTTCATTCCAATGAAAAACAAACAAACAAGTAAACAGAATTTTCTGTCTCTGTCTCATTCTTTCATGAGTTTCAAAGCCTTATTTGGGAATAGTGTTAGATTTTAGAGTTGCGAAGCTATTCCAGGAAACTGTGGTCTACTTTGAACCAGCTTCCCACAAGGAACCAGTCTGCACAGCTGTGATGATTTATTCAGGGGTGCACGATGTAGATGTATGTTGATGTGGATGTTCATTCACCCAGTGGTAGCCATTGGTTCAGGCCAGAAGACAGTTTATTCTGTTGTCTAACTAAATCACTGGTTCTTAGCCCGGACATAGAAAGCTTCAGCCTGAGCCTTCCAAGACCTACTGCTGACTGAGCCACTCCGACCTGCTCATTCTGAACTCTTACTCTGCTGGTTCAACTCACTCTCTGTTCTGGGCTTCTTCTGCAGAGCTCTGCTGCGTCTCTCCTGGAGCTTGCATTGCTCCATCCTGCCTCTGTAATTGACTCGGCTGCAACAGACTCTGTCAACTGACTCTTCAGCCTGCTTCTCAGCTGACTCTTCTTACTGACTCATCTATCTGCTTCAGTTAACTGACTCTCTAGCTCCTATGTAACGCTCCTTCACTAAGCTGAGAACCTGACTTTTCTCATGAGAGTTGGGCATGTCCTTACTCTGCTAACTCTAGCTCTGATTAGTCACTTTGTCTGCCATTCACTCTGACTCATCTCAGACATCACTTCCTGTATAACACTGACTCTTGAGTTCTGCTTCTTGTGTCTGCTTCCACTATATTATTTTAGGGATTAAAGGCGTGGACCACCACTGCCTTCTGAATACTGGGATTAAAGGTGTGTCTACATTTCATCTAGACCACACAAGCCTCTGAATGTAGCCCCTGAAATGTAGACCTTAGCTTTCACACAGGGCTATTCCTTTACAATATGATATTTACATGAAAAGTGAAATTTTATATATGTGTGTATGAATGAAAAAATACATACACATGAAAAATCATAATAAAGCCCATCTCTTTGTATACTACCTTAAAATGAATGGAAAACCCTCAGTAAAGAAAAACTGACAAAGAAATCAAAGCAGGAAGAATACTGGGTCTAAAGTACATGCTCTTGGGAACTCACTTGCTTTGCCACTTTCCACCTTCTGTCCTAGGATAGACTCCAGGTACCACAGTGCCAGGGTGGCTTGCTAAATGGCAGCCCATGATGTGGGACCTACCCCCACCATTCTTCCTGCTGTATCTGGTCCTGTCTCTCTCATCTCCTCCACCTATAACCTCCATCTATAGGGAAGACTATACATTCATCCTCCTACTGACAGTTCTGGGGAGTGATGGGCAGAGAGGCTGCTGGGTGTCCTTCAACTTGGAGCTGCTTGATGTTTCCTAAGACTGGATTGGACTTAATGATTTGGAGATGCTATTTACATGTATGTATACACACACAAACACAAACACACAGATATATTGCTTTTTAGTTGAAATGAAATGATGTTAAGAAAATTAATGTTAAAAAATAAAATGAGGCACTGAGTAATTATTATTCTTTGCAAAATGTACTCTTGCTTGACTAACAAATATAGCAAATGTTTGAGGTTTCCACCAGTCTCTCTCTGTTTGCTTATGCTGAGCTAAAAGTGGTAAAGTTACCCAATTCTAGCCATGCAGTTCAGGGTCACTTAGTACATTCCCTTCAAGGCACACTCTCACCAGGACTTACTTCCAGAATTTTGCTCTGCCATGTGAAGGAGATCCCATATATGCTAAGTAGTTTTTCCTGTCTTACCTCTATCAGCTGTCCTGTTTTCTGGGTTTGTAAATTTACCTACACAGATATTTCATGCAAATGAAGTAAAAACATTTTTCCTTGTCTGGTTTCCTGTCTCAGCATAATGCTTTTGAGGTTAATTGACACCACAGCACATAACAGCCTTCTATCACTTGTAGCCATTGTGTAGAAGTGTCCACCACTTGTAGCCATTGCATGAATGTATCCACCACTTGTAGCCATGGTACAGATGTGTCCATCACTTGTAGCCATTGCATGAATGTATCCACCACTTGTAGCCATGGTACAGATGTGTCCATCACTTGTAGCCATTGCATGAATGTATCCACTACTTGTAGCCATTCCACGAATGTATCCATACAGTGTTTCTCTGGTCCCTTTTGGCTGTTTTTTGTGCTGTTCCACATTTTGACTTGGGAATAAGGCTGCTGTTAACACTCCTCACATGTTTTATTTCCACGCTGTTTTCTGTTTCAGTTTCAGGGGTGTGAGGCTGCTGGGTAATGTGTCAATTCAGTCTAATAGGAAACTTTGAACTTTCAATCTTCTGAGAGGAGTTGTAATAGTTACCACCAGGAGGACCTTATGAATCAAGTCAATCACACGAATTCCTGGCCTCACAAGCCACAAAAGTGGGACTAGAGAATTTTGAGAATAATTAGAAATAGAGGGCAGACCAGTCTATCACCAAACCTCATTGGGTCTCCTGCTCTTTTTTAAAATAATAACAATAAATCAGGTCAGCAAAGCAGACCTGTGTCTTCTCCATGATCTCCTGAGATGAGCTGTCAGTGGGACTGTATCCATGAAAGAGCCACCACACCATGGGTATAAGCTAAAGAATTGCCTCACACTCTTGCCAAAGAAGAAAAAAGATAAAGCACACCAGGAAGGTGTCATGATGATCACTGTAGCTGATTCTCCAGGAAATGTATCCACTTCAGTCCTTCCCAGGGAATCCAGGGAAAAGCTGCTTAGTCATACTTTGATTACACAACTTCTGATGCTTGTCTGAGAAGCATGTGCTTCTGATTCCTACAGTCAGGAGCAATCAGGGAGTGATGCTATTTCATAAGTCCCTTTTTCTTTTTTTTTTTAAAGTGCAAGGGCTCAACAAATGAAAGAAACATACTGAAAGGAATTCTGGTCCAAAGAGGAAACTTAGGAAACCCAGTAACACCAGATACACCCATTTTGTTTTGTTTGCTAGATTTTACTTTATGGAGTAAATGGGCAGTAATTAGGTCATGGGACAGACTAAAGCTAAGGCACAGCATTCAGTTATTTCTTCCTCTTTTTTCTTCCTACAGGGTATATATGTTATGTCTTAACATCATTAAAAAAAAGAGCAATTTCTATATTTCAGTGTTCACTTTGCTGATCACCACTGTGATTTGTGGACCCACATCTTGCTTGCCGAGACTCTTTTAGTGTTCTTGGGCATGGAACTTTTAAATTATCAAGAGTAGTAACATGAAAGAATTTGTCAGTGACATGCCGAGTGAAGAGTAGGCTCTGGTCTCCTGAGTACATCCCCCGTGTATCTGAACTTCTGTGGTGTAAATACACAATGTCATTTGTGTACTGAATCTTTCAATTTTCCAGCTATCCCTTGCCAGGATACATCATGTTGGAACAGAAAGAAGTAGAGCTATTTGCCTTGCAATTCCAATTTAGCACAGCATTTCCCATAGGAAAGATTAGCAGGCATGAATCCCCTGTGTCTCACTGGGGGAGCTGTTCTCTGTTCAGTGGACCAGGTGCTGGCCAGTGCTGGGCTTTCCTTCCATCAGTCAACAGGAGAAGGGCTCTGACCTCTTGCCTCAGGAGTCCACCTGGTTGGTCTAACCATGCACTTCTGGAATTTATTTGATCACAAATTGCTTTAATCAAAAAATGACTCCCAGGAGTCCACTGAGAGGGTTGTAGATCTAAAGATTCCTTGTAGGTAGAACTTGGATACAGGTCATGAAGTTCAAATTTACCAAAGATTTTTTTTAAGTCTAAGATAAACAAACTCAACAAGGCATAAGAAATTTAAATGAAAGTGGGCACATGCCAAAGCATGCTCACTTGGACTGCTGAACAGAACACAGGGCATCTGAGGAACAGAATAACATGTGGACCACATGTCTTCTATGACTCTTGTCCCTTTAACTAAATACCCATCATTCACTTTCAAGTTACTCTTAGGTGACCCAGAAATGTGAAGAACATTTCCCAGAAGAAGCCAATGTTTTACTCAAAATAAATGGTGACAGTTGACGTTTTGATGGGCAGTTAAGTTGTGTTATTTGTTACTCTGGAAGGAAGACAGATTGTCAATGTGGTGATTCGTTCAGACTTCCTCATTTCTAAGCAAAAACTAAGAAAGCAAGTTTGAGCAAAGTGTTTGGCTCAATTCATTGGCTTAAGCAGTATCAAGAAGCCTGCTTCTTCTGGTGATAAACCCTGGGAGGACTGGTGGCCTTTCACAGAAAGCCAGTGGGTACATTAGAGAATGGAAGGTCACCAGGAAAACTACAAGGATCAGATCTCAATAAACTGTCTTCAAAGGATACTCTTTATTGATGCACAATGGCCAGGGGACAGCCACAAGAGCAGACTCCACACACATGGCCAAATGAATCAACTGAATAAGCTGGACCACCAGGCTCAGAAAGCTCCAGTATGTTACAGAGAAGATAGAGCACTCTTCAGAGGGAAGCCTAGTGAGTCAAGGCTCTGAAGCCAGGAGGAGCTTTCAAGCCAAGCTTGAGGCCTAGACCTGCTGTGGCCTAGACCTAATGTTACTGCATAGGGAAATCATAGCCGTGCGATGTTGAGAGAGCTTGAGTGAGGGGAGTCTTGATAGTTAACGTATAGAGATGAGCTATCCCCTGGGCTACTTTCTCATTACTGTTGTGGAAGTTTATTTTTAATTATGTTTAGTGCAGTGCTGGAAAAAGGGATGCATAGGCCCTGGTCTTTTGTATTGTGTTTGCAGGTGTTGGATTTCTGTGACAGCTGTTTAGTTCCTAATGATCTGCATGTGCTAACAGTTGAATACCTGAGGAGTTCTGAAAGAATAAAAACACCTGAGCTGAGATGCTTCTGGTTCCACTGTCGATTGAGTACGGTGCTGGCCAAGATGGTGGTTCCATCTGCTGTGGTCTAGCAGGGTTTGAGTCTATGAAAATGCCCCAGTCTTCTTTGGTGAGCTGCCACAGCAGCATACTACTACATTGCCGTGATAAAAAAAAAAAATCCCAACAAAAGCAGACTGAGAGAGAAAGGATTTTTTTTGACTCATAATTCCAGAGGGATACGGTCCATCATGGTATGGGAGACAGGAGGCAGGAGTAGGAGGCTGCCTGCTACTGTACATCTGTACTCTGGAAGCAGGGAGTGAACAGGAAGTAAGACTCAGTTACAAAGCCTAGAGGTCCATCCGCAAGGATCTTGGTCCAGTCAGGCTCCATTGCCTAGTGGTTTCTCACCCTCCTCAAACAGGAGCACCAGTTGGAACCAGGTATTCAATCCTGTGAGCCTATGGGGGACATTTCACTCAAATCATTACAGCTATCCCCTGGGAGTTTATCATCACAGTTAAGGATGACTCTGCCTGTGGTGCAGTGTGACAGCCTTAAGAGTCTCTGGGATCCCAGGCTGCCCAGTGTTGGTATCCCACTTCCTTCCACTGCCTGACCCACTGGCAGATTTTCAAAGTGGAATAGAACAGTACCCTTCTGAATTTTGGTTTAATAGACTTCTCCAACCTGAAGCTGTGACATTCACAGACATGAGCAGCTTTGCTGTCTCTAGAAGGGATGCTGGAGTGCAGACATTGCCTTAGGAGTAGGGGTTTCTCTCCATACACACAGAGCATGGGTGGCTACCTGAAGGAGTTGGTGACTGTGAGTCACTGTCAGGACCATCTAACAGATGCCTAACCCTGCTCATTCCTCTTGCTGGGTTTTAATTGCTGTGGTCCTTGGCATACACCTACTGCCTTACTGTACATCCTAACCACCCTTCAGCCATCAGGAAGGAAGAATGGGAAAAGAGAAACCGTGCTCCTCCTTCAATGTCAGGTATCACAGCATCTCACATTCTACCTGACAGAATGCTCTCTTGACCTTAACAAGCTTTGGGGGGAAAAATGAGCATTGTAGTCTTTATTAGAGGTGGCAACATGAACAAGGGATTGAAAATGAGGTTTCTATCACTTAGGAAGAAAGATGAGACACACTGCTTTAGTTGATAATGTTGGTTTGAACAAACAGTTAAGCATTTTCAATTTTTCCATACCTTGGCAACTTATAAACCCATGTTCCACAGATGAGTGTCAGAGACTCCCCAATATTGACCCCTAAAAAGCAACAACAGCACTGAGTATATGCGGGAAGCATGTTCTGCCTCTGCATGTCTCTTCCTGTCACCACAAAAAATCCTCCTGTGGGTTCCTCTGTACCTCTCCAGACAAAGCCATTACAGCCATGCCCTCCCACACTATCAGCATTTCTCTGCCAGGCTGGCTGCAGAAGAGCTGGCTTGTTGAGAAACCTCCACTATGGTTCTCAGTGATGAACCAGTCACTTTCCAGGCAGTCCCAGTGTTAACTCTGCAGGGATGATGCTGGGCATCTCTCGGCTAAAGAGAAACTGAGCTTCCGGTATGATCTATGTGGGAGGCCCTAAAAGCCTTAGAGGGACCAGTGTGAACTTAGTGCAAAACTGTAGTTACTCAGTGACAGAGTAGTCAGTGGAACAGTGGGAAACACCACTTGGGGTTAGAAATAACTCATGTAATGAGTAAATGATTAATCTAGCTTTGAGTAGCACCCATCTCTTGGGTGTCCTAATGTACTTGAATCAAATAGGTTAGCTGTGGCTCAGGTAAGCAGCTCTCTGTGTGTGTAAGGGATGTGAGAAGCCAGTCTCAGTGTGCTGTGCTACATACTGTCTCCCTCACATACTGGGTTTCTTCACCCTGTAGGGAGTACTGCAATTCCACTCATGGACTGGGGAGATGGCCTCTCCATTAAAGCATTTGCTGTGCAAGTGTGAGGTCCAAAGTTCAGACACACTCTAACCCATGTAAATGTCAGGTGGATATGGTGACCTCCGTGTAATTAAACCTCAGAAGGCAGACGCCAGCTGTACCCAGATCAAGCTGGCCAGCAGGACTGGATATATTGGTGTGCTCTGGTTTGATTGAGAGACCCCTCATCAATTATTAAGATGGAAAAGAATGGAGGATATCCTAGCATCAGTCCAGCCTTCCACATGCATACAAATCTACACTGATACAAGACACATACATACACACACATGTGCACAACACACACACACAAAAAAAAAAACGTAAAAAGATAAAAACATCCTATGTCAAAGGGATCACACACTTCTGGATCTCAAAGCAGATCTTGCATACTATGCATAATGCTCATTCTAGTAGGAAATGGCTGTAGCATAAAGGTGCTGAATTGAGCAGCAGGTGTTCAAACCAACTACCTTGTCAAGGCAACAGATGGCAAAAGACATCCATGTGTTCACAAGCTAAGAGTCACATAACTGATAACACATGCAAAGGTGCAAACACCATGGCTAAGTTAGCTTGAGTTCAAATGGCAGAGATTGATTTCTTGTTAAAAGATTTCAGATTATTGTCCCCTGTTTCCCAAAGTACCTATTCTTTATTTATCTTTATCAATAACTTCCCATCGTTCCAGAGCCCGGTTTTAGTATCCTGGAATTTAGTCTTGCTTTGTGTTGTTTAATACAGATATGTATTGCTCTCCTGTGAAAGAGAAGTTCCTGTGTGTGGGGGGAGGAGGTTAAATAAACTACAGTCTTTTATTCTCAATTTAGGGAAAGAGAAAGAAAGGAAGGCCAGAAAGAAATTTTCACCAATTTTGCAGGCAGCCTTGAAGAGAGTAAGGTAGAAAATTTCACAGCCTAAGCCTGGAGAGGACTAGCTGACAGTGACTCATACTAGTGTCTCAGCTCACTATCTACAAACCCAATCTCTCAATGTTCTTCTTTGCAAGAATCAACACACAAACAACAGACAAACCAACCAATGAATTACCAACAAACTCCCACCCCAGATCTTGGTTCTTCAAACCTTTTATACTCTAAGCAAAAATACCCATAAACCCAAGCAGCACACAATCCCAAGAACAAACCACGTGTGCCAAAAACAGCTACACCTAACCAAGCTATAGCCACCAGCATCATGCATTCCAAATCCAACTAATAATCATTTACCACATCTGGGATGGGAACATAAACCAAACTCCATTTTGTGTTTTTAAAGAAACCAAAATGACAAAAAATTCTTCCAAGTGTCCTTCTATGTTTCCCTCTTCTTACTAAGGAATAAATTGTGTGATACTGATTACTTTTCTCCTCTCTCCAGGAGTTTATTAAATGAAAAACTCCTCCAACTCTTAAGATGGTCTAATCAGGTTTTTTTTATAGTCACACTTTCCTGGTTCAGCTGTCAGGGTATTCAGGAGCTCTTCCTGGCTCATAAGTAATCTTTATAATTTTTTGATGGTACCCACAATGTCTCATTTCCAATGGAAATATGGGCATACGCTCTGCCTCAGTGCAACACTTGCCCTGATTTCCATTGGGATGTTCACATCTTTATAATATATAGGTTGCTTTACCTTTGCAGATTTTTCTGTTGTCCAATGTCTTTTAGCAACTGTTGTTCCTGTTTCATTAACATTCAGAAAATTAAAGTTAGTAACGCACTATGTAGTCTATCTCCGGGGATCTTTGTTATTCCCTTTTGTCTTTCAAGCATTCCCTTTAATGTCTGATTAATGTCTTTCTATACCTCCTTGTCCTATAGGATTGTGTTGGTATACTGGTAATACTTTTATGCCATAATATGCAAAAATATTTTTCATTTTACTAGAGACATATAGGGGGAAATTGTCAGTCTTGATTTGTAAAGATATGCCCATAATAGCCATTACAAAAATAGCTGATTTTATAATTATAAAATCAGCCTTTTCAGAACTCAAGGCAGAAGGCCACTAAAATTCTAAATAAGTATTGGTAGTATGGTGTACAAACTTTAGTTTCTCAAGTTCTGCAACATGAAATACATCCATCTGCCAGATTTCCCCTTTTCTAGTACCTTTAGGGTTACTTCTAGCTGGCAATGGGGCTTGGTTATACAAGGAACATGTGGGGCATATTTTTATAATTTCCTTGGCTTGTCTCCAAGTTATAGAGAAGCTCCCTTTTAAACCTTTGCTGTTTACATGGTACTTTTCATGCTATTTTGAGGCTTCTAACACATTTCCTATTAACAATTGATCAATCTCAACATTACCTTGTACCATTGGGTGTTGCAAGTGTGAGATCTAATATGAATAATATATAATGGACAATTTCTGTCTCAAATTGCTTGTTGCAATTGCATAAATAAAGATGGTGATTCTGAATTGTCCTAAATGTATTTGGCAGTTTCTATACGCAAAACAACCCTTTCAGCATACTGAGAATTGGTGATGATATTACAAGATTCAGGAAAGTCTAACAGTACCATAAGGGTGGCATACAACTCTGATTTCTGAATTGAATCATATGGTCTTTGACTGACTTTGCTTCCTTCTTCTGACCTGTAGCCTGCCATTCCTGATTTATTGGCATCAGTATAAAATGTAGGTGCTCCAGAAATAGGTGATTCTTTCATAATATGTGGGAATATCCAACTAGTCTTTTGATAAACTGAATCATTTGCTTTTACGATATTGTTATTAATTTCTCTCAAATAATTGCTACAAGCTCTTTGTCAATCTTCATTAATTGTCCATAATGACAAAATCTCAGCATTTGTGTAAGGCAACATTATGACGCTGGATCTGTTCCTGACAGCTAACAAAGTCTTACCCTTCCCTTTATGAGTAAATCAGCAACTTTATCTATATATGTCTTTAATTTTTTACTCTGCTTATGTGCCATAAATATCCATTCAAAGATGTTTTCCTCTCTCTGCAAAGGAATCCCAGTAGGAGAATGTTTTGAGTGAATGATAACTAAAATACAATTCAGGTGCAGATCTATGTGATCTACATATGCATCTTGTAGTTTCTTTTCTACCAGAGTTAACTCTTGCTCTGCAGCAGCAATTAAATGCCTTGGACTATCTAGGTTGGATTCACCTTGTAACATTTGAAATAAATTGCTTAACTCTTATGTAGTTAATCCAATCATGGGTCTTATCCAATTGATACCTCCCAACAATTTTTGGAAATCATTAAGAGTTCGCAAGTGAGCTGGGTTGTAATGGTGCACTCTTTAATCCCAGCACTCAGGAGGCAGAGGCAGGCTAAGTTTGAAGCCAGTCTGATCTACAGAGTAAGCTCCAGGACAGCTACAGTTACAACAGAGAAACCCTGTCTCAAAAGAGAAAGAAAAAAAGATTTGCAACTGATCTCTTCTGGTCTGTACCTTTTGTGGTTGAATTTTTGTTGACTTATAACCTAGATAGTTAATAGAATTTTCTCTTGGTATTTTTTCAGGAGCAATTTGTAACCTCCAACAGGGTAAGGTTCTTTTTGTTTCACCAAATAATTTTTCTCAAGTATCTTTGTCAGAATCAGCCAACAAAATATCATCCATATAATGATAAAATAATAGAATGGGGAAATTGTTTTCAAATTATTTCTAAAGGTTGTTTCACAAAATATTGGCACAATGTTGGACTATTTAACATTCCCTGGGGAAGGACTTTCCACTGATATCTTTTGACAGCATTATTATAGTTAGGTATCATAGATGCAAATTTTTCCTTGTCTTGCTCTTGCAGGGGTATGGTAAAAAAAAAAAAAAAAAAATCTTTCAAATCAGTTTCTATCAGATGCCAGGACTTTGGTAATAATGAAGGCAAAGGAATTCCAGGCTGTATTTCTTCCATCTCAGGTGGTGCTGATGGTTCACAATTAGACACCTCATTTGGGGAGGGCTGCCTGATCTGATCAGTTTCCTCTTACAGAGGCCTCCCTTATTTTCCTAACAGGATCTTGTCCTGGACTGGAAGCAGGAATAAAATTCATTCTATTCTTCTAATATCCCACACACATATATTACTTCTAATAGTACCAACAATTTCTTTCCTCCTCCTCCTCCTTCTTCTCCACCTTCTTCTTCTTCTTCGTTTTGTTTTTTGGTTTTTTTTTTTTTAAGACAGGGTTTCTCTGATGTAACTCTAACTGTCCTGGAACTCACTCTGTAGACCAGGCTGGCCTCAAACTCACAGAGAGTCTCTGCCTTCCAAGTGCTGGGATTAAAAGCATGACCACCACCACAGAGCAATACTGCCAATTTCTTAACCTTTTTCAAAGAGGAAAAAAAAATGGTCTCTTTCATTCTCTCTTTGACTCTGTTCTTTCTGTCTCAGCAACCCCCACTTCTTTCTGCAACTCTTCTAGTTGCCTAGCCACTTCCTGGATCTTTTTTGAGAAGAAATATAGATGAAAGAGAAAGTAGAAAAAGAATATCACCACCAAGAACAAATTGCAATTTATTCCAGTGGTCACAGCTGCCATAAACACCTTTCTAGCTTCTTGAAGCAATGTATCCATACCTCCTGCCTTCCCTCCATAATATTTGAATTCAAAATTTCCATTTTTCTTTTCTATTCCATTTTCCCAAGCCCCATGTTGGTATAAAACTTGTATGTAGCTGTTTGCTGGTGTGTAGGCCCACCGAAAAAAAAAACAAGAAGACATTCTCAATGGTGCAAACCCTTCCAGACCTCATCATGGCAAGCACCATCTCTGACAGTGAAAACCAAGCATCTGAGCTTGGGTGTTTTCACTGATACAGAACTCCTCAGGTGTTCTATTGATAGCACTTGCAGATCATTAACAATCAAATATCTCCCACATAAATCCAACACCCAAAATAAACACAAAATGCCAAGACCTGGACAGACCTCACTCAACCATGCACAAAACAATGATTTTAGACATAAATAAAAACGAATTTCTACAACTCAGGGGAGTGTGGATTTTTAGGGATCTCTGCTCTCTAACTGGACAATAATCTTTGACACACATCTACTACTTCATTTTCTGCCCTAAACAACCTTCCGCCAGTAGGAAAAATGTCCTTCAAAGACAGCTATCACACGAAGATAGCCATATTGCATCTCACATTCTACCTGACAGAACTGTTCTCTTGACCTTAACAAGTTTCAAGGAAAATTGAGGAATGTAGTCTTTATTTGAGGTGGCTGTATGCACAAAGAGTTAAAAATGTGGTTCTATTGCTTAGTAAGGGAGGAAGATCTGCGAGTGGAAAGCATAGATTTGTACTTGGCAATGTTTGTTCTTCTTATAACGTGAGAAGGTGATTAAAAGTGCTTATAGCCACAGCACGTTTTATAAATTCTTCTTCATTTCTGGGTCACTTTCAATGTAGACTAGTACTTCTTCCTAGGTACCTGATATCGATAGTATCTGTACAAATAGCACGTCTCACATCACATCAATATTTGCCTTTGTACTGTTGCTTCTGTCCAAGTGAGCGTTCCATTCCAAAGGCTTTTCTTAAAATGATAACCAAAACAGACATATATTCTAACCAGCTTATGAGTAATACCAAGTCCACAGTTGTAAATCTGGGTACCTCCTGAACCACAGGGTTTTCTTTTCTTCCAAGACACCAGGTTTATTCTCCTGTCTTGAAATTGGATGGCTTCGGATGGCCTTCGTCAGAATCCTAAGTCATCACCTGGACAGTTTCCTTCATGGCAGGCGTGTGAAGATCATTGAATCTTTTTTCCTTAGAGGTGTTAAGTGTTCATAAAGTTATTTCCTAAGCCACGTTTTACAGATGTGACAATGAGTCCTGAAGATGTCAACTCCTGGTTCATTCAGGTTGTGATGGGTAATGCTGTAGGGAACTGGTCATTCAGCTTGCACAAGGTGAATTCTGAGCCATAGTTTCACGGTCTACTGTTTTTCATAGCTTTGAAACATTGCCAAGCTAAAGTGAACAATTAACAGGATGTCACAGAAATTGTCTATGCTAATCCCCTGAAATCACAGTCAGATCAAGGTTATCATGGTATCCAACTCAAATCACTGATCCTTTTATTTCTGCTATGGTGTTCCAAAGTCAGTGATGGCTTCATTAATGACTCCTACGTGCTCGACTTCTCTTCATTTTTTTCAGTGGAGACAGAGTTCTATGTTTGAAGTTTTGTTCATAGTAGGAAGCACATTTTTTGTTTTGTTTTGAATTTTCAGTTATGTGTATGTGTTTGTCCCTGGGTATGTAGATGTGACAGCAACTACTTCCTGAGGCTAGAGATGCTGTGTCTTTTCTGGAGCTAGTTATAAGTTATGAGCTGCCTAATGTGGATACTGAGAACCAGACTTAGGTCCTCTGCAAGGGGAGTAGGCACTTCTAACTGCTAAGCCATCTGTCTATCCTGGAATGTATTTTGGGGTAGAAGTTGCTTCTGTCATTCTACAATTGGGATCCTTGGAATTGAACTCAGGTCATCAAAGATGACCTGAAGTTCTACAAGAATCTCTGATGGAAGTGAGGAGGGTGTTCATGAATCACTATCGATGAGCTATGCATATTGAATCATCATTTCTGTGCCTCTCACATATGGCCGGGCACAAAGATTAAGTCAATGTCTAAGACCTCATAATATAAGGGGAGTTAGATCTGGGTAATTGATGGGTAGGACTCCCATTTTCAGCAAAGGTGTCCATGTGTACCTTGAAGCAAAGCTGGGTCCTTGGCTGACCTCTGATGGCACTATCATGTAGAGAACCCTTGATAATTCTGTCATCAAGAGATCAATACTGACAGACTAAGGCCCCTGATGACACAGCTCTAGAAGATTATATATGGCTTCTTGAATTCAAAAAATGCAGGTGCTTCACATGCCAGGAGGCACTGCATGCACAACAAGAACATCCTTTCAATATGCATTTCCTAGAATTGATTCCACAAGTAGACACAACCTCCAAAATGACCTTAGAGAGAAAACAAGTATCTCCTCCTGGCATGCCCTCAGCCTTTGCTTAACTCTGTGGATATATGAGTGGAGGTGTGGTCAGTCAGATTCTGGGTGTGTTGATATTTTATAATTTTGGCTTTGAAGGATTTTGTACACTCAACCCCCTTTTCTAAGAATTCTCCATAAAAATCTATTTGTATATGTCAATAATTCTTAGTGGTTATATTATAAGCCAGATATAATGATTTTATTTTCATTATTTTGTACTATACAGCTTTCATAAGTTTTCTATGCTAGAAAATCATTCAATGATGCTGAAATTCAAACATCAAAGAGAAGAAAGCCTGGGCCAACACTGTGAAATGGCCATGTGCCAACATGAACTCAGAATTCCATTTTCCAAGGGCAAGCTGGGCACAATAGGGAGCGTGCAGATAAATTGGCCAGAAATTGGTTAGCAACTCACATAAGACCCTGCCCAGTTATTTTGGATTTTTTCTAGCAATTTATCCTGTACACACACAGAGAGAGAGAGAGAGAGAGAGAGAGAGAGAGAGAGAGAGAGAGTCACACCTTTAAAAAAATTGTCTCTATTTTCTTGTAGATAAATTTAAAATTATAAAGTCATGCTTAAGCCATGGCTCCTACTTAAACTTTCCTCTCAAACTGTGTTTTCTCACTCTACTTAAGACAACAGGCAAATCAGTTTCATATATCTCTTTAAGTGACTAGTTTGGAGGTGAGGAGATGGTACTGTATCCAACTTCAGCATTTGCTTCTTTTTACTGCAACTGTGAGCTGATAGCTCCATTTCACAAAACCTCAACAAACTTACAAAACTGGAAGTGGGCTCCATTCATCCACTCCTCACACTGTTGGTATTAGGACTAGTAAGGGACCCCCTCCTAAACTGCAATAATATGATGGTAACTTTCAAATGTCAACCTTCCAGAACCTAGAATCACCTGGGAAGATAACCTCAACTGAGGAGTTATCTAAATCAGGTTGGCTTGTAGGCATATCTTGACTGCTGATTGACTTAGAAAGACCCAGTCCACTGACGTCATCACCATTCCCCAGGCTGAACCCTGAATAGTGTAAGAATGAAGAAAGCTAGCATGCAAGTAGGTGAGCAGTATGGATGCACCTGTTTATTTTTTCTCTACTCTTCATTATTACTAAGGATGTGGTATCTTGTCTGAAGCAAGAATGAACTTTATTCTGGAATTTTAAGCCATATAGTTCCTTCCATTCCTTATTTTGTTCAGGATATTTTAGCACAGCAACAAAATTGAAATGAGAGCACATATTTCTATGCCAGTGTTTTTCACTGGTTTTCCCAGAGAACAGATGTTAAGGCAAGAGTTCAAGTATAGAGAGCCTGTGGGCAGGTTGAAAGAAACACTGGCAGAGAAGCCCGGAACAGAGACAAGGCTAAGAAAGGGAGTAGATGTTTGAGCCAAGAGGTCTCCGGTAGTGTGACCAAACTAACTCCATGGGAGTACTGAACATTTCTGTGGAACCACAGCACAAGGCAACTCCTCAGAAAGTGGGGAATCTGAGCAACTGCCCTCAGTAACTCCAGAATCATCAGGGGCATGAGTGACTCCCCGCTACTGCACATGAATGGTTCAGTGATAGGACAGGGTACAGGCTCCATGTCACTACAACTGTTCCACTCACGTGTCCTGGATGCTCTTCAACTATGCTGGAAATCAATTGTCACCTTGCCGCTGGGGCACTTGGCCCTTGAAGAGGCCTGCAGAGAACCAGTGTCTGGCACCAGCTGTGTCCTCCTTGCACTTTCTTCTTCTGGCCTCAGCTAAAGAAGACAAGGGGACAAAAGCTTTGGCCATCACCCAAATGTGTACACTTCAGTGAGGTCCTGAAAGCAGGCTTGTTTTAAACTCCTGATTGCTTCCGGGCAGGATCTAGACATGAAAAGAGTCAGGAAGGAGCAAAGCTCCAGACATTGCTGTGTCCTTAGGTGGTGGTAGCTAGGGAATCTTCAGTCCTGTTCCTGCAGACCTGACAGAAGGTAACAGCCCCTGTTGGCACTACACCTAGGTGGTGCCATGGTCCTTGCTCTGATCAGAGGAAATTCCCTTCAGGTATTTTACCACCCCTGATACCACCAGAATCACAGACCCTTTAATTAACCAATTCAATATTAACAGGGTTTGAGGGGACATTCTTCACTATCAGAGGCTACCATCACCATTGTAGAAGTCACCAAACTGTGTGGATTCCCCCCTGGAACGTGCCTATAGCACAGCTGCCTGACTGCATGATTGGCGGATAATGGGTCTCTCCAATCCAACACAGCATTCCCTGCTTTTAAACTCATTAAACACAGCCAAAGAATCTATAGGGAGACTACACTATGGTGCCCCGAGGGGAAGAAAGTATGTATTTCATAGCAAATTGGTACTCCTGGAAACACCGCTAGGACAAAGCCACTTAATGAGATGTCCATTCCATAAAAGTAGTGGAAGTATCCAGTCTACCAACTGTGCAAGTCTCAAGACACCTGAGAAGTAGGGAAAAAAAAACAGAAAAAAAGTCACCTACAAAAGGATAAAACTCACTGGTAACAGGTCCAAAAGAAATTTAGATTAAGAAAATAAGAATCTCAAGAGAGCAGTGTTCTACTGTAGACCTGCAATCCCAGCGCTTGGGAGACTGAAGCCAGAAGACTCTGAGTTCTACATCTTTCCTCTCCACACAGCAATATTCTATTTCAAGAAAAAAAACACAAAGAAAACAAAAAGAAGAATTTCTAAAAGACCAATAGAATCTAACAAAATTTGGTTGAATAATATTAATAAAACTACAGAACGTGAACGAGAAAATCACCAAGATACTTTGAAAAAGATCTGAGTGGAAACCTTCAAAGGAAAGAGCTCAAGATGAATGACAATTCAAGTTGAAAGTTTCAACAATTAAAGCAAGTATCAGACCAGAGCTTAAAGTCAAGTATTTAGATATTGTAAAGTTAAAATAGTAAGAAAGGTAAGAGAGTATTCAAATATCTACATCACTGGAATATCTATGTGAAAGAAAAAATAGAAGACAGTAACATAGAAAACAATTCTATGAAATATAAACAAAATTACCTAACCTTGAGAAATACACATATATTATGGTGGGAGGTCTGTGTAACTTCTAATAGACAAGGCTACTACAATCAGAAAGAAGATCTTCACCATTACATATTACAGCCCAACGGACAAATGTGTAGGACAAGGAAAGAATCTTAAATCGCCAAGAGAAAAGCACTTAATAAAATTCCAGGACAACTCCTTAGACTAAGAGGAGATTTCTCAGCAGAAATCTTGAAGACCAGGAGGAAAAGGAATGACATAATTATAGCTTCTTAAAGAAGTACTAGAAGAAAATCTGAATTTTCCTACTCAGAAAAACCATCCTTCAAAAACTAAGGATAAGTAAAGACCTTACAAGACAAGCAGAAATGGATGGAAACCATCACTTCCCAGAAACCTTACAGAGGATGCTTAGAGGGAGATCAACATGCAGAAATAACATAAAGAAAGCCATACTCAATGATATTTGAAAGGATAAAAGACAATAGATGAACACTCAAAATAGAAATACGAAAGAGCTGAACCATCAACACCCTAAATCACCAAACCACACAGACATTCAAGTAGGAAGAAAAAATATATCCAAAACAGCCAGAAGAAAACCAGCAAATGAGAAACTTAAGTGATTACTTTCCAAAAAACCTTGAACAACAGTGAAACATATTATATAAGAGATACAGGTTTAGCTGAATCAATTTTATAAATGATTCAACAGTACGTTGCCAGAAATAAATTCACCTAATCAGTGAAAGCACTCAGGATGAATTTTAATGGCAAGAAAATAATATTCCAAGAAAAATTAGGTCCTAAAATGAATAGTTGAAGTTACATTTATGACCTAACAAAGTAACTTCCAGAGAAAACCATAAGAAGAATGTGTAATTACAAAATGCTGATTCATTCAGAATCATTAATAACAATTCAACAATATGACAGATTAAAACTGTCAAAGACATATGTGAAAAATTTTACTCAGTAGCTGCAGAATACCAATTCCTTCCCTCATCACATGGAATTTGTCCAGAATAAACAACATAATAGGCCACAAAACATTTTTATGAAGTTCTTATTTAAATGAATAATCCCAATAATTAAAAGTAAAAATATTTTTAAATTAGAATTTCTTTTTTGGATCACAACAGAATGGAACTAGTAAACATATAACAAGGGAGACTTTAAAAATTATTCAAATACCAGGTGATGAAACAGTATCCATTTTAATAAACAAGTCATCCAGGAAGTCAGAAGGAGAAATTTAAAATTTTCTTAAAATGAATGAATATCAGGAGAAAACACCTCAAAATCTGTGGACTGCAGTAAAAGCAGCACTATGTGAGAAATGGACAGCACTGAGGATACAGCAAAAGTAGATGTCAATCAAACATTAGCACCTCAACAACTCAGAGGAAAATGATTCTATTAAGTAGAGGAAACAAATAATAAAATTCAGAGAAAATAAATTAAATAGTCTAACACCAAAATCTACGAATCAAAAATTGTTGCTTTGAAAATATAAATAATACTAACAAACTTTCACATAGATTAAGCAAGAAAAATATGGAGAACATCCTAGATAATAAAAGTGGAAGCGAAATGGAGACATTGCAACTGATACTATGTGAGTTCAAAGGATCATTGGGGATGCCTTTGAATAAGTATATGATAACCAAAAAATATAGGACAGGATAAATTTCTATTCACGTGTAACCTACCAAAATTGAACCAAGAATAAAAGCATAAAAGAAAAAGAAGTCCAGCTAGACTAATAAAATGTAATGATATTGAATTAGTAATAAAAATATCTCTAAAAAAAATCAGAGATAGATTGCTTCACTGCTGAGTGCTACCAAACTTTTAGATAATAATTAACGTGAATGTTTCTCAAACTCTTCTATGGATTATAAATGGATGGGCCCCATTTTAATTTTTTTCTGTGAGATAATCATTACCTAAGCCTGGCAAGGACACAATGAAAAAGAGAGTCACGAACCAATATGCCTGATAAACAGCAATGTGAAGATCCTCAGGAGATTCCTCAGTAATGTCAGTTCAACAGCACATTCAAATGATCGAGCCTTATGTGCATGTTGGTTTCATCAGAAGAATACAGTACTACAGAATCTAAAAACAAATATGTCATGAATAAAATTAAAGATAGAAATCATGTGATCATCTCAACAAATGAAGAAAAAACATTTTAAATATTGAAAATGTATTTATAGTTAAAACCATAAAAATTAAATGCAGAGAGATTTGCACTTCAAAATAGCAAAGGCTCTATATGAGAGATCCACAGCCAACATTGTATTGAATGGGAGTGAAATAAAACATTTCCTCTAAGACCAAACTAAGGAAATGGTATCTGTTTTCACCGCTCTTTGCCAGCATCATACTAGTAATTTTATGTGGAGCAACAAGACAACTAAAATATATTAAAGGCATGAACTAGAAAAGGAGGGAATCAATTTAGCTCTTTTTGTAGATGGTGTAATTTCTTACTGTGCTGGGTAGTTTTATGTGAACTTGACACAAGCTGGAGTCATTTTTGAAGAGGGAATTTAAAGTGAGGAAATTCTTCAACCAGATGGGTTTGTGGGCAAGCCTGTGTTACATTTTCTTGATTGATGATTGGTATGGGAAAGGCCCAGCTCACTGTGGGTGGTGCCGCCCCTGGGCAAATGGTCCTGGGTGTTCTAAGAAAGCAGTCTGAGAAAACAATAGGGAACAAGCAAGAAAGCAGCATTCCTCAATGGCCTCTGTACAGCTCCTTCCTCCAGGTGCCTGCCTTGTCTCATCTCTGACATGACGTCATGATGGATCGTGATCAGAACACGTAAGCTAAAGCACACACTCTCCTCCCCAGCTTGCTTTTGGCCATAGAGTTGTCTTACAGTAATAGAAACCCTAAGACATGTACATTTAAAAAAATATGGATACTCCACCAATGAGACTATTAAGGCGTCCAAAGATCTGATCAAGTGTCAGGACAAAAATCCAACATGAGAGGTCAGAAGTGCTTCATGATACCGATGTTCAAAAGGCCAAGCAAGAATGAATGAACAGAACCCATTCAAAATGGTTAGAAAATATAAAAGACCTAGAAGCAAATTCAACTAAGGAAAGTTATAAAACACTGATAAAGTAATCAAAGAAGATACTAAAAGATGGAAAGACATCCCTCATACTAATGGAAAAGAACAGTCAATACTATTCAAGTGTGTTTGTTATCCAGTGATTTGCCAACTCAATGCAGCCACTATGAAAACACCAGTTTTGTTATTTACAGAACAAGAGAAAAGCAGTCCTAAAATCCATCTGTGAAACACGAAGATAATCAAAGCAATCATCAAAAAAACAAAATCAAAACCAGATGTATCACAGTTCATTATTTAAAATCATACTGTAGCGGCAGAGTAACAGAACAAGCACAGTGCTGATAGCAACCAAAATACAGACAAATGGAACAGAATCTAGAGCTCAGAAATAAACACATGCGTTTACAGCTAGCTGATTGGACATAGTCACCAAAACCACATTGGACAAAGGACAGACTCTTTCCAGGTGTTGCTGGGGAAAATGGATATGTACGTGTAGATTAAAAGTAGATCCCTATGTCTCACTGTACAAGAAAGCAAATTATATTACTTAATGCATGAGCAGTGAGACTCATTGTTCAGAGTAAAAATTCTGAAGCCTGAGTCAAGTCTTCTGGCCTGGAAATTTGGATTTGCCTGGGCCCTTCATCTGTGCTTACCCTCAGGCTGCATTTGTCTTCTTCAGATGCTGTGACACAGTACCTCAAGCTGCATAGCTTAACCTACAGAATTTCTTTCTTTCTTTATCTTTTCTTTTTGTTTGAAAATTCATAAATGCATTATAATGTGTTTTGACCAAATCCTACACCATTCCTTCTCCTTCAATTCCTCCCTTATCTTTCTCACAAATTTCCCTCCCAACTTCATGCACTCTGAAAGAAATAAAGGAAAGAAGGAAGGAAAGAAGGAAGGAAGGAAGGAAGGAAGGAAGGAAGGAAGGAAGGAAGGAAGGAAGGAAGGGAAGGAGGGAGGGTGGGAGGGAGGGAGGGAAGGAAGGAGGGAAGGAGGAAGGAAAAAAGGGAGGAAGGAAAGAAGAGAGGAAGGAAGGAAGGAAGAAGCCTACTGACCACTGAGTAAGTTAGTGTTGCCTGTATGCTCATGAGCGGAGGACCATCAGCTGCAGTACGGTAGCTTTTGGAGATCTGGACTCTTGAAGAAACTTACTTTTCCTCCTTCAGAAGCCATCAATGATCAATAGCTTCTCATTCAAGGTTATAGCTTCATAAGTCTCCCCCATCCATTCCAGGATCATTAGCATGAAGTCTTAGCTACTATGAGCTCCTGTGTACAATAGGCCTGTCATGTCCAAACATCCAGTGTAAATGAACACTACCTTAGGCTGTCAATCTTCTGGTTTCTCTTGACTCATGAGTCCCAGGGAGGAGATGTGATATAGAGATGTGTGTCCCATTTAGAGCTGAGCACATCACAGCCTCTTATTCTCTGCACTTTGGCCAGTTGTGGGTCTCTGGTAGTCTCCATCTACTGCAAAAATGAAGCTCCTCCAGTAAGGACTGAAAGATTCACTAATATTTGAGTATAAAGACAAGAATGTATTAGCAATTTATTACTATGTCCAGTCAGCTGAAAAATAGTGTTAGGTTCTCCCCTAGGGTGTATGACATGGTCAGTCATGGGGTCGGCTCACTTAACAGTATTCACATGAGTTTTGTGTTATGGAGTGAGCTTTAAATCTAGTCAGAAAGTGATTGGCTTCTTCTGTAACATTTGTGACATACTATGCCTCCAGTGGAAATATCTTTCCAGATCAGTAGATAGTATAGCTTTCAAGGATCAAAGATGGCCACAGTATTATGAAATATTTATATTTATTGGGATAGAAGACCCAGATAAAAGCTCATGGAGTTGTGGTATCTGGTTTGGGTTTTCACTGTACGCTCAGATCATGTATAGAAAGAGAGGAGCTTCATGCTTCTTCCTGTTCATACGATGGCTTCACCTGTATCTATTTATGAGCGATTCTCAGGACATCAATAAACTTTCTTCTGCTCACATGTCCTATAAAAATATAGTCACATTAGTAATTTGGGCTTTAATGTTTGAATCTGGGGAAACACATTTAGTCCATAGTATTCCGCTCTTGGGCCCTCCTAACATATGTCCTTCTCAAATGGAAATGCACTCGCTCCATGCCAACAGTCCTTCACAGTATTGATTATCCAGCATCAACTCTAATGTCCAACACCTCATTTAAATATTACCTAAATCAAAATGCATGACATTAGAAAATCATGAACCTCCCAGGACTTTCCTCCAGGAGGAAGCAACTTAGATCTTCTGTCCAGAGCCTGGGCTGGAACCCCAGAGGGTCTATGTTGTAAGCTACAGAGCCATAGCCAAGTCCAACACAGGTGAGTGAGGACACCTCCAGGTAGAGCCAATAGCAGGTATGGTGCTTAACCACCTGAAATAAAGTGACCCTTCATTCTTTCTCTCCACTCTCTGGGACACTTGAGAAATCAGACACCTAGTCCTCAAATAACCACTTGTCCAAGCTCACTTTGCTACAGTGCCTCATGTTACAAAATGACAGCAAGCACAATGTGTTAGTGAGATCCTGCAACACAGTATTGACATTTTCACAGACACCTGAAAATTTAATGTCTGAGGCCAAATAACTAATTACTGAACAAAGAAAAACACAGAGCTTAATTCACTAACGTGGGTGTGTGGAGTTCCGACTAAGGAATCTAACTTATCACACAGAGAGTAACTACTGACTATGCAGAGGAATATGCAGTTCATTTTATGTTACAATAAAATTTTAAATTTAAAAGACCTGATGCACACAGGAGTGGAGGCATGGCATAAGTTCAGTCTTACAGGATGCATAGAGCTGAAGAGGCAGAGGACCTGGTTTGTGCTTTCAGGAGAGACATAATCACACTGAGAAGCACCAAGTTTAAGTGATCTCAGAGCCACTTTGAGGGAGGAAAAGCCTCTCGTGTCCTGCTTCACAGCCTTTCCCTGCCTGGGAATTCTGGAATGTCCACTGAGAAATCATGGAATGTCTCAGTGTGTCATCCTTGGGAATATTTGTTCTTTAAGAACATAGTGTGGGAATCAACAGGGCTAGAAATAGAGATAATATTTAAAAGACAAAAAAGTCTCCACTAAGCAGAAAATCTCTGCACCCCCCCCAACTATGTCTTCAGTAATTCAAAGATGTAGAACATTCTAGAAAAAAATTTTCAAGGAGATAATATGACAACACTTGAGAGCAAATCTCTACAAATTGGTTCTTTGCTGAGGCTCACAGCAGTGAAAGCCAAGGACCTCCCTTCTCTGATGTTACAGGGCATCCATACCTGCCCAGATGAGATTCCTGAGGAACTCTGTACATGTCACCCATGTAACAGCTGGGTTGTTGACAACTCCAACTGTCAGTCATTAATCTCTACCCCACACTTATCAGTCACTAGCTTCTGCCCATCTCACCTGTCACTCACCAACCTGTGCCTACTCCACCTGTCAGCCACCAACCTCTGCTCATTCTGCCTGTCAATCACTAACTTCTCCCACAAATACACACTGATTACTCATTAATCCCTGTCCAACTCACCTGTCAGTCATTAGCCTGTGCCCACACTGCACTGTCACTAGTGTCTGCATGGCAGATTTAAAACTGATAGCAATTCCCAGTGTGTACAGATGAAATGGGACTTTATTTGTCCTCCATATTTGAATTCCTCACATGCCTCATTTGCTTAGATAATTACAATAATCAAAGACCACACTGAGTAGAGTCTTGCATTATAAGTGCATTTATCACTTAATTTAAAACAAAATTCCCAGTTCCCACCAGGCAGCTCATCCTGCTGTCTATTTCCCACTTGCCTAGGCTGGCAACTTAGTTTGAGGACTAGGGGCATTGTTGAGATAGCCGGGCCTGGGGTTCATGAAATACCCAGCAAATGTCTCCTTCCCTGTGAATTCCCCAGGCTTCTTAGTATTCCCATCCTTCCAGCCCTGTCAGTCTGGATGTCAATGTGTAAATAATTCACCTTGAGTTTTCCATCCAAACCAGGGCAGGTCCCAGTTCTAACCAGGCAACAGGAATTCTTTGTGTGTCATACTAGAATGTTCCCCTTCACCAAGACTTCGGCTAACACCTCTGCATACCTTTCCTAGCCAGTGACAGCCCAGTTTCTGAGGTTTTGAGGAAGATGGTCTCCCTTGAGAATTGAACTTCATTCTAGTGTGGTGACCTCACATACATAGTCCCAGCACTTGTGGATGAAGAGGGTTAGCATGAATTTAAAGTCAGCCTGGGTCTCTTCTTTCCTCTTCTTTTTTCTCCCTCCCCTTGCCTCCCCTCCTTCCTTCCTACCCCCCTCACCCACACACACATTCAGCAGTACTTTATGATCTGGTCCCCAATTCCTAAACAGACAGTTTCTATTCTAAAACCTAGACCATCTAAACCCAGTACCACAGATATTCTGTCCAGCCTATGGGTGCCAGGTGCCATCAGCAGGTGTGTCCTCTGATATTCAGACATAACAAGTGGTTTCAAATGACTGTGGTCATCCAAGCCCATTGCATCCAAGGTTTTCTCAGGGTCACTGGTTTAGGCTGAGGATTCAGTACCCTCACAGGTCACCTCCTTCACAGACCTCTCAAACTCCTCCTTGGTATTCCTGACTGAGGGTAACACACTTTCTCTGCAGTGGACATCTGGTCCACCCCTAGCACATAGGTCCACAAGGCACTTAGATGATAGTCTCACCTAATCCTTCTTGAGGGTGGAGCCCCTTGACTGCTGACAGGCTGTGAAGAGCAGCCTGTGTGGATTCCATTTCCCAAAGTTGACTTTCTGTAGCAAGCAGACACTCTTTGTTTCTCAGTGGTGACACTCTGCCACTGTCAGGCACACTATCGCCTTCTAGTGTAATCTACGACCAGATGGGTGTGTCTATGTGAAGAAAGCAGGGCAGTCTTTTTGACATAGATATGAATGAGGACTCATGACTCCATACTGGTACTCCCCGGCCTTGCCTATAACAAAGCTGACTCACTTCAATGTCTGGCTAGTCTTTCTAACCTGGGCTGGAGGGTGAGGGGTAGTTTTGACATCTACTGCCCCAAAGATCTGGCAGGCTCTTGGAGCTCAGACTCTCACCTCAGCCAGTTGTGTGGGGTGGCTATACCAGGTCAAGACTGGCCTCTCAGGCATGCCTCCAGTCCTTTAACCAACAATCAAAACTGACCAACACCAGCAAAAATTCATTCATATTCACATATGGAAACTTTAGGGTATAAATATTTTTTCAGCCAGAGATCCTAAAAGACAGTTCATAAAACACACACAATTAGCACTTCCTATTTGTAGTGAGTTAAATAATTGAATAATGAGGCTCAGGAAATCAGGCTCTGCTTTCAAAATCCATGAATTGTCATTAACTTTCTTGCAGACATACTGAAAAAGAGATCTTGAGAGACAGACATCATATTGGTTATCTGTATAGGCACAAGATGCAGTCACAGACACAGGATTTCCCTGGAGCCTCTGGGGCTAACTCCATTTTAATGACATGACATTTTTTGAACCTCTGGCTTCTGGGACTGTTAGGGAATTGATGTGTGTTACCCGCAAACACTGAGCGTGTCACCATTCGTTACTGTACTCCCAGGAAATGAATGTATAGGCAGAAGCTCATGTAGCCCTCTGTACAAATACATGGACTATCACCGCCCTTAGCAATTCTGAGTGTAGGAACTAAAATCTAGGATGCTCCAGAGTCAGAACCCACACTCAGGTCATCTGCTACTTAACAGCTGCTGCCTCAGGGCCAAGGCTGGCGCTGCCCACTGAATCTACTCTGTTCCCGAGTGTCCACATGGTTTTAACAGCATTCAGGACTACATACGCAAGCTACCCAGGATCTAAACTCATAAAGTTTTGGTCACTCTCTAGCTGCCCCAACCAGGCACAGTATCTTGTTGAGAGGCACAGATTCATTTAGTATTTCTGTACATAGGAAGAGCAGGCACACTAGAAAGATTTGGTGAGTGGGTGTGTTACAAATAACATACTGTGGCTTTGGCTTGGAGAATGTCAGAATGTAGGACACATCACAGAGTCCCGTAGACCCTTGGGAACGCAAAAATTATCCAACCGCCAATGAGGTTCCACCCTCTAAAGAACTATCTGCTTCCTTTTGTTGCCTTATCTCAACCCATAGTCCCTCAGACACATATTTCTCTCTTGGAAAAGCCCAGAAACATGCAGAAGATGTTCACCTTGTATCTTCCAAACCCCTAAGGAGTGTGCTAGCCAGAACTGTCTGGAGAGAGATGAAAGATGCACCCAGTGGGAATTATTGACCATGAACTTTATGACCTGATACAACAATGTGGGTGATGTTGGGGTAGTCATATGTATCATGGAATGAAAACCCACCCAGCTTCTGTGTACACCAAGCTGTACCAAAGACCACAGGCAATCCCAATGATGAAGACAGACACTGGAAGAAATTGATTATGAGAGTAGCCTTGTTGTCACTTCACTGAAACCCTAGGACATGCTGAAGAGAAAAGGGTCTTCTCTGGACAGCCGTCATCTCTAACATACAGGCAAAGACTCATGCCTCAGACCTCTCCTTTGCTCGGAGCTTTTGATTAGCATCTGGCTGTGCAAGACTGCATCATCTTAGTTTTGAACCACTCTTGTCCCTTTATTTTGTCTCACTGCTGTTACGTGTGTGCCTTAGCTGTGCTTATTGGAACCAAAGAGTCCTTGTCGGATGCCTGCTGAGTTCTATAAGCACCACAGGGCCCCCAAGTGGATTAGAATCCCTCTTAGAAGCCACCTAATCTTTCTTCCCTTATAGTCAGTCAGTCTACCCTCATCCAATCTTTATTCCCTTATAGTCGGTCTATTCTCTCCCAATCTTTCTTCCCTTATTGTGAACCCTGAAGATGATATTGGTGAAACCTCAATAATGGGAAATATGTGGATACAGGGTGGATCAAAGGGCTTGACTCTGCTTTTTGTACTAAAACATGAAGGTCCCAACTAACTGCCAAGGGTACGGATGATGAAAGCGGCCAAGTATAGAGGTGAGGGAAGGCCAGGGATTAAGCTTCTGCAGTTAAGAAGTTTCTCACCAGATAAACTGTCTTCCCAGCCAGCCCTTCTGTTTGGGGTAGAGAAATGAAGTTCCATCAATCTACACACTAAACTACATGATAAAGTATGTTTCTCTATGCCTGTCATGGAAGCAGTTTGAGGATAGCCTAAAAGAGCCTCTCTTTTTAAACAAAATACTTTATTATGTATTTGGGAATATAATACATACTATGCATTTTTATCATATTCAGCCCTCACTGCTCCCTCTAGCACCTCCCTCCCAAACCCTCTTCTACCCTTTCGAGCTCTGCAGACACACACACACACACACACACACACACACAATGAATCTTTTAGCTCCTGATGTCCCAGGGGAGGGAAGAAGTGTGTTTTCTAAATGTTGAATAAGGTGACTTGATTTCAGACAATTCCATCATCCAGGCAAATAGCAGGTACTAAGCATTCTGTACAAGAGACAGCAGTAATCAAAGGATTCTGAGATAAGCTCAGTGATGAACAAGGGGGTGTGATCCTGGTGATAAAGAGAATAAGGCTAGGGTAAGGAGATGGGTGGATTATCCATTCTGACAATCTCTTGGGCTTAGACCAAAGCCACTGCAGCTCCATGAACTGTAACTTAGGAAACGCGGTTTTTCTTCAACGCTTGACTTAAGAATTCAGAGTTTCTGATTTGGCGAAGAGCAATATGCCACATATTTAAGTGAGAAAACATCATTGAAGAGGTATAACCCACATTTCCACTAATTTTCTTTATTTTGATTATTATATGATCAGATTATTTTCAAATTACTTTACAGGACATTTTCAGATTTAAGTATCAAACTGGATTTGGTGTAATACTTGAGGAATGCTGTCAAATATATTCACCATTTTGACAGCAGAGGTATAGAAAAGAGAGACTCTGAGAAGCCTGTGTTTCAGTTAAGATCTGGAAACCGAGTGGGTGAATATCTCAGGAAAATATGTCTGAGTCATCAGAAGAAAATGAAAGTTTGCAAATTCAAGAGATTTTTACAGACACTTTTGTTCACAAAGAAATATGAACTGAGGCCCTGAGTTCAGATGCCTAGCATCCATGTCGGTTGCTCCTCTGTAACTCCAGCGCTGAAGAAGTGGGAGACACAGACAGATACAGGGTGGAAGGGGCTCAACTTAGAGATCACCAGGGAAGAGCACTGTGGATTAATAGTTCATATTAGTATTAATATTAATTTTAAGATGGATTTTGGCCAATTTCTCAGGTTCTTAGCTTCATAACAGAACTTGAGTAGAACTTGACTTCACTTTTCTGCCCTCTCTTCCTTCTCTGATCCTTGAAAGTATTACAGAAAATATGAAAGCACTACTTTATTAACCTTGTTGTGCCCAGTGTTTGAAATCCCCCTCCTCCCCAGGCACCACCAGGAGACCACCAGCTCTGATACAAAAGCATACATGTGTTCTGGTGTATTTCAGCAGCTGTGCTAGTCATTTAGGGTACTCTCGGTTTATCGAATTTATTACCATTTAATTTAATTTATTTAATTTAATTTATAGCTCCCCAACAACAAACATGCACATATGTTTAAAAAAAAAAAAAAGTTCCCAAGAAGGAATGGCAGGATCTCTGTACAGAGCGTGAGCTCACAATGTTTCAGGCAAAAGTGATGTCAAGACACTCCGCCAGGCCCACCTGAAAAGCACAAACTCAAAGCTGCTAGAGAACCCCTCCCCTTCCCATCAACTTTAAGCAGCAAAACAGCTGACTGACAAAACAATAAGCCACACTTGCATCCAGTTTCCCCTTCCACCAAAAGAAGGGTCAGGGAACAGAGATGTTTCTGCAAGAAAAGCACCGTGCACCCAGGAACACCTCCTTCCATCGCTTAGACTCATGAAGGGCCATGGGGTGTGGGCGTCACAACAAGATTCTCTTGCTATGTTTTTAAATTATTTAAACAAAACTGAAATTATGAAGAAACGTGAGATGAAAATGGGGAGGAAATAGAATAATTTGTTTATTTTATACATCCTTTCTGGTGACATATCCATAAAAGACCCAAACGTGTAGAAACTGTGAGTTCAGATCAGACCAGAGCTTTAGAAAATCAAAAAGTAAACTTTAGTAAAAGTCAAATAATATGGGAAATAAAAGTGGAGAAAGGTCAAACCGCTGTCCAGAGAAGAGCGCTTTGGACCAGCAGGGGCACACAGCAAGGCGGAGGATGCTGGCGTCAGCAGCGCGCAGGGTGCTGGTGTCCGGAGGAGATGAGGTCAGGACTCTGGCAGATGCCACGGCAGCCCTACAGAGGCAATGCGTGTCTAACGCTAAATGTCAGGTGCTATGGGGTGGGGAGGAGAGGTGGGGAAGTGAGAAGGTGCAGAAACTATTCCATATATATTCATTCTGTAAAATACACTCCTGATTTATGAAATAGTAACTATGGGGAAATTAATTTCTCCAAAGAGGCGATGCAGACAAAGAATGAAAAGAATGACAGAAAAGAGCAGCAATGGAGGCGAGAGACCTGTGCCGCACAATGGAACGCGCTGCTGTGCTGCAAGTTCACTGCAAAGAATTCCAATCAGTAGAGGAATTCTTTAAATCCCAAAGACAACGGGGCAATGCAACTCACGGAGAGAGTTCCCACAAGCCCCTGTGGTTCTTCAAAATATGTGTTTATGGAGAGTACTTGTGTGTGTCTTCCTATTGAATGAGGAAGGGTCCTCCATTGTAGATTCTCATCAAGTGCCTCAGTTTTATAGTTAGCCATCCTAGAAGGTGGGAGGCTAAGCTAGGAGGACTGCTGTGTGAGCTGTGTGAGTTTGCAGCCAGCCTGGAACTACATAATAAGTTCCAGGCCAGCCTGCACTACAGAGTAAGACCCTGTTTCAAAACAACAATTGAAAAATTAAAAGCTTTCAAATCTTCTTAAAAGAGACCCCCATAAGAGAAATATGCATTTAAAACAGTTACAAGAAAAAAGAAGACACCAGCCTAGTGCCGAAATCCCAGCGCTTGGGAGGCTGAGGAAGGAATTGCAGTAAGACTTGCCACAGCTTGGGTGACAAAGCAATGTTATTCATGAGAGAATAAAATAAAGAGGGGGTAGAGGTGGAGAGACAAAGAAGGAAGGGAGGGAGGGTGGGAGGAAGGAAGGAAGGAAGGAAGGAAGGAAGGAAGGAAGGAAGGAAGGAAGGAAGGAAGGAAGGAAGGAGAGGGAGAGAGGGAGGGAGGAAGGATGGATATGGATAGACTCTGTCATCAAACGAGGTCACATTTTGACACACCAAAACTTTAACATAATGATGAGGAGAGGATGAGGCACAATCCAGCCCTTGAGAGGACATAAAGATCCTTTTCAGCTGTACCTGGAGAGGGTGATGGGAGGTGAACAGGAAGCCTGACTCTAATGGAGTTGCTACAGGCTCATGAAGTGTGGTGCCTATCCGTCCTCAGCGCGATCCTGCCTGCTTTGCACTCAAATATAGACAGCGCTATCTGAAGTATCCGAAGGCTGGTCCATGTCTCAGGTCACTGAGCAGGTAGCATGGTACTATTGTTTGAATCTGACCTGTGTCTGCAGGCTCATGTTCTGAGCACTAGCTATGATTTAGTTGGAAGCTACAGAGCCTTAAGAGGCAGGGCCTGGATGAGAGATGTAGGTCATCAGGGAAGACCTTTGAAAGTAACAGTTGCCCTGGGTCCCAGCCTTTGTTCTCTGCTTCCTGGTCCACACCACAGGAACAAGCCACTGCTTATGCTCCTGTTGCCACGCACCAAGGTGTTGTGCTTTGCTTCTCACCCTGATGGACTGTGATCCTCTGGGACTCTGAGCCAAAAATAAATCTTTCTTCCTTATCTGTGAGCTGCATCCCAAAGGAACTAACACCTATGGGGAACAGAAGCACCAGTGTAAACCTGTAAACAGATGAAGCTGTTAACAGAAACTGGTGGGTTGGGGTAAAAAAGACCCACATTCTTCTACCCTTTTCTTCATGTGACCTTGAAGCTCTGCTAGGAAGCCCTGGTATATATTCCCCTGAATTGGGACAGCATGTGGTCAGCAGAATGTGTGACAGTCTCAGGCTAAGATCTCAAGGCCTTTCATGGAGCTGCTCCTAGGGAACCTGGCAACCAGTCTGACAACATGCCCATGCCAGACTGCAGGGTAGGACCAGGACCACGGGCAAACTGAAAGGCAAAAGAGTGAGGCTGACAGTCCTCTCGTTGGCAGCTCTTTCACATTCTATGGTTTTCTATGTGGCAGCAGCTGACTGACAGCCAAGATTCCCCAATGACTATTCCCTTTGGGCATGGTGGAATAAAGTAGGTTAGCCAAAGGCCCCAGTTTGATGGACTTCGATGCTTGGCTTGGAAGAATACAACTGTATTTTTAGTTTTGAGGTGTCTGAATGACAGCTCTATTATAGAGTCCACATTGTGGCAAGGGACACATGGACATCACTGCAGGGCAGGTAGAATACTGGTACAATTCTTCATGTATGATAGTGGGCATCACAATTTATGATGAAAAATTAGCACAATAACTAAGTAAGGACAAAAAGAGGAAATAAAGGGGATACAGGAAAGAGAAAAAACCTGCAATCTGGAGTCCGATTGCAGCTTCTTACCAGCTGGGATTCGACAATGGCTGTACAGTTAGCATTTGTTGCGAAGGTTGTCAACATGGATAATACTCCTTTCATGTAGAGATATTTTCAAACAAGAACATTAAAGTAGCAATGCATCCCACTTAACACATGAGCATATATGACCTTGAGAGTGACCTTACTCCTGTCCCAGATATTTTTAGGAATCTCACAAACAAAGTGTTACATTGAATATACCCTAGCTTCCTGCACATCTTTTGTGATGTAGCATTTTACCTTGTCAGCTATAATTCTATACTGCCCATTCTCCTTGGGAACAACCCTCTGAACTCCTACCAGACATTTAAAGAAAGTAACTTCAGAATGCACCAAACTCATTATATGTCACAAATATAGACAATGAAATGTGACCTTCTTTGGAGAAGCCCAAATCCATCATTTGGGGCATGTCCTGTTCTTCCAATAGCTTTCTTTTCTGCTGACCATACCCACACACACTTAAATCTGTGTATAGAAAGAAAGAAAGAAAGAAAGAAAGAAAGAAAGAAAGAAAAAGAAAGAAAGAAAGAAAGAAAGAAAGAAAGAAAGAAAGAAAGAAAGAAAAGGAAAAGAAAGAAAAAAGCTCTTTAACCAACTCTAACTCTACTTCGTGCTGACTCATTCAGAAATTCCTTTCTGTGGTGAAATCATGAATCCCAGTTCCACCTGAGTGGAGGTCTGTGTCAGCACAGCAGGGCTGTGTCTCCTACTACACCATTGCTTACACAACTCAAAATTATATAGAGTGAATGGTGTGTGATCACAGTGACAAATAGTGATTATGAGAAAGTACTGTACACCACAGTGTAAACTGTTACAATCGTAGCTATGCTTCTCCACATTTAGTAAAGGAAGGAGCTCACAAATGCACAGTTTTAGACTCAGGCCCCAATGTGTGTTCTTCTTGCTTTCAATTTTCCTTTCTTCTTTTATCTGTGAATGGTGACATCTCACAGTGAAGAGGAACAGAAGTCTTGCCTCACGGTGAGCAGAAGATGGCAGGCATCCAGTATGGTTTTCCCCTACCCTCTCACCATCAGGAAAGTTCTGGCTTGCACCAGGGACCCAGGGATTGTAATCCTATCTTGGCTGCTGCACTGTGATCCGATATGGCTTGATCAAGAGACCTTGTTGAGAAGTGAGTTTGCATAGGACTTACCAGCTGGTACAAAAGAGAGGTCCTTCCAGCATCCTGACTTCTAAAGCTGTTTGTTCTTCCTGTGTTCACAGGAAGCCCTAATATGATAGATACATAGCCCCAACCCTTATATTTGCCATACTGAAAATTTTAAATTTATTCCATAAAAATATTTTTTATTATTTCTTACTATGCTTAAGTTTTATGATGGAGGAAAATTCTATTTTCAGGTCTAGAAATCACCCTCTAGTGGGATCAAAGGAGAGCTGGGGTAGAAGTGTCCTGAAGTGTGACCTGGTCCAAATCTGCCATGGGATAGGGGATTTGGGAGAGAATCAGATACGGTCATCTGAACCTTTTTCTCCTCTCAGGCACAGCTGCTCACCTGTGATTTTCAAGGAGTATTTCTCAGCCCTCCAAATTGCAAACTTACTTGGCAATACTGTGTATCCGCTGATGGAATTGTGCTCTTTCAATCTGCTTAGAGTGCTCAGTACTGACCTAAATCTTTCAGAGAAGAACATGAACTGAAAGGTTTCCCATCAGGAACTTTCATTAGTATCCCCTTGGAGCATCTATGACCAGGGTGATCCCAGATATTTGGCTAAATCCTATGTATAGGGAGACCGGGAACCATAGTACAGACTAAGGAGTACAGACTAAACATCCCTAGTAGCATATGTGTGTGTGCGCGCGCACACACACACACACACACACACACACACACACACACACACACTCTGTCAAGCCAGGTGTGTGAATGGCAGTTTTGCCTTTGAGGTAACATGTCTATATCAGCTTGTATTATGCGGTTTACAAAAGCCTAATGACAAGACTAACTCCTGTATATGATGATGTTTCCTCATGGAAAATGGTTCTGCTTCTCCAGTATGGAAAAGGTTAATCAGAAGGTGAAAAAATAGCACTTCATAGGTTCTTTATCCCTGATGCTTGGTTAAGCACTTTCTATGTTCTCCTTTTCACGTTCTCAAAAGTCTTTTCCTATACTGCTGAGAATAGAACCTGTGTCCTCCCTCTTGCTAGGCAGGTGTCTGCCACTGAGTTACACCACCAGGACTTCTTAAATGAGGGCCTGCTGTCAGAAGGGAGACAATGCCACCTGTGATTAAAGAAGGCAATGCATAGTTCTTGCATAAAGAGCCAACAGTAAGCCTGCTGGACTTCACAGGCCACTAGAGTTCATTGCTGTCCCAGGCGATTTGTAAACCAATGGCCCACGTTCCAAAACACCTGAATTCACAAAACCAGGCAGCAAGGCGGATTCTATACAGGCTGTAGCATGATGACCTGCTTCTAAACAAAGGTAAAGGAACGCATCCATAAAATTAGATCTCAGTGCTGAATTCTCAGGAAGCTGCAAGGTTAAGACTGTTTGGAATCTTGCAACATGTGTACTCCGTGCTTTGGGGTGGGACATTTTTATATTAGAGCAACTCACTTTCTAATTTGGATTTTATCTTCTCTATATACATTTGGAAGACCTGGCCCCAATATTGTAGGGCTAAACTCCATGAAATGTGGCTATTTAATTCCAGCCACTTCTTTCAAGAAGGATGCCTATTCTGTTGTTTGCCCTAGTCCCCACCCTTCCCTGTGGCTCCGCCTGAGACTGAGGGATGGGTTACCGCACTACGACCTATGACTTTCTTCTCTTCTCAGTCTCAGTCTGCCCACGTGCTGTCCCAAGAGTCTGGTTTTAGGATGAGGGCTGGATTCCTTGCACAGCCAACGAAAATGGAAAGCACCCATCCTTGTAAAGAGCATTTTTTCTTACTTCACAGTGGAAAGAGTCGCATTAAGACTGTGTTAGGTTCCATTGTAAGAGTAAATGTTTAGTCAGACATTCGTTCTTCTTTGCAACTGTTGGAACTTGTGAAAGAAAGTGCCCAGGTGTCTCCACGGGAGTCTGGCTCCCTCTATGCTGCCCTAGACAGGACTGGGAGTAATTAGAAACCCCACTTACCAAGCACATGTGACTGTGCACCCAGGTGAAAGGTAAAGTCCTCCTCTTTCTGAGGGGCATTTTGGAGAACAGCAGGCAGTACCCACCATCGTCTGTCTCTGCCAATGGGTGAGAGCATGTACTCTGAAGACACCTGCATGGGACTGGGACGGGAGACAGAGAGGAGTGACAAGAGTTTTAAAGCCAGTTTCAAGCTCAGATCTTTACAAAAAAAGTTTAAAAGGTGTTTTCTTTTATGACTAAAGCTGAGAGTAACAGTATTCTATGAATGTGCTCTCTGTTTTTATCTCAACAAACTGGAGTCACCAGGGAAGAGGGGATCTCAACTTAGAAAATGACCCACCAGATTGCCCTGTGGGCAAGTCTGTGGTACACTTTCTTGATGATTAATGTAAGAAAGATCAACTCTGTAGGTGGTGCCACTCCTGGACTGACAGTCCTGCTAGCTATAAAAAGACTTACTGAGCAAGCCATGGAGAGCAAGCCAAAATATAGGGTGCCATTGACATTCCTCCATGGCTTCTGCTCTAGTTCCTGCCTTCAAGGTTCCTACTCTGACTTCCCTGGATGATAAGTTGCAAAATGAAATAAATCCTTTCCTCTCCAAGTTGATTTTGGTCATGCTGTTTTATCACAGCGATAGAAACCCCAACTAAGGCAATGGGTATACGCTTAAAAATTTAGAAGGCAGTTTCACAATATGTCTATTTAGCAGTAGTAGGTCTCTTCCTAGGGTCTCTGAAATCCCTAGCTATGAGCTTTCACCAGGTTTATAGTATCAGTATGACTGCCTCCTGTGGGTGGAATGGGCCTAAAATCTAACAAGAAAGCACTTGGTTATCCCTACAATAGCCATGCCACTACTGCACCCCTGGATACAGCTTTCCTGACAAATTGGTATTGTGAACTCATAGAATCAGTGGATACTTGCATGACACCTTCATAAAACTGGTTCCATCAATGCTCCATCATGAACAAAACTTATCAGCCTCTCCCTTCCAGAGGAACTACAGACAGTAAAGGTTTTTCAGGAATGAGACAGTCATATTCCTCTGTGATATAGCCACTGGTCCATTGCCCATGCTTCAGTAAATAGCCTCCGTGCTCATTCAGGTAACATAACACACATACATATACAGAGAGAGAGAGAGAGAGAGAGAGAGAGAGAGAGGGAAGTGGAAGGGAGAGAGGATGACTTGGAAACAATCTGGTGGGATAGAGAGAGGAATAAGAGAAGATAATGAGAGTATTTGATAAAAGGACATATTATATGTGTATGAAATAATAAAACATCAATACTGTACCCTTTAAAGAGATTTTTTGTGTGAGAAAGAGCAGCTGAGAAAAGGAGAGAAGTGGCAGAAAGAATATGCATACACGATATATCAGCCAACCTTAACCTGGCCCTGTCCTTTCTGAAATGTATGACACTTCAGGCCTATACAAAGCCATCACGGGTCATCTCAGCTGCATGTGGGCTGGGGTGAGCATTCTGAAAACCACAGCCACTGCTGCCCACGCATCCCCTTCCCAGTCTTGCAAAGGAGGCAAGGTCAGCCCAGCCACAAATGAAGGATTCCAGAATCACAGCTGCATGGGAGCCTGAGACCTAGGACCAACAGCATGTAAGTGGAGGGAAGCTGTTGGGGTGGGCAGCCATTGGCAGTCACACGGTACAAACACCCACCTGTGCACTCAGTACTATAAGTACCTATGCCCACCCACACTGCAGTAGACACGTTCACTCACTGATGGTCACAAGAGGTGCTCATTCTAAAAGACACACACAGGTCATGGATGCACAGAACACAGGCCCATAGCGAGAGCATTCAATGGTTGGGGCCACTAGACTTCCTAATAGGAAACCCTGGGAAACCCAGTGGTCTGACACCTGCTCTCCCAACATGCCAGTCATGTTGGGAGAACATGTGAACCTAATTTCAGGTTCACCTGAAACCAGCCATTGCTGTCCAAAACCAAACTAGAGCTCTGGGAGACCCAGCTTCCTCGATAGCCTGCTCTGCCCTGCCCTACCCTGCCCTGCCCTGCCCTGCCCTGCCCAAATTCACTCCTTCACCTCACATGCCCCAGGACAACTAAGGAAGCGCATTCATTCATAAGCAGATCCACCCCTCCCTGTCCATCCTCACCAGACAGGAAGGCAGGTTCCAGAGGGGCTCCAGCCAGGGGAGAAAATGAGGACAACAAATGCCCAGCCCTATGAGGCACAGTTCTGTCTTTAGATGAGAAGTCCCACCGAGCTGCAATGGTAGCATTGTGCTTGGAGACCCACATCAGGACAGTAGGAGACCCACAAGGGAAGAGGGGCAGAAGATGGCTAGATACTACATGCTGAGACCCTGAGCCCTGTCCTGGCCTCGCCTCTACCCCAAGCTCACACATAGGTGGACAACACACCATTCTGCTGGGTTGTGAGTGTGAAGGATGCGCTCTCCTCACCATGGGTCTCCTGTTGCTTGATCTCTCCTCCCTGCCACTCCTTCCTGCTTTACTCCTTCCTTCCTCCCCTCCCCTCTCCTCTCCTTTGCCCTCCTTCGCCCTGCCCTCTCCTTCCCTGCCCTCCTCCCTGCTGTCCCATGTTTGGGGCGGGTGATCCGCCGCCCCCGCCACCACTGCCACTCCGCCCCCCGGTGCACAGCGAAGCTGTAGTGGTAACTCTGGTGTGCATGGTGGAGTCCCTGCCTGGAACCCCTGCGCTTCTGCCGGGTCTGGTCCTCAGCACCCTGGCACACCACCTGCACCGGGACTATCCAGTGACCCAGGCAGGGAGCTGAGACCGCTGAGCAGAGTCCCGCGAGCCCTCGGGCGACGGGGCCATGCAGTCCGGTGGTTGGGCGGCTTTCTGGGTGCTGCTGCTAGCACAGGTCTGTGAGCAGGTGAGTCGCGCTCAGGCGGAGTCCCTGACAACAGGAGGTGCATTCGGCCAGCGGCTGGGCTCTGCAGTCCGACCATTCTCACTGAGGTGTCTTCGCTTTTTCTAGCAGACACCTGCGTGCGCCCAGGGACCCACAACTGCAGCATCTGGGAGCCCGGGAGACCAGCATCCTCCGCCATCCTCCGGTTCCGACTGGCTGGATACCGGCGGTAAGTCTGCTAGGTGGGGACTTTCGGGTTCTCACAGGTTAGGTGCTGTCAACCCCCTGCCGCTGGTCTGCCGGCTTCTGGGGGCTCCGGACGCCAAGAGCTTTGAAGAGGCAATCGTGCGTTTTCTTTACGTTGCGAGTTCTTGCTCACAGATGACTTACCATCAATGTCTGCAGCGTATTTCCTAGGAAAACGGTAATGGCTTGCCAGCACTACAATGGAGAAAGCTGATATGATATATCTGAGCGTAGGGGGTGATCCTTCTATATATTAACGTAAAGGACGAATCATTAGTGGATGCACCAAACCTATCATAGGCGCCATACTCCCCACTCCAGGGTCTTCCCCCTCCCCGCTGTCACAGCAGAAGATGGAAGGCGACTACTATGTTAGTATCAGGAGAACGGGACACCGCACGGCACGTTCCTGGGCCACCTTGGGCACGAACTCCAAGCCTTCTGCAAAGTAAAGCCGCCTCGGTGGTGGTTCACACAGGGCTTTTCCTTGTGCGGTGTTCTGGGCACCGAGAAAGCAGGCTAGCGCACGGTTGTCAGGGGGGTTTAGTCCTCGCTGAGTCCACAGGAAGGGCAGGACCTTACTCTCCCGGGATGAATTATTTCAAGAGTGTTAGAGGGATTGACGACCAATGGCGAGTCAGGTTTAATCTTCTCGAGAGATTTTCAGAAAAATAACATTTCTTTTTTTTTTTTAAAGAAAATCCTCGTTATCTCTTTCTTCATTGTGCTGAACTTTCAGGAACTGAATGTACACACGGTAATGACATTTCCCCAACCGAGTACAGGGATCGATGAGTCTCGATCATAGGTCACCGGGTACCACTGGAGGGCGCCAGATGCAAACAGGACAGGGAGGTTAGACTCTTCAACATTTGCAAGGGAAACACTGAAGCCCACCTTCTGACATCTTCCTCTTCATCAGTTCTTCAGCTTCTCTTACTTCACAGTCCGCAACATCATGACCTATGGGAGGTGTTAATGCTCTAATTTTGGACCTTGCTCTACTTTCAGAATAAAATCGTGAAAATCCCATAGGAACTCATGACATTTTCTACATTGATTTATTGTGTGTATGTGTAGGGTTCTGTGGAGGTTAGAGGACAGCTTGTGAGGGTTGATTTCCCTGGAGATCAACCTCTGGTTGTCAGCCTTAGCATGGAATGGGCTGAGCTGTTGAGCCAGCCCACTCAGGACATTTTTCCCCATTAATGAAGTATATAATATATATATCATATATAAGTATATAATATAATAATCTCAGTTGATAACATTATAGACAGAACACTATCAGAACGAGAAGACATAGCTTCCTTCCCAGGGCCACAGGCTTCCCTGTAGGCAAATTGCTAGACACTGTCCTCACTGCCTGGCATCTCAGTTGCAGATCACAAGGACAGTGTTTCCGTGGCAGACACCTATTGGCCTGGTCAGAGGGTGCACAGAAAGTGTGAGTTATCGCCAGGGTGATGCTAACTTAGTGGAGACGGGAGGCCTTAACACCCCTCCTGGTGCTGTCACCCCTAGCTATCAAAAGACAAGGTGAGAGAGTGGACAGCAGGACACAGTGGAGGCAAGATGTGCAAGGCCAAGAGCCCTCTGACTTTCAGGCCTGAGTCAGGTGGTACGCTCCATCTCCTCCATATAAGCTGGTTTCTAATTTAACTCTCTTGAGCTAGCTATGAATTTTGACTAAAGTGGGACTTGTAAGACTTCTTATTTTGCTGGATATGTGGAGTAATTATGCAGTAGGAAAGAGAGCCTCGCATCCTCCTTGAAACAATGATGGAAAACTAAATTCAGATATTTGATTATCAAACATGAATGCTTTTTGATGACTCCCCATTGCTTTTTATTTTTTATTCCACAATGGTTTTCTTGCATATTTATCATTGTAATGACATCCATGGTTCCTGTCAAGAGCATAGCACTGATTTATGTCTTTTAAAAAACTTTTCGCTTCTGGATCCCTAGGCAAAGTTCAACACTGGGAGCTAGAGAAATGGCTCAGAGGCTAAGAGTGCTTACTGCTCAAAGCTGCCTGTAACTTCAGCTCCAGAGAATCTCTGTCCTCTTCTGGCACCTGCACTCACATGGTACACACACACACACACACACACACACACACACACACACTTTTAAACACTTTATTTAACTAGAATTAAAAGATGTGTATTTGTTCTTGTATACTTTAAGCTTACAATGACTTATATTTAGACATGTATTCTCTGAGACAGAGTAGACCCAAGCTGCTCTCATGATGTTTGGGGCTTGTGGTAGGGCTTGGGGTTCCGACTCATGGCATGTACTGATTCCTGTGTTGTGGACATTTCTACCATGGCCATTTTTCAAACAACCAGTGTGAACAGAGGTGAGGATTGAGTACTCCAGATCAGCCCCCAGGGCCTGGTTTTGCTGGTGCCTCTTCCACTGGGTGGTCCCTGATGACCTGGTACCGCCACTGGCATGCCTGAACTTCATGCCGTCATTTTCAGACAGGAGATTTCCCAGACTTGAGACTGTGCTCAAGAGAACTCTTGGAATCAGTCCAGCAGGGGTTCTGAGTGAGGGAGCCCTTTCTCTCACTGTTAAGATCTGTACAGTCAAGGTCGTATTTAAAGGATTATCAAACTGCAGGAATCTTGTTTTTGGTTCGTTTGTTTTGTTTTTTACCACAAGTCATTGTTTTAGGGACTGATTATCTTAAAACATTAAACATTAAGTTAGGTTATAGCTTTTGGTTTTCTGCAGTTACTCTTTGACTTCACTGGTCCAGCAAGTGTGGTAGGAGGCTTGCCTTCTGCACTCATTCCCTTCATTCTCCATCCCTGACCCCTTCACATGCATTTGCAAGTATGCGATGCTAGGCATGACTTTCTCGATAAAATCAGTTTTCTCAGTCCTGGCAGGAGTGACGCTTTGTTCTTAATGGGCTGTCGATGCTCAATGTCCACCAGCTATCCTGGGGCCATGGGCAGCATTCCCCTCTTCCCCTTTGTGACATCCAAATTTATCTCTACAGGGAGCAGAGCTCTCTCCCAAGGCAGCAGCTTTGCTGATACCACCATGCCACTGGAAGTCAGGTCCTGACCACAGCAGTTCCCTCTGTCACAAGTACAGCTTCTCCTGACAGTTGGTACCGACCTTTCCAGAGAATTCAAGAAATGCAGTGAAATGAATTGTATTAAAAAAACAATTATTAAATATTAAAATATTCAAAGCCTACAACTTCAAAGTTTAGGGCATTTAAAGCCCCCTTGATGCTGAAGATATTGGGCCCATGGTATTCATAGCAGGGTTCCCTGAGTGCCTTTCTCAGCTCCTTGGTGTCACACTGGTCATTAAATCATCCCCAGTAATAGCATCTATCAGTGCTGCACACCAGGCCATTCACCTCAGCTGGGCATTGGGCATTTATCAAGACATTTATATACACATGTGTTTATATAAAAGGAAATTATCAATAATTACTGAATACCATTGATGTTACATGCCCCTTTCTCAAATAAAATATACTATCTCTCTTCCAAAATAAAGGCCACAGGGATATAGGCTATATCATTGGAGAATTACTTACACTGTCAGAGAGCAGTCACTTCCTTTTTCATTGCTTGGCATAAATTCATTGTACACAGCAGTAGGCTTCATAAGGACATTTGCAGGTATGTCCACCATGTGCTTTGACACATTCACTCTCCCACCCTCTCCTTTCTCCCAGCTCTGCCTCTTACCATCTTCATTCATTACCCCAGATAGTCTTACCTCTAACTTAAATATCATGTATGAATATATGATTTACATATATATGCAAAATATGAATTCTATAACAAGAGAAAAGACAGTATATTTGTTTATCTAGGTCTTATTTTACTTACTATGATGGTCTCTGATTACATACATACCTGTACTGCAACCAAATAGCTTGGTTCTTTACCCTTCCTCCATTCTGTGTGTGTGCATGTATGTGTGTGTGTGTGTGTATATACATGTATGTGTGTATATACGTATCATATATGTGTGTATATATATCATATATGTGTCTTCCTTTTCCCATATCTGTTCACCTGATGACCAACACCTGGACTGATTTCAGAACCTGGTTACTGTGGAGAGTGTTCAGTGTCTCTGTAGCATGTTGACTGAGAGCCCTTCAGGTACACAGCCAGGAGTAGCTGGATGATATAGCTGTAATCATATCTCTACGTGCAATGAAACTTGCTAATTAAGACTTACAACAATGCTTTATGCCTTTTGCCTTTATTGCATTATCCTTGAAAGAGGAGAAAGAAGCTAGAAGTGATACTGGGGGCTCTCCCATGAGGAGTCAGAGGTGCTAGCTAGAAACAACCCAGCAGACCTGCCTGCCCCACAGTGCAGAGAACAGGAGGAGTGGTAGAGCTGTTGCTCTAGGGAAAGTGCTCTGGGGAATTGCAAGTCAACAGTGCAAGGACCAGGTATGCACCTACATTCTCACACCAGGCTGCTGGGTCCTGAGCTTCCCTGTCCGCATCCACCATGTACCATCCACACTCTGACAGAAAATAATCATATAAGCTGTGTGTTTTATCCCACAAAAGGTAAATCACTTGCTCTGGTGCAGATGTCCACTCCCTTGCCAGAGTCTGCTGCCTCCTGAAGGTTCAGATCCTTGCCCATCCCATAAGGTGTTCCCACCTGCAGTGTGGGTCTAAAGTAGATTAGGCATGGCACGAGAAAGTGGGGAGGGGAGAAGCTTTAGAACTGAAGAAAAGGGGAGTCCCAGGAGCAGAAGCCCTGACCTGCCTCTGACATGCGGCAGATGCCATAGTGTTGCTGACCTCGTGAGAATCCCAGCAGGGCACCCTGCCTCTACTCTCCCATCTTCTCCATCTCTTCTAAACCTAACCACATGCTTTCTGTGGCAAGTCACTTACTGTCCGCCATGCTTTTCCTGTTCCACCTGTCTATTGCTTGGCAGGATACAGGAACATCACGCAAAAAAGTGCCAGTGCCCACTCAAGATAAATTGGTGATAATTACCTGAATATTGCTCACGTGTAACCAAACAACAGTTTATATACTAGTCTGAAAAGTGTGTCCAACTCATGCTGAATCAGAGGAGGAGCCCTGATTAGCAAGCATCTAGCTGAGCCATCTTCTAGGAGTCTTTTGACAATCCAGGAAGGACATATGTGTGTTTTGAGTGTTGGAACCATAAAACTCCAAAGGTGCAGTGTCTCGAGTCTGGGGGATGATGTGCCACACTGTCAGGTTAGATCCCTCTAACAGTTCGAATGCTCATAGTGATGTACTCTGCAAAGACACCTCGCAGGGAGTCCAGAGGAAAGCCTGACACCATGCTGCCCTGCTGTTTTTAGCAATTAAGAAACTACAGGCACAAAAGCCAACCAACACTCATATACAATTGGACACACACGCACTCCTTGCTTAATTAAACATTTCAAAGACATAAAAAAGCTAGCTAATCTCAAACTAAAATATTTTTTTAACCTTGGCCTCGACAAAGCTACGTTGGTCTCAGGTCTCTGCTAATAGCAGGGCTGAGCAGCCAGCTGTGACCCTGATCTAGAAGCTCAGCCCTTGGCTCCTATCCGCCTGAATAGTCTTTTCTGGATTATAGACATGGAGAAAATATTGTAAATGGTGGTAATGAACTGGGAAAGGCCTGGTTATCATCTTTAAAAATAAAATGAAGATTTCCCAGAAGGGGATAGATGCCTTAGCAGGAGCCATTTTAATAGGACCCTTGTAAAGCTTCAGAAACCCCCTCTCTACCTTCAGCAGAGGGCAGTGACTCTGGGAACAATACTAGAAGCTCCTACAGTCTTAGTCCTATAAACAGAAATGTGGGTCCCAAAATCTGGGTGTCGTTGGGGGGTCTCTTTTACTTTTTATGAATCACTTTAGTTGAAGGCTCTTTAAGCCAAGACACCATGGCGTACAGTGGCAACACATGACCCAGGGCTGTGCTGCCAATGGTGTCATGAGACCCAGGTGGGTGAAAAGGAGACCAGGGCAATCGGAAGGTCCACTGTAATCCAGGGAGTGCAGCACACGTGAGTGTCTCTGCATAGGTAATCTGTGAGTCTTGGGGTGTGTCTGTGTTTCCTCCTGTGTGTCCAATGATTTCAGAATTAACTAAACAACAAAAATGTCCATTATGTTTTTTTTTTAAATTATTGCACTTGAAGCCAAAATTTCTTGTCAGTTTAGTGAAGGTTTTTATACAAAACATAAAGTACATAATGAAAGGAATGCTTCACAACTGTCACAGAAAGTAAGACCACATTGCCATTTCCACCCAGTAAAGATGCGGGGGAAATTAAACATCCATCCATTCTCATTTTCAAGTGGAGAGATAAACAACAGAGCTGAATGAGGAAACTAGAAGCAAACGCCAGATAAATCTCTGCTGCCATGACTCTTTACTACTGACACAGGAAATTTCACTATGTGTGAAAGGGAGAATACATGCCACGTCAAACAGGAACTGCTCTTTCAGGATGGTATTTCATCATTTACCGGTGGAGCAGCTGTTCCTCAGAAGCCCACAATGACTCGGCTTCTTCTCCTCTCCTGATTCCAGAGTATGACCTGGTGTCTGCCTATGAGGTGGACCACAGAGGGGATTATGTTTCCCATGACATCATGCACCACCAGAGGCGGCAGCGGAGAGCAGTGGCCCAGCCAGGAGGAGATGCCCTGCACCTCAGGCTGAAGGGCCCCAGGCATGACCTCCACCTAGACCTGAAAGCTTCCAGCAACTTGGTGGCTCCTGGATTCATGGTGCAAACTCTGGGGAAGGGAGGCACCAAGTCTGTGAAGGTGCTCCCACCAGAGGACTTCTGCTTTTATCAAGGTTCTTTAAGATCTGGGGGAAATTCCTCAGTGGCCCTTTCCACCTGCCAAGGTTTGGTGAGTACAAAGGGCACCAGCTGTCCACAGGGAGTGAGGTGCCAGGGGTGGGGGGAGGGGAGAGGCAACACCAGGTTTGCTGCGATGATTTCCATTTGTTCTGTTCTGTCACATTGGACATTTCTGTGCTCTGTGACAGTGGGTGACATTGCCTTGTAAAATATTTAAGATATTTAATTTAATTTAATTTAATATTTAAAATATCCTGTACTCTTTTCTTGGATAGAATGATGACTATGTCCACCCTTTCCTGTTCTAAAAAATAAAACCTGTTAGAACACTTCTGTTTGAAGGATGTATATAAGAATTGTGGCCAGGTCTGAAAACATTGATGATGATATCTGTGAACTTCATGCGTGGGCCCACAATGGAAGCTGCAGAAATTGTCTTTGTTTTGAATCAGTCACAGTGTTTTAATGTCAACGTCAGTTGTCTTGGCTACTTGATGAAATGTCTGAAATTGTTAGAATGTTGTGTCTGCCATCTTGGCAATGGCTGTGTGATTACAATTCAAGGCGTTCATGCTGGTCTTGTTAGACTAGGACCCTCCTGAGGTCTGAGTATCTAAGCAGACATTGCTCCCAGCTCAGGGAGCTCAGAGTAAGAAGCATGTGACAAAGCTGGGTTTTGTTTGTTTGTTTGTTTGGTTGGTTGGGTTTTTTTTTTTTTTTCAGTCATTTGTCTTGTTGCTGTGACATGACACCCTCACGAATGTGACGTAAGGAGAAGATGGTTTGTTTTGCCTGTCACTTTCCAGCACAGTCCATCACGGTGGGGAGGCTACGGTGGTGGAAGCTTGAGGTGGCTGGTGACATCACACCTACAATCAGGAAGTGGAGGGAGACCAATCCCAGTACTTGCCTTGCTTCCTGCTTTTTGCACAGTCTAGGCTTCCTGCCCATGGAGCCATGCCACCCATATTTAGAGTGAGTCTTCCCACCTTACTTAGCCTCGTCTAAATGGTCTGTCATGGGCATGCCCAAGGGTGTGTTTCCATGGCAATCTTAACCCTGTGGAGTTGACAGCCAATATTAACCTTCGCTGCAGGTATCTCTTAGGTTTACACAAGCAGAAATCTTGATGAGTTTTCTTTTGCTTTTCTTAACATGATTCCATATTTTAGATAACAGGTAAAATTAATTTTAGATACCAATGAGCAAAGTGGAATTTAGGAGATTGAAAATATATACAGTCAGCTAAGCAGTGGTGAAGTACACCTTTAATCCCAGCACTTGGGAGGCAGACACAGGCGGATCTCTATGAGTTTGAGGCCAGCCTGGTCTACAGAGTTAGTTCCAGGACAGCCAGATAAACCCTGACTCAAAGAAAGAAAGGAAGGAAGGAAAGAAGGGGAAAGGAAAGGAAAGGAAAGGAAAGGAAAGGAAAGGAAAGGAAAGGAAAGGAAAGGAAAGGAAAGGAAAGGAAAGGAAAGGAAAGGAAAGGAAAGGAAAAAAAAAAAAGAAATATAGTTAATGTATTTCTAGGTCTTGAGGATGTTAAAGATTTTCCAGAAAATGTTTGAACATTGATTACATCTCTAGAAAAGTCTTCTAGTCTGTCTTGTGCTGAATTTTCTCTTTGGAAAGGGAGATTTCAGTCCTCATGTCTCATAAGAAATCTGTGTATGTGTGTGAAAGTAATAGATGCCAAAGGGATGTTCATAGCCAGCTCCTTACTGTACCCAAGTGCATGCAAATGTTTAAAATGCCTTTAAAATGCTTCCAGTCAGCCTGGGGCTGAAGTTCCCCTGGTGATCTGGAGATTCTCAGCAGCAGAGCCTTCCCTGGTAGCTGAGTTTTCCCCTGGAATCTGCCCACAAATACAGATAGCTAGCAATAGTTTGAGTTTTTTCGATATGATGGGAGTTAACAGCTGAAGTTGCAAATGTGCATTGATTGAAGATAGAGACGTCATAAAGGGTAGACCAGAAGGCTTCTCCTGGACAGTAAGCAATGGAAGCTGACACTGGGCCCATGAGAGTGTACCTCATCCTTGACCTTCCAAATGCACAGAGTGTAGCTTTTCTTTCTCCCCTAGGAAAAGAATTGGAGAAATTTGATGTAATTTAGGACAAATAAAAGGCATTTTAAACAAAATAGCATGTATCCTCCATCATTCGACAATACAGACATGGAGCTGGTCCTCAAAGAGCTGTGTGCTGGCTACTTTTGTGTCAGCTTTACGCAAACTCAAGTTATCTGAAAGGAGAGAACCTCAATTAAGAAAATGCCTCCATAAGATCCAGTTGTAGGCCATTTTCTTAATTAGTGATTGATGGGCCCAGCCTGTTGTGGGTGTTGTTAGCCTGGTGATCCTGGGTTCTAAAAGAAATCAGGTTGAGCAAGCCATGATGAGCAAGCCAAGAAGCACCACCCCTCCATGGCCTCTGCAACAGATACTGTCTCCAGGTTCTTTCCCTGTTTGAATTCCCGTCCTGACTTCCTTCAGTGATGGACTGCCACGTCGAAGCATAAGTCAAATGAACCCTCTCTTCCCCAACTTGCTTTTGGTCTTGGTATTTTATCACAGCACAGAAACCCTGATTAAGACAAGCTATTATGTCTGTTCTGTGCTCCTGTTTGTGGTCATCCATCTTTCAAATCTGTGGACATTGACAGCCCCTTTCATGTTCATTGTCATACTGACTCTCTGGTTCAACTGAAGTCAATGGTAGATCTCAGCTCTCAGATGAATTCTCTAGTTTTATTTGCTCTTTATATTGAGGGTAGATCTTGGGCCTCCCTGCTAGCAAGCAAATGCTGTTCCTTGTGAAACACCCAAGACTTGAGCTGAGATTTGCATAGGGTTTCTCCCATCATCTCTATTGATGCTGCTCTCTAAGGGGAGTCAGGAAGCCAGAGAGGTTTGTCTTCTTGATATGGAGCCAGCTTGATGTGCACCCGCAGCAGTACTGAGATTCTCTGCACTGCACTGTCAGTTAACAAGGATGGAGGAGCTCAGATCGGCCTTTCAGATAGGTCTGTGACAGGGGATTTGTGGGTAAGAGAGAGGAGAAATTGTTATTTGGATGAAGAGGCCAAGTTTTGAGATTCTTTGTGCAAGCGCAGGTGTTCTCTGAGGTTTTATTCAAGTACATCAGACTCTGTAGGGGAAATTTTGAGCTTCTTACATGCTAAAGTTTCTATGGACAAGCTGATTTCTGCATATACCCAGTCTTAGAGATCCAGTTTTTAAACAGTCCTCCAGTGGTACTTGAAGGCCTTTTCTGGAAAGACAGCTTAAACCCTTTGTTATTTAAAGGATTTGCATCTAGTGTTCATGGGTCATAGCCATTGAGTTCATTATTACCAACACTTTGAGCCCGGTGGATATGCTGGAGACAACACCTTATCTCGTAGGAAATACTGTATGCCCCTACTTAGCTTACAGGATGAAAATATTACTTTTCTTTCAAACTCATAGTTCTTAAGAGTGTAGTGTGTTTACCATACAACAGAGAGGTTGATGTATGCACCTCCTTCCATCCTCAAATTTTTGAGATTGGAAATGTCCTCCTCAGTCCTCTTGCAAATGAGGATCACTGAGAAAGTTAATTGGTAGTATTGTCCTGTTGGCAATAAATAAATATTTGTTATACAAAGATGATAAACTAAATAAGCAGTTCTTTAGAAGTTACAGTCAGAGCACTGGGTCATGTCCTGGTTAGTCTTTATTCCAGTTTGACAGTGGCTGGAGTCATTTGGGACCTGAAAGCCTCAGTTGAACAAGTTACTTCCTTTGGGTTGGCTTGTGGTCATGTCTGTGAGAGGTTGTTTTGACTGATGATTGATGTGGGAGATCCCAGCCCACTGCGGGTGGTACCACCCCCTAGGCAGGTGGACCTGGGCTGTGTAGGAGAGAGCTGACTATGGGCTACAGAGAAAGTCAATAAGCAGCATTTCTCCATGATTCTGTTTGCATTCCTGCTTGAGTTTCTACCTTGATTTCCCTTGAATACACACTGCAACCTGAATGTGGAAGCTGAAATAAACCCTTTCCCAACAAGTTGTAATGTTTTAATATAGCAATACAAAAGCAATCTAGAATAGCTTCAATAATGAATGGTCCCACCATGGTGGCTCTGCAGTTTGTCTGCTCTGCATCCCGGGAGATGCTTGCTGTCTGATGGGAGAGGCAGGGGACTGGCAACTTCCCCACAGGTGAGAAAACAAGTGGGGGCACATGAGAACTGGAAATAGTGTTAGGGTTAGGTAGGTAGGAAGTAGAAAGTCCAAAAGCCAAGTCCAAGCTTTGATCTCACACAGAGTTGGGTTGTTATAACCAGAAAGCAGTGTGTGCGGGGAGGTGGCTGCTACCACTGAAAAATTATGGAACCCTGTAGTAACACCACCTGAGAGGCCAGAGACACTGATTTTTACATATTCAGCTTAATAATATAGCACTGTATAAGATCTCTAATTGCTAAAATTATTTCTAAATATCTTGGTACTGCCTCCAACTATTTATACATATACATTTTCTATTTTGCTAAATAAACATGCTTTCTAGCAAAACTGTATCTGTTATACACATTCTCTGTCAAATTGACATCCCACGTCTGCTGTCACCTCCTACCATAAATATACTGAGGTGTAGCACTCTGTTGGCATCTTCTGATACTCTGTCAGCATAAGAAACATTTTGAAGGGCAAAAAGGCAGGATATGAGCCCTGTTGACTCTTTTCAGATAATGGAGCATTTAGTTACTAGGCTTCCTCTGCAAGACATAATAATGTAAATGCAATAAGAGTAATATAATAATAAATTATAGTAATTATATCTTATAATAATAATAAGTTATTAGAGAATGTGTGTTTCCAAATAACCTACTAAGTCAGAGATAAACACTACCCGCTTGGCTAAGAATATGTGTAGCTTGGATGGAGTCTTCCCACTTTAAAATACGCAATGAAGTGTGCTTTAGTGCAATCAGAATTGTACAGCTAACATTACAGTTCTAATCAGAATCAGACACATCAACCCCCTAGAACCCTTTACATAGTTTGCCCCCAATCTTTGGTCCCTAGTCCCTGGCTTCTGTCAGTCCATGTGCGCAATTACTGTGTTGTATCTAGAAAACATTGTTTGACCACAGTCATTCACTGCCTTACAATGTTTCAGCACCCTCTTCTGTGATGATCCCTGAGGTTGGAAGGAATAAACTTGAATTGAGTATTTCCCTTAGGGCCCAGCACTTGGCGGTCTCTTATTCTCTGCTCATTGACCAGATGCGAGTTATTGTCATCCACTGCAAAAACACACTGCTCTGATGAGGGTTGACGAACACACTAACCTGAGATTGATTAAGATGTTAGGAATTGGTTTAGTTCTATGTATGTTTCGCACAATAAGAACTTTAGATTCTCCTCTACAGCCTGTGACCATCCTAGCCACATGTTCTTGACCATGTTAGGCTTTTTTAGACTAGCCTCTGAATCCTTCAAGTGTTTGTTCTGTCATCTCAGCATCCTCAAATTGCTCATACTTACTAACTAAAATCATTTTTATTATGATAAATTATTGTGTTTCAAACTTATAAACAGAAATATTAGGTCTGGGAGGTTGTGCGGTGCCATAATACGTGCCAAACACCGAGCATGTCCTGACCTGAGGACCACCACTATCAGAGGAGAGAAAGAGAAAGGAGAGAGAGGAGCGATAAAGGGGAGGGAGTGAGAGGAGAGAGACAGAGATGAAAGAGAGGAGAGAAAGGAAAGAGAGGGGAGAGAGAGAGGAGAGAGGGGAGAAAGGAGAGAGGAGGGAGAGAGAGGGAGAGAGAGAGGAAAGAGAGGAGAGAGAGTGGGAGAGAGGAGAGAGAGGTGAGATAGAGGGGAGAGAGAGATGAGAAAGGGGAAGATGGAGAGAGAAGAGAGAGACAGAGAAGAAAGAGAGGAGAAAGGGGAGAGGGAAAGAGAGAGGACAGGAGAGAGGGGAAAGAGAGGAAAGAGGAGGGAGGAAGAGAGAGATTGAATATTCTATACATCTATTTTGGAGTACGCTTAAAGACAGAATTAGTTCTATAATTCCATCTGATTTCTTCCTACTCATGCTAAGCACTAGCTTCTCCTCTGGAGCCTGTAGTCAGTAGTTACAGTGGTTTGACTGGCCACTGGGAGTTTTGATAAAAACTGCTTTAGAAGCTCTACTAGTCAAGATTTCCAAATGAGTTTGTTTAGAAACCTGTCTTATTGGATATTATTAGAATAGATTTTCTCTGTACTTGGATTAGCCTTTATCTTAAAAGTAAGTATGATTTCTTAATGACATTTGACATAACATTTACATGAAATTCAGTTCCCCTGATACACAGCTTCATTTTGTTTCAACATTGTTGGGCAGGATAGGCATCATTTCTCCTAAAAGTTAAATTATTCTATTGCTTTCAAAAATATTTCAAAAGAACATATAAACGTCACAATGCTCTTTGGTGTTAAGAGTCTTCTCATATGGTTTGAGAATTGCTTGGGGAACTGGTTTGACTTGTACTCAGTTGTATTTCCAGCCACAAACTCCAGGAATTCCCTGGAAACTCCAGTCATTGAGAGATTTTTCTAAATCAGCCAATAAATCCTAGAAAATGCTGAAGTTCTGCCAAACTTTCAACTGATGGAAAAAATGTTCTTGGTCCAGGAAAATGAGAAAACAGGAGTAGAAGGAAGGAATCAGCATTGAAGACACAGCAGAGCTGATACAAGTTTTGAAACATTGCCTGGCAGTGGCATCTGCAGATACTGACTACATCTTGGGAGGCAGGGTTTGTATTCAGAGTACAGGGTTGTACTCAGGGTAGTAATGAGGAAGTGTTTAAGACAGTTGAGGGAAAACATTGGTGATCTCAGAAATTTTTTCTGGTTACATAGGAATAAATACAATGGTAAAAAATTGTTTGGTTTTTAATATTTTGTTTTTGAAATTATAATTTAAATCACAACATTTCTCCCTTCCCTTTCCTTCCTCCAAACCTCCTGTATATCCCTCCTAGCTCTCCTTCAAATCTATGGCCTCTTTTTCCACTAATGGTTATTGAATGCATGTATGTATACATATATGCATATATAATCCTAAATATAACCTGTTCAGTCCATATAACTTTACGTGTATGGATGTTTGCAGGACTGACCATTTTGTACTGGACAACAAATTGATGTGCTCTTCCCTAAGGAAGACCTTCCCTCCCACTCTCAGCTTTCCTTAGTTGCCTATAGTTCTCAGTGTACAGTTGACACCTTATGGGGTTTTTCTGTTCACTTTGCTGTGTCTATTGGTATCCTCCTTGTTCAACTCACTTGTGGACTTGTGTTGATGAGACTTGATGGGTGTAGCTTCTGACATTACCAGAAGACAGACTCTCACAGCAAACACCCTGATCCTCCGGCTCTTAAAATCATTCTGTTCCTTCTTCTACTGCGTTCTCTGAACCCTGAGTGTAGGAGTGTTTTGTAGATGTAGTCATTGGAACTGAGCTCCACAGCTCTGCGTTTTGATTGGTTGTGGTTTCGATAGTGGTATCCATGTGTTGCAAAGAGAAGTTTTTTTAATGAGAAGTGGAGACTACACTCATCTATGAGTATGCTGACAAATATTTATAGATTGTTGTTAAGGATCGTGCTGGTTTAGTATTTAGTGCTTATAGATTGTCCCCTACTAACCATGACTTCAGTAGCACTGAGTATCTGGCAGGGTTTCTAGTACTAAGCATGGTTAGTACTTCTTGTTGAGAGGATGCTAAGTCTAATTCCAGAACCGATGCTTGTCACCATGATATGTGTGCTACCACTCAACCTTTAAATTTTAAATTGAAATAAATGTGTCATCACTAGAAGTAGACAAAGTCATGTCTCATGATATAAGCTTTTGTGTTTGAACAGAATATGGAGTTTTACAGGGGCTTAACACGAAATGAAAATAAAAATTAATGCTTAGAGTTAACTGTAAATATAGGTTTTATTAGTCTTGCCTCTGTTTTTGAGGTTATGAAACAGAGATCCTAAGTTGTAATGTGGTTTGTCAGCACTCAAGTCAGGGTAGAGTTGAGACAGCCTGGAATGAGGCGATCAACATTTTATTTTATTTTTTTGTTCCGGGTTGTGTTCATTGAAATGCTCTGTGTGATACTACATTTTTGTTAAAAAGATAAACAACGGAAAGACCTCAGATGCTGGGCTTTGTGCAGAAACCTTGACAGTAAAGCAACTGGAGCCTCAGTCTGGAGCATGCACCAGGGGGCAGACAGGGAGGACAGTGGCAGGCTTCCCTCAGGGTTCCCTGTGGGGGTTCCAATGTCCTTTCCAGCCTTATAACAAATGATTTCTACAATGGTCATGGGGTCACAGTGCTCTCATACAATTGCAGTGTAGCCAGAAGATTCTTCATTACCAAGTTCTCTTGAAACCAGCCCCAAAGCCACCCTGAAATGAAATAGGCACAGAGATTGTGATCGTTAACTTTGGGGGATGCTTTATTTGTGGGCCTGTTTCAGGAAGACAGACCCACCCCGAAGGAGTAGAGATATGTAGGCAAATCCCAGCCCAAAGCAAAGCAGTCAAATGACAAGAAGCTCTGTGGAGCTCCTGGCTGCAGACTCAGAGCAGACGAGCTGATGGCACATGCTTAGCTCACAAAACCTTATTTTCTTAAATACCACTGGTATTGTGAGGTTTGCCCACTCCTACCCATCTAAAGACACCTGTGAGACCGAAGTATCCTTACAACTGTCCATACTGTACCCACGGATCCACACACTTCATATATCTGTGTTTGCTTTCTGTTTACCATCATGCATTAAGTTTCCTCAGAGCAGTCCATTAAGGAGACAAAATCTACATAAAATATTAGGAAAATTTAATAAAATGTTTTTTAAATTTAATTTTAATTTTTTATATTTAATTAAAAATAAAATATTAGGAATAATTAATACAAAGCATGAAGAAGCCATGAGAGAATTGAGAGTTTAGGAGACTCTGATGTCACCACCAGACAGAAAGAAGCAGGGAAGGCTGACAGAACCGAGGACAAGTTTTGTGTTGTCAGAATTCAGAAACGGGCCTCACACCCGAGCATAAGGGGCCGATGCGCTGTGGCTGGAAAGCTGAGGGCCGACGTGTGTCAGATCCTTCGAGAACACTGCAATCCAGAGTTATCTGTGGTTACAGGAGCGAACTGCCACTACCAGATGGAAGTTAGTCTGATTGAAATAGGAAGCAAACAAGAAGCCCGCGGGAGAGACAGGAAGTGAGAGAGAAGGCTGGAGATGCAAAGGGACCCAGGAACAAGGTAGAATTCTGCCATCCTGGATCCCATCTTCCTGGCAGGAGTGACTAAGAAGCAGGGGCAAGGCACAGCTGGGGTGTGAAGAAGAAAGTAAATGTAAAAGAATGTAAAAGGAGAGGCTGGAGTCAAGCTATTCACTGCGATGCTATAAAGGGCCCATAAAGGGACGCCCGTCGAAATTTTCTTCTTTCATATCTTATATTTTAACTTCTTTCATATGTACGATAAAATCTTTAATAAAAGTCATCAAATGAACGAATTGTTCTTAATGCAGAAATGAGAATTCTGTTGCTTAACAAAAATAATAGACATAACTATAGGTTTGCAGGACTAAAGAAGACCCCACAAACCAGTCATCCAACTTCTACACAGGGAAAGAGAAGCTTGTCTCAGGGCCTGGGCCTTGCTAAGTAAGGTGAGCTTATCATAGGTGGAGGATAGAGCCACGGAGACCTGGCCTACACAGGTGTTTCTCCCCAGGAAGGCCTTGCTTGCCCTCTCTTAACTGCTCTGGTTAAAGAGTATACTCTTTGTGTAAAAGAAAAGCAGTGTAATTTTTTTCCCAAGTGGCTTTGAGGCTGTATCTAACGACATGTACAGGGATAAACTGGTACTCAGGGGACTTGTATGTGCAAGCGTCTGTGTGTGTTTTCCATCTGTGATTTTGGCAGCTCTAAATCATTCCTGAAGGAGCAACTAGGGAATCATTATCCTCAGCCTGAGGCCAGAGTCTGAATCAAAGTGAGTGTGTACAAGAGCAGAGGCCTGTCTTTCCTTATTGCAGACAATTCTTCAGCACCCACAGCTCAGAAGGAATCTCTAAACCACTAGCTGCCTTTGCTCCTATGTAGTTCCCAGTTTTTTCAGATCAATATCATTTTAGAAAATTTTATCGTTTTCTAGAATGTCATCCCTTGGCACTTACTGCACAGTTAAGGATTGTTGGTGGCTGTTTTTTTGTTTTTTAATACGTGAGAAATTTATTTCTTTAAATTTTTATGGAAGAATAGCACGTGTTTTAAAAGGCACTAAATTTAGTAAGTCCAAGCGTTTCAAATCATTAGCAAAATTAATAATAATTTCATGTATTTTTAATTTGAAAGAATTATAGGAAACCAAATAAAAGATATCTGGTTTAACAAATGATTCTAAAGAAATTTAGGTTGGATTTCTATTTCTCAATGAGATTGAATAGAGCTAGTAGAGTGACTTTCACATCAAGTCTTAACAATTTTTTTTAAAAATGCTAATTTGACACAAAACTAAACATTCTAATAAGCTGATTGGTTTTCAGCTTTATGTATGCAATGAAATGATTGACAGAAAGCTTCATTAGGTAATTTCTAAATTACAAACCTTGAATTGATCTTTGGTTGACATTAGACAGATTAAATATGCTTTCAGAAACTGCATGGTATCTGTCCAACTCTGTGTTTGTGCCTTCTGCATGGGTACAGGGACACCACAATGGCTGTGCCTCGGCCTCTCTCAGATATATCTTCCTAAATCAACAGGCACACAGCAAGAATGAGTGAGTCTTGTGTGTTAGCTTTCTGATAATGGACCTTCTTACCATGCTGAGTCTTCTGTGAAAGTGACAGGTGACATGCAGTCCACAGCAGTGTGGGATTATCACAGTTCTAGGGTTCAGTCCATGACAGTGTGGGATTATCAGAGTTCTAGGGTGCAGTCCATGAGAGTGTGGGATTATCACAGTTCTAGGGTGCAGTCCACGACAGTGTGGAATTATCACAGTTCTAGGGTGCAGTCCAGGACAGTGTGGGATTAAGAAGCTAAAACAGTCATATCACACCCACAGTAGGGGTAAAGAGAAATGAATGCACACATACCCATACTTACCTCACACCTTCTCTTCTCTACAGTTCAGAATCCAAACATGGAGAATGGTCCTGCCCACTTTTAGATTGGGTCTTCCCATACCAATTCATATAATCCAGATAGTACCCAAAAGACATGCCCAAAGACCATCCTGATCTAGAGAACTCCTCAGTGAAACTTCTCCCGTGACATGACTAAGAAGTTAACATCACTAGGACCGAGTATGGACTCACCTTTAAGAGAGGACATACAACCCAGAACTGTGGGACTTGCCTTGGGAAGTAGATGAACTGGAAACGTGACCTCTGCATAGGCAGAAAAGAGACTGATGGAGAAGAGATTCAGTGAAGAAGCTGGGTGGAAGCACAGTAGGAAACAAAGTAGAAGGGAACCTCATTTGACACAGCTTCCTCAGTCTGATGAAGCAGCTATCCGCACAACCTCAGTCTCCATTCCTCATGGTTAATGGGGACGTCAGGGGGTGCACGGAGGCTGAGAGAGGCTACATCCAAGTCTCTAGCGCAGGACATGGTGTAGAGGGACTGTGTGATCTTGCCCTCATCCCCTCCCTCCTCATCAGTATAAGGATATGGTACAGACAAGGTTAAGGAAATCATCACACTTTACCATTCAAATATGGCTGGTGCTGACCTTCAGAGAAGTCCCATGATGGGATGAAAATAAGATTCCAAGATATCTTATTTTCTCTGGAACCGTTATTGAAATTACAGTGAGCAAACAGAAGTATAAATATCGACCTTTTGTGCAGGCCTCCTCCAATGTGAGGTATCTTTCACACACCTTTAGGATGACTATTTATGCCCACACTTTCGAAATAAGGTCATGTATCTTCAACACCTGGGAGATCACTTTGCGTATAACAAGGAGTCATAAATGGAAAAAAATGTCCAGAACAGCTAACATCTGACTCTCTATTCCCAATGTGGCAGCCAAAGGAGCTATAACCTTGTTTTTATTTGCAGAGATTATGGAACTGGAGCTTGGAGAGTTTTGGCCATTCTCTCTGCAGGTTATCACTAAACAATAAAATTAAGACTTATGGATTGTGGAATAGTAAGCCAAAAGAGAAGCTAGCATGTTTTACAGCCCACCAGTTCTATTTCTAGTTGAAATGTACACTTGTAGAAGACTGGAGAAAATAAATATGCTTATTTATAAAGGGCAGTAACATGCCATGTGCAGGGTTACAGACATTATGTTTCTGAAGGCCAGTACTATAAATTAACCTTTCCTATGCCCATCCTCCTCACCGTCTGCATCTCTAATGTATCTGAGATGCATAACACGGCTGTATGTTTAACCCACTAAAAGCGGTTTGGATCTAATGCCAATAATGGCTTCCTCTACCTCCAGCAGTCTGATGTGCTCTCTGTCAGGAAAGAGCTTGTGAGATTGCTCATTTTAATAAAGTTAAGCACCTGGATCTCTGACACTCTGAAGTTTCCTGCCCTCCCTCACAAGTAGGAGTGGCCATGAGGTGCCTGTCAAGCCTCCTCCTCCTCCTCCTGGAAGAAGCACAAGTTACCTCCTGGTTCCTGAAAATTTAAGAATTGCAAATGGATTTGTTTTCTAAACAACCACAACTCTACTATTTGGAAATAACAGCAGCGTTGATACAGGACTCAATAGAGCTGTAGCTCCCAACCTTCCTAACGCTGCGACCCTTTAATACAGTTCCTCATGTGGTGACCCCCAACCATAAAGTTATTTTGGTTGCTATTTCTTAACTGTAATTTTTCTATTGTTATGAATCATGATGTAAATATTTGCTATGCAGATGGTCTTAGGTGACCTCTATGAAAGGGCTGTTTGACCCCGAAGAGCTTGGGACCCACAGATTGGGAACCACTGCGATAGTCAGTTTCCAGTGAACTTAAGTCTAAAACACTGACTGGAAGTTGGCATTTAGTTAAATTAGGGAAAGTACTCCTAGTATTAACTAAAAACTGTAAAAGGTGACAGTTGAACTGTTGAGAAACCTGCAGCAATGCCTCTGCCCGAGTCCTATGCTCAGTAGTGGCTGGGAACCGGATAGTCCAGCTTACACCTTACCAGGGAATCTAATCTGAGAGCCCAGGGTGGAACGTGTGCTACAAAATGCATTTGGAGATCACAGGGTTTGAAACAACTCAGGTACTTTTGTTTTTAAGTGTGAGCAAGTCACTAATCTCTCAGACTGCAATTAAAATATCAAAAGTCTTAAAAGCACACACACCTTTAAAGTTGCAATATCATGCGACAGCTCTCATAAATGTGTACTATATATATATATATATTATAAATAATAATAATACAATATACATTCTACCCAAAGTCCATATGCAGCTATGAGGGAAGTGTGATCGCTTCATTGAGCACACACCCCATTCTCTTGTACAGTTGGCAATTTAAACCTCTTATTTGGCGGTTATTCACAGATCACAATTATTCAAGTTCATGCCATGCACTGCAAATGGATTAGATTTGGAGACTTCCAATAAGTCTTTTCTGTTTGATCTTGGATTCGATGTCAAACCCCAAGCACTCTGCTTCTCTAGTTTCCTCTTTGCATCCAGCATAACAAAGGTATGACCATATAGGACTCTGCCATGGGATAGAGTGGCCAGGACTTAGCTACCTCAGAGACAGTGCACACATGGGTGAGATTATGGAGTTGTGTGATTGGTACTTTATTCTAGCATTAGGAGCTGTGACTTAAAATTCAGCTGGCTGCATTGCGTACGCAGCTAGGAAGCAGAGAGCAGGAGCTGCTGCTGTTTGGCTGGCTTTCTTCTGCCTATTTTCTGTTCAGTCTGAACTACAGGCTACAGAGGGCGCTTGAGTTCAGCAGGGGTCTTCCCTTCATGCGATTCTCTTTGGAAGCATCTCAAAGACATGCTCCGTGGTAGATCTAGTAGTTGATTTGAACTTGAGTCAAGATGATAATGAATATAAACTATTGCACCATCTTGTGCACAACAAATCAGGCATATCACCTGCCAAAAGCTGATATCCAGCAGGAAGAGCCCAAATTCTAACCCAATGTCCATCTGACTCTAGTGTATCAGGAATTGAGTATACAATCCATGCCTTAATCATTGTGGTGTGTATATGAGGTATAGCTTGGAAATACTACTCAGCCTTGCTCAGTAAACAGATTCCTTGAAAGGGTTTAAAAGGTATCTGTGACAACCACAGCTCTCTTTACTTTCCTTACTTCAGATATTTTACAGATGTCTGGACCTGTGCATAGCTATGACTCTGGCTATAACACTTCCAGTGTGACTGTGCCAACATTGCACATGGAAATGTGCCATGGTAACGGCACCCTCAAGTACTCCATCCTACACATTCACACACCATGGACACATCTTACATCGGCATACACATTCTCACTCTACGCACACATACATGCACACACATGCCTGCACACACTCACATGCATACACATGCATGTGCACACACACACACTCCAAACCACACATTCACACTGATACTCTTATTCATTCCCCACTCACCCACACCATAACCACTCACACACTCTCACACGCTCGTATGTTCATATGTAATGACTTCACAAGACTATCTTTTCAGAGACTTCATTTTGCTGAATGACTCTGGAGTTACCTGAGCAGGAAGGACCTCACTCACTGAGCGATGCCTTTAGAACACCAGACTTGAGATCTGGACAGGAATGCTACTGTCCTCTAGGGAGCATTTACTGTTTTAAGGTCGTACATATACTTTGAACGCAATATTTAACAATCTAATTCGAATGAGGCTTACTTTCCTGACTCCTGACGAAATGATTACAGATTCCATGCATTCAACTGAGGGCTGGGCCCAGAGCTCCAGCATGGTGGAAGTGGACTGTAGGAGAGCAGGCATAGTTAGGGCCAGCCTTCAGACGACAGCAGTACAGCATTTGGAACAGGTGAATCTCTCCCTTAAAATTCCATCCTCACCCCCAAGGTTCTGTGTCTGTGTCCTAATTAATAATTTGGGAAGTGTCCATTCAGAGGGATTCCTTGAGCTAAAACGTGTACAGAGCTGACAAGTCTGCGAAGGCTGATCCTAATTCTCACAAGATGACCATCAGAGCGTCCCAAGAGTCACTGTGTGAGAGGATTATGAGACATATGACCTAGATGAACCTCGGCTGCATTCAGGGTATCTGTGGTTGGGACAACCACAGATGGCTAGCAACGGAGGTTAAGTCAGTTATAATGTTGGTTAATGTGTGAAGCGTATTTAGCTGGTTCAGAGACTGCGTCCTGCCACATTTTGGGCAACCTGTCTGTATTATCTCCACCAGGACTGGCTATCTGGGCCATGGGATGGGAAGAGGAAAACACTGCCATGTGCTTGGGTTCCTTTGAAGCCCACATTGCCCACAGGTGCAATGACTTCCTCCCTCCACTTCAAGCAAAGGCTTCCAAAGACAGCAGCTTAGAGTAAGTGACTGCAGAGGCCAGTCTAGACTGGACAGTTGTTGTTGTTTTCTGAGTATTTATTGGCTGTTAACCCGAGTTTTTACCATTTCCTATACATGTTTTGTTTTTTAACTTCTGTTCCAGAAGCAATGGGGCTGTTCAGGAATTTTAGCTGTAAACAGCCTCCCACAGATGAGCAATAGCCCGGGTTTTTGTGGGCTAATTGGGCTACTGTGACATCAGTGTTCCTAGGGAAAAACACAATGCTTCTTTCATAATAAATGATTGACAGCATTATTATTAGTGAAGTGGTCTTAAAAAGTCCTTTTTGTATGCATTATCACATCAACAAAGACCTTCTTGAGTATCAGTGGCCACATCAACTTGCATGAAGATCATGCAATCTGAATTTAACACTCTGAAAATACCATCTGTCCTAACATTTATAATTCTCTTGGGATGCTGACATGACCAAGAGCATATTTAGCCATATATATAACTGAGTCTGGAATTTATGAATAGTGCAATTTGGTTTCCATAGTAACAGATGTTTAAAGCAACTGCCTAGATTTTTACATGTGCAACAAAAATAGAGTAAAGCAGTGTTGGAATAGATGATCATCTCCAGGCCCTGAACAAATGGCCTTTAAAGACCATATGCTTAATGCATACAGTGAAGTTAGGAAATAGCGATCAGCTTGCATTTTTAAATTCTTTAACAGCCTTTGCATCAGGAAGCTTAGGTGTCTAGTGTTAATGTATTTGAAATAAATGAGAAAAAGTCCATGATATTAAACTCCATATAAAACCAGATTGCATTTAGCTATAAAATTTAGAAAAACCATGCTTTCCTTCTGTGGTAGCAACTGTCCCACTCTCTGACCTCAGCTATGGAAAAACAGAGACAACAGAGCATAGGCACATACATATGCAAGGTACATGGCTTGCCTTGGTGCTGGGCCTGTGAATCTCAGGGAAGATTTGTGCTTTCAAGCACAGCCCTGCTGATTCAGATCATCCAGGGAAGGGAACACATCTCAGATTTCTTCACTCAAAAGGATTGGACCGTGGATGGATGTGCAGGAAGTGACAGGTTCGTAAGTAATACTTGTCACCGCATACCTTCTTCAGTAAAGGCATGTCTAGCTCCTGTACTGCACTGCACAGAACTCAGCAACCACCCACTGGGGCATGTCCATGCCTTCCACTGGGGCAGCACGGACAGCAGCCTGTGGTTTCAGATCCCACTTGCCTTCCAGAGTGACAGAGGGAAGGTCTTTGGATACACACCTTTCTTGCTCCTGGGGCTGTCTGGGTCCCCATCCCTCCTTGTTTTTGAAACTTTCCTTCTGTAGTGTGGCCCTCCATCAGCATTTAGATTTCTGTATGGTGCTGGCTAGCTTCTGTGTCTCCCTAGGATGCTTCTCAGAATGACTTCATCTTAGCTCCCCTGCACTCCCAGGAGGCAGCTGACAAAAAGGAAGTAGTCAGCAAAGAATCCCAGAGGTGCGGGATCCTCAGCTTCCCAGTCACCAGTTTTCTTTGTTTTCTAAATTCTTGGTTGAGTTATAATTGTCTTAACAAAATCTTACCACTTCAAGTATATAATCACTAAAATTTGAGTAGTTTACATGAGCATCCAAAAACTCCATAATCTGATTTTCAAGGCATGTGTGTGTGCGCATGTGTGTCTGTGTGTGTGACTATGTCTGTCTGTCTGTGTGACTGTATACCACATGCATGTGGATAATCACAGCAAAAGCTAGAAGAGTGTGCCAGCCTCCCCTGGAGCTGGAGTTAGAGCTGTTTGTGCAAATGATGTGCATGCTAGGAGCTGAATTCAGGTCCCCTGCAAGAGCAGAAGTCACCCCTAATTGCAGAGCCATCCCATAATCTGATTTTATCCATGGTTGTTGCCCCAGAAAGAACTCATTCCCTGTGGTGCTCACTCACCATTCCCACTCAAGCCTGTTGACCATGCAACCTGCCTCCCACCTCAACTGTCTGTTTTGGATTTCCCATTGGCTGGAGACAGTGGCTTTGATTCCCCAATTGGCATAACACATCTGGACTTGTTCACAGAGCAGTGTTTCTCAGCTCCTCAGCTCATTTCATTGCTAAACAGCATCTACTGTATGAGTGCATCAGGTTTAGTCTATTCGTTCACCAGTGGATAGGCTTTCAGATTCCTCAAGCTTCTATGTCTTCATAACAGTATCTGCTAAGCACTGTGCTATTCCACAGGCTCTGGAGGCTAATATGGGGCAGAGGAATTGCATTAGATAATTGCATTAGATAATCAGTGAAAGAGAATAGTCCTCTAACATCCCCAGATACATAGTACATCCATCCAGGACCCTGGAGCTTAAGGTTCTCTGCTGTAAAAAAATGTGCATGGCATGACTGGGGAGAAAGGAAGCAGTGCCCCAGGGACTGAGTTGACACAGGCAAACAGCTGACTCATGAGCTAAGCATCAGCTCATGACCTAATCACAGATTTCCCCAACCTCTGCTCTAGTTACAGACAGGAGTCTAGCAGTCGTGCATTAGGGTGGGGCCATGTATGGCATGAAGGCCAAGTGTCAATAACCTCAAAACACACAGCTTCTACTAGAAAACGTGTGTGCTGTCCTGGCTTTTTCCAGAGTCCCTTTACCACTGCAGCCAATTCCTGCCAGAATGTGCCTAGCAATAGGTGACCCTAGTGTTGTCTGTCCTCTTCTGAGGCTTGCCATGCTGCCCTTGGACTTGTAGTCATTTCTCTGCTGCATCGAGTCCTGCATGAGCTGTGTCTGTCTGTTTTGCAGGTCCCTTCCTTTTTTGAAATCTGTCCTGTGATCTTGACTGCTAACTTTAATTTTTTTTCCCTTCACCTTTCAAGTAGACATTGAATGTTCACAGTGACACAGCAAAACAGCTACAGATTTATCCTATTCCCAAAACCAGAAAGCAAGTCTCTCAATACAAGCATATGTTGTGGTACACGTGGGTAACACAAAGATACATGCACAGCTCACACCCTGGAGAAAGGCACACTAAGCTTTGGAGTCAGGCCCAGGGGAAGCTGCTGCTGGCTGGGAAGCTACGGTATGGCACAGTATTCGGCACAAGGTCTAGTCCAACAGCTGCTCCACCACTGAGAGCAATGTGACAGCAAGCAAGCTCCTACACTGGGCCGTCCAGACTGAAGGATGCGGAAGACCCAGGCAAGAGGAGGTCTGAAGAGTTATGTTCCAGGGAGACTGAGACATGAGAAAGAAGGCTCTGAGATCAAAGAACCTGTGTGTGTGTTCTTGGAACAGAATGATGGCCGACACGGCAGTGTCCTAACCCAAGTGGTATGGGCTGATGGGAGCCTGGGAGGATTTGACCTAAACTACAGGATGCAGGCTTAGGCAGCCTAGCCAGGTGAGCCTGGGTGTTGTGCTCACCAATGATGTTGATGCCATCATTATGGAGTGAGTTGTGCTTCTCCCTTTTGAAGTTTTAGAGAAAAAATTTTAAGTGGAACAAGAGAGGTGGTAGCCAGAGTTCAAGCGTATCCTCCCAGGAGATGTGAGAGGTGTCTTGGACTCCAGAGTCCATCTCTAACAGTTGGTTGATCTGTGCCTTCTGTGATGAGCTAGAGGTAATGTTCCCAGTCTAAATAGAGAGTGGCTCAGCTGTCTCGAGAGTTGGGTAAGGAGCGTGCTGCATTAATGGACTTCAAGGAACACAAAGATCATTACCACCACCTGTGACCAAGAGCCTTGAGAGTGGCCAATCCCTCCTTCAGGCCCAAGGTCCCTCCACTGTCTGCATTGGCAGATGTTCGCCACATCCAAGGCTTTGCTGAAGTGTCACCTCCACAGGAAGCCTGACTGGCTACTCTACTCAGAATTAAGGTCTTTGCCTGCATGCAGACGCCCTTGTTCAGCCTGAGCTGTCTTAAAATAACACTGCTTCAACTGCAAACTCTTCATATGTTAAACAAGATATTGATTTGCCTCTTTCATCATCCAACCCTGCAACTCATGCTGTAACTTGAGCTCCGTGGGAAGAAAGACACTGTTTGGGGAATGGTGTCTGAGTCACTCCGGGAATAGCTGGGTCTGTGCTGGTAACTGACCCACTGCAGAATGAGGTGAGGAAATATACCCGTGAACTTTGGATTTAAAGGGCCATGTTTCTTCCACTGTATGGAACGGAACTGATGTCTAAATGCCAGACAGCTTTGGAAGGGCATCTATCACAAAGTTCCATCCGTGACATTTTTCTCAGATTATGATTGATAGACGCAATAATTTCCAACGTGTTGAGTAGATGTGTTTAAACTTTCCCATCTATTGCTGTCATTTCACACAGCTTTGTATGAATCCAGAGCAGTCTTATTAAGTAACTAATTAGCCTAGGACAGCATGCTCTAAATATTTTAACTGAGACAATATTATAAAAATTCTACATCATGTAGTTGTAAAGATTGCTCCTGGGCTGAGGCTGTAGCTCAGTGATAAAGCACCTGCCTAACGTGCATAGGTCATGAGTCAATCCTCAATACAACCAAAACAAAAACTGTTCCTTATTATGCATCCTATACTCTCCATCACAGAAAGGTGGAAGACAATCTAAGGCAGCTTTCTGAAGCCTGTCAGTCACTAGTTGTTTGAGGGAAGTGCTCTGAAATTCTCCATGGTAAGCGCCTACGCTGCCTGGTATGGTGGCCACATATGAAGACTTAGGACTGACAGACTTAAAGTTTCGCTTTAGTTACAACTGACCTGCTGGACAACCACTGATTCTTTTTTCAATTTTCATTGAATCTAAGTCTGCATAGCTACCTGTGATCGCTGATTGCTGTCTACGGACAGGGCAGATGGAAGTTTAGCGTAATGGGCTAAATGCTTGCAGTAGGTTAATCAGAAAGCCTTCACAGGACGGGCAAGCAGATTGGTGTAGAGTTTGAGCAATGGTGCATTTACTTCCTCAGAGCGCGGGACCTGCCCCGAGAATTCTCAGCCATCCCTCATCATGGCATCCGCTCTCGTGGATCGTTTACATGGGTTTGTCCATTAAATTTCCATGAGCGGTGCCCATTTCAGAGTAAAAGCCGGACCTTGGCTTGTTGAACTTCTTCAGTATCAAAATCACATTGATTTTTACTATCTACTATTCATTTGTTCTAAATTTCTTTTACAATAATCTCTTTCTGGATTTTTTTTTTTTCTCATTCATTTCGTTTTGAAAAACTTTTGTGTTACTGCATGGTTTCCAATCCCAAGTGGTCAGCCCTGGACACACGTACACTTGAGAATTGCTAAATGGATGTGTGTGTGTGTGTGTGTGTGTGTGTGTGTGTGTGTAACAATAATAACTGAATAAGAAGAGGTCATGAATTTGGGAGGGAGAGTCAGGAACCACGGCGAATGAGCTGTGAGTGATGCAGGCACAGTGCTCGCGTGTGAATTTCTCAAAACACTAAAATTAAACTTTAAAAAGATATTCCATAATATCTTCTTATTAAGAACATTCAGAGCTCTGAGGGTCCATAAAAACAGAGTGTGTGCATCTCACCCCTGACCACGGGCAGCATCTTCCTTTCCTCACTATCCGCAGAGTCTCTTTGCGCTCTGCTCTTTGACCCGTTGATTACTAACTGGCAAAAAATACCATGTTGCTCTCTAAGCCTATTTCCTTGTTGGCTGATGCACTGCCATGGCCTGGCTCGGACCCTGATGTGGATGAGGGCACATCTGCTCCCCCAAAGAAAGTCAGCTCTCATTTGTTCCTGCTAAACTGGTATGGGACATTGTCCCATGTCTGCTACGTTTGATTTGCTGACTTTTTGATTCACTGACTGGTGTCAGTGTGGGGAAGCTGCCTTAACACCCCGCTATCCTTGCTATTGACTTGCTCCAAATCTACCACCATGCTCACGTTGCTTTTATTTCTAAGGTGATTATATTTCCAGGGAGTTACATGTGACCTAGCTTTCTGTTGGTTGACTTTATCACTTATAAAATGTTGGAAGAAGAGTATTTAATTGGGGTAGCAGCCACCATTGCCACAGCAGATTCCCTGTTTTGTAGCAAGTCACCCTCCCTGACTCTGGTCCAGGTAGGCCTTGAACTCTGAGTGGAAGAGTCAAGGTGTATAGCCCTGGTCTCTTAGTAGTTCTAGTATCCTTTGACTTTTCTCAGAGGACTGAGGGGCCTATTGACTATGCTTTAGAGTCAGTGGTCTTGTTCTCAGCAGAGAAACTGACTCTCCTGGGACATTGCCATTCTCAAATGTGATGCCTAAACATGTAGCAGTTTTATTCCATGTGTATGACTTCTGTTTGAAGAGTTTTACTGTGAAATTAATATTTGGATAAAACTGTTAAAAGCTACTATGATTTCCCAATGTGTAAACTGAAATTTAGGGCATGTAACTAGCTTAGAGACATAGGACATGAGGCAGCTACTCCTGAAGTGATAGATGTAAAAACATTGGTGGCTTTATGATGTTTTAACCCTGAGAGTACCATGAAATCTAATCTCATGGCTTAATCACCTGGACTAGTCATGTCTTGCCTGTGCTGGCTAGTCTTTGTTGACTTGACACAAAGTAGGGTCACCTAGGAAGAGGCTGCTTCAATTGAGATGCTGCCTCCATCAGTAGACAAGTCTAGGGAGCCATTTTCTTGATTAGCAATTGAGGTGGAGAACATCCCACTATGGGCAGTGCCAGCAGAGGCAGGTGCTGCTGGATCGTATGAGAAAGCAGAACCAAACAGGTCATGGGGAACAAAGCAACAAGCAGCTTCCTCCATGGTCTCTGCTTCAATTATGCCAAAGCTCCTGCCCTGACTTTCCTGGATGATCCTCTACAAATTGTGGGGCAAAGTAATCCCTTTTGCGCTAAGTTGATTTAGTTTTGGAGTTTCTGACAGCAAGAGAAGCAACTTAGGACACTACCTGTTCACATTTGGAAGGCTGCATTGAGAAGAACATTGACAATTGATATTTTATACCTAGGAAGGGCTTGTGTTCATATGTATTATAAAGAATGTCCAAAGGATATTTGGTGTGAAAGAAAAAATTTATGTGGTAAGCGTACTAAATGCATGTACACAAAGTTTCCCATGGACACTGGTTGGAAATGGTTTTTAACATACAGTGGGGCCAGGAGGTGGGATTTGTTCACCAGTGTAACAATCCTAAAGGTTCAGCCATTCATATCCTTCATCAGAGGTACATGCTGTGTTGGTTTTCAACACTGAATGTGGATGAGGTCCTGAGTTCCAGATTCCTTTCAAAGCTAACTGCCTCCTCCATCCTCAGAGCACAGTCCTACCCTTTTACCACCATGGCATCGGGGATGGCTGGTCCTTCTAATTCTGTTCTTTCTTGGCTTTTGAATATAAGTGAATTATTTCAGCCATTTTGGCATCAGTGTCTGCAACTTATAAATCAACAGCTAAGACCTGTGTGCTAATATCTAGAAAATATTGTCCTGACAAAGTTTACAAGATCAAAAAATGGAAGCTATATTAATTCTGTATGGTCTGTTGCCATGGTAAAACTTTTTGTCGTGATGGGGTGGGGGTTAACTGGTGATGGGGAAATTGTTCAGTCTTGGCTGCTCTGGGTTCTCATGATTCAACTCCCAGATGTCATAACTGCCAAGTGGACACCAAGGAAAGAGCTTCCATATTCACTGTCCATTGACTGGCACACTGGGGCCTCTGGAATGATGTCTTCTTAAAGCATAACTTTGAAACAAGTTATATTTAAATGGTTTATAATGGTATTATGCAATTCTTAAATAAAAATGCTTCCAAGCTGACTTTAACACATAATGCATTAGATTCAACTTCTGAGCAGGCCCCTGCCCCTCGCTCAGCTGCATGCTTCCATCTGGGTCTCCTTTGAAGGACCTTGTGAAGTCCTTGCAGGTGACAACTCTGTTATAGTCTACTTACCACACATGGCTCTCTGCTGGAGTAGTCCCTTCCCTAGGGCTCTGATCTTAGCTCCCCCACTTTCTGCCCATGTACCTTGCTTCTCTACCTCATTTGTCACCAGATAGTCTTCTTGCTTCTCAGTCCACATAGTCCATGCCAGTCCTTTCCTTGAAGCCTGCATCGCACCTCCTCTGTGAGCCTGGGTGCACCTTCACTGAGAATAAGGCTAAGATATGGGCAAATAGGGACAGGAAGCAGGAACCACGCAGACCTGAACTTCAGTCTTATGTTACACTGGCTCCTTCTGCAATGCTTTATCATTTCTTCATTTAATAGCCATTTACTTTAAATAGAAATACCAATATTCATCTTATGTATTTGTTTATGGGCAAAAGTAATAAATGCAAAAATAAAGATACTTAACACACTCCCTGTCACATGGAAGTTGTCAAAGGCAAAGTCGCTTTTGTGCTTTGTTTATTTTAACTTATTTTATCTAGTTAAAAGTATAAACTTGAGAGCAGAAGAGGGGAGAATTTTGTGATTTGTGGTAGCCTAATCAAGTGCCCCTTATCTGTATTCTGAATCAAATAAAAAGCATGAACTTAAAAGATTAACTCAAATAGTAGACCCAATATTCCCATAAAACCACTGAGAAAACTAGTTTTGGAGAAAGTGGGATATTTATACAAGCAAGTAAAGTTTCTAAAGCTGGACTCCAAACTTAGACCATGCTCTGAGTTTTTGAAGGTACCACACCCCCGGTTGTCTGGCACTTCAAGAAGCTTGTCACCCAGGACTGCACACATGGTAGATAAGCTTATCTCATGACCAAGACTCATTAAGAATACATACTTCCTTGAGGCAAGCTTTTCCGGAGAGGAAAATACTGTGCTGTGCATGTTCCCGTCTGAGCTCAAACTCACATGTAAGTCAGCCTCTCCTTGGAGAGCAGCGAGTGAGAGCAAGGAGTCCTGAAGAAGCCATTAGAACTAAAAGGGAAGACCTCACCCTAGCAAGACACTCCAGCTTTGCTCTTCAGCCAGAATGCTATGGGAGTCACAGACATCATTTCTGTCTAAACTTTAACTGTACATCATGTCCCTGCTTTAATTCAGTCATAGCATAAGTCAAAAAGGTCCGAGTGAAAAAAGTTTGTATTGAAAGCTTAACAACATGGAGCCTGGCAATGGTGGTGCACGCCTTTAATCCCAGCACTCAGGAAGCAGAGGCAGGAGGATCTCTGTGAGTTTGAGGCCAGCCTGGTCTACAGAGTGAGTGAGTTCCAGGACAACCAGAGTTACAATAGAGAAATCCTGTCTCAAAAAAAAAAAAAAAAAAGCTGACACTAGGAGAGCTTACACAGTTCCCTGTTCATTTTCATGGTTTTATACATTTGAAGCTTTAATAATGTAATAATGAAGCTTTAAGACAAAAAAGAACAATGTTTCAGAATGACCAAGGACTGTGTAGATTCTAGAATGGTCTGGAATAAACCCACGTGGATGGTGGTTTAGCACAGCCAGAGGATCACAGCGTGTTCTTGAGTTCAAAGAAATGACATTTCTGCTCCCTTTAGACTTCCTGCTGCTGTAAATCATACCCAGAGCCTGAGTAGCTCATATCTGAGATGAGCACATCTGTGCAGCACGGGAGCATATTATCCAGAATTCAACATGACAAATATATTTGTTGAGCCATACTTCTGGAGGAGGGCTCTGTGGAGGTGTTCTTGGTGGAGATACAAGCTTCAGTGAGTCTTGCCAGTCAGCCTGCAGATGACTCCCTGCAGTCTGGCTTCTCTTCCCATGCCCCACAGCCATGCTCCACTGCTGGAGGTGCGATCTGGTGTCACTGCGGCAGTGACTCAAGCATGTGAGAAACCTGGGGGTTGAGTCCTCTCTGTTGCATTCTGGTGATGTGAGTAATGCCATAACTAACGAGATTAGACTTGAACTAGAAACCTTGTCAATGCGTCAAGTGTCAAAATATTAGTGTTTCAAGTCGACAGACAAGCAATTGGAAAGTGTCCAGGAACCAAGTACAGACCTGACTAAACCATGGAAATGCTGGACCCCAGGTTTGTTTGGGGTTAGAATGACAGAGGTCCCTGTGAGCAGCACATCAGTTTGTTGTCTGAGTCAGCAGCGCTGAGAAAGTCCAGATCCTTAGCCAGGTGTGATGGTAAAAGAAAAAAATCCAACCCAAGATGCCTTGGGGAGAGGGTAAGTGCTTGGGCTAATTTAGCCTTTACAATGACTTTGGCTGAATTTTTATTTTCAAACCATCATATGTCATCTTGGAACAAAACCGACTGTGGTTTGGAGCAGATGTGGCAAGTGATGTGTTGATCTTGGGCCAGGCTCATTTTGATCCTGAAGTTATGAGGAAATAGAGAGCAGTTGGGCTTTGATAAAGGCTTGCTGGTTGCTGAGTCTCACTGAGGACTCCTGGCATGAGTATAAAGTTTTGCCTCAGACCATGTGTTTGAAGACAGAGGGCATGTTCAAGTAGGATCACTTAGGAGGTAAACACCTGCTCTCATGCTGAACACAGTCATTTCCTCTCTGGGCCTGTGGGCAGACAGCTCTTGTGACAGGGTACACGGTGTCCACTGAGACGAATGTGGCATGTGACCAGGTGATTAGAGGGACTCTATCACCCTGCAGAAGAGGAGGCTTGTGGGTGGGACATAAGCCATTTCCACATCATTTCTATGCCTGTTTGATTCATGGAATCTGCATGGATACCTTACACATCCATATGTCTGTATGCAGTCAGCAAGTGAGCAGGTCATAAAAATAAACCAGCTTCTAATTGTGAATAGCAAATACCAGAATGTAGATGCTCTGCTTCACTTTAATAATGTGCTTGCATTGCTGAGAAGGAGCAGGCTTCAGTGTTAGCATTCTGATGTCTTTTCCTCACTTCTGAGGACAGCAGGAGACTACTGAATTTCCAGTGACAGGATTGGCTGGCCCTGAGGTACAGGCCCTGGGAGGGCTCCTATTAAAGCTTGGGACAAAGCAACCTCTATTGAAACTTGGTTAATAATCCATCCTCTGATACCACTGGGAGGAGGTATAGGCAGGTATGCAATCGACATTTTATGAGTTTCCAAATTAATCCTCATGGTTCAGCACTTTGATAAGGAGAAAACATTCATCTTCCATGATTTACCTATTCTACTGAATAAGCTGGCAAGTAAATGCGGTAAGAGGGTAACTTTTTAAAGCATGTTCTCCTGCACTGCTTTCCACTGGTTTCCAAAATATCATTTTTATCAGTTACCATGCTCTAGATATTTAGTGAAATTGAAATTATTTAAATATGAAATATCACAACCAATTAAGTTATTAATTAAACAAATGTCATGCCTGAGTACTTTCTGAGTAAAAATCCACAAACTCTTCTAGTTGTCTCAGGACCCCTTGGTCTTAGTTTGAAGTCCATTAGCCCAACCACCAGAAAACAACTTGAACCTGAGAAGCTAAAGAGGATGTTAATCCAGACAGCCATCACAGACCACAAAGAGTTCACACAAGGAACCTAGAACATCCCCCACCCAAAAGCTGTGTGGAGGATAATTGTGGTGTTCGATGTTATAAGAATCAGGGATTCGGGGGGACTGGAAAAATCTTTAGGAACCCCTGGATTCATCAGAAGAGAGTCTAAGATCATCAGGGGTGAAGAAGAATAGCACATTTTGTTCTTTGTTTCATTAATTCAGCCATCTTTATCCCAACTTTTTCCTAGAACATGAGTTTTGGATATACTACCAAATTTTTCAAACAGATAATTCTTTTTCTGCACACAGAGAGGCTGAACAAATCATCCAAGGTCACACAGCAAGTAAGTGTTAGAACCACAAGAAGAGTGCCTTCTTAGAGCTCCCTGGGCTTCGCGGAGAGGCAGAGGAACATCTGTGCTGGGTCTTAAAGATTTGAGGGCCTTTTTCTTCTTAGGGGTGGTCTGGGAAAACAAGGGATTGTTCCCAAATGAGAAAGCTCATAAAAGTGGACCATGATTTCTTTTTTAAAACTTAATGTTTACATAAACTTGTTACCTTCAATAGTGTGGAGAATCAAGCTGAGTAGTACATGAAGCTGAACACCTTCATGATTGCTTATGTTACTTCTGGGTCCACTAAAATACCAAAAGAATGAAACTCAGCTGACTGTAGCTACTATTGAATTCCAAACTTGGCTGTTCCCAGGTAGAAATACAAAGTAGAGACCTCTTCCAGAGGCCAAAGTCGTTGCTCATGAGTGGTTCCCTGTTCTTGCTCTGCCTGGTTCAGATTAAATATTTTAAACATTGCCACTTCCCAGAAGTGGGTGGAATCTAGGCCCTGGGAGGCCAACCCCCCGTGGTCCTGATGGTTTCACTGATAGTTTAACCAAGTTTTCCTTTGTTCTTTCTGCTTCTCCAGCAGGAGCTCCATGGCTAATGCTTAACTTTCCTTGTATAAGGAACCTGGGTTTTCTGATAAACCACCTACCCCAAACCATTGTTCCCTACAGTTGAAATTGGCCTTTTCTCAATATCTAGAAAATGTTTCTCCGTGCCTGTCAACACAGCCTGTGTAATTCCTCACACTCATGTGGACAGCAATTCCTTTGGTGGACATCACTGTAAGAGGGACTCCCGCTCCCAACCTCCCCATGAGAATGGGTCACAGGCTTCTGAAATCATAGTCAAATTTAGCCATGTGTCCACTCCATCCACCATGTACCGAACCATCAAAATAAGCTCAACTAACAGCCACATAATAACAATGTAAAGTTCCTGTACAGAAGGACATGTTAGAAGGAGTTTTGGATATTCTTCAGCAGTTAGGAGCTTTCCTTCGTGTTCTCTTTTCAATTCTTCCACCAATGTGTGATAATTCTTGTAAGGAGCTGTCCAGATATTTATTAAACCTACTTCTACTTTCATTTGTATACCTATTACAAGCAATTGCTGTAGTGATTTTTTTTTCCAGACCACCGCTACTGATTTTTCTGCTTTGATTTTGTGCCCTGCAATTTTGTTGAACTTGTTCATCCTAATATTTTTGGTGGACTCTGGGGATTTCCTGTATACAGCTTTTGATAATGAGGACAAATAGGCAAAGGGGGAAACTGAAACCATTGTCATCTCTGCGTATATCAAGGTGACTTTCTCCTTTTAAATATTTAAATATCGTTTATTTCTTTATCTTGCTTGAGGGCTCTGGCTAAGATTACCAATAATGTATTGAATAAAAGTGGTGAAATTGTACCCTTGTCTTGTTCCGGGTCACATTGTGCATACTCTTATCATTTCTCCAGTTAGAACAGAGATGCGAGGCCTGCGTTTGAATATGGCCTTTATTATGTGGAGGTTCGTTCCTTCAGCCTAACTTGTCCAGTGATTTTATCATGAAAGGAAATTTGAATCTTTTCCAGTGTTTTTTCTGCTTTGTGGTGGTGATCGTACAGTTTGGGCCTTCGTTATTTTGATATGATGTTACTAACTGACGTATACGGCACCATCCTTACAGCGTCTGGGACACCTCACGCGATTGTGCGAATTCTCTTTCTAGCATGGTATATTTTCCAACACAAAAAATGCTTACAAGAAATATCTGGAGGGATTGTCAAGGTTTAAATCCTAGGACTGAGTGGCGTGTTTATAATCTTGGCATCCTGGACAGTCATGGAGCAAGCCTCCTCTCATTCTCATCAGTAGCTGCGTTATCAAACTTTAAAAGTATCTGCCGTTCATTCTAGAAGGCTAAAAATGGTCTCTCAATTTTGTCTTCTCAATGTATCTTCATTATTCAATATGCTATATAGACATTTTACTGTTTTCATAAAATCACTTCTCTCTTGTTTTCTACAATATCTTGCGCATAAAGAGCTTCCTGTGCTCCAAATGAAGTTTGCATGTTTTGTTCTGGATTAATTCTGTTAGCCTAATTTCCTAGAATGTATCACATGTTATTAAAATTTTAAAGTTCATTTGAATAGACTTTGGAAATTTTTAGGATTTAATTTCCTCTCTCTACTGAATCTGCCTGCCAATATCTAACTGTGCACATGTTTTCTCAAAACTCAAGTAATTGTGGCTTAAACCAACTGACTTTGGTGTGTTCTGATCCCCTCCCCTGTCATCTCTAAGTCAGGCCCCGAGCTGCCTGGGAGGATGCAGATGAGGAGAACTCAGGTTGTATGCAGGGCTCTTATTCTTCCTCATCAGCCTAGGTTATTAAGTCCTTTCACACAGGGTTCTGTTGGTGGGGCAGGCACATTGGAGGAAGAATGATAGTGAATCCAGTCTGGAGAACTGGTCTCCTTTCTGATGTTGCTGTATCATGTGTTTTCTCTCTCTTCCTCCTTTTCTCCAGTTAGGCATGATACGAACAAAGGAAGCTGATTACTTTTTAAAGCCACTACCCCCACACCTAGCAGGCAAACTGAGCAGGTCTGCACAGGGTGACTCTCCCTCCCATGTACTGTACAAGAGATCCACAGAGCTCCATACTCTCAGAGAAAACGAAGTCCTGATGGTCACCAGGAAGCAAGATCTGGCAAGATCTCACCTGCACCGTGGCAACTCCCATCTCGGCCTCCCACAAAAGCAGCATTTCTGTGGAAGACGCAAGAAATGTATGTAAGGGCGACTTTTTGCATTTAATGATTTGGATAATTATTCAAGGTAATGGAATTTATTTACATCTATTCAAAGCGTGTCTTCCCACAAGGTGAAATGTTCTGACAGTTATGCTGCCATTGGGGTGACTTCATTGACAGATTCTATCTCTCGTGGATGGTGGATGGATATGGCAGATGATTTTTTTTTAAACCTAGTCCTCAAGCAGATTAAATGGCTCACTTCTCAGAAGTATAGAACCTGTCAGACATCTTCAAAAAATAATCACTCTGGCATCACCCTCAGTAACTCGATACTTGAGGTTTAGATGTATTAAAGCCCACATAGCTCTCCTGCTGAGGTAACTTATTTGTATGCTCATTTGGTACTTTATCCCACCACATCAAAGAGGTAAGTTGAGAACAGAACTCATAGGCAATTCTTCAGCAAGTCTTTGTGAGCCTCTTCTTTCTGACCCACTGGAGAGGACTGTTTTTGCATGCTAAGTAGCTCTGACAATCCAGATACTCACAGTTCTCTGGAGTACCCTCTTCTGCCGAGCACTTAGGCATCACCTGATTGGCCCTTCCCAGGGAATACAAAGGAAGTCTAGGCCTCCAGCCTCAATCTTTTCTGAATGTGATGGTGGCTTCATCTGCTCTGCTTCTCTGAAGCAGTGGAGAGAAGCCTGCAGGTGCTCTGAGGATCTTGGTGGAGAAAGGGAGTGGGTAAAGTCACTGGTGCTCACTAGGAACAAGCACCACTGCGGCAACAGAGCCTGTGCACGGTCTGAACCCATTTTATCTGGTGAACAAACTAGAAGGCCTGCATCCAGACAGACCTGGAAATCTGAGTGAACTGAAATCAGTGGGATGTGTCTTTTACCTGCTTGAATTCTTGTGGGGTGGGTCCTGATCTTCTCAGAGGGGTCCTGTTCTTCTAAATGAACCTCACTCATAGAAAGGCTGTCCCTTTAGAACCCTTGCTTTCAGAAGCTATGAGCATGTTCTCTGTACTCCCTGAGGCTCCTGTCTAGAAACAAGTGAGCAACACCCATGATTTGTTAGAGTGGGACCAAGGCTGGAGCTGTGGTCAATTAAGGCATTTTGTCATCTCGGCTGTAAGCATCAGCTGATGTGGAGTTAGGTCGACTTAAGTGGTCTCGGGGCACTTGGAAAATCTGGTTGGAGGCAGACAATGTTTGCTCTGAGGCGCTTCTGAGATCTCTGGCCAGTGAGACATCTTCGTGGACTTTCTGCTCCTACACCCAGCACTGGGAACACTGCTGCCCTGCCCTCCTGACTTTTTGTTGCACATATTTTTCCATCACTTGAGGTTAAGACCAAAGCATCTGAGACCACATCACATCGCAGGGATCTGTAATCCTTTTCTAATACTTTCTAAAGATGAACCAGGAGTTAGCTCTATTTCCTTCCTCTGCCTCTGCGGTCCCACAGCATCCCGGACCATAGTGAGATAGAGGCTGAGTGGATCCGGGATAGCTCCTACAGGATGTCCATGCACCTGTAAGTTACAACGGTAATAAAGGTTCGGTCAGCTTTAGCTAGGGCTTGTTTAGGTTGAGACATGGGTTGAGTTTTCCTGAGATGAAATACTTGGGACAGGAAAGTTTACATATTTTGTCATATTTGGAGTTGTAAAATACTTGTATGTACATATAATGAACTATCTTATGGATGGATTTCAAGACTGAACAAAGAATTCATTATTGCCCATGTGCCTTAGCATGCACTCCAGGGGTGATTCTATGGTTCTAAGGGGATCTTGGAATGACCTTAGTGTACCTGAGTTTCAAGTGTTATTTGTCACAAAGACATAGTGTGGGATGAAGCTGATGGCTTAATATTTAAACTTAAATAGTTATGGCTATTGGATCACTTCTAGACTCAGAAGTTTGAATTTGGGATGCTCAATCTGTATTTCCAACTTATCAACCAACAAAAAGAATAAAAATGTGTTGGCTGTGAGTACCAGCCAAGCAAAGTCGGATCTGTTCATAGCAGGTTCCATGAGTAAGCTTGTACAGCTGGGGGTTCACATCTCCCAGATGGGGATCGGAGTGCTGTCCCATGAAATGATTCTAACTTTCTTTCCTTAGCCATCTTCTGAAGTTAATTGTTTTAATAAACTGTTAACTATCACAATTGCCAAAAGCATTTTAAAGGAGTAACTCCATGAGGCAGAGTGAGGTTTGCACTGTAATTAAATCTGCCAAGTAGACAGGGCTTTTGTTAGAATATTCAGCACCTATTGAGTGCAGCTGGCACCAACAGGGTATGATCATCTAGGAAGAACATTGGAAAACTAGTTATGTCCAGATACCAGCATAAACTGTGAAGAGAATGCAAGCCAGTTCTGCTTGCTGTGCTGTTGATGCTGTGCTGATTACTACTGCTGATAACTGTGTGAGTGAGCCCTGCACTGGAAATCCCTGTGTCATGGATCCTAGTACATGCTAATTTTAGAGGTTAGGGTTCACGGCTCAGAACAAAACAATGTGAAGCCAGTTCTGGCAATGGTTTCCAAGATATCCAGATTGTATGAACTTCATTTCAATTTAGAAGGCTACTTTAACACAAGCCTTGTGTGTTACAGAGGTTTGGAAGATCTGTGCTCTTCTAATATGAGAACCTATTGCTGTATTTTGGTTTCTTTATGTAGCCCAGGCTATCCCAGGCTGGGATCATCTTGCTCAGCATGAACATTCATTGTTCAGACATTTCTGTAGGATCAGTAAAGGATCTCTGGTTTTGTCATTTGCTTTAGCTTGCTCTCTACACATTCCTCCGTAGATATGCCCCAGCCTCCCAAGGATGACCTCTATATCTTGCCTGACGAGTACAAGTCTAGCTTCCGACAAAAACGCTCCCTCCTGAAATCCCACAGAAATAAAGAGCTGAATGTAGAGACGTTGGTGGTGGTTGACAGGAAGATGATGCAAAGCCATGGCTCTGGAAACATTACCACCTATGTACTCACCGTGCTCAACATGGTAGGGCTCTCTTCTCCAAAGCCATGTGTGTGTGTGTGTGTGTGTGTGTGTGTGTGTGTGTGTGTGTGTGTCACTCTGAGTGTACCAATGCATGTTTCATTTCTTACTTGCATATCTGTATCTTGCTATAAGAAACTCTCATTTTACTAATTTTCAATCAAAGGGTGGATGTTCAGAACATTGGAGAATGAAATATGAAAAAACCTAATTTGATCATCATTGCAACTAGGTTAGTTTCCGAGGCATTTAATGTTCACTGATGTCTTCACATACTAGAAATCTCACCACAACATCAATACATTTTGAGGCAACATATTTTTTTATCAGATTAGCATGAAACTTTAGGTCAGATAATGCCCACCTTTTAAGGAACGTTAATGTTCAAGTGTTGAATAGCAATTACTTCGTCTGCAGAAACTGAGCAACTTTTATTTTGGAATATCTTCCCAGATGAAACATGCCTTTGTCTTAAAGAACACCTGTGGGAGTTATTGAGGAGTCATGAGAGGTGCTTTGCACCTGCCACCTGTGAACTAAATCCACATCACAGAGAGAAAAGCTGGGATGCCCAAGTGTCAGAAAAAAGACTTAATGGCAGTGTTTCAAATGTGTATCTTCACCTCCAACATCTGCGAACTGAGTACCCACATGGGTCAGTGTCTTCCCCAGAGTACCCCAAATATTTATTACTCCCAACAACCCCAATTTTCTCTGTCCCCACAAAGAAATCCATTGTGTATCACTCTCCCTGGAGAGTATCCACATGGCTCTCTCCCTGAGAGGACCCACCTGTCTGTCTCCTCACAGAATACCCACAAGGCTCTCTCCCCACAGAACTCCTGGCTCTGAGGCTATATTCTGTAGAGAATATCAGGGCCTACATCCCCGATGTGTGGCAGCTATCACCTGCCTGTGTTCTGTAGTGGTGCTCGAGTATTTCTTTGCCTCAGTAACAAAGGGCTCCTGGCAGCCTCTGTGAGTGCCACACTGCCCGAAGGGCACTCTGGACATTTGTTTCTGCTGCTCTGTGCCATTGACCCTCATGTTCACGCTTTTCACTCAGCATCTTCTGGCCTCCCGTTCTCTTCTCTCTGTTGAGTCCTCTTGGCTTTGTCCTAAATGAGAAATCCTGTGGCTCTAAAGTCCTTGCGATGCACTTGGAATGTCATGCTGTCACCACCATGACTAGAATAATCCCTCTAGCAAGATGCGGTGACACATGCCGGTAAGCCTAGCACTCAGCAGGGGAGCTGAGACTGGCGAAATGTAAACTAAAGGCCAGGTAGCCTGCATAGCAAGACTACTGCAGTGACGATGGTGATGGTGATGGTGATGGTGATGATGGTGATGATGGTGATGATGGTGACGATGGTGATGATGGTGATGATGATGATGATGGTGATGATGATGATGATGATGGTGATGATGATGGTGATGATGATGATGGTGATGATGGTGATGATGATGGTGATGATGATGGTGATGATGGTGATGATGATGGTGATGGTGGTGATGGTGATGGTGATGATGATGATGACGGTGATGATGATGGTGATGATGGTGGTGATGATGATGATAATTTTTAAAAGCTATTTCTCCTTCACATTAGGAAAAATGGGAACCTCCTCCTCCTCAAACTTTAGACTTCCAAGCTTCCACACTAAGGGTTCTGGCATCAGCCATTCCACATCTTATGCTATCTGAGAAATGTAAGGTTATACTCACTTAGCTCAGACTGAAGAACTAGTTTTTTTGCTCTTCCAGACCAGAAGTTGTGCCCTAGGCAGGCCATGATGCACTCATGGCTAATGTAGATTTTCTGTTTCAGGTGTCTGCTTTATTCAAGGATGGAACAATTGGAGGAAACATCAACATTGCTATTGTAGGGCTCATTCTGCTAGAAGATGAACAGGTATTCCAGCTTCAAAAGCATCAACTTTCTTTCCCTTGGAAGAAAATGAGTGTTAAATGCTGTTTTATTTTTTTAATACAATTGCTTTATACATTCTTTATTTCTCTTTTACTTGGGCAAAGAATGATTTGACATTTTGTGTTTAAATGACTTCTTTGTTTTCAGTTCTTTCTAATGATGCATGTGCATGTATGCTGTGTGTGAATGTATGTGTTGTGTGTGTGCTTATGTGCATGTATATGTATATGGTGTTTGTGTATGAGTGTGCGCATATACCTGTGGTGGTGGTGGTGGTGGTGATGGTGGTGGTGGTGGTGTGTTTCTGTGTGTGTGTATGTGTGGTGTATGTGGGCTCATGAGAAAACAGAACAGAGGGTACATTTGTCATGAGGCTGTGGAAAGGAAACATACTCATAGTATGAAGAATAAGTATGTCTTCAGCCACCATGAGCTTCCTGTCTGTGCTTTGCTAGAATACTAACCATGCTCCCAGCATGGACAGTGAACTATGCTGTGCTGTGCTGTGCTGTTTGACTCCACTTCTTCCTATTCCCAAACTCTGCAGTCCTTGGGGTTTTTCTTGGAGATGCTAGAAAATGGAATACTTTTCCCTACCACACACTGACCGCAGTGTTGCAGTGGGTGAAAGCAGCCTTTCTCCTCTGACCCAGACCTTCTGTCACCTGCAGCTGCACGCTTTGAACCCCAAAGAGCACTTCACAGCATTAGAAATATGGAAGTCTTCATTAAAAATGGGTCCTGATTCTATATTTCCAAAGCTGATTGCTGACTCAGCAAAAGCATTTGGGCTCTGGCCCGGGCCAGACACCAGCGTCCACTCCCACTCTTGGTGACGTCTCCTGGTAGCCACAGTGTTCTTGCTTATAAAGCAAAGAATGTTTTGGATGGAATCTGAAATGATTCATAACATCTGAGGGAAGGCCCTTCCCAAGCAGGTGAGGTGCAGCAGGGCAGGCTGTCTGCCTGTCTAACCCCATTGTCTGCCCTGTGCGTGCACAGCTGGGAGGCTTTGCTGAGGCAACCAGGCTTCTCGGGTGACAGGTTAATTATTCCCTGTATTAAAACGATTTTACTTTGGAATTCATCCAAGCTGCAAAGAGTAAGTGAGGTTACCGTTTGATCGTACACCTGTGTTAACTTTAATTAACAACAGTTTCCTGGACATCACCAGCTGAGGAATGCAGGTAAGTTTCTCTGCTTATGTGCTGCAGATTGCTTAGGCGCATGTGACTCTGAGCCAACAGAATAAACATTTAAGGGGGAAGTGTCTTTAGTGACTAAGACACCACTTTTTCAATATGGTTCAAGCTTTTTAACAGGATAGCTGACTGAAAGAGGGGCATGTAAACTCATATTCTTTAATTGCCCCTAGGACACTGTAGCAAACAGGTTTGTAGCAAAAGCAGATTCAACCACTCAGTGCACCTGCTGTCACAGTGTTCCTGTCCCTACATCCCTTATAATTCGAGACTTCATGCCCATAGTTCTCTGCTGCTCTATCAGAACTTGATATGTGTGATAAAGCTAATGGTCTTCTATATTATTTCCTTGAACCTCATTTTTCAGAAATAGAACTTCAGAAATTGACTACATTCTGAAAATGGGTTGTCTCTGTGTAGAAAAGTTACTCAACAGTATTAAAGCAAATGTGCAAATGCTGCTTTTTCACTTTGGTTGTGAATTCATCACCCATGAGGTGATTTTTTTTTCAAGTGACTGTACAAGCCACACACAAATGATTCTATTCCAGCTACAATTTTGCAAATTATTCAAAGATGATTTTATGCTAAAGATTCATGCTTAGATATTATCTTTCTAGGCACTGAATCCAAGAGTCAATCAGATATAATTCAGTTGATTATGTACAGAAAGGCAGATAAGTGTGTTCTCTGAATGCATACAGATTTGTGCAATGCACAGTCTTTGGGATTACAATGTATCATACGTAACTTTTATCTTCTGTGCCTTCTGGACCCATCTCTGTGTTTTAAATATCCATTAAGAATAGCCTGCTGTGTTGACAGTGGCTCAGGATACTTCCCCTACATTTCTGTGGGTGTCTTGTCCTTTTTTGCCTAGCCAGGGCTGGCGATTAGTCACCATGCAGACCACACTTTAAGCAGCTTCTGCCAGTGGCAATCTGGATTGATGGGGAAAGATGGAAGTCACCATGACCATGCCATCTTACTGACTGGTCTGGACATATGTTCCTGGAAGAATGAGCCCTGTGATACATTGGGTAAGATTCTTAAGTAGGATTTGGAGGGGTGTGTGTGTGGTGTCACTTTGGAAGGTGGTATAGTTACCATCACCAAAAACAGTAGTTTTCTTTCATCTATCTACTGATGTGTAACAAGAAATAACCCATCTCAAATTCCAGAGTGTCTACGCTTTCTCAGGTAAGAGCTACCCTCTTTTTTATCACTGCAAATGGGACCAGAAGATTCAAGCATGTCTCATGATGTGGTAAGAGCAGTGGATTTGTTGATATTGTCAGAGATACCACAGTAATACTGTCTGTCTATATCCATATTTCTCTGTAAAAATCTGAGCATCAGCAGTCCAGCCATGTTCTAGATGTTCACAAGGTGGGGCTGGGCTCTGTAGGTGGCATTTTGACATTTTTTCCGAATGGCCAAAGAATGTGCTACTAACCAGGACTCGGGACTCCACAGATCTTTTTTATTATTGTTTTTCACTCTATTTCTTCCTGAAGCTCAGAGAGGTAGAGTTTTTATTATAGAAACTTCTGGACAGGACCTGGTCTAACAGAGCTTAGCTCTGCTCTTCGGCAAGGCCTGCTTATGAGGCTGGCTAGTCAGCGTGACTCATAGTGTCTGGACTGCTTAGGCATGAAGCTTCCCATCTCTGTCCCCCACCTCTTGCTCTCCCTCCCCCCCTCCCCCCCACCTCTCTCTCTCCCCAAAGGAGGAGATCTAGAAGTTTTCTATGTGTTACGCACAGAGCCCCTCCATTACTAGCTCCCAGGGACAAGTCGAGACATTGAGAACTTAGTGAGGCTTTTGGGTAAATAACTGTTCATGGATAGTGCCCCAGTTCCTCATTTGGGACATCAGCTTGTCTTATGTGATTGCCCCAGGGGAAGTCTCAGGAGTCCAGTGTGGTTGGTTTTCATATCTCCCATGAGCTCTTCCTTCTTTGCCCTTTGTCTTTCTGCAGTATTAAATCGTGGGTTATAAATGTCAAGCTCTTATCATGGCAAATGTGAATCACTGAGCTTGGGGTGTGATCTTGAGGATCTCACAACACACCCATTCTCTACTGTCTCTCTCCTTGAAGCTTTAGTAAACAGATTCTTCTAGGAAAAGACAGCAACCATCCTCCTCTGCATCTGACACTCTCTTTAGTCTTTTCCAAGAACATAGCACAGAAACTGAGTCTGTTTCCTACAAAACAGCGTCCACGGCTCCTGAGAATACATGAAATGCATCTCCTCCTCCCACATCAACACTCCATATTTACATGACTGTCCAAGGGTAGCCCATCTCACATTCCCCAAAATGAGGATGGGAAGCAAACTTTATCAAATATCATAAAATAAATACCAATCACTCATTATACATCAGCACTACTGTGTATCTCTTTATCTTTATGTCCCCCAGGATTTGCACCCATAAGTGGGATGTGCAGTAAGTACCGAAGCTGCACGATCAATGAAGACTCAGGACTTGGACTGGCCTTCACCATTGCACATGAGTCTGGACACAAGTAAGTCTGTCTCCTTAGGTGGGGGGCCTCTCCCTACTGATTGCTGCATTTCAGATTGAGTCTGTGGGTTCATCACATTCTCCAGTAGCCTGCTATTGTGGTACTCCCTCTGCATGAGCAGAGAGGCAAGCCATCTGGTGAATGGTAGCTGCTCTACAGTTTTTTTCATGTACACACCACATACACACACATGAATACCTATATATACACACATGGATACACACACATAATAATATATACATATAATACATGAACACACATTCACACACATGCATGTATATATATATAGATATATATATAGAGATATCTACACATACATGTATGCATACATGTACATATATACATACACACACACACACACACACACACACACACGACTTGTAGACAAGCTGTACTTGGAGGTATACAAGTAGAGCTTGGGAGTGTGGCCCGGTGAGGACCATTATGTATGAAATAAGGTAATACCAGGTTATTTCATGAGCTGGGTGGCCCAGTCTGGTTAGCAGGGTCTTAGGCAAGCAGTAATCAGCAAAGATTGGTGTTGGGCAGTGAGGTGCCTTGCTACCTGGCCTGACAATGTTTAATCCCAAGGCACACACAGTAGAAGGAGAGAACCAATTCCTGCACATTGTTCCACACAGACATGGAAAGAGAGAAAGAGAGAGACAGAGAAAAGAAAACAAACAGGGTTATGAGTCACTGGTGATGTCTTTTTTCACATAAAAGAATTTACACTTATATATGTAAGTGTACGTTATACTCACAATAGCCTATAGAAACTGTTCTTGTGTAAGATTTTATGCTCACAATCCTGTCAGCTGATTTACCTTGGGGCATGGTCTACTGAAACATTTTCCAAGGCCACGTTGCCTCCCAAATTGCTGTGGACATCCTTGAAGACTACAGAGCCCAAGTGTCATATAAGTTAGTTTCCGCCCCATTGAGACACTACTTAAAATTTCTCATAGAAAATGTACAGCTTGGAATTCTCCTTTTCTGCTAGTTATCTTTCCTGCAGCTTGATTTTCCTGTCATCAGAAAACCAAAGACAGCATTTGTGATTTGTTTTTTGACAAAACTAGTTTCTCCATCTCCTATTGGAAAATGGACTCAATTCATCTTTCTCAGACTCATCTGCACACATATGTGCTCACATGCACAACACACATACAGACAGCCCACAGGTGCAGGTGTGTGTGCCTTTGTTCAATCAAATCTTATAGAGGACCTGCAGCCTTTGGTCTATGTGCACTGGTGACCTAAAGACAAAGCTGTACATCCCAGCGCCAATTCTTTCATTATCACAGGCAGTGACTGATAATTTCGTTGCCTAGAAAATTGCACCTACACTCTTTATGACTTTCAGTTAAAACATAACTGCATTTTGAATAGTCTGCTAGAATTAAAAACATTCATTATTGTAATGACATTAGGCTCTTGATGTCCTCTCAACCTGAACATTGTTAAACAACCAAGGCAGGAAATACGCCGTGGAGAGCACAGCCTGCTAGAGTTTGATAAGCAGAAAGATGCAGGTGTTGACAGTGCCAGCCACTGCTGCTGGTGGCAAACTTAACTGAAAGTCAGCTTCGTCCTTCCTAATTTGAACTCTCAGTCTCCAGTCTCAACTGACTAAATCACTGCATTTGGAGAAAGTTAGAGCGAGCTAGCCCTTGAACAATCACCTAGCCCAGTGATTGCCCTCTGAGGAGACCCAGGCTTCACGTAGGGTTATTCATTGTCAATCCTCTTAAGAGTTCTTGTATTTAAAGTCTACTAGCATTTGACCATTCCCCACAATACCCTAACACCATACATATCCCCAACGTTAGTATGTGAAGATGTGTCTGTGTTGGGTGATGTGTCAGGAGCACAGTGAGTGTTCGGTGTGTAGAGAAGGCTTTGTTGTCTCGTTTACATAAGGAAAAACTGAGGCTCGGTGTGTTTGATAATTTTCCCAGTATCAAACAGCTCATGTGTGATTGAGCCAAGATGCTAAGCCCCCCATCCCACCCCACGCACACTTCCATAGCTCCTGCTTACTCCAGCAACCTCTCTGACGTTCCCTAATCCCAGCCCAATTGCTGTCTCCACTTCTGCCTCCTGATGAAGGTGCTATTCTTTCCCTGAGAGTCTATGTCAGATCTGTGGGCATCCCAGTCCTACCTATGACCAAAGGTGGGACCCCTTTATCTCTCCAAGGAGAATCCAAATGACATTGCAGCATTCTCCCACAGAAGGACATCCCACTTCCTTAACCCCACTGCCCCAACAGCAGCCACCATTTACTAAAACTGCTCGCTTTAACCACTTACAGATACGCAGGTAGTTAGTGATGAGTGTGTCCTTTCTAATAGCAATGGGACCACTCAAAGAGAATAGTGGGAGACATTAAAGACACTGGGTACTGAATGCACTTCTAAAAGGTGGTTTATCTAAAATTATGTTTATATTTTTGTTCTCTTTATTTATTTTATTATTTTTTAGTTATTGTACAAAATGATAGGTTTCATGATGAGATCATTGTACCCTGTTTTGATTTGCATTTCCATTGATCTTTCCAATCCCTCCCTAATATCATGTCATATACACGTGTGTTGTGTGTCTATGCATATACATACATTTGTATTCTCCATATGAAAACAAGCATCACTATTTTCTCCTTCTTCCTCCCATTATCCTCCCTTGCTCCTCATTTCCTTATATCCCTTCCTGCACTCACATAGCCCACCTTATGCTTCATTTCATACGGACTCATGCATGTATATAAGTATATGTGTGTGTGAGTTTGTGCATATACACACATTTAAATCTAAACTCAAAATACAAGAGAAAACACACACTATTTTGTCTTTCTGAATCTGACTCATTCACTTAACAAAGTGACCTCCAGGGTAATACTTCTGAATTTGATTCACAGTCATTGATGCAGTTGCTATGGAGAGTTGTGTCCATAAGTAGCACATGTTTGAGCAAGGTCCTTAAGAAACACACTACTAAGTATGAAGGGGCAAATACTATTTATTAGTTAGCCTATAGGATGATAGCCATTTTAAATAGAGTGCCATGGTGCATGGGGAAAGAGGTATTATCTGGCATGCATAGCTTGAATTATAATTCTACTTCTTGGTGACAAATACCAACCTATGTTTGAGATACATCTACCCTTTCTCCTGTGACTTTAACATTAATATCATATGTGCTTCCCTCTGGCATTTTTATGTAATAGACACATTCATCATGTCAGTGCATGGTGTACTGACTAGAAAGATAACCCATGAAATAGTAGGGCACAGATTCTGTAGGCAGCAGAGTCACATGAGGCGTGTTAGCACACCATCACACGCTGGCTCCTACCTCATAGCCTACAAGTATGAGAGCAGGCTCTGAGCACAGGCTTTGGGTAGCCAAAATGTGTAGTGTTATTTCACTGATGTTGTAGTACTAGCGGAGTCTGAAATTTGATCATTGCAAATACCTTAGAAGAAAAAAGAAAACTAAAAAATCTCCAGACACTCAACATTGTTATTTGAATTCCTTAGAATGTAGGCTGAAGTGGTAGTAAAATTATCTGGGCCATGTGTGGGGCTGTAACATTCTCCACTGTGAGCAGGTCAGGGGCCAGCCAGGACAACGTGCTTTGGCACTTGGTTGTCACTGCTCTCTCCTCACACAGCCTCCCTTCTGGGACTTCAGCCCAAATCCTTCTCACAGTCATGACACATCTCCCCTGCCATGCAGTTGCCTTGGCCTTGATTAATTACCTCTAATAGAACTTCAGAGAATGGGTGGAGGTCAAAATGACCACATCCACATCACCCTTGGTACTGACCAGGAATTTTGCAGAAATCTGACAATATTTGCCTGCAAGATCTCCTTGGATACACCCTCCAATCACACTCTACTTGGACCATTGCATGGATCCAGTGGGCCTTTTGATATCTGAGTGCCTGAGCTCCAGGCTTCATTCTGATCGAGGGCTCCTCTCAGTCCTTAGTTTTGTCTTCTCTGGGGTATAGTATATTAAGGTAGCAATTATAAATCATGTATTTCATACCAGGCCTGTAAAGCAGTGTCTATAAATGTAATCATTTTCTAAATCTTAAATCATCACATGGGCCTAAGCAAGCATCGAAGTGAATGCATGTGTTCTCAGCATCTGTACAGGACACATTTTCTTGTTCTATTTAGAGCCTACCCCCATTGAGAGTCTTCTTTTCATCATGGGAGTTTCGATAGCGGCCCCCCCATTGAGTTAGATTGCCCATTTTTGTTTTCTCTCAAGAGCTTCTCTTCTTTCCCCCGGGTCCTATTCACTCAACACCTGTTCTCGAGGAGCCAATACAAGGACAGAGTATCAGGTAGCAATGGCCAGTAGCAAGTGGTCCTCTAATAATGTGTTTATTCTGATAGAGGTCTTCAGGGCTACCACGGAAGTTTGGAGCATTTCCTGAGACTGCTGAAAATGACGATGTGAGCCCTTCTTCAGGCAAAACTGGGAATGTAAGAGATGCAGAGCGTTGGTAGGAGGTAGCTACTCAAGTCACTGGTCCTCCTAGGTTCAGGCTGCAGTTGCCACAACTCTATGAAGAACATGCTCTTTGGCAGTGCATCTGTAATCCTCTCATTCATAGCTACCCTAGCTTGAGATATGTCAAGGTCAGGAGGCCCGGGTAGAAGCCCTAAACTGACCTGGTTTTCACTCAGTCAATATGGGTACAGATTTTAAACAATTCCTACCTATGATCCCAACCTCACTCTTTGCAGAAAGATGCCTTCCCAAAAGATACACGGATTTAGGTCAGGTAGTAGAGCACTGTCCATCTGTCACAGCCTCCAGCCAAGAGCCAAGGATGAACCCAGCATGGTTGCAGAGATGGATGTCACCTCCCTGATGAGTACCTGTGGCTGCCCAAAAGTTCTAAAATTGGCATAAGCATTCACATCACCAGCGGAACTTATTTGAAAACCTCAGATGCCTGGATCATTTTTTTCTGAGTCAAGAACTTCTAGCTGGAAACCTAACTTCTATATTTCTTTTTCTCATTTAAATTTTAAATATTCGAGAACTTCATACATGAGTAACAATATTCACAGAATTTCTCCTTCCCTTTCCCCTCCAACTCCTCCTGTATGCACTCTTCTTCCTCTCAAATTCATGACTTCAATTATTGTTGTCACATATATACATATGTTTGTATATGTACAACCTGCTGAGTCCACTTGATGTTAACTGGAAACCACCCACATGAAATGTCAACCATGTGATCACTTAAACAAGATTAGCGCAATGACAACACTAGTTGACAAGCCATGTGGATGGATAATGTCCCCAGATAATGACTTACAGGTAATTAATGGCTACTGAAAGATGGAGATCCAGTATACTCCAGGGTATGCTCCCTAATATCAAATCCCAAGTGGTCAGTCCTAAACACATACACATATGACTTGCACATTTCTAACAAACATCTCTGAAAATTCTGCCGGTCCTGGAATCTTTAAGATTCTTTAATCTTTAAGATCTCTGGGATTTGATATGTTAGCCTTTGAAGCTAGGTGATGAATCATTCAGTCTTCCAAAAAGCCCCAATGCACTCAAATATTCTCCACAATTTGGCTGATATGGTTTTGTTTTTAAAGAGTGTTGGCCTTCACATACCCAACTTGCCCTCACAGTGCATATCAGATACTATAGAGCAATCTCTGATTTTAAATGACCATTTTATCTCTCCCCTAGCTTTGGCATGGTCCATGATGGAGAAGGGAATATGTGCAAGAAGTCTGAGGGCAGCATAATGTCACCAACATTGGCAGGACGCAATGGTGTTTTCTCCTGGTCATCCTGCAGCCGTCAGGACCTGCACAAGTTTTTAAGGTATGAATCCCTTGGACTGGCTCTGTTACCACTCTGAACTTTGGAAGGCATATTCTTTTTTCCATCGACATGCTTGATTAATTTATATTTTTATTCCTGTGTTCTTATCTTGAAATTTTATTTATTATTTGAAAATTTCTGATATACATGTATGTATGCTTAATGTATATTGGTCATTTACATACCCATTATCACCTTTCATCCCTTCACACTTACACTAAACCATTCTTCCTTCCCAACAAGTCCCCCTCTGTCTTTGTCTATGTCTCTGTGTGTACCTGCATATGTGTGAGGTACTTGTGGGTACACATGGGTATCGGGGCCCAAGGTTGACATCAAGGATCATTCTTCATTTGCTTCCCACCTTTACTTTTTGAGACAAGTTTTCTCCCTGAACCTGAAGTTTAGGTTTGACTATATTGGATTGCCGGTGAGCTTCAGGGATCTATCAGCCTTCATGATCTCCCACCTCAAGGTTGGGATTACAGGCACCTACTTCTTACCTGGTTTTATATGAAAGGTATGGAGATCTGAACTCGGGTCCTTGTGCTTCTGTGTTGAGCACTTTTCCAACTAAGCAGTCCCATTAGCTCTGAATATCCCTTTATGTTGACATTTTTGGGGGGTTTGTTTTCTTGTTCTTTTAATTTTGTAACCCATTGAGTTTAATTGCTGTGGCTTATTTTCAAGGGTGTGGGTTATTTATTAGAACACAGGCAAGTTAATAGTGGCTACCACTAAAGAAAATGACTCTCCAGCCCCTTCAGTGATCTTTAAGTGGCTATAGGTCCTCAGAGATAGCTGAGACTCCAAGCTGGGATGTCAACAGATCCCAGTCTTGTCTTGTGCAGAGAACCACAGTTGCTGGAGTTCATGAATGCAAGAACCATGCCATTTTCAAGGACATCAGTTTCCCATAATAGCCCACACCCTGCATCCCCTGGCTCTTACACTTTTTCTGTACCCTCTTCCATGGTGCTTCTTAGTTCTTGGAGGGGGTGATGTTGATGTTACATTCAGAGCTGAGCACGCACAGCCACTTATTCTCAGACTCTGACCAGTGATGCAATTCATGCTAGCTGCTGCCTCTGCAGATAGAAGCTTCTCTTAGCAGGATTGAGAGCAGCATTGACTGGCCTCATACCTGGCTCTCACCTGGACTTCTCAGTGCTGCTTCCCTCCACCCAGAGATCTCTGTGATCTACCTCCCAAATGGGTGTGGGTTGAAGTATCTTTAGCTTTTCTTGCAGCTATTCATGGTTGTTTTTCTTTTTTCCACTGTGGTAAAATTTTCAGTAATAAAGAAGAGTTTACCCTTTTAAATGACTGCTCTTATTTGTATTAACCAGTGAGATTTAAGTTTCCTTAACTCAAAAGTGTTCCTAAAATTTTCTTGCTTCTTTTTCCAAATTTTACAAAGTCCTCTTTCACCTCAATGTTTATAAGAAAAATATTCAACATTTTTAGAATTTTAAGTTATGATCTGACAACTTAGAAAATTCAAGGATGAATACTTGTGAATGTAGTAAGAATTTACACCATGAAGGAGTAGAAAAGCAGGCGTGAAGACACGTGGCAAGTCACCATTGCCCAGTCACAAATGAATCATTTGAGGACATTGGAAGTAGGCTGCAATCTTCAAATAAGAATGTGCTCCTCAGATTTAATGTTAAGATTCTAGAATTAAAATCTAGTTTTGTTCAGCAATACAGAGAGAGGGAAAATAGATGTTGAAGCACACTGCTTTGGTTTTATCAATAAAACAGTTTTTCAATTGTTTTTAATGAAACTATCTTCAAAGAATTTACCAGTTTCTGTAAACTTTGTAATTATAAACATGTAGTGTTTTAAATCATCATTTCTTGATATCAAACTTTCCAAGAGATCATCTCATTGTCAAATCGCTGTGGAGGTTCATTGAACTTGAAAACACAGTTTCAAACTGGACAGTCTCATATGTATGAAATCCTGAGTTTTTAGTCATAAGAAACCCAAGGCTGCCAGCCCGGCATGGTTGCTGGCTTCCTGATTGCCACATAGTCAAAATAGTGTTCTATCCTCCACAACTAGGTGACTGTTGGGATGCAGTCCCAGCCATGAGTAAGATGCTGCTGTTGTCCTCCATCAGCAGCCCAGCATGCGGGAGATGGAAAAACATGTAATAAAGGGACCTCGTGGGTCTGGGGTGGCCAACATGGCTTTTCTCCATTCTCAGTAGAGTCAAGAAAGACAGATACTTGTTTGGAGAAATTCACACAGTGAAATCATGTGTCACTTCCCCTGAATATGCACAAACCTCCTTCAGTTACTCATGTCTCAATCAGTGGAGTCTGTGACCCAGAGTGACTCCAGCCTGTCGCTCAGTTGTTCGTGTCTGTATCCAGGAGCCAGTGACCTAGGGAGACTCTATCCCACTGAATTTCAAGACAACACACACTTATCTTCCCTTTCCTGCTTTTCTCTAATTTGGAATCATGTCCTGTAGACCGGTGCCTATAATTGCCCTCTCATCGATGTGAGTCTATGTGTTTAATGCACAATGCATTAGAAAGCAACCACCTTGAAGAACTGGAGGTGTAGGGGTATGTAGATTCCTCTGCCATAATCAGTGACACTCTGTGGGTGATAAATGGAATTCCTACTGGGACATTACAGTGATGCTTTACATTTCCATTGTGTCCAAATACTGTCCAGTGTTCCCCTTGAAGAATGCCAGCCATGGCTGATGCTCATGCTGCAGATACAAGAGTACAGAACAGGGGCCTCCATGTAGGGAAAGGAAAATAGAGGAATAAGAGTTAGTAGGCAGAGCAACATGTCTGTAAGCTCATGTTTTCTGAGGTCCTCCACTTTCTCACTTGGAAAATGAGGAATATGACGAAGATGAACAGTATCAAGCTCTTCACACTGTGTGATCCAGTCATTAGAGTGGTGAAGAATTTTGAAACATCAACATGCTGTCCCTGGCTTCAGCCATTCTGTCATAGATGGACATAGTTGGACAATAAGGATGTGACTCAGTGGCCGCTTTCCATGGTGGCCACTGTCCTGTAACTTCTTTCAAACCAAGCAGGAGAGCCTTGATTACACCCCTCAATCTTCTCTAGTCACTACCCTCCCTCCAGCAATGACCAGACACCAAACACAAGAATTCTGTGGGATAGTTTATCTTGTCTTTTTAACTTGTTGTAAAAAGAATCATGAGATATATGTATGAGATTCATCCTAGTTATTACATGGAGACATCGAATTAGTTTATTTACTTTTATTGTATAAACACAGAAAATCTAACATAATTAAAAATTTTACTATTTTATGTAAAACTCAAAATTATTTTGTATTGAGTTAGTGAAATGCTTTAAAAGATTTAAAATGTTTTGAGGGTGAAATATTTCTAGAGCCCCTATTCTGTTTTATTCATCTATACATCTAAACTTTTGTGAAAATAACAGGGATTTAGCCATCAGTTTGTAGTAAATCTTGAAATCAGATAATGTGATCCCTGTAATGTATTGAGAAAATAATATTATTTTGTATGTGGATGTCTGGTTACTCAAGCTTCATTTGTCAAAAAGGTCATCCTTTCCACCACTGTTTTTGCTTTTTTGTCAAAGATCAGTTGAATACATATATGGCACTCTTTTTTTCCCGTTTCTTTCCATTGATTGAGTTATCTGCTCTTTTACCACTGTAACTTTTTTCTAATTATTGTGAGTTTTCAGGGAGTATTAAGATTGAGAGGCATTTGTTCTTATATTTAAATTTTGGGAAGATTATTGTGGATCTCTTTCTTTTCCAAATTTGAGAATCAGTTTTCATATCCACAGAATAACTTGTTTGAATTTTGCTTGTAACTACACTGAAGCTACAGATAAAGTCAGGAAGAACGGGCACCGTCTAGATGCTATTGGGTGTCCTCCCTCTCTAAGGATGCCGAGTGTCTCTGCACTCATTTGTTGCTTTGATTTCTCCCACTGAAGTTTAGTGTGGATTAAGATAAAGATTGTTTCAATACTTTTCTAGACTTATATTTCTGTTTGACTTCTAGAGCATCTATGTAAATGACATTGTGCTTATAATTACAAATAAACCCTACTTTTCCTTGCTGGCTCATAGAAAGCAAACAATTTTATATAGTAGCCTTTCATGGTGCAGCTTTCCTAAAATTACCTATCAATTCCAGGAAGTTTTCTTAGCACTTCCAAATTTTCCACATAGGCACAGACTTGTCATCTGCACATGCAAACAGTCTCACTTCCTCTCTCCCCATGTGCACACATCCCTTCTGCGTCCAATGTTGAATTAACTAGTTCTAGTACAGTGCTGTAAATGATCAGTGCGAAAGTAATTGCTCTGTGTCTGGTCTACGTGGGAAAGCTTCATCTCCTGCAAGATTGATTATGACTTTAGCTTTTGCTTTTGAAGATGTTCTTTATCAGGTTGAGGGGTTTTCTTTGTCTCTTAGCTTGCTAAGAATGGGTGTTGGATTTTACTGTTTTTCTTGCATCTTATTAGAAGATCATGTTATATTGAAAAAGCGGATTATGCTAACTGGTACTTATATTTTTAGTTTTAAATAGTCATTTTATGTGTATGCGTGTTTTGCCTGCATGTAAGACTGTGCACCATGAGAATGCCTGATAATCACATAGCCAGAAAGTGACAGTAGGTTCCATGGGGACCAAAGTTTCAGACAGTTGTCAACAATCATATGGTTGTTGAGAATTGAGCCCAGTAACTGAGGAAAATCAGACAGTGCTCTTAATCACTGAGCCATCTCTCCAGCACCAGTGCCAACTGACTGTGGAATGTTGAACTAGGACTGAGTCCTCATGGGTGTGCTATATACTATATTTTTTAATCTAGGATTAAGCATTCTTGGCTGTAGCGTATAATTTATTTTATGTACTTTTGGACTCTTTGCTAATGTTTTGTTGAAGAGTTTTGCAAATATCTTCATAACAAATGTTGATTTGAAAGACTTTCCTTTGCCCCTGTCTTCTGACGAGATTACAGACAGCCATCATATTTACCCCAAAGTGTTCAGTAGAGTCCACAGTGAACCTTTTGGGACTCTTTTGATGCTGACCAGTGAGCTACAAAGCGTGAAATCTACAAATAATGTTATGGAGAATACAGCCAAAGATCTCCTAGTCAGTGTGGATAACAAAGTTTGCAGGACTCAGTCTGTCATAATTTTAGTATTTGAGCTTAGCAATGTTTAGAGAGATATAGGTTCTTGTAACTGTAGGATTTATTTGCTACTTGCAAGCATAAAACTATTAAATACCCAGCACAAATGCACAAATTGTGTTAATAAGTAACCTGAAAGAAACACTTTAAAGAGAAGAACAATGTTTGAATTTGTGGTTTCAGAGATCTTAACTGTGAATCCCTAGCTTTGGGCATGAGGCAAATTATCATTATGTAGAGTATGTTAGAAGAGGCTGCTCATCACAACAGCTGGAAAGCAGACAGAGAAAGAGATAGGATGGGAGTGATGAGCTGTTACTTCCTTTCCTCAACTACATCTAACTTTGCAATACCTCATTCAAGGAGGAAGCTTGTCAGTATGTTAATCCATTGATTGTGAGCCAATCACTTCCCAATAGGGGCACCGGCTGGGGACCAAGCTCCAGCCCATGAGCCTTTTGAGTGGATACTTCATATTCAAACCATCATAGAGATGCTGTGTTTGTGGATGAAAAACATTGGTCAGGCTCTAGCAACTTACCGGTGAGGTTTAGCAGGATTGAATCCCTTCTGGACTGGGACTTGGGAGGCAACTCAGTAACCACAGTAGATAATGGCTACTGGAAACTCAGTCCTTGAAGAGGAAGCTGGCGGTGCTGCGAGTGTACCTCACCATGGGCAGAAGTGAGGGGAGAGAAAAGGAGAGGGGAAGGAAGAGAAGAGAGGGAGGGAGGGAAGGGGTAAAGGGAGGAAGGAAGGAGAAGGAAGAAAAGGGAAAGGAAAAAGAAGGGAAGGGAAGGGAAGGGAAGGGAAGGGAAGGGAAGGGAAGGGAAGGGAAGGGAAGGGAAGGGAAAGGGAAGGGAAGGGAAGGGAAGGGAAGGGAAGGGAAGGGAAGGGAAGGAAGAAAACCAATTGCCACATTTGAAATAGTCTGATTATCATTTGACTTTCACAGCAATTTTCATAGTCTGACTGTTGCTGGCAAGAAGTGTGTATAAATATTTCTGCAGTAGACACTCCTCACATTAAACATCTGTTTGTAATTTTTCAGTTTCATTTTCTTTGACGATAAGCTTGAGATAGCTAATGAAGAACAATTTGTCTCTTTAGAAAGGTAAAATATTTTACGACTAACTTCAGAAAATATGGCTTCTGTATTTAAATTTCATTAAGAAAGATATTGTGCTGAACCTCAAGGGAAAATATGCTTCTCCCTAAACAAAATCTGTCATCGGGTTGCATGAGAAAGGATGCATAATTGATTGTTTATCCCTCGGTAACTCATTCTGTTGGCTTCAGCACCGCCCAGGCGATATGCCTTGCTGATCAGCCGAAGCCTGTGAAGGAGTACAAATACCCTGAGAAGCTGCCGGGACAGTTATACGATGCAAACACACAGTGCAAGTGGCAATTTGGAGAGAAAGCCAAGCTCTGCATGCTGGACTTCAGAAAGGCAAGTGGTCACTGTCACATGCTCACTACACCGTGACTCATAAAACCATTTTATTTAGTGTAACTGACATTGATGTATTCCGCATTTATTGGGCACCTACCAAATGTCAAATCCTATATGCCGGGACTGGCCCGATGTAACAGGAAACACATGCTTTCCTGGCAGAACGGATGATGGTGGATACTGCTGTGGGTGTCAGTTTTCATTTGAGAGCTGGCTTGGCTTGTTAGGTCAGATCTTTCTTTATGATTTATCATGTGGGAGTGCAGTAATAACTTTTAGTTGGTTTAAGTTGGCAAAATAATACTCTGGTGTTTTTTTAGATGTTTTCAAGGAAACAATGTTCCCAACTCCATCCCAATATGAGCACAGTCTGCTGGAGACAGCAGTGTATTATGGGGCTTCTGACTATTTAGTTTCCCAAATAAAATATTTATAGAGCAGTTCCTCACACAAGGTGCTATCTCTGCAGCCCCAGGGATGTCTCCTCAGTGATTTCCTGTATAAATCCTCCACAGAGCACAGATACACAATCTGGCTAGACAGCAAGCATCCAGATTTAGGAATTTGCTCTAGTAAAACCACAAGGATAACTATTCATAAATCAAATGAAAGTAACTAGTTTTGAGGTTTCTTTTATTTTAGATTATAATGAGTTCAAGAATAAAATACACAAAAATATATACAGTCTTCCAGAAAGCCCCCACACTCCAGAAGTGCCAGTAATGGCCCCAGACTGCTTTTTAGCCAATCCAATCATCTAAACACAGGTGTGGTTCTCCCAAAGGCCAGTTGCCCTTTGTTGGCAAAATGTATAGAAATACCTTTCTTCCTGTGTCATTCTTATACTTGTTAAAGGAAGAAATATATAAAGCTAAAGTTCTATTTAAAAATTAAACTTTCAAGACTGTACTTCCTGTCTACATGTTATTCATTTTGTAACTATGAACCACACCACCCATGGTATCCCAATGCCATTTATAAAATATAAGCAATATCAAGCTAATTGTAGGGTGTCTTTTATTATTGATGAAATAGTTACATGGAGTAAAATGAAAATATGTTAACTCTACTTTTTTTTTTTACAAAATATGCATTGCCCATTATCAGCATCACAAAGTGTTGTTCACTATTGCAGAAGTTTATTTTTAGTTCTATATAAAATAATTGTTCACTGTTGGGTGAGGGGCTATCCTAGGTCTTGGCATTTTGTATTGTTTCAGGTGTTGGATTACTGTGGGGGTTGTTTAATTGCTAATGATCTCCATGTGCTATCAGTAGAATACCTGAGGAATTCTGAAAGAATAAAATCACCTGAGCTGAGAGGCTTTAGGTTCCACTGTTGAGTATGGCATTGGCCATGATGGTGGTTCCCTCTGTTGAGGTCTGGAAGGGCTTCCATCTATGAAAGCACCTCCTTGTCTCTCTTACTAAGCCCACACAGCAGCATACTTCTACAAGTGGCACCCGGGATGTGGGAGCCCGAAGCCAGGCTCATCCAACGTGGAGACAAGGAAAAACAAGAGAGAAACTCCAGACCTCAAAGGGTCCATTAAAGTATGCTCAGAGAAGCTATCAGAGGATAGAAATTAAGGTATTAATTGAAGGTTCCTGAAGGAGGAGCAGACAGAGATGAAATAAGCCTTTATGAAGAGAAAGTTGTGAAAATTAAGTGCGGAAGAAAACTCAAAAATGAGAGTCACAGAAGAGAGGCCTTTAGAGAAAGACATTTTAATTGTAGAAACAACAACAGCAAAAAAAATTCAGCTGGGAGCAGGAAAGAAGCAAGGTTCTTACCGCTTTTTCTGATGATGGAGCCTTTGCTCCCTCCCACAGCTGGTGGTAGAGTACTGTTTCACAAACTGAGTCTTCTGATAGCTACGTTGTATGTGTGTGAAGCTCAAGATGTTGTGTTTGAGATCTATGAAGGGGGTTGTATGTTTCCCCATAGCAGTGGTGAAAAAAAACTGTCAAACCACTAGAATGTTTCAACTGGAAATTCTTCTCACTGGCCCAGGAACCCCTGCTGCTTAGGGGTTTAAGCACTTAACTAAGTGCTTAAAGCCACTTAGTTAAACTGAACAATTTTTTTTTTTGGTTTGGTTTTGTTTGTTTTGTTTCTGAAAACCTGACTACAAGTGGTCCAGGCACTGGTGATAGTGATGAGAACTCCACCAATCAGGGAACCCTTACTACAGACAAGCTTTCTAGTTGTTTTTCCAGCAAACCAGACTCTGTCTTAAAATCTGGAAAGTGTTTCCTCAGGGTCAGCACACAAAAACTGTCTTCCAGAACTGGCAAGGTTGTATCTCGTGCTGGTAGCTGAATTTGGTACTATAAGAATTGATCCAGATGATACTGGTTTTGAAGGCATAAAGCGGTCATGGAGAGCTGCTGAGGCTTGGCACTGTGAGAGACCAGGAAAGGCCATCAGTGAAGATGCAGCCTCAGTAGTAGTTGAAAGTCCAGATGGAAGGGTCATGCAGAGAAGTTGAGGCTTGGCACCATGAGGAGAGCCCAGGAGAGGCTATTAGTGAAGGTTCAACCTTGATAGTAGTTGAAAGCCCAGATGAAGGGGTCATGTAAAAACGTTGAGACTTGGAACCTTGAAGAGAGCCTTGGGTTTTAAAGATGCCAGTACTATTAGATGACCACCAAGAGCAGCAGCAGCAGTGGAGTAGAGCCAGCCAGAGCATGGACAACAAGCCATGTGTGCTGCAGAGGGCAGAACCAGAGAAGTGACCAAAGACCTTTGGAGGAGCCCAGAAGATCATGAGTGAATTCCAGATAATTGGACAATGATAATATTTTTCTGTTGTCCAAACACACTGTGAAAAGCCTGATAGATGTTTGGTTTCATTGGGTTCTGTGCACTAGCAACCCTTGTGATTGTTCCTCTTGTAAATAGTTTTGCTGGTAGTGTTAATTTGTGTTGTAGAGATAAAAAGCAATTTTTGATTATACAGGAAAGGGGAATTGTTGCAGAACTTTACTTTTAGTTATATATAAAGTAATTGTTTTATGCACTGTTGGGTGAGGGGCTGGCTAGAGGGTTTTGTATTGTTTGCAAGTGTTGGGTAACTGTGGGAGTTGTTTAACTGCTAATGATCTGCATATGCTATCAGGAGAATGCCTGAGGAGTTCTGAAAGAATTAATACACCTGAGCTCAGAGGCTCGAGTTTCCACTGTCCAGTATGGCATTGGCCAGGATGGTGGTTCCCTCTGCTGAGGTCTGGGAGGGCTTCCATCTATGAAAATGCTTCCTTGTCTCCTTGCTGAGCCCCCAGAAGTAGCATATTGGTACAGCTCACTTATACGAGCCACAGACCCCGCAACTTCAGTCCTGGCCATATTTACCATTCAACAAATAGTTTATGTCTTGTGTCCCCTATGTTGATATCTGTTTCAGCAATTCAATAGAGATGGATACAATGACTCCAACAATGCTCCTTCACGTTTCTGTTGCTTTTCCTCTTACTTCTATTTCTACTAGTTGCTACTTTGTGTAGATAGAAACTCTGCAAGGCTGGAATTGTGTGTGTTTTTGACTCCTGGATGGATGGACCAGTGGATGGGGAGATGGATTTGTGGATTGATGTATTCATCTATGGGTGAATGGATAGATATGCCAACAATGTCTTGATCACTGTTAATTCAAAAACTGAGGAGTAGGTACAGTGATAAATACCTGTGGTCCCAATGCTCTGAAAACTGAGAGGAAGGACCATTTGATCCTGGGGGTTTAAGCACAGCCTAAATAACATAACAGGACACTGACTCTAAACATAAAGAACCTAATAGAGAAAGAATAAAAATTTATTTTCGTATATGAGGAAGTGAGTTGATATTGGGTTGGAAAAAAATACATGATAAGATGTTATTTGAATAAATGAAATGTTACTTTAAAATTACATTTTTGTGAGTTTTCTTAATGGCCAGATTAAACTTACTTTACCGTTTTGGTTTAGATCGTATGATTTGCTTATTTTATGATTGAATAAATACAAATAAGTAGAGTTTCATGGACAGAATTCAGAGGAGCTGAGGTCAGGGTTTGAATTTTCTGGCTTCTTAAATCTTCCTCCCTGTGGCTAAGGGAACACCATTTCCCACTTAATACCAGATTTGGGATGTTATCACAAAGATTTACATTTATTTGTAACATTTGCAACAGTGGCTCCTTCTCCTCCCTTTAGGACATCTGTAAGGCCTTGTGGTGCCATCGGATTGGAAGGAAATGTGAGACCAAGTTCATGCCAGCGGCAGAGGGTACCCTGTGTGGGCAGGACATGGTAAGATGATGACTTTAGCAGGATCCTTGACTCAAACCTCAGTCTTTCAACACCCACCCTCTTCCTGCTCTCACACTGGCATTTGAAAACAGTATATCTCATAGACATCCCTGCTAAAACACTGGGACCCTTCTATGTTGCTATCTCATTACTAAGCTATCTAGAATTGGTACACAGAGCAGTCTAACAGTAGGTGATGAATAGATATAACTGTGAAGGGAAAGACTAAACACCCAACCCCCACTGACAAATGAGGGACAAACATTAATACTACTTAGATCTCAAAGACTATTGGTGAAAATAGAAATATATTGTACCCAATATATGTCATGGTTCTATGTCGTGGTTCTTTAACACGATACTAATGAAATAAATGAGAAATGTGTGTGTAAACCTGTCACTTATTCACTAAGCTTAAGCTTGGCTTCTTGAGGATGTCACAGGCCAAATGCACTTAAATCTGACTTAGGGTGCATAGCCAAGGGAGGTACACATTAGGAGACAAATTTCCCTGAGACCATCATCCATCAACCACCCAGTCTGACATGGTGTTAATTAACTCTGTAACCCAGTTCCTTATTGGAAGTGAGATTCATCATTGGCAGTTAAATTCTTCTAGTGATACAAGAAGCTGCTGCTCAGTTGACTCAATAAAAGTCTAACAAAAGTCTTTTTGGTTTCTTGAAAGAGCCCTTGGATAAAAAGAAGCACTATCTGCAATTCTAGTTGTGACAGAACATCAGCTAACATCCCCAAGTATTTAGAGGCAGGTGACCATGCATGCACGCCAGTCATACTGGTGACAGTGGGACATGAGGGACACAGTCATGCCTTCCTTTGGAAAGATTTGTGTCCTTCCTGTTGTTCCACTAGCTGACTTCCACATCAGACATGGAGCTGCACCCCAGACACTCTGTGTTCTTTATGGCAAATGTTGTCCTTTCTGCATAACATAGTTGTTGTGTTTGCTCAATATAGCCTGTATGTTCTTGCTACAACATACTTGAACTGCCTTTTGGGTCATTGGTGAGCTCTGAACAGCAAGGATGGAGTGTTCTCCTTTCCTTGAACTCCAGCACAAGAGCCTGACTCACCTAAAGCTGTTGGGGCGCTGGTTTCAAGCGCATTCCATACGATTGAACCTACCCACACACATTTGAGAGTTTCCACTTATAAAGTTGGTTTTATTAGAAGGGAGATAGAAAGCTTTTTACAATGTCACTACCTATTTTCAATTTGCAAACTTGGCCAGGACTTAGCACACATGCAGAGTGCTGTGATCTACAGCAAGAAGCCCATGGGCGCCAAGTAAAGCTGTGCTTCTCCCACTCAGGGAGCTTCTTGCTTTGGAGACAGGCCTCATTCTTCACCTATCTGGCTTTGTTCAGGAGCTCCTGCCATCTTGAAACTTCTTCTCAGGTCTGCCTGAGAGTATCCTCCAGTTGGTCAACTTGCTGATTCTGGCCTTTGCGTTTGCTACTTCCTGTGTTTGGAAAGGCTACAACCAGATGGTTTTAAAATTGAATAAAATAGGCAGCAAGGCACCTGACTTAAAGGAGGAGGCTTTCAGGTTAGATCCATCTCAAATCATCTAAGTTTTGTATCCTGAGTATGTGCTGTCTTCAGCAACAGGAGCTTACCTCAACATCTGAGGGTCAACCAATTCAGCAGCCACGTTTTTCATCATTTTGAGAGTCACTTGAACTATCCTGACCAACCATTCTAGAGGGGATTTCTAGTGCCTAGTGCTGAAGTTAGTCTATGGTTTTTGTGGGGAGCATTGTCGGCCTTAGAGACACGACTTCCTTTAAGACAAACACATGCACACACACACACACACGCACACACACACACACGCATACACACGGACGCACATATGTATACACATACACACACATGTACATACTTGCTTACAGTCATATTTAATGTGTATAATTTTAGGTAAATATAGAATAGCATAATTCCTTGAGACTCCATCAAATAATCTTAGGTTATTTGTTCCTCCTCCTTCCTCTTTATGCATAGACCTCCCTCTTTCCTGTATATTTTGAGTCCCTGTCCCCATTTTTCCATTTCTTGCTTCATCTTACTTGTATCCCGCCATTTCCTTAATATTGAATGAAACCATTTCCATAGATCAGTCATCAATAATGATCAGATATTAGTGATTGATTTGAGGTGTTTTACCCTACGCACCAATAATAAGCAATCAAAATGGTAGAATTTCCTCTTTCAAAGGTAGCATTGCTTTCTCACAGTACCAAGCTTTTGGCTCAACTCTTACAGACAGCCATATTGCTTGCACCTACTGCCCATAAACAAGGCTCTGTTTGTTTAATGCAGACAGCAACCAGGGAAAGCACCTATCTCCCCTTCTCTCAATAGATAACCTGGAGTGTTCCTTGAGGTCAATGTCATATTACAGAGGATCTCAGAACACAGAACACAGGATCAGAAAGTGTGCACCCTGTGTGTGTGATGGAGATTAAGGTGCATGTAGAGTTCAGTGGGAATTCAGGTGAGAAAGCCGTTCTTTTGCATTAGGAGCTAGTGCCATTTCTAGTCTTCATGGGAAGACTCGGGATTCCAGAGCAATTGCTTCATCTCTGCAGAAAGCTGGGTGGTTTCCCTGAGCCCAGGTGGTTTTGGAGTAATATCCAGGTGACAACCAGAAATGACAAGGTACTGAATCCCATGTCTCTTCCAGCTGCGCTCTTCCACCAGAGAGTCTCTTTGAAATGCAAGCTGGGACAAGAACCTGGATTTGAGAAGTCAGAGGTCACAACTGTAGAGATGACTAGTCAAAACAGATGTTCATATAAATCGCTTAGTTATGAGTATACTCATACTCCAGGAGTTCCGGCTTCTGCAATGACTGGTCCATGCATATTCCCTTTACATGGGTTTGTCAGGTGGTGCTGGTTTGGGAAAGATAAATAAAGGAACACTAAATGTGTCTTTATTAGATGCCACTTGAGTGTAGAGGTGCCAGTGTTTGCTTATTTTACAAGATGCCTTCCCCTTGGTGTTATAAGAGTAATGAAATGAATCTGCCCATTTAGGACTCATGTAAATTATTTTTAATTTATGTTTAAAATGTTCAGTGGTGTCGTGGAGGACAGTGTGTGAAGTATGGTGATGAAGGCCCCAAGCCTACCCATGGCCACTGGTCAGATTGGTCTCCCTGGTCTCCCTGCTCCCGGACATGTGGGGGAGGAGTGTCTCACAGAGACCGTCTCTGTACCAATCCCAGGTATGTATAGGACCTGCTTCCTTCTGCATGAGCCTTCCTTCCCACAGCATCTAAGCTCGCTAATACCAACACTATATCGTAAATAATACTGTAGAGAACACTAGGAAAGAAATTTCACCCCATTTCTTAAACAAGTCTCTCTCTTTTGTGTGGTTTATGGCAGTCATTTCCTGACTTCTGGCAAAATATAACTGAGCCAACAGGGCCATGGCAGAGCTGGGTTTTAACTAAATGTCTTGAAATACTAAGATATTATTTAACTGGCTAATATATTTTTTAAAGGAAATAGAGTCTGAATGGATGACTTCCATAAGAACAATTCTTTCATACAAAGAAATTATTGCTTTTCTATCAAATATATTCACTTTTACAATAGGCAGCCTAATTGGGGAGACCACACCCAAGGAGATAGTCACCTAGCTGGGGGATAAAGGGCTCTCAGGCTTGTTTCAGAAATAAGTATTGTTTGTCTGTTGTTTTATCTGTAAAGCATGAGTCCCCAAAGTCACCACTTACTCCGCTGTCCTCTTGTGTGCTTCCACCTAGGTTCATGGGGTTTCTCCAGAAACTAGAAGGGTAGTGATGTCAGGTAGTGATGCTCTGCCTTGGCCACAGGCCTAATGTCCTGGTCTTATCACAAGGGATGTAGCAGTAGGGAGAAGACAAGAGTGTTGGCTTTCTGCATCGGTACCTCACTCTATCTGGGGGTACCTGGAAAGCTACCTTCTTTCTCAGCAGCAAGGCCCCTGTAGGGTGTGAAGAGCAGCTACTTTCCTGCCTCCTGCAGGGGATGCTGGTGGACAAGGAACAAATGCACACAAACCTGAATTCTGGAGTCCACCTGTCCCCCAACATCAGAACCACGACACTCAGGATTTACTCAGGAAGATACTCGTATCCCATTCTAGTTCATTTATGTTAGCAGCTGTGTCTTCCCAGTTAACAGAACATCCAGGAAAGGCTGATCTCTCGCTACAATATGCATTCCAGGCCATCTCATGGAGGGAAGTTCTGCCAGGGCTCCTCACGCACTCTGAAGCTTTGCAACAGTCAGAAATGCCCTCTGGACAGTGTGGACTTCCGTGCCGCCCAGTGTGCAGAGTACAACAGCAAGCGTTTTCGAGGGTGGCTCTACAAGTGGAAGCCTTACACCCATGTGGAAGGTAAGTCTCCAGTCTCACTCTGTAGGGTTCCCCATGCTTTGTTACCTGTATTTAGACCATCATGTCTCTAGCACTGCCGTGTATTTAAGAAGTCCCTACGACATGCTTCTTTGGGGAGACTGAGTTGATCTGGTCTGCCCCTTTGCCATGGGCCTGCACTTGACCTGTGATCAGAAGTCCACAGACCAGATATGTTAAATGAGTAGTTATTAAAAAATTAAGAATAACAGTAGTTGAAGCTGCTGTTACCATAAACACATTACCTATTACATACTTAAAAGTCGAAAGAAAGTTTTAGTATGCTTTATAGAAAATGGATAATTTTCAAGTATACTATAGCCATAAAATCTTATACTGTAACTATACAATAAAAACATTATTCATGGAATGAGTTAGATTTACACTTGCCAGTGGGAGAGAAATGAGCGTGATGTTAGATATAGTAGATAAAATTATAAAATGTTGTTAATATAAGAGACATGGTTCAGAGGATATTTAAAGAGCGTCTAATTATCTCATTTTTGAAACTGGGAATCTTTCCTTGACAAATGGCAGAGGCTTGGGGAAGTACAGAAGCAGTATCTGCCTGAATGTTTATCATTTCAGTACATATGCTCAGGATGAGATTATTGAAATTACTAAGCCCTGTGTAGGGAGTTGCAAACAGTCTCACACAAAGCAGATTTGGTTTAGTTCTTATGCATAAACTATAACATTAAAGCCCATGAAAAGCAGAACACTGGGCCAGAAGAAAACCAGACTGTGGATATGAGAAAAATGGGACTGACCTGTGACATCAGGTTGAAATGTGTGTGCTGCCCCTGAATTTGCTAGTCTGTGGCAAAGAATCATAAAAATCCTTGGGTAATATTCCCGTCTCGAATAAGAGAGCATGAATCTGTGAGTGAGTCTTAGACCTGAGGAAATTCCCAAGACAGTAAGACTTTCCACAGTCCGCTGTCCCAATTTTATCCAGAGAGAAGACTCAAGGTCCCTACAAAAGCTTTTAGCCATATGCACTTCGAGGCCTTGAAGTCTGAGGGAGGTCCTGTAGAACACATTGCACCCTGGGATTTCCATTTAACACTTCTGACAGCTTAAAGACACCATATTTGCTACATTTTATTCAAAATAATTTTGTACAGTGTTACAAAACACCATTGATCATTTTGCATTCCTATAACACAGTCTTTATAGTAGGTCATGAATTTTAAGGTCCAGTCAACAAATGCTTATTGAATGCCTACTATGTGCTAACAACTATATAAAAGAAATGTTATGCAAGGAACACTGGAGAAACAATAACAGTGAAGTAATTAACAATAATAATAATAATAATAATAATAATAATAATAATAATAAATACATTTAAAGGGTTTTTACCAAAGATGAACATTAAAATTTCTTTGCAAGCCCAGTATGGTGGCACACACACATTTAATCCTCCAATTTGGAGACAGAGACAGGTAGATATCTGTGAGTTCAAAGCCAACTTAGTCTACTCCACATTTGAGGCCAGCCAGAGCTATGTGGTGAAGCTCTGTCTTAAATTTTTTTAACAAAAGTCTTTAAATGTGTTATTATATGGGATTTATTTTATGGGGGGGAGACAACCAAAGAAAAATCTATCTAAACCTCAGAGAAAAAATAACCAAGCTTAAGTATCTTTCTTATTTGTGTTTGTGTGTGTATTTCTTTTTAAGATCAGGACTTATGCAAACTCTACTGTATCGCAGAAGGATTTGATTTCTTCTTTTCTTTGTCAAATAAAGTGAAAGATGGGACTCCATGCTCGGAGGATAGCCGTAATGTTTGTATAGATGGGATATGTGAGGTAATAATGATTGCTTATTCATTCAACAAATGTCTCCAGACAGTCTGCTTTGTGCCAGGCATCCTGTAAGGGCTAGAAAGACCAGACATATGAGAGGAGCCCTTTCCCTCCAAGTCCCAGCCCAGGGGGAGAAAGCCAGAAGAGCTCATGTTGATGGCACTGCTTTGTGATTGAGGTGTGTACAGAGCATGAGCAGAGGGGAGAGCTGATTCTCAGATGTGGGTCTGGAACATTTGTGGGTACCTAGGAAGAGGTAGTATCCACACGTGAGCTCTACCTGGAAGGGTGTGTTGTAACAAGGGTGCCAAGAGCAGAACACACGGGCTTTAGAAGACCAGTGGGATGCTCAAAAGGCAGCAGGGCTCTTGGGGATGCCGAGGGTATGATGGCACGAACAGGAACTCACCTTGGGTAAGCATTGCCATGTAGAGTAGAAATTGGGTTTGGAACAGAGAGGTACAGAGGGTTACTGCAGTTTCTGGGCAGACCTCAGCTGTAGCAGGGCATAAGAATTCAAAAAAACTTCAAAACCCCCATATCAGAAAAACTAATCCATAAAGCTTTGATAAATTTAGGGGACCTAGAATCATTTGGTGGCAAGATCTTCATTTGCACTCATGTGTAACTGTTGGTGGACTTTCTTCCTCCCACTTCATATAGATATTTTCAGTAGAAATATCAATGTGTACGCTATGAGGAATGGACTCAAGCCATGTAGGAATCATACACACACTTGGTTTGATGCAGTCAACCTTTCTAAATTCACATACAACAGTATTACGAAATATGCCTGGCCCCGAGGATTTCCAGCAAGAGACTATGACTATGATTGCTTTATTTCTGAATAGGTTGTATTCATCCGTACACCTTGATAGGAAATATGAAATCAGCAAGCATCATAGAATCAGTAATAACCTCCTTAAATTCTATAGCCATGTACAGATTTGGCCTCTGTAAGTCACTGATGGGGAGAATTTCTGTGCAGTATAAATCACTCCCAGTTATAAGCCCATTTCATCAGAGCCTTGTGTGAACCCACTGGTGTCATCTTGCCAAGTCAGTATTGGTCTGAAATTCACTCAAACACAGTCTAGGCTTCCTTAGGACTCGAGTGCTACAACTGGGGAGAAATACTATAGAGTACGGATAGCCTATCACAAGAAAAGATGCCAGGAGACCAGGACTAGCCATGCTGTGCACATACTGGGTGTCCAATACCTATTTATTAACTCTCTTGTGTTGGAAACTTGTTCAACTGGAGTGTGAGGAAGGTTCTGTCATAAGGTTGGTGATTTTGTTGCTTGTATTGTCCTTGTTTTCATGACTGATGTGTGACCTTGTGGGGTCTTCAGAGGGTCGGCTGTGACAGTATCCTTGGATCAGATGCTGCTGAAGACTCCTGTGGGGTCTGCAAGGGGAATAACTCAAACTGCATAATGCATAGGGGACTCTACAGTAAACACCACCATACCAACCGTGAGTACCTCCAGGTCATGTACATCTGAGCTAAGAGGTATTCAGTCAGAGCTTTTGTTGGGAGGTGCTAAGGGAAGGTGCTTAGAGTGCTGAGGGTTTCCACTGTGGCTTTTCCTTTGCTTGTGGAGCCTCTGGTTTTGTCTGGAAGTGTATGCTAGATTCTTTGAATTAAAATGATCCTTAGGAAGACTGCAGATTATAACTGATGAAAAGGGTCACCTACAGGTGTCTATAACAGAGCTAGCAGCAGATCCATCCATTCTAAACATGGACTCTCTCATCTGATTGTGGAGAAGCTAGGTCAAATCAAATGTCACATCCCTCTACCCAGAGTACTACCACATCGTGACCATTCCTTCTGGAGCTCGGAGCATTCACATCTATGAAACGAACATATCTACCTCCTACATTTCTGTGCGCAATTCTCTCAAGAGATATTACCTGAATGGACATTGGAGTGTGGATTGGCCTGGACGATACAAGTTTTCAGGTACCACTTTCAAGTACAGACGGTCTTACAAGGAACCTGAGAGCTTAACCTCCACTGGACCAACCAACGAAACGCTGATTGTGGAGGTAGAGACCACCTTTTGGTTTGGGGGCTGGGTTTGGTAAACTGGAGCTTCTGTAGACTTATTGTTATGGTTCTAATTGAAAGCATGCAAGAACTGTAGCTATCAGAAAGAAGATTAATCCATCCATCAAGTTCAAGGGGGCAGCAGACTTGTTATTGTCGTCCCTTGCTTGGTGTATGAATGTCTATATGTATTTAACTGTGTCAACATCTCTGTGTTTTTATCAGTAGATTTTATTGGTGATAGGTGTTTTACTTTAATTAATACTTTAGTTAGCACAGAAACTTGAAGATTTTGTTCAGACATTTCTGAATATGTGTGTTCTTCCCTTCTCTTATGCCTCCTCAACTCATGCTGTTCTCCACCCACACATTCCCCGTTCTGATTTAAAGTCATGTTTGGATAGATAAAGAATGATGATTGATAAACAGAAAGATGATAGGTAGATGATAAATACATAGATAGATGTATAGTTAGATATTGATTGATAGATAGATAGGAAGATACCACTTATGGAGGTGGGGTTTTTGTCTTCCCTCCTATTCCTGTGTTGATTCCACTCTTTCCCATCTTACTATATTCTTTCTGTCACCACATTGTCCCTCTTCTACTTCCATGACATACATGTATATGTATATACATATACATCCTACATATGAGAGAAAACATATGTGGTATCCTGAGATAGGCTTATTTGCTTGTATTGTGATCTCCAGCTTTCCATCCATCTTCCTCTAAATAAGATAATTTCATTTTTCTTTATGGCTGAATTAAGCCTAGTTGAACATATGTACCACATACTTCTCAGCTGTTGTTTTTGCTCTCCCTCTCTGCCCTCCGGGTCCTCCTTCCCTTCCCAGCACATGGCTCAGCTATTGGCCACTTAGCTTAGCCTAAGGGAAGGAAAGTGCAGGGCAGGGGGTCAACGCATTCAGGCAAGTGAGCCTACGAGAGTGTATCAGACTCTCAGGAGAGGTTCTCAGAGGAGCATATCATTCTTGTTTATTAAAAGCAAGGGTGGTTACCTTTATAGGGTACAGACAGGGGAGGGTCTTTGGTACCCAGGGATAGAGACCATTGGTTAAGACAAGGATACTGGGGCTTAGGTAAACAATTCTGTCCATTGTGCCGCCTGACTTTTGGGAGGGGGTGGAGTTTTGCTGTGGTTGCTGTTTGTCAGTACAGACACTGCAAGGGGGAAGGGCCAGGGATCCTGCCAGCTCCTCATGCCAGGGCTAGGGATCTAAATGCCCTGGACCCACAGCTGCTGTGTGACCAGTTCCACCAGGGTACCGTACTTAGCCACTTGCCTGTGGATGAACGGCTCTGCTGATTCCATATCTTGGCTATTGTGGATAATGTTACAAAACCATGGATATACTTGTATCTCTGTAGTGTGCTGACTTAGATTTCTTTTTCTATAAGTGCAGGAATACTAAAGCATGTAGTATTCTAGTATTAGTTCTCTGGGGAAACTCCACACTGCTTCCTACATTGGCTGCATTTGTCTCCCACCAACAGTCTGTCAGGGTTCTTCTTCCGTTACATACTTGACATTTGTCATAACAGTCATTTGTCTTCTTGATGACAGCCATTCTGACCTAGATGAGACACTTACAGCAGTTGTAATTTGCATTTCCTTGATGGCTAAGGATGTTGAAAACTTTAATAACATTTATTGGCCATTTGTATATCTTGCTTTTGGTAATTGTTTATTCAGTTCATTGCCCGTTTACTGATTGCATAGTCTGAATTTCAGGAAGTATTTTTTGCAGTTCTTTATACGTACTAGATATTAATCACTTGTCTGATGAATATGAACAATGATGTTCTCTCGTTTTGTGTCTTCATTCAAATGATTGTTTCTTTTGCCATGCTGCATTTTTTTAAAGATTTTTTATACAATATATTTTGATTATGGTTTTCACTCCCCTAGCTCCTCCTCACCTTCCTACCCATCCAGTTCTATACCCTTTCTTTCTTTCTTTCTCCCAAACAGGCAACTAAAATCAATAATAATAATAATTTAATTTAATTGAATTGTTTTATCCTATTCTGGTTTATTTGCTTTTATCTGTTGTGCTGGGTTTTTTAATATTGTATAATTCCATTTGTGAGCTTTTGCTATTTCTTGGGCTCCTGGAGGCCCTTTTGAAGTATGTGCCTACAACTATATTGTGAATGTAGTTATATTTTATTCTAGCAATCTCTAAGACCCTGATCTTTTACTTAGTCAGTCTGGTTTGTGTTATTTTTTTCACAAGGTGGGAGCTGTGGATACAGTTTAATTTTCTACATGAGGAGTGCAGTTTTCCTGGCTGCATTCATTGAGGAGTCTGTCTGCTCTCCAGTGTGTTTTGGAAACTTTGCTGAAAGTCAGGAAAGCCTACCTTAAAGAGTTTTTCTGGGTTCTGTATGTAGTTTAACTGGTCTCTATGTCTATTTCGATCAAGCTCTTTTTAATACTATGGCTCTGTAGTATAAGCTGAAACTAGGTATTGTGATTCCCCAGTGTCTTCTTTCTATGGGGTTGTGTTGGCCATCAGGATCCTGTGTGCTCCCAGGTGAGTTTCAGAATTCTTTCTCATATCTCTGTGGAGAATGTCATTGGAATTTTGACAGGAATTGCACTGCCTTTGTAGACTTCTCTTGATGGTATAGCCTTTCTCACAGAATTACTTCTGCTGAACCATCAGGTCTTTGTGCACTCTAGTTTCTTTCTTTTAATTTCTCTATAAAATGTCCTGAAGTTTTCAGTGTTGAGATAGGTCTGTCAGCCACATAGTTAATTTTATTTCTAGGAAATTCTTCTAAGAGAATTATTTTCTGGACTTGTTTCTTGGCATGCTCACCGTTTGGAGAAGGGCTACTTATTTCTGCATATTTTAGAATAATTTTCGTGGGCAGCTGACAGTGGGATCATTCTGTCTCTTGGATGACATGTTCTGTAGGTATCTGTTAATTCCATGTGATCAATAGTATGATGTAAGTCTGAATTTTCTGTGTTACCTTTTTCGTCTGTATGTTTCCACACTTCTGGAAAGTACTGAGGTCACCCACAGTTACTGTGGTTGGACCAGTCAACACCTCTGTGTCCTTTTATGTTTGTTTAATAAAGTGGGTTTATTAGTGTTTGCTGCCCATGTATACACGATGCCTGTATCATCTTGATGGATGATTCTCTTTATAAACATGTATTGGCCTTTATTTATCTTTTCAAATTTGACGTGATGTCGGTTTATCAGTTAGTATAGCTGTCCCTGCTTGTTCTCTGCCTCAGTTCCCTATCTTCACTTTCACTGTGGATGCACCTTTGCCAGTGGTATGTGTTTCTTACAGACACCTGTCCATTCTTACTGTTTAGTTCAACCTGCTGGTCCAGGTCTTTGTCCTGAGCAGCTAAAGGTTTAGTACTGAAAGGTATTTATTGAATCTTGTAATTGTATTGGTTCTTTTCTTGGTAGATTATTTTTTTCCATTTCTTTTCTCCTTCATTCTTGTTAGGGTTTTGCTGGGTAACTATGTGGGACATTGTGGCATTTACTTATGTCCATTTTTTTTAGATCTCCTCCACATATGAAACGTATTCTTTTCTGTATGTTTGTGATCAATATACCTTTCTCCTTGTCCATGTGTAAAGCTCCTTTAACTATCTTCTGCACTGGTCATCTATTACCATGTCTTTCTTCAGTTGGTACTTGTCTTGAAATGTCTTCAGTTCTCTATAGGTCTTATTGTATGTATATACTCATTCATTTGTGTATATTCTTCCTGGTTTTAAAATATTATTTTGCTGCATGTATCTGATAAGTATCTTAGAAAATAAACATAATTTTATCAACATGATTAGTTTTGTAAGGTACTACTTTATATAGTTTAAAGCAAGCTAGTTATTAGGTAGTCTTTATTTTTAACACAATTCACTTTATGTTTTCTCTTTCTTCTTTTGCAGCTTTTATTCCAAGGCAGGAATCCTGGGGTGGCCTGGGAATTCTCATTGCCAAAAGCAGGTGCTAAGAAGAGACCAGCTGACCATTCCAGATACACATGGGCCATCGTACACTCTGAGTGCTCTGTGTCCTGTGGAGGGGGTACGTCACTTCTTATGCTGTCCCAGAGGTAGTGTGCCAGTACCAAATGAAATCAGTCCACAAGTGATGAGAAGCAGAGTCATACATAGAAAACATAGTGATAAAGAATAAGATGTTTAATCCAATCTTATTCATAAAATTAACTATAAAGAAATTTATCAGCAACTCATGTACTCAAATCTACCAAGAAATTATATGAATGTTATAAAAAATTATAGTGATGATAATAAAAAATATCATGGCAGAAAGACATAATAGATAATAGATTTGCTATGTAATATCATAGAAATTTAAGAATGTGAAATCTAAAGATTATTTCAATTTTTTTTAATTTGTTAGGATTTCCTTTGTAGTTTTACACATCATCTGTGCTTAGAGAAAGTTCCACAGGCTGCTGAAAGTAGGTCTGCTGTCTGTCTTTTAGGTTGCATGCTCTGAAGACATAGTAAGACTCTGGCCACATGCATATGATAAGGAAGAGACACCATTTAAAAATCACAGTCCAGGGCTCAGATTGTACCAGACTCTCAGCTTGGGTTTTTGTAAAATCACAGCCTGTTCCTGTTTCATTTCTATCATTATGATAAAATACAAAGGTAAAAAGTGGAGAAGAGCTTTATTTCAGCTCATCGCTCAAGGTTCCTGTCCATCTCTGGGGACAGGAGCTTGGAGTAGCTAGTCACAGTGGAGAGCTGAGAGCTTGCTTGTGCTTAGCTCATTCTCTCCATTCTTACAGGACCCCTGTAAGTTCAGGACCCCTTGCCTAGGGAATGGTGCCCACCCACAATGGACTAAGTCTTCACATATCAATTAACTTAATTCAGACATCCCCCAAAGAAACTCTCACAAGCAAACCCAATGTACACAATCCCTTAGCACCCCATGGGGGCACCTTGTGTCCACAGCAGTCAAGATAAAAGACCCACGTCATTGCCATTTATGTGCACTTACTATAGTCTCATATACAGTATATTGTAGAAACTACCAACTGAGGTTTAATCTCGCAGCCAGATCAGACTCAAAGGTAACTTCTGAAAAACATCTGAGACTGGCTTCATAGCTATATTCTGTGATGATAAATGCCAGGAATTAGTCATTCTCAGCATTCAGGGATTTTGGTATTGCTGTCTTTTTCTATAGCAACCAGAAGTTTGGGGACTGGCCCAAAATCACCTAGTGGGTAACTTAGTGTGAACTTACCTGCTGATTACCATGTACATGGTCTTCCCACTCCAGCAGACTTCCAGATAGATGCATTTATCCACATGTGTTTGTGTTCATGTTCCCATGTCACCATGGTGCATATAGGGAGGTCAGAAGACAACTTGTTGGAGTCAGTTCTCTCTCACCACTATGTGGGTCCTAGAGATCAAACTCGGATCTTTAGGCCCAACAGCAACTATCTTTACCTTCTGAACTGGCTCTGGTAGAGTTGGTGCCCATTCAGGTACAAGTCTGGGTACAACAGACTTGTACCTAGAAAGTACAATGTATTCTTCTGCTGTCTTCCTTTCATAATATTTTGCTGACCCGTGCATGAGTACATACCTCAGGTGATACAGCTCATGGCCATTAAGGATTAATTCTCATCTCCTTCTTTTCCTTTATTAAATTTCTGTTGGAAGGCATGAGACATTTCCATATTTTCTTACTGACTATTAAAGTTACTTATCTTGAAGTGGGGACTTTTATTACCCCACACTCAATCACCCACTCGTTCAGAGTGGTCATTTTAATGAAATAGTTTATCAGAATGTACAGTCTCTCTCCTTCTGTACCTTCAGAGTTTCAGAAATCAATGAAATCCAATGACATACATCTTTTTACATCCACATAATATATTTCTATCATATTCTCCCCCATTATCCTCAGCCTCTCACACTAGCTAATTCCCTTCCTCTTCCAAAGAGGCCCCCTCTTCTACTTTCGTGTCCTTCTTGTGTGACTCAGTGAGTTTCATTAGGGCTGTTTACAGGACACAAGCCCCCTACCAATTGCTACACTTCTAAGGAAAAGGCCTCCCTCTCATCAACCATTCACTGTGTATAAATCTTTAGGTAGGTGTGGAGCCTATGAGTCTTCCCATCTTCTATGAAGAGGTATTTGATAGGCACAATCTTTCACTGGTAATCATGGCTTCTGTAACAATCATGTCATGACTGAAAGTTAGAGGAATCCAGTCAAAAAGTAGTTGGTTGCTTCTGACACTGAACTGCCATTATTGTACTACAAGGTACTTCACTAGGTACTTCTTTCCAGAGATTTTTCACATGGAGTCTATAGCTGAGTAATATTGATGATAATCCCACCCCCAGTATCCTATAAAGCACCTTATATCACATTGAGACTAGCCAACCAATTTGAAACTTCCATTCTAATTCCAGCTTGGTTTCTCTAGATTCTGTGACCAAGGCTGTGGTGTGATGACACCTATCCTTTAGAATGGAATCCTTAGTTACCATAAAATTGTTCAATATGTCCCTGCTGTTCGAACTGTCTGAGTCACAAAAACCAAGTTAGGTAATTTAAATTTCATTCTGCCTAAAAATAGCTTATTTACTTGGTATACGGTCCATTTTAGAGCATGAAAATCCAATATCAGCATCATTGATATATTTCAAGTTCTTGAAGAATGATAAATGACCCATGAGTCTGAAAATAATAGCTCTTGAATGTTGTCCTCCTTTCTCAATGACTTTGCACAGTCTACCACCTGGAAGAAAATTTAGATTCATATATTCTATTCTTTCGAGATCATGGTTTATACAAACTTTTCAAAATGCTGTATTTGGGATGCCCAAGCATCATCCTCTTAGCTATTTACAGATAGGTATTGCTGAACTTGGAGAGGACATTTGCAAATGTTTCCACCTCTTAGTTCAATAAGTTCCACCTGACATCAAGAAGAGATGTCCTCCATCTGGGTTTATAGAGAGCCATTTCTTCTGTAAGGAGCCTGACTCCACAGGGAAATAATGTCCCATGGCTACAAGCAGCCACTGCCCTCTACCTTCCATTCCACTTCCTGTTTCCTGGGGATCTACGTTTTTTATTTATGACATAATCAAATCTTAGTTTAGTTTTCCTGCTCCATGGGTCCCTGAATAGAAACTTATCCAATCCCTAAGATGTGAGAGTAGGAGCCAAGAATCTTGTGGGAAGCTGGCTGATCTGATGGTGTCTATGCCTGGAATGGAGACTTTTAAATTTGGTATTGAGCTCACTTGTCTGCTGTTCACCCCATAAAGGCATCAGCTTTTCCTCAAATTTTCATAAAATATGATTTTTAAATCTTTCTTCTGGATTCAGTTGATTCTGTGTATTTTCAAACAACTTATCCATAAGCTTCTGTTCCATGTTGAAATGTTTACAAAATGAGCCTCATGGCAATGGTCCAAGCTCTCTAATATGCGTTTCTGGGGCTGAGGCTTTTCTTTCAGATGAAAACATTCATCTAATTCATGATTCAAGTTTCGCCAACAAGCATTAAGACTGGCTTTGTAAACCTCTCAGATGATTCTTTAATACTTTCTTCTAAAATATGTCTGGGGCTTATATGTTAATTAATTTAGCTTTATTTTCTTTTTACAAAATCATTCATTTACTCATCATGAACTCCTTCCCTCAGCAAATGCTGAAGTTGAGATCTGAGGATCAGACTTCTTAAAGCTACCCATGTAAGTGCACGAGCCCAAGAGACCATGACTTAGTTCCTCCTGAGTCTGGATAGGTAGTAACATATCAACACACTCATTTAATTTCATGAAAATGAATAGGTGATTTTTTTTAATGGATTGCCAATAGCAATGCAGCACACATGGACATCTCCATGAAGGAAGTTGGTGGTTTTATGAACTCATTGTTTCTTAAATGTATGAGGCACTAGGCTGGGCTATAAGCCTATGAAAATGATGCTTTTATGCGTGCTCTAAAAAAGAAAGATTTTTAAGTGTGTGTGTGTGTATGTGTGTGTGTGTGTGTGTGTGTGTGTGTGTGTGTGTGTGTGTGTGTGTGCTGCTGGAGGAAGCCAGAGAGGGACCTGAATCCTCAGGATATGGAGTTACAACTAATTGTGACCTACTCAACATGGGTGCTGGGAATGAACTCAGATCCTCTGCAAGAGCAGCATGCACTGTTACCCAGTGAGCTATCCCTCTAGCCCTGGTTTTATGCACGCTTGATACACAAAAGCACACTCAGTCTGGAGAGGAGTTTCCCAGGGCCCATGTGTGACCATGGAAGACTGTAACCTTGATCTACATGATGATCCACAAGAGCTCACAGAGCCCAGTGTGACACCATGAGTATGTTTCCCATAGACCAGTGCTGCAGAGACAACCCCTGGGGAGCAACAGGGCTCTGGTCTCTATAGAAGCTGATTCAGGGCAAAAGGCAGTTTTAGCTAATTAAATCACCAGTTCTTGGCCCTGAAGCCCAGGAGCATTTCGGCCTTCGTACAATCTACTCTTAAGCCTAGAAGTGCAAGGCTTCAGCCTCCATACAATCTAGAACATTTAAATCTCCGTACACTCTAATCAGCCTTAGAGACTTACTACTTACCGAGCCACTCTGACTAGCTTCTTCTGAACTCAGAGCTATACTGACTCTTCTATTTCAACTCATTCACTGTTCCGGTTCAAACTCTTCTCCAAGCTGCTGGTTCAAACTGACCTTCTGAGCTAGCTTACTGTTTCTGAATGAATTCTTGTGACTCTGGCAGATTCTAGCTGATTCTCTGACTGCCTCAGACTGAACTGCTCTGCTTGGCTTCAAACTGACTCTTCTGCTGAGCTGCCTCTGTCTCTGTGTCCCTCTCTGAGCTCTCACTGCTCCATACTGCTTTAGTCAGCCTCTCTGCTTCTCTGCCTTATCGTCTGTCAGACTACTTCATTATCTCTGTGTCTTGTCCCCCATCTTCCTGCTTCAGACTATTTACCTCATACTGCCTGCTGTAAATGGTTCCTGTAATCTTCTCTAAGCTGAGAGCCTACTTCTCTATCATGAGAGTTGGGCATGCCCTCACTCTGACTAACTCTGCTAGCTCTTCCTCTGATTAGTCACTTTGCCTGTCCTTCATTCTAATTCATCTCAGACATCACTTCTAATATGACACTGATTCCTTCTGAGCTCTGCCTCCCACATCTGCTTCCACACTCTATTTTTGTCTTAGAGATTAAACGCATGGACCACCACTGCCTTCTGAATACTGGGATTAAAGGTGTTTGCTACCAATGCTTTCCAAATACTGGGATTAACGGTGTGTACCAACATTCTTAACATTCTTTCTACATCCCATCTGGCTACACAGATCTCTGGATATGATTCCTTCATATAGACCCCTGGAATGCAGACCCTTCCTAGCTTTCACACAGGTCTTTCTCTACAGGGGATTTACTGCTTTAATTGTCTACACCTCCACATCTTCTGCACAAGACCGGATTCTAGTTACATCCTCTTACCTTGGCTTTTGTGTACTATAATGTTCTGAAGCTGCTTCTCTCTCTTTTAAACTTTATCAGAAGAGCAAAGCGACAGAGATGAACTGAAAATGATTCTGGATTTCAGTCACATTTGAGCCGATCCACTGTAAATGCCTCTGTGTCCTCGGCCAAGACTGATAAATGTAAAATTAGTTTTCATCCTCAATCCTATCATTGTACCTCCTAAAGGAAAAATAAGTGAAAGAACAAGCAAAATGGTTTGTGTTCTGGAGAGGGAAGACACTTTCTTTCAAGAACCTGAGTTGGATCTGCCCCACACATGTTTCTCTAAGAATGCTTAGAGTTCGGGGTGAAACTAAGAAGTCCCCCTTATCAAGGTGCAACTATCTTTGCCCCTACAGCCTCTTTATCAAGTGTCTAAGGTCAAGGGTCTGTCATGGACCCTGGGATCAGGACATTAGAATTATCTTGGTGGGGATACCCAGCTCCTCTCTCTGCCATACTGAGTATACTCATGCAACCAGAACTTCATGTCTGTACATTTGGAGCCTGGGAAGGTGGACCAACAGTATCTATGTCAATGTTGCCTGAAGATCTCCTCATTTCAATTTGGATTTATTCCCCCAAACTGATGCAGGAGTTTAGTCCCCAAGGTCTCATGTTAATGCAATTAAGAGAGCGGAAAATTAATTCTACTGTTTAGTGAAGAAGCCTTTGGGAAGAGACTATATTTAGCTGCTCTGAGGGTCCTTCTGCAGGGGTCACATGCATGAGAAACTCCTGAGGATGGGAGGGCTGGAGTGGGATACACTGAAGCACAGGAACTCATAGAGGAGGAGGAGTGCTGAGGATATTGTCAGCCCTAATTCAGAGGCGAGGGGGATGTCACTGAAGGGTGCACATCCTGGACTCCTATGCCTGAGATGCAGGGGTGTAGCTGTAAAGGATGAGAACCTAATCATTTAGTAGATCTAGAAAGACACTGAACTCAAGATCTTACTATGTTCATTACACACATGTTGTGGAAAAGCACTCTAAAGGTGAATGAGACCATTTGATCTGAGTCTGACTTGTTCTGCCCTCTGCTGGGGGGAGGAATTTAAACACGCTCTCCTCCCTGCCTGCTTGTCCATGTAGCTGTCGGCATAAAGGTCAGACCATGGTTGTAAGCTATAAGTGCCCCCTAAGGTCCTGCCCAGTTTTGTTCTGTAGTCTATATTAGTCAACAACATGTAAGACAGATCAAAAGTAATTGAGGGTTGGCTTTCCTAGTGGTTCCTGGGTCCTTCATGTTGTAGACTTTCCAAAGCTGAGCTTCTTATGGAGAAGAGAGGCTACAGCAGATATATGGAGATCTAGACAGGCTTCATAGCCCACAAGATAGTAGACTATGTGAAGTGTTGGGCTTCTGCCCTCAGCTCTCTGCCCAAAGTCTTCTAGCTGTCCCTGCCCTGGTGACAGGAAGGAAGGAAGGAAGGAAGTTCATTTCCACAAGGAGCAAGACTTATGCATTGAGATTGTTTAGTAAAGATCGCAGTGGTCCTGGTGAGGAAAGGGACACATAGCATTGTGATTCTGCAATGAGACTTCTCTCTATACATGCTGCACTCAAGCTCATTCCACAGTGAACTTTGCTTTGTACACACTCAGATATTTCTGGAGTTGCTAGTATTCAGGAGTCATCACGGTGAAATTATTACCCTAAAAGAAAACAAATAAGTACGCGGAGCACAGAAGCTAAGATTGGCCATCACAAGAGCACCTCCCAGAGGCACTGAGAAGGAAATCATAGCAGCAATGTTTGGAAGATGCATTTAAAGAGGTTAAGAGGGAAAGAAATCTCCCAAGACTTAAGACTGGCGACCAGAGGCCATGATCAACCTCACCCATGTATATGATTTTAATCATGGGAATCCTGTAGATGTAGGAAAATAATTTCTGTTAACTAAATTACCAATCCTACTAATCCTTATAAGCTGAAGTCAACATTTTACCAGTGCAAGGAGGCAAACTAGAGGCCAGATCATCATGGACATAGTTTCAGTGGGGTCCATAAGCCACTCACTGCACCATCTGCAGCCTCTGACACATGATAGACACCTTTTATCCTGCACCTTCATTCCTCTTATGCCTTCAGAGACTCCTCAGCTTCATAATGAAGATCTGCTGAGGAGCTGGTGCTCTTCTCTGCACCCTCCTTGAAAGCCATGGGTTGTCCACACACCTTCATCATCTACTCTGGAGGGATCTTGGGACTTCTTCCCATGTGTCTCTGACTCTATATTCTCCTTTGACAGTCCCTAATGGGCCCTTCACTCAGATTGAACATCACAAAACATCTGTTGCATCTCAGCAGCAAGTATCAGTATCCTGGACCCCAAAGATTTGTCTTCTCAAATTCAGGTTTGGCTGTTTCTAATGACCCACACGTTTCTAACGGTCTGACTTTCTCCATTTTTCTGAATCCCCCCCCCCATCAAATACACACAGCCCAAACCATCCACTTGCCAGACACATCTTGATGACCGTTCTCCACAATGTCTTAGGCATGTAGTCATATCATATTCATTTTCCACTCCTTGCAATTCTCATGTAGCTTTTAGCATAATTGTCCGAGTGAGCACCCCCAGATACTTTCAGCTGACATAATTAAAATTATGTGCTTATTCTTGACCTTGAAAATACTTCTAGTTTCTCCCAGAATACCAAGTTCTAGACTTAAATAAAGTATAAACATCTTTTTTTTTTTATCAAAAATGGATACTGAATTTCACATGTAGAATTTACTGTATTTGCAGTTAAGTTCAGGTTTCTTTTTGATTCAATATGTGGTGAAATTGCATTCACAGTTTTTACAGCTAGCCAACAATGCAACACTCTTGCTACGCATTGCTATCTGCTGACAGAGTTTCTCAGATGGGCTCTTTGAAAGGGCCATCCCCCAACTCAGAAGTACGTTCTATATTAGTACTCTGAGGTATTAACTAGCTGTAGTTTTCTTTTATGTGCCAAAATGTATAAAATTGACTTTCTTTCCATGCTGCAAACTTTCATTTTTTATACAATAAAGCAGCTTAAATAACTTCTGTAGTATATGTTTTCACCTTTCGGTAGAATTTATAATTGAAGCATATGAATCTTGATTTTTATAAGAATTAGATATTTATATATTTCTATTTTTATCTTAGTTGCATCACTTTGTTTAGCCCTTCTGAAGTTATTTTTTTAATGAAGCACATTTTTCTACAGCATTTCACATTTTATTTTACATGCTTAAATTTAGTAACTTGGGAGATTATGTTTACTTATCACACATTTAAAACATTTTTCATTTTGATGTTACATATACGGGCTCATTTGTTTTAATATTAAATAAGCATATTAGTGACAGGTTATCCAGGAAGAGAGAAATAATTTTGTATATTTAGACAGGAAGATGTTTCAAACAGGAGATGTCTCACTTATAAAACAGAAGGAGTGGTCACAGATTATGTCCTGTATGTCTCTGAGTCATGTTAGCTCTCCAAGATCCTGGAAGGTATAGGAAATTCTAGAAGTCTCTGGTGAAAAGAAATCTAAGCATCTCATACAAGCAAGTGCCGACCTAGTAAATGCCCAAAGACTGATACAACCTTCTAATCCCCAGAGTTAATGCTTCTGTCCACTGTGTCAGGAGGATGTCAAACCATCTCCCTCTCCTTTCAAGGACTTGTGCCCAAGTTCCCACCCAACCTATGACAATTTGCATACTGCTTCAGGCACTCTGGGGTGGGCCTAGCATATCCAGAGAACACAGGGCACACTCAGGGTGATGGGCTCTGACCAAGAGATTAAAAGAAGGGTTGCCCTGCTCTGAATTGAAGAGGTGGAAAGCTATCTGCCAGGTAAGGCCAGAGTCAGGGCAATTAAGGACAGTATTCCAGATATGGAGGACATCAGGAGGACAGCCTAGAGTGAGAGAGGACACCAGAGACCAGGAGCACAGTATCACCCAGTTGTAGGGAGTCCCTGTAGAGAAGGAAATTCGCCTGTAGAATAATGATGTCGGCAATGATCAACAGAGCCATGTAAGACACAGCCCGGCCAGGCCTCGAACATAAGCATTTCAGCAATGTCTCTCAGTATTGTGACGTGACAGCGCACACTGCACTGTCACTCATCCCACACTCACTGAAAGTGGAGCTTCCTCTCACAGAGCTTCCCAATGTGACGCCCGTCAGTGTTGTCTGCCCCTTCTCTCACTGCTGCTCACATCTGCTCACATCTGCTCTACCGCTCTCACCACAAGGCACCGGAGTGGGTGCTGTGGCCACTGGAGGCTCCTGGGTTCTTCTTTGTCTCTGTCTGTGACAAAGCACTTTGTTCATCTGTACATCTAATGTTTGGGCATCTGGATTGTATTATTCTGTCTACCCTGTTTACAGATAACCTCAGAGCCACGCTAAGTGGCTTTTCTTCATCGAATCACATGGGAGGTAGGCCCTGGAAGGCTAACGAACCAACCTTCTCTGACTCCCAGAACAGGGAGCCACACTCACTTGAATGCTTAGACTGCTCATTTTCATTATATATAAATACAAATAATATAAATATAAATATTGCCTTATGGGATATAGAATTACCTTTGGTGGATACCAATTTGATCTCGTCTTCAATCCCTGAAAGCATTTTGTATGATGGCATCTCAGTTTTTCATGATTAGTATTCAAGATTTAATATATTTGTATCAATTTTCTTTCAGTTTTATGATATTTATCAAAGTCGTGTTTTCGTATAAAACACCCTCACAGAAGCTATTAAAATCAAGTAGTTTACCAACTCTCACTTGAGGAACTCCAAAGAGGACAGATTTAATTTGGTTTATTATGCTTTATATATAGTCACTCCAGCTGACTGTTGAATCATTTCACTGATGGCAATGGCTGTAGGCTAAACCTGCCCTACCCAAAAGTGTCATAGACTGGGGGCTGGATCTAAGACCATGTCACATCAGCAGACATTTGGTCTCCCCAGATGTCTGTGTTCATCAAACATCAAATCCACCACGTTACCCTCCTTCATGCCCTAGCAGCTGCCATTCTGGTTTCCGTCTCTGTGTGGCTCTCTGGTGTGTATGCTCTCTGGCATGTGTTCTGTGGGGAAATGCAGTTAATTGAAGCATTGAGCACTTACAGAGCCTTCGACAGAATATGTATGAAGCGGAGTGTCAACCCAACCTTCCGTCGTGAGCTCTTGCTACAATTCCTGAGCCACAGCTGTGAGAAGCCTGATAACTAGAGCGTGGCTTGGTGATATTTAGCAATGAACTCTCAGCTTTTTGTTTCATTGGTTCTTGCTGATTTATTCATTAGCAATTGGTCGTCATTTCATGGACATGAGACCAACTTAATTAATATTAGTATTTATTTAAGTCAACTCAGTAGATTATATATTTTGACTCTAATAAGGATGAGATCATAAGCTTGAGGGAGTGAGGGGGTATGGTAGCAGAGAGGAAAGGGACGGAAATGATACAAGTGCAGTATCCATGTATTAATGAATGACAGCATTGGTTGTGAAAACAAAGTCAAATTTATTTATGATTTTGTTTACTTATTTGTTCATTACAGTACTGGGGATTGAGTCCCATGCTTGCTAGAAAAGCATTCTATCACTCAGTTATATCCTGATTCCCAAACATATTGCATTTAAAGTTTTAAAATGCAGGGAGAAATATGCAAATTCTGGAATGTTGGACATTAACACAAAGGCATGCAAGCATGGTTAAGGTTTTTCAAATGACATTTTTAAAAGGTTTCGCAAGCTCTTCTGCGTTTTTCTCTCTGAACATGATTTCCAGTCTTCATCACATCCTCCCTTTCCACAGGCAAGATGAACGCAAAGGAAGGATGCTACAGAGACCTGAGGGTTCAAGTGAATGCGTCCTTCTGCTATCCCAAGACGCGACCTGTCACGGGGCTGGTGCCCTGCAAGATGTCAGCTTGTCCTCCCAGGTAAGAAGACTCAGGGTTCACAGATCACTGGAGCCTTTGAGTCTGGAGAGTGAGAACTGACCATTGTCAGGTCCTGGTTAATTGCCATCAGGAGGCAAATGGAACAAGAGCTGCCTGGATCTACGACAGAAAAAAAAAATCTTTTGGGTAACAAGTAGCCCGGAAACTCTTCCACTAGTAAGAGAGTTTTTCTTATATCATCCTGTTGTTTTTATAAGTGTGTGCTATAGTGACCGTGATGGGTTCTTCTGAAGATTGGTGTTTGTTTTTTTTCATATGGAGTGATGGGTGTTGAAAGAACCACTCCCAAGGCCTGCCCAGGTTGTAAGTGACTGGGACTTACTGCCACACTCGTATGCATGGGGGTCCCAGGTTGTCTGTCATCTTCTTTCTGCTCTTAGAATTACCATCCCTCTGTTCTCTGAGATGTGGTGTTGGGTAGTTTCCTGAGAGATGGGAGCTACTGGACATATCAGACCTGATCCTGAGGTTTTACCATCTTTGTTTTTATGAGTGGCAAGTCAGAATGGAGAAATAAAAATCACTTAAGATGATGGAACTGTAGTGTCAATGAGCTCCTTCACAGAGCCAAGGGAATTCAGACACTTACTAAAGACAATCCAAAAATATCTTTATTGTAAAGATCCATAGACTATGACAAATGGGTCCCCAGTTTGAGGAAACACTCTGCTAATGCACATGACTACCTGATGGCCACCTGGGGAAGGAGAAACAGGCTACCACTTACTACAGAAGGGAAGAAGGCTGCAAGATGAAGGAAAGAGGGCTAAGAGATATGACATATGGAGTGGGACACTAACTGAAGTCAAGACGGGGGTTAATCAGTGACCATTAATGCAGGATGGAAGAGAGCCCAGCATGAGCTGAGCTCAGCTGCCACCTGCCCAGAGCAGCTGAGCATGTGTTGAGAAAAGCGAGGGATGGTAGAGTGAGTGTGTGTGAGAAAGCCTGAAAATTGAGAAGTGGCTGAGCCATTCTGATGCCAATCTGGACTGGCTGACTGTTCTCGTAGACACCAGGCTCTCCTCTCCTGGAAAAGGTAGACACTCATCCTCAGGTAGGGAGACTGGTAGAGACCTGTCCTCCAGTAGGGAGAGGGGTGGAGACCTATCCCCTAGGAAGACAGTTCCCCTAGTAGGGAGACGGTGGAGACCTGTCCTTTAGTAGGGAGAGGGATGGAGACCTGTCCCCTGATAAGGAAAGGGGTGGAGACCTGTCCCCTGGTAGGGAGAGGGGTGGAGACCTGTCCCCTGGTAGGTAGAGGGGTGGAGACCTGTCCTCTAGTAGGGAGAGGGATGGAGACCTGTCCCCTGGTGGGAAGAGGGGTGGAGACCTGTCCCCTGGTAGGGAGAGGAGTGGAGATCTGTCCCCTGGTGGGAAGAGGGGTGGAGACCTGTCCCCTGGTAGGGAGAGGGGTGGAGACCTATCCCCTGGTAGGGAGTGATAAGCAGTAACCACTTCTGACAGCCTTGCTTTGCTCAAGCAGATGTTTCAGGGGACTAGGATCATCGAGGAGTGTGCCCTCAAACTGGAGTTGAGGCTTGTCAGAAAAGGGTTCAGAGGAGTTCAGAAAAGACAAAAGCCTTGTCATATGCTGTGCTAAGGCGGCCCATTCCCTGTGGACAGCTGCCTCTATACCTGGGTTCTAGCTGATGTCATCAGCTGACAGGTGTTGGTTCCTGATAATCTTATGGGACCACAAACACTGCTGCTTTTCTTACAACTCACTCATTTACAAATATTTGTGCTGTTTTTCCTCACTGCATCTCTTCCATCTCTGTCTTTCTGATATGGAGAAATCCATAGCCAAAGACATCTCTGCATTTCCCTGTGTTCATTTCTGATATCGCTTAGTACAAGAAAAAAAAAATCTGTCAAGGGCCAGTGAATAGTGAACAAAAAGCTGTAGTCCATTGATCAAAGAGTCAATAAAGGGTGTGGTGGGCTGGTGGGGTGATGCTGATATCCAACAACATATAGAACACTGGGGCCCCCAGTTTCCTGATGATGGCAATGCCTTCTTAAGGGTCACCTTGACATATCTTGGATTTTAGAATGTTCAGTGTCTTAGGGTTTCTATTACTGCAAAAAATATCATGAGCAAAAAAGCAAGTTGAGGAGGAAAAGATTATTTGGCTTACACTTCCATATCATAGTCTTTCACTGGAGGAAGTTAGGAACTCCAACACTCAGGAACCTGGAAGCAGGAACTGATGCAGAGGCCATAGATGGCCTCTGCTTTCTGACTTGCTTCCCTGTAACTTACTCAGCCTGCTTTCTTATAGAACCAAGGACCACCAGCCCAGGAATGAAACCACCCACAATGGGCTGGGCCCTCCCCACCAATTACTAATTAAGAAAATGTCTTACAGCTGAATTTTATTGAAGCATTTTCTTAATTAAGGTTCCCTCATTTCAGATAAGTTGACATAAGACCAGCCAGCACACTTGGATTATCCCCTGTGAAAGCCTTCTGAGACAACACAAAATTCTTAATGCCAACCTCAAACCACACATTTCTGGCTAAGCAGCTCTTCAGAAGCAGGAAGTGACTCCTGCAGTGATTCCAAGTCTTTTTCTTTATCCCATCAGACTGCAGGAGGCCTGGGGGGGCAAGTGGGAATCTATAGGTGTCTCCTTAGCTGAGAAACAAGAGACTCCTGCTAAAGGGAGGAGGGTCTGCATCTCCTGAGCTGTGTCTTAGCTGGAGGGACTAATGAGCAGCAGGTAGCAGGACACATCTGGCAAAGGCACAGCTGGAAGCCAGGAATGTTCCACCTGCCTTGGCCTGCATTGGACATCATCCATGTCAGAGTGGAACCTTCCTCATAGGACAAGGTAATGCTTGAGATCATCTATGTTAAAACTAGATGGGACAATTAGCAACCTTTGGCTTTTTATCATTTTATCTGTAGATTGAGAAACAGTCCCATCAGCTAGTTATTGATTCTATAAAGTGGAAGTATCAAAGACAAAGCAGAAAACTGAGCCTGTACCACAGGCTAGTCCTTATGGGTCTGTTTTTATCTTATCACTGTACCTCTGCAATTAAGTTGGGGAGAATACATTTTATGTAAAATGTTGATTTGCTTTTCCTCTGAATTATAAAAGTGACATGTTCGTCTTGTCCAGATGTGTTGAGTTTGAATGTGAGATGTCCCTCGTAGGTTCATGTATGTGAACACTTGGTTCACCATTGATAATTCTTTGGGGAAGATCCCAGAACCTTTAGGAGGTGCAACTTTGCTGGAGGATGCATGTCAGGGTTGGGGGGTGGGGCTATTTTGAGGGTATATAGCTTTATCCCACTTCCTGTTCTCTCTCTGCTTCCTGTGTGTGGATAAAGATGTGATCCACCAGCTTCCTGTTCCTGTTGCCACGCCATGCTTCCTGCAGTGTAAGCACCTTTTCCCTCTGAAACCATGTGCTAACATTCAGCCTTCTTTCCTTAGATTGCTTTTGGTCATAAGGTATTTATCACAGCAACATAGAAGTTACTAATACACTAGGATACTGATAACTTTTTATTCCTGGCTACTAGGTGGTGAGCTCATGAGTACTTTTCTGGTAGCAAAGAGTGTATTTAGGACCTCTTTTTTTCTCCCTGTGAGGTGCTCTGACACTTACCCAGTCCTGAGTGTTCAGTGGCTTTGTTCTGTTGGCACATACCACCCACAGTTCCTGTAACTCCTCTTGATGACTCTAATGTAGGGTGTGAGAGTGGAGATCTGATGCTTCATGTTCAGCTTAAGGAGAGTCCCTGAGGACAGAAACTGGAACTTTGAAATGTCTTTATTTGGATCTTAAATCACTTAATTTGTAACTTAAGTGAAAAAGAAAACAGTGCTTAGAGCATGGGCCTCTGGATTAGCGTCCAGAGAGCCTGACTGTGTAGGATATGTACTTATGGGGAAATCAGTCAGCTGGGATGTCCCGGAGTCACCAGTCTCTGCCAAGAGGAGGGAACCGGATTCTAGAGAGAGACATAGTGGGAGTCCATCAGTCTCCTTACTGAGAGTCTGTCTAGATATATGCCTATAGACTCCAGCCAGTTTAAGCATCATGGCTTAGTAAAAGGCACCAGTCAAGTTTTAAGGGCTGGAAAGAGGGAGCTAACATAAGCCTGGATGTTGCTCATTGTTGCTGCTCTTGGTCCTGGCTTTGCAGCAGTCAGGCAGTCCAAATCCCTGACCCAATTCCTTCCTCATTCCCCCATCTTGATGTAAGTCAAGCACTTGTATCACTGGCTTCTAGAGTCCAGAATCCAGACCATTACACTATGGAACCACGTTATCACTTGCTTTCAAACAGCCACTATAATCATGTGATTTATTTCCTTCATGTTCGCCAGCTTATCTAAATGGTGAAGCTCAAGTGTCTTTCATCTGAACTACAGACCTTTTTTTTAGTATAAGCATAAACAGCTCACCTTCCTGAAAGATGAACTGAAGACAGGTGAGAATGCCTTCCAGATGGTAGTGAATTCTCTGTGAGTTCTGAAAGTACAAGAATATACATTCTGATAAATACTTAAAGCAAACTTTAAGTATTTGATAGGAGTCTACAAATGATGTCACATCTCTACTTGATATTCAATTGATTGTATTGTCTTTGCTGCACCTCACGACCCCTCACAAGCCGCGTTACAGAATTGCTTTTTTTGCAACCAAGATACATAAGTCGGATGAGCACACTGGATTGCATGCAGCAAAAACAAAATACGAGATTGAGCAGGCTACTTATATTAGCTGCTTTTTCTAAAGAGCAAGAGAGGACATGCTTTCTTTTCCACTTCTTATCTCTTGTACACATGGGCTTTACAAAGACTAACCACCCAGGAGTAAGTTGGTTGTGAAGGCAAGGCAAAGCGATGACCACGAAGGTGGCATTTGCAAGGTGGTCTGCCTCATATGATGCCAACCAGCTGCTGAGGTCATTTAACCATCCAGTATCCGAGCTTCAGAGGTGTGTCCCCGGGAGGCTGAGACACACAGCACGGCCTCACTGAGAGGGCTCCATACTGTTTCTCCTCTGCTGTTTCCGACATGAACCAAGTGACTCCTGACAAGGAGTCCACTTCTTTTTCCTGGTTATAGTTCCCATGAATGACATAACATAGCTGGTCCCACAGTTATTTCAACATGGAGTTCAATAATACGTGGGAGTGGTGTTAGAACGTCTCCTTGTTGTCTTGCTTTGGTTTGGTTTGCCTGGTGCTCTTGAGTCCAGAAGCTGTTCCACAGCTGTTCCACTGTGTCAGCTTCAGTGTTTCTCTTGTGATATACAGTGATATATGTGGATGATGGAGATGCTCGGCTGCAGATCTCTTCAAAAGCTTTCTTTTCTCTTGTGATAGCTAAGTATGTCTGAGTACGATATGCTGGCCTTTAAATTTTTCACAGAACTGCGAGGAGGCTTTCCATAGGGACATAGGTACTGTACTGCCCTGCTGGTGCTAGGGAAAAACAAGGCTGCCTGAGCAACCACTGCCTTGAGGCAGCCCCCACCCATGCTATACTTCTTCCAAGAAGACCACACCTCTTAATCCTTCCCAAACAGTGTCACTCCTTAATGACTAAGCATTCAAATATTTGAGCCTCTGGGGAGGGGGGTCATTGTTATTCAAGCTACCACAGTTAGCTAGACATAATACATAAACATTATTTAATTAGCTTTTCTAATGATATTAGCAAGGTATTCAGCCCTCTGGTATCTACTTATATTCAGGACATGCTTGATGGGGAAGAATTCAGCCAGTGGGTACCAGATATTTAGTAAGAAAAAGGAAATAACAATCTGGAGGTGTCCTGAGATGAGTGAATGTGTCTACAGAGGTCATTTACAGCAATCTGAGCCAGGAAATGGTGTCATTATTGGTGCAGCAGTCCTGTGGGTTGATTTCCCAGACTGTCTCTTCACAGTGCCACAGGGAGACTTGCTTCCTGGAAAAAAAAAATGGAACTATCTAAGCCTTCCCAAAAAATGTCAATTGTGACTTTTAAAAACATATATTCTTAGCAGAGATCTGACTGCACAGTGTCTACTGACCAGAATGGCCCACAATGCGCAACTGTTCATACTCAGACCTTACTTGTCAGCTACAAGGAAGCTTTAAAGATAAGACTGGCAGGTCCTGAGAAATGGAGAAACTTAGATACTACTCTCAGTATGTAGCAGCCATGGTATCTACTGCTGGGTCTGCTGCCGTTGCTGCTGATCAGTCCCCAGTGCTCACACCCACACCCACCATCCAGCCATGATTGACAGTTCTCAGTTTCTACATGAAACAAGGAAATATAACGCTCAGAGCGTTTTTCTTTTTTCCTACAAAGCTAATCTCCCTGAAGGTAACACTGTCCAGTGCTGCGACTGAGATATACTTACTGTCCCTCTGCATTCCCTGATGCAGAGGGCTGTGGCTGAGACTCAGGCAGGACATGGGTTCTGGTTTCACACAGTGTGTCAGGAGGCTGTGGGACTGAATCTGAGAACAGGCTTGTCCAATCTGCTCCTTTGGTTTCTTTCTGAATACTTACTGTGTTTGTGGCAATTTGTGGTTTCTTGGTCACTGCGGCTCTAATGTGGAAGTAAGAATGTCCCCAACTGGAGCCTGCTGACTTAAGTACTGGAGTATCCCCACTGGCCACATTCCCAAACCTCAGGGACTGAGTAGCTGTGCTCCAGACTCCTGAAGTCCAGTGTGCTTGACACAGAGCACTTGAAATGCACCCAAGATCCTGAAGAAGATCCCTTCTACGTATGTACATAGGCATGAACATCCAAGGAACCACAAGGTAAATGTCAGAGAAGCCTGAAACAGGAGTGACTATCATGCTTACATATTTGTAGTAAAAGGAAGACACACTGAAGGGAAACATCCACCTTCTCTGATGCAACAAGTTCCTGATATTCATTCTGGAGAAGTTGCTGGAGAAGGAGCCAAGCACAGTGGTTAGAGAATCCTCTGTACCTCAGAACTTCACTTTGCACCTTGAGAAGGGAATGAAGCTTTCTCCCACGGAAGATTATTCACGTCAGAAGAAAGATGGGTGAGGATGAGTCTGCCATGAAATGTTTCCATTCAAGATAGACACCCCAGCTTTCCCAAAGTCACTGATGGATCACCTTCTGGAGAAGAATGGAATCTTACGACGACTATGAGGAACTGGTTTGGACAGAGAATGACTCTAAGCCACTGATCCAGAACTGACTGATAAAGGGATCCCAAGGTCTTTGCTCCACATGGAGAGTTAGCCATAAAAGAGACGCACCCAGTTCTTACCTAGAACAACTTCTGCCCCTTCTGCCTAAGCAAGAGATGCATGTGACAGGAAGTGCAAGCATACAATTAGGACAGGAAGTCCGCAGAGCCTCCACAAATGTTCATGCCCAGGGTGCTCTGGAGCTGAGCAACAGAGAATGTTTACTCGCTGTAGACAGTTCCTCTCTGGCTCACTGGCCAGCCTCAGAGAAAACTCATGTTTGCAGCAGCGAGTGCAGAACATGAGGAAAGAACAGAACCGTACTGTTCCCTTCTTTGTCTCTGTCACTTTCAGGTGCATGAGCGTGGCCATCATGGACTGGGTAACTGTAGCCAAGCTTTTCAGCATCTCTGGGCCACAGTTTTCCTCATCATAAAGTGGGATTCCAGAGCTCCCTCCTCCCTAATGTACTAGAAATGTTGACGTAGCATAGAGCTTCCCATGGTATTTGACACTAAGTTGGCTGGCTGTACTTAATGGGATTCACTGTGAGGGACAGTCCATGGAGCCACGGGACAAGCTCATTTAGTTCTTTAATATTTGCCATGGGAATGTCAAGATTTGGTGTCTGGGACTTAATGACCACTGTTGCCTTACTGTTGACGTGTACCACCGTGGTAGTCTTTGCAGTATTCTCAGGCTCTGCTCAAAATATATCTCATGAGGTGTCTTGGCTGCTGAACAAACAGAAGCTTCTGGTTTCTGTAGTCATGTTCGATCCTATTATAAATCAACAAAATTAATTAAATCATAAAGGTAAGCTTTGGCCGCATGGGCCCAATGCAGCTAGCACCAAATCTGCACATATGGTAAAGCTCTGGCTGTAGATGCTGTGGGGGGCAGAGCTCTGCTTCTCACATGCCTCACTAACCTAAGCCTTTTATTATATGGCCCCTCAGTAGGAAGTTGGCCTCCCCCATGAGAGTGCCTTCACGGAAGGCATTGTGTCTGTGCCACCCTTTGTTAAAGACAAAATGACTCTGTGTTACCCTAGCCATGCATAGCAGGCCACTGAGCAAAACCTCCTGGGCATCTTTCAGGTATAGATGATGTGTTTATTAGCAGATCCATCTTCTGAATAATTTGGGTGGCCTCTCTGCCTTCTCAGATATGGACATGGTGCATTCCAGGATAGGAAAGCTCTCCCAGGAACAAAGTATCTTACATGTGGAATTATCCCACATATGTAACATGCAAGCTCATGTCTGTAGCTGGGTTTCACCTAAATGTTGTAAAGGGAACATTTCCTGGCCAGTGAATATGACACCTAGGTGAGCCCATGGCCTGTGGGTGTGACCATGAGTGGGGTAAGAAAGGTCTCATCTTCTTTGGTGACATCAGGAGGTGATCCTTAAAAGCAACGTAAAAAAAGCAGGGTCCTTATTTCTCCACTCAGTGGCCTCAGCAGCTTCTCTTGGGAGCTGTTCGGGTACATAGTTGCAGTTTCTATGTGAAGCACAGGATTTGTGAGAGCCCCTCACTGACAGTTCTTTCCCATGTTGACTTACGTCACAAGCTCTGGAGCATTCTTGCAGCAGAGGTGAGGGCACTTTGGCAGATCTTCCTAGTATTTTTAATTCAGCAAATTGCTCCCTGCTCTTTAGAAATGGATGAATGCACCTGCTTTTCTTTACTTGGAGTATGACTTTCTTCATCATTCTTCTTCCCCTTCCTCTCATTTGCAGAGACAGATTCAACATTCCTGCATAATTTTGGCATCATGATTTCTTTATTACTTTATATTAATATGTGAGGAGAAATCATTAAGATGTTATACAACTACTGTCTCTGTGGTTATTTGGCTCTAAAATAATTCATATTGGCTGATCATACTTGTAATGACTTTCACAAATTTGCCAAATATATATACATATATCCAAACATATATATAACAATAATGCAAAAGCAATATATATATACATATATATAGTTTTCTCTCCTTGTTTGTGTGTTAAGTTGCTAAGGGACTAGATTTGTTGAGTCCTGTGCACCACATGGGAGCATACTAACTTTTCTAAGTGAGAGCTAAGGAACAGAGGCCAAGGGAAGGGTAAAAAGGGTGGTGCGTCCCAGCTGTATGCAGCTCCTGTCCTGTATTACTGTGTGGAGGGGGAGTTAGGGTGAACTCTACTGTATAGACTGCATAGTCACGATTTCCCAAAGACCTTCAAAGGGAGAGTGGCCAAAATTTGAACTAATTCCTATCCCACAGCATACTACCTCTGATCAGAACCCAGAAAGCCAATGTCAAGAGGAAGGACAGGCTTTGGTTAGTATAATCCAGTTGACACATATCACAACTTGACAGATATCTATATCCATAAGAAAATGAAAATCTTCCTAGCACAAGTTGACTGTGGTGACTCCTAAAGGAAACTGAGGCATACCATGATGCCCGACACACAGCAACTTCATGTTTATGCTCTGTCTGTGGTGGAGATGCCACTGTCAACTTGTGGCCAGGTTAAAACTTAGAATTTTCTTCAACCTGTGATTTTTCACAAAGGTGTTGATGAAATAGCCAGTTCTGAAGCATGAGTTCATTTGAGAGTCAGTGTGAGCCACACCAATGCATAGCTTGCCACCAGAATCTCACCCACAACCACAATGGCTTCCAAGGGGCAGATCCACCTACAGTTGGGGTGGAGCAGCAGAGCCAGCTGATCAGATGCAGATGCAGATGCAGATGCAGATACAGATGCAGAAGCCTTCTGTAGAGGCTCAACTACAATGTGCCTTCCGGTCAGTCTCCCTGCCATTACTTTCTAGGAACCCAAATACCACCTAAGTCCTCCACCTCCCCTCGGTCCTGTACTGCCACTCTCTGTTCTCCTCAGATCCTTTGTCCTGTCTGCCTTTTCTCTGCCACACTGAATTTTTTTCTATCATTCTGTCACCTTGGAGGCCCATGTAGCCTATCTTAACACTCACTCACAACTCCAAATGTATCTGCCACTCCCATAGGCCGTTTAAAAGTCTGGCTGGCTGGGAATGTTGCCTGGTCCATGGGGAAGGGCCCCCTGAGCTGCCCTGGGGAGAGCGTATATTCAGCTAAACAAAGTGAAGCATTAAATGGTGGGAAGCCCCACAGCTGGACTGATGATCTTTGCTGGGGGATGGGACAGTGGCTGTGGTTTAAGTGACAGTGGCCAGGGTCTAACTCGATTGCAGAATCCTTCAAGGTAGCCGGAGCTGAGACGGGCCACTGGCTATCAAGATACCTCTTGGCTAGAGTTGCTGATGAGAAGAGGCTCGCAGGGAGGGTCAGGAGTTGTCAGGATGAGGTCTGTCTACTCGCTGATTTTAAAAATTGACGACTTTGCGAGATACCCAGGGGGTTTAAATACTAATTTTCGGGGACCATCCATAACTGTGTGTCATTTGCTGATCCTCTTAATTAACGTCCTACCCTTTTAATGAATACGGATTCACCTACAAGCTCAGAGCACCCGATTTTCAGTTTGAGTCTCTGACGAAGGGTGGACTCATCCTACTCATCTCAATGCAAAACCACTTCAGATTTTCTGTTCTCTCCACAGTTTGTCCTCGGCCACACCTAATTGGACAGCAGCCCCACGTAATGACCGGTCTTTACTGAGTCATTCCCAAGATTCAACTTCATTTTCTTTAGAAACAAGCCTCCTTTTTTCATGCTCATGTTTCATGAAGTTACACCAAACCTAATTATATTACGTAGTTCCGGTGACAAGATTGGTTGGCATAAACAGGCTTGAAAAGCTGACACAGTGGGGTTGATGGAACCCAAAAGGTGCCAGTGGCACCAGAAAGCTGTGGACATTCAGAGGCAAGCTTGGCACCTCTGTGATGGTGCCTCAATGATGGGCAAAGCCAGAGAGCACCCTTGGGAAACGGTGAGTCAGGGAATAGATGCTCAGTTCAGTGTGCTTCTCATGAGGCTGATGTGAGCTCATAGGCAGGGAGGAGACCACCCAGGATATATGGCTGATGTCTAGGGAAGCATACAGCCCATATAGGGAGCCACCAGGACAGAAGCCCGGCAAAGGGCTTCTCTTCTGAGAGGAACCTGAGAGGATGCAGTGGGAACCTGCCCAGATGAGGTGCTTATGTGCTTTGGTGGCAGGGTAGTGCAAGTCCAGTCTGGGTAACCTGGGCTAGTTCTCAGCTGTGACTGTCTCCACTGCCTCAACCTGCCCTGTCCAAGCACAGGGAGAAAAGACTCCTACCTTTGCCTCCATGGGCAAGAAAACACACACTAAGAGGCTTGGAGTGATGAACTACTGGAGACATTCTCCCTAACTCCCAGGTGGCTTCACTTCGACAGCAGAAGACTTGCAGCCTTCCACCAAAGTTAGGTTCCTGCAGGAGATCCTAAGCAAAGGACCTTGCAGACCCAAGTGCCCAAGGAGCACCTTTCTCCTGTGCACAAAACCAGAGGTAGTTGCTGCCACAAACTGACATTGGAGCACAGGAAGCCCTATTCATTTCCAACAGGACAAGGGCCACTGTGGACTTTGGTGCTGTCTGGGGTCAGAGCCTGACGCTAAGACCACTAGCTGCAACCGTTTCATCTACTCAGTCTTTGTCCACCTGATTTCTTAAGCTCAACTTTCTAGAGACAAGGCTGGTAAGCAGCCATCTCTTCTGATGTCCTAGCAGACATTCCTAGTAGGAACGGCATGAAGGGCAGATCCCAGGAGCTGGGACTCCACTTTCATTCAGGACCTAATGGGTCCCTCTTGGGCATCCTGAAGTTTCCTGCAACAGCCCAGAGCTCTGAAGACAGAAAGCTCTCAAATGGATAGCTTTTGTTGAAAGTGGGAATAACTAGGACCATTTAGAACACGGAGATCAGCTTACTGTCTATGTATCTCCCAGAATTGTCTTTTCCTTGTCTTTATCTGTGTAAATGAAGTTCTGTGTTCCTTATTGATTGTTTGTGAAATAATATGCAATGAAAGGACAGTAAGAGATGAAAATCTGGTAAAAATAGCATTTTGGCCTCTGATAAGTGAACCTTTACAGGCCTTTGGCTTGTCACAGCTTATAAAATTAACACCACAGTGACTCCTTCGTAACAAACTTTTGATGTCTGGCTCTGCATGCTCTAGCAGAGAAATCCAGCATCTAGACATGAAAACAATTCCATGTCTGTGTCTGGCTCATTATAAATCTCTCCTTCAGCTCTACAGAGAAAAGAAAAGTAGTCCAACTTTTTGAGGCTGAATAAATTAAGCAACTGCTAAGTGGCAATCCTCAAGGTGCCTGGCTTCTAGCACTTGCCCTTTGCCAGTCAATCAGGAGAGGGCTTTCTGTTCTGACCTAGAGAGCAGGGCTAGACATGCATGTCCTAGAAGGACACGTTACAGGGACAAAGGAGAGTCCTGACTTGTTGGGCAGAATATGGCTCTCATCTGTGTAAACCACCTTCGGTGGAGGAAGTGGGAAACAGTGCACTAGCCATGCTGCTGTGATTTCTGAGCCTTCAGTGCTTGCTACATGTTACAATGACCTGGAAATTCTGGGTGAATTGTTCAAGAGATCAAAGATGCCTGAAGACAGTGACAGTCTAGCAAGCCTGTCCACCTGGATCCACACCCCACACATGAGCATCTGGTTACCCAGCAAACCCATTGGCTCCTGCAGCTGGAACTTGCTTTGTGGGTGGGTTCATGAGATGGTGACAGAATGCCCTTTGACATGAACCAATCCTAAATTCTCATCTAATGAGGAAAGCTATCTACAAGGCTTTGGCCACCTGCCTCCTTCCCCATCCTCTGACTTCCTCTGACCCCAGCCAGAGTATATCCTGCTGATGTTCTAAATTAACTTGTTAACTTATTTTTTTTTCCTGTGGAAAGAGGAGCTTTTTCAAAGTGCCTGTGTTTACTGTTGAATGTGAATTGTTATATTTAAAACATTTCATTTAAATAGGGTGGTGAATCTCAAATGACTCACACATGTAAAGATGAGGCTTATGTGGCTTCAGAGCTAGCTAGCACTCATTCTCTCAGACCACAGAAGCTCCTGGTTGCTGAATGCTGAGTGTGTGTGTGCTCTGGGTGGGAGGTGTCACATACTCATTAGGGCTCACTTACAAATGTAAAGAAGACGGTTCAATAGTAAGGGACCTGAGTGTTGTGACAGATGCTATTACATGTGAAAGCCAAGTATAGTACATGTATTGGGATGCAAAAGATTCACCTGGATAAATGTCAAAGCTGAAGTCTCCAGACTGTAACTATTCTCTGTGCCCCATCAGTCTGACAAGTCTAGCTATGAGCGCCTGACTCTCATCACAGCCTCTTACAGGTGTGTTGTGACTGGGATTTCTGAGGTCATTCCCCATGTTTACTGCACCCAAAAGTATCCACTGAGAGCTAACCCAGAAAAAAGAACAGAATGCTGACCTTAAAGCTCCAACAAAGCCAATAGGCAACAGAATGAAGCTACATACATGTTATTTTCATCATAAAAAATGAATGGGAAAGGCATTTATTTGAGAAACATCTAATAACTAGGGTGTCAGTCAGCACTCTGTGGCTGTAACAAATGTCTATGATGAATCAACTGAAAAGGAGGAAAAGTTAAATTTGGCTCACAGTTTTGGAGGTTACCGTAGCTGGTTATTCTGCTGCATGAGGTTTTTGAGAAAATATCACATCATAGCAGGAATGTGAAGTTGAGAAAGCTGCTACCTCAAAGCGGCCTAGAAGCAGAAGAGAGACTGGAAAGGGCTGGAGTCCCTGCATCTTTTTCAAGGGCATGGCCCCCAGTGACCTAATCTTCTGCCACTAGGCCCTACCTCTCAACCTGGTCCCCATAGCAACAAGGGCTGGTACCCAGTCTTAAATACACTGACCTTTAAGGAACATCCCGGATTCAAACCTTAGGAGCTGTTGATCAGTACAGATCCTTCATGTGGAACAAATGATCCCAGGAGATAGAGTTGACACTTTGAGAGAGAAAGCAGCAAGTTTCTCTATGACTCACAGCCTTGGTAAGATCCACACTTGTAGGCCCTGTGAAGGAGCTTCCACAGAGGAGGCTGAGTGTACCGGTGTTCTGCCTTGGAACCCTGACTTGGAACCACCCCCAGTGCAGTGTGCCCTCATGGTCCCTGCCTGGTACTGGCTGAGCATCATGGCCATGAAGCCCTTCTACATGAGGTTATGCAGATATATCCAGGCTTAGCTCAGTCCTAGCAGGGCACCACTGGGCTGAACTTGGACCCACCTCCTATCTCCAGCCAGCGCACTCACAGACGCGTTGAAAACCAGGGAGGGATTCTACAGTGTATCTTTGGGAGAAAACACTGAAGAAACTGAATGTCACAACATCCTGTCACAAGAACACATCAAAAGACCTTAGTGGAAGCAGGTGAAATAAAATCAGATCTGAATTATCCAACTGCTAAGGAGTAGGGAAGACAGACACAGTATACAAAATCCTGGCTGTCGAATGTCAGCCTCCTTTGTTCCCACTGGTAGACACAGGTAAATTAAACAAAGCAGTGGCTGCTGTGGCCCCTGGTCAGCTGCTGATCAGGGCTTGCTCCTGCACTGGGGACCCTCCCTTGGGCAGCAGCAGAGGAACAGTGAGAACTGAAAGTCTTCTAAGCTGGAATGAAGGCATTTCCCCTGAGCTCTCCTTGTGAAACAAAACAGACACTTGGCACTTGCAGACACAATCTGCATGATCTCTGTTCAGAGGCTTTTCTTAATGACCTGCAGTTAAGGGAGAAAGTTAGAGAACAGATCAACTCAGTTGGAGGGGCTTAAGATGGTGGAGACAGGAGACTGAGGGAGGAGGTGTGGAAAGCCTGTGAGCAGCCAAAATGTCTTTCACAGCCCCGGTGTGGACACCAATTACCGTTTATAAGGCTGCAGGGCTGAGAGCAAATGTAAGAAATGGGGAAATTTAAAAACAACGTGAAAACACACAGAGGTGGCCAAAGAGCAGCCAAGAGGATCCACACTCAGAGCAACACACCATAGCAGCAGACAGCAGTCCCTTACCACAGGATGTGCCATTTACTTGTTTAGCATGTAATAAAAAGCACTCATGGTGCTGATACCGAGAATCTGAAGTGTTCCCACAGTTGACATGGGACCAGTTCCTAGACCTCGTGTGCATTTCTTTTTATGTATATCAAAACTTACATTGCAGGCTTTTTACAATTTGCTTCAAAATGTAATCGAATCTTTTCATAATAAAACAGCATAAGGCTTCTTCAAACAAAATAAAGTCCAAGCAGCCTGGTACAACTGAGTTTGAAGGCAGCACAGAGCTAGCTGTGGCCATCAGCTGCTCAGAGTAGATGTTTCCCTTTCTCTTCCTTTCAGATTTACCACCTTAGTCTTAGGACTGTCAAAGGAGTCTCAAATTGGACCAAGAGACAGCTTAATAGGCCAAAACCCCCAGTGCAGGTACCCTCATGGTCCCCGGTACTGGTTGAGCATCATGACCATGAAGCCATTCTATATAAGGTTATGCAGATATACCCAGGCTTAGCTCAGACCTAGCAGGGCACCACTGGGCTGAACTTGGACCCACCTCCTATCTCCAGCCATCACACTCACAGATGCTTTTAAAAACAGAGAGGGAGTCCACAGTGTATCTTTGGGAGAAAACATTGAAGAAACTGAAGAGATCATGATATGTCACAACCTCCTGTCACAAGAACACATCAAGACCTGAGCAGAAGCAGGTGAAATAAAATCAGATCTGAATCATCCAACTGCTAATAGGGAAGACAGAGGCACAAAATCCTGTAATGGGTGGGAAGTAGGAGGTATAGGAAGTGAGAAAGGTAAGGAACTAGCTAGCCCTGTCACTGACTGGAAGGCAGTTCTTTGAGAGCTTCATATATCCACACACTGTATTTTGATCATACTCACGCCCCTACCTTTCTCCAGCTCTGCCACATCTTACCCTCATACGAACATGTTTAATAGCATGTGTTAGATATCACAACGATATTGTGGTTATGTTCCAAAAAACAAAAAGAATTTGCATCTTCAAGGAATGTACATAGAAATAAATGTCTGAAATTTGAATACAAATGTTATATTGAAAGAGCTGCACCTGAAACTTACACACAAATGTTAACTAGGTTAATCAGGTGTTAATTGATGACTGTTGAAACTGAGTGGGTGTAAGCACAAAAGACTTTTATTTGGGATATGATTGAAGTTTTCTATGTTTGTAACAAGTTGAGAGACAAACCAGAGATCTGTTCTAAGGTGGGTTGTTTGCAAATGCAGACAAACCAGATCCCCCTTAAAGGTAGCCAGACTCGTGGGCAGACATGGCCTCTCTGTGAAAACTGTAGCTGGAAAAGATTACATTTCTGTAAGCTATCACTGGAAGACCCTGGGCCTCTGTTACCACATGCATCTATTGCCTTGAAGCCAGGATCCCTCCCTCCCTCCCTCACCATGCACTTCTTTGACCCCCTACCAGCTGGTCTGTGGGAAACTGGAGCACATGCAGCCGGACATGCGGCGGGGGCTCTCAGAGCAGGGCTGTGCGGTGTACACGGAGGGCACACTACCGCGAGGAGCCCATCTCAGCCAGCCTGTGTCCACAGCCTGCGCCTGCCAGTCACCAAGCCTGCAACTCTCAAGGCTGTCCACCTGCTTGGAGCACTGGGCCCTGGGCCGAGGTAACCAGGTGGGGCTGAGAAGAGGGGTTGACTGAGCCACACACTGTAAAATGCAAGATCTGTGGCCTGGGCCCTCCAGCCCAGTCTGAGTCATTTCCTGCCTCTGTTGAAATTTTTGCTCACTTGTCCCCTTGTGCAGTGCTCACGGACCTGTGGGAAAGGGTGGAGGAAGAGAGCAGTGGCCTGCAAGAGCACCAACCCCTCTGTCAGAGCGCAGCTGCTTCATGATACTGCCTGCACTTCAGAACCCAAGCCCAGGGCCCACGAAGTCTGTCTGCTCAAGCGCTGCCACAAGCACAGGAAGCTACAGTGGCTGGTGTCTGCCTGGTCCCAGGTGTGTTCACCAGACCTCTCAGAGTGGGGTCAACCTCTTCCCTCCAAGCTGCCTGCTCCTGCCTCCTCTACCTTGGCTGCATCTTTTCATACTATCCAACTTCACTTTCCTATTCTTGGAGCCAGTCACCTCTCTGAATCATGGCCTCAGATCACCTGGTCATTGGCATCTATGCTCCCCTCCCTTGATGTCCAATCCTACCTCATAATGCCACCCATAACTGAAGAACATTGGTTCTTCAATGGCCCTTTCCAAGCCATGAGCAGATAAGGAAAATGTTCAAATTTAGAAAGCAGGGGACCCATTTCTCAAGATAGTTTCAATGGGCAGCCAGCTCATGTTTGTAGAAATGTCTTACCTTGTGTGTGCTGAGCCAGCATGGGTGGAAACGAAGAGCATGTCCTCGTTCATACTAACTGGAAATGTCCAGACCCCACACAGGAGGACTAGCTTCAGCCTACATGAGTCTAAAAGGGCCTCAGAGATCTTTCCACATCGGACAAGGATGCACTGTCTACATAGAGCAGCAAGAAATCTCTGTTCCCTAAGGCTAAACTTCCCCCTACCCACAGCACCTTGGGAAGAAAGCTGCTAACGGTTCCTGCTCACACTTCTCAGGGCAGGGTCCCAAGTGCCCTGTACCCCCACTATACTTCAGATAATGCCTTATTTAGGAAGGAACATGACCCCTAGGGCTTTGCATCCTCCTGAGACACTGTCACTGAAAACTAAATGTACTGTTGTCCACTGGGTGACATAAACTTGCCACTGCTAGTTTACCCAGAGCAAATGGGCAAGTGCCTCTGGGTGGATTCCCACCTTTATTAGAAAAGCCACATCTGCATGACAAACCTGGGCTGCTGCATGTGACACAGCAGAGTTAGGCTGCATAGTCTGTGGGCTCTGTCCAGGGAGAAAACATTTGACTAGGAATTTAAAACAACACACACACATATACATAGAGAAAGAATATATGTATATATACACACATATACATATACATGGGCATCACACACAGACTATGTATATACACACACTAATACACACATATACATACACACATACACCAGCACGTCTCTCTGTGTCATACTCAATAAGCAGCATAGAATGGTCTTCCAGTGGGGACTCTGTCTTGGCTGAAGGGGACATAGAAGGACACTTGGAAGCCAACAAGTGAGAGTGAGGACTTCCACTCCCCTAAATCCTGCTGGCATCTTGATCCAGTGGTCCTGGGGCTCCCTGCATTGCCCATCTACCCCAGCAAAAGCCAGCAATATCCACCAGAGCTGAGATCCCTGCTGCAGACAGCAGCACGTTGGCCTGTGGTCATAGAATATGTTGCTCTCACTTGCCATTTTTCTTGGCAGATGCTACAGCCTCTTCTGCCCATTTACCAGTCTGCCCAAGGCCTCTGCTCAGGCAGGAGCTGGGAAGAAGGGACTGTCCCAGAGGGAGCAATTGCTTTCACACTCCTCCCCGTGCCTGGTGTCTTCCTTCCCAGGAACCACTGGAGTTACTAGGGAAAGTTTTCTGGATCCTGGAATGCTCTATGGGCCCATAAAGCAGAGGAGGTGTGGGGGCAATTCAGGGAACTGTGATTCATTACATATCTTTATTCATAAAATTTCTCTAACGTTATCAGTAATAGCTCAACATTTAAATCTTCCGGTAAAACAGTGTCCTCAGAATCACCCCCTCAGTGGTTTCTGACTGCACTGCCCCCATTTGTTGCGCATAACATCATTCTTCTGTGGTTTTCAGTTTTGTTCTGAGATCGGATCATCCTTCCGCTTCCGCCTCACAAGGGCTGGGAGTTCCTGGGCCACGGTCTTTTTTATTGCTTTTAATGTTGGATACCATGATGCCTTTTTAAAATGCCAAGGCCCAAGCCAAAACACGTCTATACTTGCATAATTGTAAAAGGCAGATCATCAGGGACACTTTGCCTCCTCACAGTGCTCTGCGACGTGTGAGAGGGGGACGCAGCAGCGAGTTCTCAGGTGCGCTGAGAAATACATGTCTGGGAAGTACCGAGAGCTCGCGTCCAAGAAGTGCCTGCACCTGCCGAAGCCGGACCTGGAGCTGGACCGTGCCTGCTCCCTGATTCCCTGTCCCGAGAACCCCCCATATGCTGCTGCAGGCCCCCCTAGAGGCAGCTGGTTTGCCTCACCCTGGTCTCAGGTAAGACACTGGTGCTGACTGCAAACTCACATGGGGTGGGGACAGTTCCCTGTGGGGGTACATTCCCTAAAGCCCACTGAGCTTTCCTGGCCTTTTCTTCCCGAATGTGGGTGGCCCCTCAAGGGTGGGTGTGGTGTGCTGAGGACGGACTGCACATGTTGCTGAAGCTAATGGGGCCCCTGTGTATCACTGCAAATGTTTACGCAGTCAAGTGTAAGGAAATGTAATACTCTTGGTAAAACCTGGGCAGAGATCCCCAGAGATGGGCGTGAATGGAAAAACTATGAGATCCGTCGTAAATCAGCAGTGGTTAGTTTATAGCTAACCCAGAGGCTGTGTAAATGAGATGGGGATTTTCATGTCAAGCCTGGGCCCTTGGAGCAGCAGCCTGGGCTGAGAGTCTGCAGGGTTCCTCTAGGGGCTTCTGCATCCCCATTTCCACCTCCTTGCCCACTGCCTCACCTCTACTGTGACTAGTTTGGCTTGCCCTCCTTCCTTGTCTTGTATCTGCTTGACTACCAGCAGCTTCATCCTGTGGGCCCCTGTTTCTCGGGCTCTGGTTTCTGGAAACCTGTCATTCATTTATGCCCTGTCTCTTCTCTCACAGCCTGGTATTGGTGCTGCCAGATTAAGTGAACTCAGACCCTGGAGGTGCTGAGGCATGCGTGCAACTGGTGTGCTCCAGCCACCTCTCCACCCTGCATCTGCTCAGGATACCTTTTATTCTGTTCTGTTCTCGTATCCAGGGAGAGGGACACACATCTCAAGGCTCTCCTCCATGACCTACTTTCTCCAGCTTAGGCCCTAACTCCTAAGTCCTCAGCAGCCTCCAAAAACAGCAGCACCTGCCAACACCTGATCCTGTAGGGCTGTTTCACCTTCAAACCTCAACAAGCGGCTGAAGTTAACTCTAGGACTCCGTTCCATAGGCTAGTAACTATTTCTAAGGATTTCCGATCCGACCAAAGCCACTACTCACTACAAGCCAAGTGGTGCCAGTCTGCACAGTTTGTCCTGAGGAAGAAATAACAGCCTGCACTGACAAGTGCTTAGTCAAAGCCTAAAAAGTAGATATAGCTGTGGTCATGTGACTCACGAGACTAGTAGAGTTGGCCAACCCAGAAGCTCCATCCAGGCAGTGGCCAACTGTCTCCACTCTTCTCTTGGAATGTTTAAAGACTTGCCAATATTTTCCTTAAACCCAAACCTAAACCTTAACATACCCCTCCAATGGCTCTGGTAGGTCTGAAACACCCAGTCTTTCCAATGAGTCCTTTTTATAAAGCAATTATGGTTTATATCTACTGGGCTCATTTGTTGATTCAATATTAGAACCTTTCTGGAGCAAGCAATAACTCCTGTTGTATATTTGCCATAAGCATTTGTGCCTTTGATCCAGCACATACAGGGCGAAAATTTTTTTAAGGTAGTAATGGATGGTCAGTGACCCTCCACTACAAATTGGTTTATTCTTGTCCTACTTAAAGGGCGTTGTGGTGTTTTGCTATCTGGAGTCTCTACAAATTCAAAGGGCTTTATTTACCCTCTCATTTCATGATGCAGCGTGGTCTAAGGTTGACATGCATCATTTCAGTAATGCGTACTGAGGATCTGGTGGTTCCCATGCTGTAGGGGCTAGGAAGAGCTTAAACGTGTTCACCTGGTAAACTCTTCTCACTTCACATGCCAGAGATGAGTGTGCCCAAGTTTGACAGAGCAGAGCTGCTTCACTAGGAAAGAATAGATTATTTAGGAAGGACATTGACTATGAAGGGTTAGCAGCTGTGTCACAGATGACACTGTTGGCTTCCGTAGATGACAACCATGACTGCAATGCTGTACCAACTGGAGAGAGAGAGAAGGAGAGGGAAGCATTCACAGAGTACAGAAAGACTTACAAAGATTTGGCCTGGGTGCTTCCCTGTACACACAATGCAATAACCCACCCGCCTTTATCCCCCAAAGATCTAAGTGGGACATGGAAAAGCAAGGACTGGATTACAGATATTGAAGAACAATCCACAACCTACACCTCTTAACAGCAAGGAAGTTCATGTTTGTGTCCATTGAATTTGCACAGCCCTATCCATATTTACAACAGAAGCTGTTGTTGTGGGTAAGGCCACTGGGATGTGCGCAATCCCATTCTGAACAACATGGGCATGTAATCTCCAGGAACCTGGGAAAGGCTCTAGATTTGGAAAGGAATATGCTAAATTGAGGGGATGGCTTAATGGAGCATCTGAGTAGATGCTCTAGAGAAGAGAGGTGACAGAATGGGGAGCTTGCTTTCCAGGAACTGGTGTGCAATTCTGTAGCTATTGCCCTCTGTGTTTGAGGGATGAGCTTTACATTGCATGAAGCCCATAGTCTCAGTGATCCTATGAGCTTGATGGAACCAACCAGTTAAACACCTGTCCTCACTGAGAGATTAGCAACTATCATGTTCCAGAAAGACCAGTGTTACAGAAGACCCTGCAGCAGATCTTATTATTTGAATGCACCTATTCAGTTTCCTCACTGATGGAGACAGTAATGTTTTTTGCCACTCACCTAGCGTCTAGTATCTTCTGTATGTGAGCTATTGATCTCTTGGAGGTTGGGATCACTTCTAATCCAGAAGCATTCTGGAGTCTGAGAAGAAGGAAAAGGTTTTTGAGTGGATTGTGGTCAGTGGGCATCTTCAGTTAGCCTTCTTGGATAGGGCTAGAAGCAATACCATCTGCCGTGTCCTTGAGAGTGTAGGATTTAGTGCAGTGGTCTTCTTATTGAGGAAGGAAATGTGCTCAGACTGGAGACGATAATTCCATTCTAGAACTGCAAGAGCACCCCAACTGGTGGACCCTAGGGAGGCCCATCTTCCTGAGCACTGTGGTAGCTCCTTCTTACTTCTAATCTCCAGAACTGGGCAGAGTCTTTACAAAAACTCTCTTATGTTCTCCAGTGGTTCTAATGTGAGAGCCACCAGTCCAGAATAGAACTGCCAATTCAGGAGGTTTGTACAGGTGTCTGCAGCAGGTGGCTATGTGGAGAGTTAGCTGAGCAGGTGCAGTTCAAGGTCACCAAGCAGCAGGCTGTCTGTGCTACCAGCAGAAACTTCTAGAAGATGGTGAAGCTTTGAAATTCCAGTCTTTCCATTGAGCAGCTTTCCCCCAAAGCTGCTGTCATTGACTCAGTCTCCTACTGAAGCATACAACTAAGCCCCTGCTTCCTCCCTGCCTTATCCTGGCTCCCAAAACTGGGATTCCAGCTCTGGAGCTGCCTGTTCTTGAGGGCTCAGGTCTTATCTGTTTGGAAATGGAAGACCCAACAAGAACTCTGTGATAAAAATCCCAAACATGCAGCTGCATTTGAAGCCACCGTGTTTGCATAACTGATAAACAATTTGCATACTTTCCCTTCCTGGAAAGAAGAAGAATACACATTTTTAAGCTTCATATTTTCTTTCATTTCCTTGTATATCACAATCTTTATCAATTCAAAACATTTCCAAAGTTTTGAACCGAATACATTTTTTCTTTTCAGTCTAATGTGGAGAAATGCAAATGTTGACAAGTCGAAAGGCAGTTTCTGACATAAATGCTTTTTTCTTTCATGAGGAATTCTCAAACTCTCTAAACCAGGACTTCTTAATCACCAGAGATGGTGTCAAGCCTGAAACAGGGAGGGAGTGGCAAGGCTGGGAGGTGAAGGTGCCAGAGTTTGCACTGCTGCTGGCACTGTTGAGCTGAGGACCACACTCTGACAAGTGGCTTCTTCGAGAGGCCCGAGGCCAGGAGCTGAGTCACTTGTGTTCATCACTGGGTACTGAGTGCCTAGAACATTACCTGATACAGGAGTGATGAGTGATTAATATTTGTTAATTAAAGGAATCAGAGGCAAAACACATCGAGCCAAGAATGAATGGTTTTGAAACTGCAAAATGTCTCCAATCTGTGGCCCTCAGCCAGCAGAGGACAACTATGAATACAGCCCAATGCAGAATCATAAACTTATGTAAAACATTAGATTTTTATAGACTTTATCTTGGTATCTCCTCGAACACATGGTTCTCAAGTGTGAGCCTTGTAAAAGAAGCCATGTAGCAGTGTTATATGATTGGACTTAGCTCACTGTCACCCTGAGTAGACTCCTCAGATGAATAGGAACAGGTTCAGCTTGAAGGATGGGAGTTAGGTGGATAGAAGTGGCTATAGATGTCTCCATTGCTGGCTTGCCCCCCAACCCCAAGAGCTCTCAATGGCCCATGAGCTTAGTGGGGGGCCTGACACACACAGAGCAAAGAACAAAGGGCTGAATGCGATCTTTAAAATACGGCACACAGTGGGAAACATCTGCCGACCTTCCTGACTCTGGCAATTCAGAAATAAGACAAGCATCTGCCTACAGCATTATTTGTTCTGGTTGCCATAGTTACACTTTGAAACTGAGCTTCAGGTGACTTTCACTAATACTAATTTTGAAGTCAAGGAGTTCAACTCTTGGAAATGTTCCCGGCACCGGCTTTACCCTCAGAGGAAGAAATGAGAAAAAAAAATTCCTTCAACTGAGGGTCCCAGGATTCTATGTCCAACTCGTCCCCTTCCTGGAGATGGGGAGGTGATTTGTTCAAGGTGACATTAGACCCTGGCTCAGTGAATCTGAGGTCACCCTGAATGCTACGATGAGAGCAGGCAGCAAGGACAGGCTCAGCATGCAGCTGGCTGACACTGGCAGCCGGCCGAGCTGGGCAATGGAGATCCGGTTCCTGCCTGATGCTCTGGTTCCCTGTCGTGGGACACCTCCAGCATGTTGCCTTGAAAGTGTGAGCAAACAACGTGAGTCACGCATGTCCCAATTTTTCACAGAATGATTCCTGTAAAGTTAAGCAATGTTCGGTGTGTCTGCCCCACACCAGGACATCCCAACCGAGAGCCAACCTCATCTTCTTCCAGATGTTCCTTTAATTGCCCACATCCTTAGCATACTTGAGCTGCCAATCTTGCTTAAACACAACTTATATAACTCAGTCTAGCCTTCTTTTGTTTTCCTTCTTAGGTGGATTGATCTCCATGGGCCCATTAGAGTTTCTCTGTCAGTGTAGCTGCTCATCCCGACATTTTTCTTCCCACAGTTAGTGTCAAATGGATCCAACCCAGTACTTGCAGCATACTTGCCTTGATAGCTAGTGAACAGTGGTCCATTCAGCTCATTCTCCATTCTCCCCTTGTAACTGCTGCTTAAAGCACTAAACACTTAGATCACCTAACCCAAAAAGCTCCTGGCTGGCATGCTGGCCTAGGCATAAGCGTCCTGAGCCTGGGGTCCAAACTAAGCTGTTTTCATCACAGCTCCATGACTCCCAGGCTTCTCAATGAAGGTGCCATCTTGTCCCCAAAGATACTGTCCCTTTGTGCCATTAGAAAGGACCTGGTACCCTCCCACATGCATAGTTCCTGACTCATCCAAGAACATTCTAGACAGAGGTTCATAGCTGCAGCTAACCCTGAATATGGCTACCTTGAGGGCATAGGAGAGCAAAGGAAGGGGAATAGGGATTTGGCACCAGGAAAATGACAAGGCCTCATTCAAGACAAAGGCCCACACAGGAGAGAAAGCACTTAGTGTCGGTCTCAGTGTCAATCAGCAATCTCATAGTCTCCAGTACCTTAAACAAAACCAAAACTACGTGGTGGAAAGGCTCCTTGAATTTTTTAAACGTACGAGTAACTGTGATAACTTCCCTAGAGACAGAATCTGAGTCATTTCCTTTTTTCATACTATCTATAATTTGAGGAAACCCTAGTCCAACCACAGATACCTGTGTTCTTACCAATACACGGATGCCTTTAGCGAGTGTGTGGCTAAATCAAGTCCTACAGCTATATATGTTGCTATACTGTATTGCTATAGCAAGTGCCCCAACAGCCTCAGTTAAGGCTGACTCATCAAATCCCACCTGAGCACACCCTGACACACCAAGCTGGCTTCTCTTGAGAAGGGTGATGGCAGCCATGCCATGGGATGGTTTGTAGTGCTCTGGAAGAGGGCTGGCCGTTTAGCGTGGTGCATGCTCGGCAACGGGAAAGGTGAGCTGCTGTGTCTGCATCATGGCCAAACGTCGCTTCTCCAGGGATCTCCATCCTTCTTAATGTTGCTCAGTGCATGGCACTGCTCTCTGACAAGTGGACATGCAGTGTTTGAGCCTGTGCTGACATCCTGGCAGCTTCTGACTGTGATCCTTTGCCTTTGCAGTGCACAGCCAGCTGTGGAGGTGGTGTGCAGAGGAGAACTGTACAGTGCCTGCTTGGGGCACAACCAGCCTCAGATTGCTTCCTGCACGAGAAGCCTGAGACCTCCTCAGCCTGCAATACCCATTTCTGCCCCATTGCAGAGAAGAGAGGTGAGCGCTAGAGCCCCTAGGCTGAACCTAGTTTCCTGTGAAGTTCCTTAGAAGACCTCAGGAGGTAGGGTACTGGAGCACCTGCCCTGGAGTTGGGAACTTGTATCTGGAATAGCTCTCTTTCTTTTTGCCTCCTCTGCTTGTACAATTAGTTACAAAGCTGTCCCTGCCACAGACAGTATAGATCAGTCTGTGATGTGTCTGTCCTTCAAAAAGCATATGCTGTGTCTTTTTGTATGCTATTTGTGTTATTTAGAAAGACAATTTTAACAAAAGTAACTTTGAAATACACAAAAACGTCCTTATTCCTTGGGTAAACTCTAAAAGCCATTCTTGTGTACCCACAAAATGCCTTAGGCAATTGCCAAGGCTGATGCCCCGGATGCCTGGCCTGAATCTTAGACCAGGTCGTGCGGGGGGGAGGAGAGGCAGCCTGTGGTTGGGCTCACCCTAAGAAATAAGCAGTTGTCATTCAGTGTCCATGTTTTACACATTCTGAGTAGACAAGGAGTTGGATTGGTGTGTTTAACATAAGAAGATCCCAGTTTTGTAGGAAGAGTTTTATGGAAACAGCTTTCCTGAAGACCCTTTACAACTCACATTGGTTACCTTCCTATTACTGTGACCAAGTACTTGACAGGAAGCACCTTCATGGAGTCAGGGTTTTTCTTCGGCTTACACTTCCAAGGGATCGAGTCCTGGTAGCAGAAGTGGGCGGTGGTGGGAGTGTGAGGTAGCTGGTCACATTATATCCATAGTCAGAAAGCAGAGACTAGAAAGTAAGTGAAGGCCAGACAATAAAACAGCAAGACCCACCCTTTATGGTCCACTTTCTCTAGCGAAGGTCAACCTCCTAAAGGTTGCATAACCTTCAAAAACAGCACCACCATCTGGGGACCAGGAGTTCAAACAAAACAGTCTATATATGGCACAGCACATTCAAACCACAACCAGCCTAGAGGGACCTTTTTCTTTAGTAATAACAAATTCACTTTTCTTTGTGCAGCAGAGGTTAGCTGGCAGAGCCCAGTGCTACCTGCAGGAGCCTCAGACTAACATGCACTGTGCTTGTTTCTAGACACCTTCTGCAAAGACCTCTTCCACTGGTGCTATCTGGTGCCTCGGCATGGCATGTGCAGCCACAGGTTCTACAGCAAACAGTGCTGCAGCACCTGTTCCAAGTCCAACCTGTGAGCTGGGACGAGTCCTGGCAGAGAGATGCCCCATGGCAGACAGAGGCCAGCCCAGCGAGCTGTACAGTGCACATGGGGATGCAAGCAAGGAAGACAGGAGCTGGAAGAAGGACTCTTGGGCTCTTGACCTAGAGTGCATCCATGTGATTCTGAGCAATGAGTCACGTATTTGCACCCACAGAGATATGTTCTGCTCTCCAGTTAGATGGGAAAGTAGAGTCCTGCAGGTTCACCTCCCACATGTGGACAGGAGGGTCTGTGCTATAGTGTGCAGGGAATGGCTTGCCCCCATCTTTGCATTCAGCCAAATCAAATTCTAAAGACAGCCAGAGCTAAGGTAGCAAATGCTGGATGTGTTTCTAAAAAAAAAAAAGGCCAGAAAATCAGGAGAAATGTTCATAGCATCTGCCATTCAGCACACCAGCCTCACTCCTACCTCGGAGACCCCCACTGCCAGCAGGAAAGGTCTGTGGACACAGAAGGGCAGGTATGGGATAACTCCCTCTTGCCCCAGTAGCCCCTGGAGCAGGTACCTGTAGGGACTCCAACGTAGGACTCTGCATACTTGGGAATGCAAACGCAGAATCCCCACTAAGGTGCTCTCTACACTTCCAGACTCTGAGCTGGAGGAGTGGCTTTGATGCTGTTTCCTTTCTCAGTTTTTTACAGCGAGTTTCTATTTCAACTCATTTCTAGGTGTGATTCTGTTTTAAATGACGGATCAGAAAGAAGTTGAGGAGACAATAAACTCTTAGGTGTTCCTGGGAAAGTCAGGATCCCTGGGAGCAGATGTCAGTCCAGTGACTGATGTGCTGTTAGTGCTGAGCCTTAGGCTGTACTTTGTGTGCTGAGTGGTTTTAAACCACATTTCATAAATTCGATTGCTTCTGAGCTGAGAGCAAAGGCAATAATGACCTTCAATGAAAGGCTTCATGGTGCCTCCAATCTACCCCCCACCTCTTCCCAGTCATTATTGGTGCTTATGTCTAGTCTCCCCACCTAGGGCCTTCCAAAGAGGCACCTAGATATTTATATTTGCTAAATTTTATAATAAATTTTATATTGTATGGTGTGCTATGGAATCTCACCATGATTTTTTATGAGGTTTACTTCTGAGGTGAAGGGTCAGAAGATACCCAGAAAGCAGTCTCTAAGAAGTTTTTAGAATGTAATGGAAAAGCTGTGATTGGCCTAGAAGAAAGTTCTCCATTCCTGTCATGGAGGAGGAGAGGGTGGAGCTGCAGGAGAGATGGGCAGGGGCAGGTAGGGAAAGGGCGGGGCTCCATGCAGTGTAGGAATATTCGCACTGCAGCTCCTACTGGCTCTACTGAGGTCGCTCCTGAGAAGCAGAGCCTGCAGGAGGTATACAGAGAAAAGAAGCCATTTCAAGGGACTTGTGGCTGATGATAGAGCTCGGCCATCCTGAGGACTGTAGTGGAAGCCTGCAGACTGGAAACAGGATAGCTGATATTGCTATTTTGAGCGTGATCCCAAAGGACAGCATGCTGTGAATTCGGGTCCAGCTTCCATCCAGGCTGGCCTTTAATTCATTGTGTAGCCAAGGATAGCCATGAACTTCTGATCCCCCTGCCTCCACTCTCCAAGTGCCAGGATTACCAGGGTATGCTGCCATGCCTGGCTTATGACCTGCTAGGAATGGAACCATAGCTTCATTCCTGCTAGGCAAATCCTTTACCAACCAAGCTATATCCTCTGTGGTGGCCAACCCTCTGCTGGGGGAACCTCCATCATTTCTGTACGGTCTTCAGCTGATCTGCGAAGGCCCATTCATATGCTGGAACACACTCTCTCTTTAGAGGCTAATAATTCCAAAGCTAATCATATCTAGAAAGCACTTTCACAGAGCCTGTTGTCTGGCATTTGTTTGGCCATTACATGCCCAGGCCAAGTTAACCCATCAAAATGACTACCACAACACTCACCCTGATTCAGCGGTATCCATCCTTAACTGGGGCCCATGGGAAGCCACTGCTGTTCCTGTGGCTGAGGCAGAGCCTTCCCACAGGCACTCATCAACAAGTCCACTGTGGGAAAGCCAGCTCCCCATGACTGGTGTACTTACCTGCCTAGTGTGTTTTGCTTACAAATGACCCCTGCTGGTGCCAGGGCACACTACAGCCTTGAGTAGGCAGGCTGTCTCATCTGCCCATGTGTAGAGACTCCACAACCCATTTTACAGAGCAATCAAGAAACTCTATGTAGAGTCCCATGAAGACATAGATCTAAAAAAAAAGGATTTATGGGATTCCATAGGATGCTGGGGGACATAGAGCAGCACATTCCGAAGTACTAGTTTCCCAGGCCTCATGCTCTGTTGATTCCCTGACCCTCTAAGGCAGCTCTCCATGCCCCTGCCAACACAGCAGACTTCTATGGACCTGTCATTATTATCTCCACTGGCTCCTCCTAAGATACCTGTTGACCTAGCTTTGTGAAGAAGGCAAATATGACCACGACATGGCCCCTGTCCCATAATGAAATAATACGCAGTCACAAATTGGCGTAAGCAAACACAGCAGGATTCCACATGGATAGGACCAGACAGGTACGTGTTGACTTCTCTATGTGGAATAGCAGTGTTAAGAGAGGCAGCCTTCTCCCTGGCTCTGAAAACAAGAACAGAATCACAATCAGGGAGGGAAGCAAAAGGCAACTGCTTCCAGGGAAACCAGTGAACAAGGGAGCGAAGCCAAAATCAGGCTGGTAAGACTAGGAACCTCAGCTCCTCCTCAGCCTCCCCACTCCTAGGCCATCACTTACTTCTGGTCTTCTGCAGAAAGGGACAGATGAGATCTCATCCAGGTTGTGCCAGGTCTGACCAGAGCATCCATCTGCTCTCTATCTACACTGGAGCATCCAACTGTCCAGGACCGCATTGACCCCAGGATGTGTTGAGTGTGGAGCAGAGAGGTATACTTCATGTTAAATACCACTGGACCTGCAGCTTTATTATGAGGAGCCATTCCAGCCTAAGGAAGAGGAGCAGAAAGCAAAAGACAGTCAAGGGACTCCCAGGCCATCATGTTGTAAGCTCTAAAACTGGTTTGGACCAGAAAGCAGGTGCCACAGCAGCCACAGCAGCCACAGCAGCCACATGAGCTACAGTAGCCACACCAGCCACACCAGCCACACCAGCCACACCAGCCACAGCCGCTGCCTCTGTCCTTACAGCCACAGCACATATTCTCATCCCACTCTGTCAGGTCTGTCCCTTGGTAGAATTTCCTGGCCCCACAATTCCAGCCTCTGTGCCTCTATGCCAGGAATTCTCCATCAGCAATTCTCAGTAAGGTTCTAGTAACCAAAGTTGTCTGCAGACACCACTGGCCACTCCAAAAGAAGTAGATCTAATGTTACCTCCCACTGGTCTCCTGATAACTAGGGATCTCCTTAAAGGCAAGGGCTGGACCTGCCCACTGCACCTAGACCCCACTATACTCACCCTCCAGCAACCAGAAGTATCTGGCCATCAGATAGTCTCTTTCCAATTTGAGGACATTTCTCAACCTTTTTTCAACTTCTGTATTCTCATGTATTTGCTAGCTTTGGGCTAGAAAATGAGTGTAAGTACAAAGCATATAAGTTCCACCCAGATAAGGACAGTCCCAAGTGGATGGCAGAATCCTGCTTTTCTGCCCTCACCCCACCCTATATGAAATGTCTAATACTAGGTACCAGTGGACCCATGGAGGTGTTCATCACACTCCTCCTTTTTCAGGACCCTTCAAGCATTGTATGGTTCTGAGTCCCAAGGAGCTGTGGTCACTTGACATGATGAATCCTAGTGTGTTGTGTTCTACCCTGTTCTTCGCAGGTGACAAAGGGGCCAAAGCCAGAACAATAGAGAGTTGAAAGATATCTTTACAGCCTCAGCACCTTGGCTGATGATTGTGTTTATAGTGAGGGAGGATGCTGGTGCTGAGACCTGGCTGCACCTTACCATGGGGACGTAGGCAGGGATTTTCTCTGCTCCTTTGTCAATTGTCTTCAGAAGCCATGGCAGAGTCACAGACAGCCATTGTTCTGTCTCCCTGGCCTCTTAGGAATCATGCCAGGTGCTGGTTTTTTGGAACCCACGGGGGTAAGCCCAGAATGTCCCGGTGACAGGAACCGCAGCCATCTGGACTGCACATAGACCCCAGGAATTCCAGGCTATGAGGGAGTCAGACAAAACAAAGCTGCGGTGAGACAAGTGAGGAACCAGCCCCAACCAGACAAACCGGAGCAGGCAACAGCACCCCCTCCCTATCAGCCTGTCTGTCCCTGTAGATCCAGCCAAAGCTCCCTGCTGCAAACAACTCCTCCCTCCCTAGCCCAGCAACTACAGTGACCAAAGTCTGTAGAAGACGTTAAGATAAAGGAAATATCTTACAGCCCCAAAATTCCTTTGACAAATCTCACCCTTCTACATTCCATACCCAGTATGCTTATCCTTGCAATTCTGAGCCTGTCTAGGAAGCCAGAGCACCAGGTCTCAGCTCTGGGCTTTTCTCATGCTGGATGCTCATGCCTTTGTCTCGTAGGAACATGGAAGGCCCCTTGGGTCTGTGTCAAGCCAGCCCACTTTTGTCTCAGGCTAGAGTGGGACAGGAAACAAGCTCCACATCCCGACTCTCCCCTAGTCTTTCTTGGCTCTGTTCTTTCTGCCCTAACTCCGATGTGGTACCCTTCTCCCAAGCTTCTTGTCCTCTTCCTTCACTGTGTGTCATGTTCCTGTATTTGTTTCTCATTTACTTCAGGAGGCTGAGGCTAGTGAGCTTATAATTAGTGCTCCCTAATGGGGACCTTGGCTATGTGTCCTGAGCAGTAACTGCATGTCTACCCATCCAGATGACTGGTTTATGGGGCTCCCCATGCACTTCTGCCATCTGCTTCTTCTCTATGTGCAAACAGAGAAGGCAGTTCCTTCTTCCTGTGGTGGGATTTCCTGGGCTGAGTCTGCATGAGCCACGGGCAGAGACCAGGGTACTCCACAGTAGAGGAAGGCCTCTGAGCCCCTGAACCCCTCACCTCTGCTCTGAATGGGGGTAGTACAAGGTTTATCTATACAACACGTATCACCTGAAATGGCTCCCAGCTTTCTGAAAATGAGACCATTACTTATCTTGTACCTATCACCCAGCAATTGTCTTCACTTGGCCAGAAGTGGCCATAGGATCTCATACCTCCTGTGGGTCACCAGAGATGAACAGTTCATCTGCATGGCTGCTCAACACACACACACACACACACACACACACACACACACACACACACACGTCAGGCAGCTGCACCAGGCTAATGTTACATACATCTCAGGCTGTGTCCATGAGAATGCTGATCATATCTTATCCCTCATCCATGTCCATATTCCTCTAGCATAGCCTCATTTATCCTACCACCAATTTATAAAGCAGTGGCCCAAGTGCGAATAAATACCAAAGTATTTAGAAAGTACCCCACTGTAGTTGTACATCTACTGTGGTGACTCAGCATGGAAGACAGAGAGACATTTTTTATAGATATAAACTCTGCCAGAACTCAAAGAGGAAAGCACCATGATGGTAGGCACCATTTTAAACAGTGGAACCCTGAACACCTCAGCTCAGGTGTTTTTATTGATTCAGAACTCCTCAGGTGTTCTACTGATAGCATGTGCAGATCATGAGCAATCAACTATTCGCCACATAAATCCAACACCTGCAGACAATACAAAATGCCAAGACCTCGGTAGCCTCTCACCCAATAGTTCACAAAACGATTATTTTATACATAACTAAAAGCAAACTTCCACAACACCCCACTAGTACGGAGTGTGATCCTTGATGAGTATCCCTTTGTTGAGTCACCACGCCACCACTGCACACCCGCCCCTTCACAGTCACCATAAGAACAACCTTAGGCTTCAGACTGGCCATTTCATTTGTGGACTGCACAGAAGCTACTGGGCATGCCAGCTTCCTCTACACTTCTGCCCTGAATGAGCACGCTATCATTTGAGAACAGAGCCCACTGGCTAAAGGAATGCATGATATGCATGAGGCAGGGAAGGAGTCCGGCAGCGTGGCTTGTGTGGTCATTGGCAGTACAAGGTGTCTAAGGCACTGGCACTGCCAGGGAGTGACAAGCAGTGTAAGGCTGCTGATCACACATGCTCTGTACAGGTCCCCAGTTATGCCAGCCAGGGCCCTGCCTGAGGACCTGTGGTACAGCCAGGGTGTTATATTAGCTTCACTTTTCTACTTGTTCGTTTTATTGTCTATATAACAAATGAATTCCACCCCTGTGGCTTCTTGAAAATTCTAAGATGCTAGCCTTTCTGTTTAACTATCATCGAGTTAATTTTTTTTAAAAATTTATTATGGTAGGTACTTTGCTAGCATTTATGTCTGTGCATCATGTGTATTCCATTCTTGCATAGGCCAAAAAAGAGTGTGAGATGAGATCCCCTGCAACTGGATTTAGAGACGGTTATGAGCACAGCCGTAGGTTCCATGTTGGGAATCAAATCTAGAAGATTTGGAAGAGTGGCAAGTGCTCTTAACCACCGAGCAGTTGTTAATGCCATGAACCAGTCTAGAAATCAAGGGCTCACTCATTGAGTAGTCAGGGGTGAAAGGAGTGTTGCTCTAAGTTAGAAACAAAATAGGAAGAGATTCTGCAGGTTTTGGAGGGATCATTTTGGCCAAGCCTGCTGAAATCCTTATGCGCAAATCCAGACTCCAGGTCATAGACTGGACCCAAAGCTGCCTGGCCACATTCCAGAAGCTCATTTGGCCACATTCCAAAGACCTTGGTCCCAGTAACTCACCCAACCCCCATACCTTACCCCAATCCAATGGCTTTACCCAACCCCCATGCCCCATCTGTCGACAGGTATCAGACCTGCAATAAGCATGTTCCATATAACCCACTACCCCTTTAAAAGACAACCTGGCGGAACCCCCCCCCTCTCTTTTTCTTCTTCCCTCCACTTGGAAGCAGACACTTCGTGTCTCATCCCACACCAATAAACCTCTTGTGTGAGACCCTGTTGCGTGGTGTTGTGAACATTTCTTTCAATAGACAGAGGCAGGAAGACATCAGGTATGTAGAGTTATGGGCTATTTGACTACTTGGAAATGGGGGAGATATATTGATTGAGATTCTCCTGGCAGTGTCCCCTACAAACAGCCTTACCTATGTGCACATGCCTCTTGACTGGATCTGAAAGCGGCCAGTCTCCCTTGGGGTCTGAGTGCATGAGTGGAGATCTCAGGGTACCCACCTGGTGGTAGCTTGAGCCATGACTCACAGTGATGGAGATGTCTCCCTCTGATCTTGATAGCTGACTGAGCTGTCTCCTCAGCTGGGGACTAAGAGATACAAAAGATCAATAGTGGGTATGCAAACCATAAATGCTAATCCTAAATCAGGGATGAACAATTGTGTCCCTATGGCCAGGAGTGGAGAGGAAAGGAGTAGAGAGAGCTAGATCTTATTGTGCTCCCTAGGCAGGCAGCCAGGTGTACAGAGTCTCCACGGAGTCCACCTGCTGAACTTGCACATCTGATCAGCACCACCCTTTTTGCAGGGCTGAGGAAGCCATGCCACGTCTGTTTCCACAAAGCCCAGGGGGACCGCTTCCACTGGCTCATTTCTCCATGCTCACTCACACTTAACTCCACGCCTTTCATGGAGGCATTTGTTACCACAGAGCTGTCCTCCCCGGAGAATGCTTCTACCAGTGCAAATGAGGTCACAAGGTTCCACTTGTCTCCAGTAGCTGAGGCAACTGCAAACCTCCCTTTTTATCCTGAGAGGAAGCGGACCAAGTTCAGTGTCACTCTCCTCCCTCCCTTCTGAGTAAATTCCAATGTTCCGGAATGCCTCGTGCTTTGCCACAATTCTGTCCTTGTTACTCTTGCTTCTGGGACCCTGGGAAGCTGTCGTGCATAAAATTATGAGTGCTCTCTAAGTCCCACATACTAATGCCCCAAGCTCCAGTGTGACTGCCTCTAGAGATACCATTTTAAATGAGCTCAGAGAAGTCTGATGAGGTCATGTGGGTAGAACCCTGATGCAATAGAGCCACTGCCCTCAAAGAAGGGAATAGCCACCAGTCTCCCTCCCGCAAGCGGATCATGTGGGAACGTGAACAAAGGCTACATCTACAAGCCAGGAAGAGAGCCCTTGTCTGAAGCCAGCCCTGTGATACCTTGAACTTGAGCATCCAAACCTACAGAAATATTAATTTCTGCTGTCAGAGTTATCTGCAGCTTAGTACGTCTCCTTTTCTCTCTGATCTACTGAGAGAACCCTTTTATTATTTCTTTCATTTTTTCCTTTAAATGACTGTTGTGTATTCAATATCCCAGTCAGCTCTGGGCAAGCTTAAATGAAGAAAAGAGTTCTTAGGAAGCTCATGATGCTGTTAGAGATTTGCGGTTATATAGAGATTTACATCCTTGGGATAACCATTCATTTCTGGAGGTTTCTTTAAGATAAGTCAATCTGGCACTTGGGAGGCAGAGGCAGCAGATCTCTGAGATCCAGGACAGCCAGCCAGGACTACTTAGAGAGACTCTGTCTCAGAAAAAAAAAAAAAAAGGTCAATTTCATGAATAGATTGAAAGCACATGAACGAAAGTGCTCAGCCATTCATCACACTTTCCATCACTGATGAAAGGACGGGACATTATATGAAGACACCCCTGACACATGCCATTGTCAATACTGAGCTACATGAAGCCCAGTGAGAGGTATGAAGACTATCCCATCATATGCCCTTCTGTTCCAGGGGCCTGGCAAGTTGTGTAGACTCCTGATACTGACATCACCCATCTGTGTGCTTGTGGTATAACCTACTCGCTACGCAGAGACAAGGTCATTTTCTCAGAGTTCAGCAACTCAGACATCATATTTGAATCAGTATTTCTTTATATTCAAATTGTTGGGAAGCTCTAGGCCAGTGAGAGACCCTGTCTCCAGAACAAATAAACAAGGAAAAGGGTACGTGAAGAATGGCACCCAAGATTGTACTCTAGTCTACACAAGCGTGCATGCACACCTGTTCCTCTAAGCACATGTTGATTTTGGAGGCTGAACCTAGGAAACTTGAGGTCTGGTTGTGATTCTGTGTGGCTTTCCTGAAGACTCTCGCCTCCTTTGTTCAATGGTATGTCCTTCCCAGCTCAGCCTGCCAGGACAGTCTCAGCTGCTTCCCTAGGCTTGCTCCCCTCCCTAGGTGAGGCTTGCTCCCCTCCCCTCCCCTCTGGGTCTGCAGCCTCAGGAATTCTTGTTCCCGCCCTTATCATTTGTGAGAAGACTTGCAGAACCCCTGACTCAGCCCAGAGGAGAGTATATGTAGCTCCAGGTCCCTTCCTGCCAATTCCCAGCTGCCTGCTCCATATCTGAGATCATCTTCACACTCTCCATCACTCCTCATACACTGAGGGCTCCTTAGTCCCATTCCTGTTTTCCACTTACACCCACACTTCCTGGTTTGAATCTTCAGTCTGGTATTCTTCCTACTGAACGGACTCACTCTAAGGAGGATATCAGAATTGCCCTAGCCTTAGGTGAGGGCACAGTTCTCATTAGCATCCAGTCTGAAGAGAATGGGCTCTCAGAAATACACAATAGCTGTGCATCTTTCAGACCTTTGGCAGGATGTGAGGGACTTTCCTTTAGGACTCATTTAAGTCTCACTGCTCAGAATTCCTTCTGCTGTAACTGAAGGGGATAGAATACGCTAGAAGACCCAGTTCAAAAGATGAAGGCCAGGAATATCAGGACTCAAGAAGGAGTCCCCGGGGCTAGGCGGTTAGTTCCCACAGAGCACTAGGCTAGCACGCACAGGGCTGCAGGTCTGAGCTCTAGCTGGACAGCTCAGATAAAGCAGGAGGCTGCAGGTAGGAGGCAGCATTCCCAGCTCTTCTGCTGCACTGCTCTGTTACTCGGTACTGTGGCAGTCGATGGTGCAAGGCCCCAGCATCTCATATTCTAAGTGTTTCAGGCAATGAGCTTGCAAAAATTAAGGAATCAAAAACTCCACAAACCTCCCATGAACATCATAAATGAGTAAGTATGAAAAATAGAAGAACTAAGATTGTCTCCCACATCCGTACTTTATTATCAGTTTGTTTGGAGAAAATTGTTGGGAACTGTCAAAGAATAAATGGTGTTGGTGAACCTTGATTCCTTTGTGAATGAGATCATAGATTTGACTACTGTCTGATCAAAGAACGTTTGAAACTGAGTGGCCCATATCTGTGCAAATAAAGCCAGGGTAAGGGACAGGGCCTATGCCTGGAAGCTGGTGTGCCAGCTCTAGCTTCCTTTTGAAAATTCAGTAGGTGAAGTCCACAGACGGTGTGAACTTTTTTAAATGCCAGATAGTATTAGTACTGAGCCTTCTGCCACTCAGGGTGATAACCACCATTTTAAAAGAACACTCGGGCATATATCACATCCCCTGGAATCACCCCTCCTTTTCTATCTTCAGACACAGGCACACATCACTACTGGAGCGACTTTTCTTTGCTCTCTCTCGACCATGGTATCCTGCTAGTCTAGCCAGGCCAGTGCTAATTGAGCAGTGGGCATGTTGGGAAACGATGGATATGCATGCTTGCTTCCTTCACACAGGATTTTCAGGCACAGAGGCACAAAGCCCTCTGTCGCTGGGATTGCCTTCCTCCCCAATGTGACCAAAAATCTCCCCAGAGGTCATGCTCTGTTGAGTCATGAATCAGAAGATGTTCTTTGTAGATGTTCTCAGATCATAAGAAAGAGCAAATTCCTCTGGGCTCATCGGTTCGCCCCTGAGTATCAGACCATGAAACTTGTGGTTCTAGAGTCACAGAACCTATGAAGCTTTTCATTCCCCAAACCTCTGTGGATCCTCCTCCAATTCCCGTTTTTCTTTATTTTACTACCACATCAAAGCTCTCTAAACAATAAACATTCAAATGCCCAGTAACTCCATGTGCTTGTGCAATATTATCCTCAGAGTCATGAAGTCACAAAATATTAGAGGTTCGAGAAGTAAGTAAAGCCATCCTGCGCACTTCATCAGTAATCCAGTAATCCTGCCCCTACTGTTCGCACAGAACAGGGCTGTGAGGGCCGATGTGCATGTGTCTACCCTTGAGCTGCTTTCCTATCACAGATGAGGTTTCTGCAATGTGAAGCAAGGAGCATCTAACAGAAGGTCAGTGTGAAGGAGTGAGGACGTAGACGTGCTAGCACTTTGGGGACTGAGTTCTGTGTGGAGATGGAGAACCCTGGGTCAAGATGAGCCCACAACTGACTTTCAGGAGCAGCTGAGATGGGCACCATGGAAGGTGAAGGTGGTAGAGCAAGAGGCATGCAGGCAGTAGAGAAAGGAGCTATGGGGGTGGGGGGTGCTCAGTCAGATGCCTGACTCATCTCCTTCTGGAATCCCAACACTCCTGAGCTGCTTATATGAACAATGGTTTCTTGGAAATTGCTCATTGGAATTTCAGCTACCCGACTTTGCTTTTAGGGGTGAGTTCTTCCGTGTAGGTTCTACTTTTTGGGGCGGGATAATTCTTAACTCTGAATGATCACATCGGCCCTCTGGGAGGTTGTTGTTATATGTGCCATGTGTCAAAAGAAACACCAGGCACACTCTCCAAGGAAAGCCACTGCCAGGCAGTGCTGAGAGAGCATTCATGTCCTGGCTAAGCCCTGGGTGCCACCACTTACACCTGAGCACCTTTATATCTGTCACAGGAGACAGACAGGAATCTAATAAATACTGGTGATTCTTTGAAGATAAATCTGTTAACAGAGTCACATGAAGTACACAATACAGAAACCTGTAAAATTCAGAGGGTCAGGATGGCCTGACCAGAGTCCAAGTTTAGCAGTAAATAGTAAGGGGATTACAGAGCCTATTAGCATCTGGGTGGTAACCACAAAGGAATGGGGACATTGTGAAATGTGTTTACTTGCAAAGTCCGAATTTAGAGCTTCTCCAGACACAGCATTTGTACCTATTTCCAGGTCATCTTTGACATGACAGTGAAAGTCAAGAAAAATTTTAAGAATTACTGCCCAGTGGAAACCAATAGAAATTAATCCAAAACTATGAATTTAGAACAGAAAGTCAGATTTCATTTACTGAGAAAGCTGAACAAGAAAAATTCAATAGGATAGGATCATGTTTCCAACGCCAGATACTCAAACAAAACCAAGAGCAAAAGAGAGAAGTTGGTCGGGTTTGGTGGCCCATGCCTATAATCTCAGCATTGAGAGGTGGAATCACCTCTCAAAAAAAGTAGGAGAATCAGTAGTTCAGATTTATCCTTGTCTACACATTAAATCTGAGGTAACATGAGACCCACTCTTATTTGGAAAGAAAGAAAGAAAGAAAGAAAGAAAGAAAGAAAGAAAGAAAGAAAGAAAGAAAGAAAGAAAGAAAGAAAGAAAGAAAGAAAGAAGGAAGGAAGGAAGGAAGGAAGGAAGGAAGGAAGGAAGGAAGGAAGGAAGGAAGGAAGGAAGGAAGGAAGGAAAAAAACATGCACTGTGAAGATAGTTCAGTGGTTAGAGTGCTTGCTGCGAAAGCATAAGCTTGCATTCCCAGCATCCATCACTCAAGCATGGCAGCACACACACTTAGCTGTGACCCCACTGTTGGGAGGGTGCAGAGGTAGAAGGATCCTGGGATCCTGGGCCTGATTTCAGGTTCAGTGAGAGATGGTATATCAAAGGGATAGGTTGGAGAGTAGTAGAGAATGCTAGATGTCTTCCTTTGTCCTCCAGACACACACAGAGTGGGTACACTCACACACTACACAAACATGCACTCCACATAGATACATGTACACATAACACATACATAGCAAAGACACACTAGAGAGAGGGGGGGAGAGAGAGAAGGGAAGGGGAGGGGAGGGGAGAGGAAGGGAGAGGAGGGGAGAGGAGGGGAGAGGAGAGGGAGAGGAGAGGAGAGGAGAGGAGAGGAGAGGAGAGGAGAGGAGAGGAGAGGAGAGGAGAGGAGAGGAGAGGAGAGGAGAGGAGAGGAGAAGGAAAGAGAAGGGAGGGGAGGAAGTGGGACTCTAAGCCTCACTATTGTTGAATGTCTTAGAGGCCCATATGCTAAAGATTTTGTCATCAGAATGTGTCATGACTGAAAGGTGGTCAGTCTTTCACAGGTGAGCCTCACTGCCTAGAAGGCCTTTAGGTCAGGAGAGGAGCGCCCTTGAAGAAGAGGTAATGATGTGAGCCCCTGCTCTCCCTGCTTCCAGCTAGACAGAAAACAGCTTTTCTCCACCGCATCATCCCCACCATGAGCGTCTCTCTCCCTCCAGATCCATCTCCTAAAGATGGGCCCTGCCAGAGCTGAGTACCTGCAGCTTGGCTCTGGGGGTCGGCATTCTCAAACTTCTCAGGTCCCAGGACAGTGAGACAAATACGCTGTGGCTTTCTCGGTCTCAGGTAGAAATGGCCTCCGCTTCACAGTGACCCACCGTATGTTCTCAACTTCACGGTGATGCAAAACGGTTCCCACATACCTCTTCTGGTGTCCTTGTCAGTGTGGCAGTCACAGTACATGAGCCACGCCACACCTCATCATACTGTGGTCTCCATGCTAGATGAGTCTATCCACGGAATAAAGTACATGTTCAGAACACATATGATGCAGCCTAGCGTAAACCACAATGTTGGTGAGGCTGGATGCATGAAATGTGTTCTCAGTTTTATATTTTCAACTTAATGCATTTACTGTGGCTTACTAAAATTCCAAGTCAAACAACAACTAATAATGTAATGGCCCAAAAAGACGAAGATTGGGTCTACTATCCAGAAATGTGTAAAAACATTTTTAAATAATAATAAAAAGACAAATAGCTCAAGTTAAAAAAAAAAAAAAGTAACACAGAAAAATCTAAAATGTTTTTCCAAAGATCCACAAATGGTCAAGAGCAGATAAAGGGGGACTGCATGCTGCTCCCACAGTGAGCCAGCGCTTCACACCCATGAGCAGAACTACAATAACAAGTTCCTTACAAAGTCTTTAAGCGCCAAGTGTTGAGAATGCAAAGTGCCGCCGCCCCTTTGGAGAGCAGTTTGGCAGACCCTCAAAAAATGCAGCAGATTTACCACATGCACAGCAATGAAACTTTTATGTATACGCTCAAGGAAATTGAAAACATATTCCTGGAAAAATGTATGAATATTCATAACAGCATTATTCATATCAGCCTGGCCTGGACTCCAGGGTCAGCCATATCACCCCTTTCCCATGAGTCAAGGACAGCCTGATCCATCAGCAGACATATTCTCACAACAGACAGGCCACAGTCCTGCCCACAAGCAGAGCTGCCCAGGTGTAGTCGTGGCTGGAAATTTCTTCACTACAATGCTCTTGTACCTCTGCAGTCACCAGGTCTCAGGGACCACAGGAATGCTCACACAGCTCGGGAGGCCGTGTACCCACATCCCCTGGGTGCAACAGACTCAGGCCTAGAGGAAACAAGTCTAAATGTCCCCTGGGGCTTTGTGATTTTCCAGAATCAAGTTTAGAACATACAGGCAAACCTACCATCATATGTGTTTTTTTTTTAACTCGAAAATATCATTAAGCCCTTTCTGAAGCAGGGCCCTTTTGGTGTTAATTGCTGTATTTCATGATAGGACACGAACTGTTCACAGAGTCCATCCAAGTTTACAAAGCAGTAATCGATTGGCCTCTTTGGTTTGTATCAGAAAGGTTTGTAGCAGAGCTCAGGGAGCTCGGCATCTCCATCTTGGCATTTCCCTCTCCCCTAGAACAGTCTGAGGTCAGAAGAGAACTGTGTGGGTCTCCAGAGAGCTGAGTTTTTGGTAAGGGAAGGGGATGAAGGTAGGACCAAATTTCAAAGCCACAAAAAACTGAGGACAGCAATTAATCTACCAACCCACGCAGGTGACATTTACTGAGATGAGATAGCAAAAAGCCTACAATTAGCAATGAGCGCATCTTTCCCAGCCTGCCCACGCACACCCTGCGTTCCGTCCCACCAGACCCTGCTCAGCCTTCTCCATTGGTGGGATCCTCCATGCATTTGGTTCCTGTTAGCATGACTCACCTCGCAATCACTCAGCTCTCACACGGCATGGGACCCTCGCATTCCCACAAGGCTACAGACCACCCTCCTCACTTCTCCTCTTAATGGATTCGGATTGGTTTATCTCTAAGTGTATAGAAAATCAATTGCAGATGAAACCTTAAAGCCTTGTCCTCTTTCTCTTTGTTTTTCCTGCAGCCTGCAAGGGTTTTTAGAGACTAGAATCAAAAGGTCCAGGACTGAGCTCAGAGAAAGAAATGATCTCTGATGCATGTGTTGAGCCCCTTAAAACTGATGGGAATTTTATTTGGAGAAAAACTGGTTATCCAAAAACTGAGCAACACTAACAATTGTCAGGCTGGGGCTGGGGAGACAGTTTTGTGGTTAAGAGCATGCATTGCTCTTCTGAAGGACCTGTGTTTGATTTCCAGTGTGCAGGCTAACAAATCATTTGAAACTCCAGTTCTAGGTGGTTTTGCCTTCTTGTGGCCTCCACAGGCATTGCATGTAGGCGGTACACAAACACACAGGCAAACAAACACAGAAAAAATAAAAAGGAAGGGAGGGAAGGAAGAAGGGGGAGCAGAGAGACAGAGATACAGAGACAGAGAGATACTTGCTGGGCCAATAGCCTCTGAGTGTCCCAGCAGAGAGCCACACCAACATCATCACAGATGCTCACAAATAAAAGAGAGCTCTTGTAACAGAACTACTACAGGAATGTTCAGTGCCTCTGGGGACAGCTGTTAGGAAGGAGAGAGCATTCTTGCTTTCTATATCTTGACTCTTCGCTGACTAGAATCTACCCCTCACAGGACTGCTCATTCCTAGAAAGAACAAAGGGCTCACTAAAGAGCAAGCCACCTTCTTCAGCTCACACAGTAAGCCTAAGACACCAAGTGGTTATCTGCCTTGTCAGTAACTAGAAACTACTCCTGGAGCCCAGAGTCCCCAAACCATGCACATGGGCTTTCCCTGCTTGTCTTCCCCACATGAACGCAGCAAGTTCTCTCACCTGGGCTCCCCTATTTCTTCTCCTTTCCTGCCTCCTGGTGCCTCTGTGTGTCATTCTCCATGGCCTGGTGTACAATCCTTCCCCTTGGGGAACCTAAGCACTACAACTATTTCCATGATACTTTCTGTGTCTTATCCTCTTATGTGAAGTCTCAGTTGACTTCATAAATCAAACCCTGATATCTTCTCACTTTCCCCATAAGTAGCACTGTTGATGTTGACCAAGTCACAGGCTTAGTAACCTCACCCCACCCTCTATACCCTGTGTGAGCCCTTTCCTCACTGGAGTGCTTTTCCATTAAACTACTGACAGGTCCTGGAGTGGTTGGGCTGTGCTGTGCATTCTCAGCCAGCACCGAGGATACTGGCAGAAGTGTGACTATATTCATATTCTGTCACTGAAATGTCTGTTATGGTTGGAAACTACACTGTCAGTTGTTCTCTGCATTTTGACCAATTGCGGATTTTGTAATAGTCTTCATCTGTTGCGAAAAGAAATTCCTTTGATGAGGGGTGAGAACTGCACTTATCTGTGGCATAAGGATATATATTTAGAATTAAGTTAGAAAGTATACTGTTTAGGACGCTAACAGTAGTAGGTTCTCTTCTGGGGTCCATGACCTCACCTGCCACAGGTGATTGGCTAGGTTTACACTACCAGGCATGAATTCCCTCCTATTCAGCTGGCTTTAACTGCAAGTAGATGGCAGTTGGTTACTTCCAAGATACACGCACCACTATTGCACGCTTGAGTATACCATGCCATGTTGTCATTTCTCAGGTCTATAGCTTTCATAGCCAAGTAGGACAGGAAGGGTGAAAATGGTGTAAATACAGAAATCATCTATGAGAGTCTCAAAAAAAAAAAAAAAGAAATACCTGATGATGACCCACAGCTCTGTTTCTTTAGCGTAGCTCCCACCAGCTTATTAACAAATGTCTCTGAGGCTTTCTCCTTTTCTGCTTTCTTTAAAATTAAGACATAACTCACAGTAAAGTGCCTCTACGGCTGCTTTAGTATATCCACAGTTCTCACCACCACCCAATTCCAGAGCATTTCCATCATCCCACGGAGAAACTCCATCCTATAGTGCTCAGATTCTCAGCCTCTGGCAACCACTAATTGACCTCCTGTCTTTGTGATTTTGCCCACATTAGCATTTCACGTAAGTAGACTCATGCAAAATGTGGCCATTGTCTATGACCTCTTACACTTGTGCAATGAGTAGGGCGAAGCTTTCTTCTCTCAAATAATGAAAGCAGACACTTGTTTATCTATTCATTGGTTGATGGGTCTCATGTTGTTCTCATGCTTTGGCTGTTGGGAACCATGCTGCTACGGACAGCATGTCTGAGTGTTTTGGGTGAATATGTGTCTTTGTTTCTTTGGGGTTTGTAACTAGGAGTATAGTGGGTCCTGTGGTAACTCTGTTTAACTTTGAGAGCCACACTCAGCCCTCAACACAGCTACACTGTTTCTCATACGGACTAGCAGTGTATACATTTTGCTTTTTCTACATCTTAACCTGCACTTGGCACTCTCATAGTCCTAATCACAGCCATCCAGATGTGTGCAAAGAGATAGCTCGTTTGGTTTGGGTTTGATTTTCCCTAACAACCAGTCAATTGAATGTATATGCTAATGAGATGCTTTTTTTTTCTTTATTGCCTGAAAGAAGCTGTTTGCATTGTTGAATAAGTGTTCTTTATGTACTGTGGATATGAGTCCCTTATTGGATGTAGGAATATTTTCCTCTTTTCTTGGATTTTTTTTCCTTCCTTGATAGCATCCTCTAGACAGCAATAGTGAATTTCAATGAAATCTGGACTGTGTGGGTTTGTTCTTGTTGATGTTTTGATTGCTTATGCTTTTGAAGTCATGTCTAAGATATAACTACCTTGTTATAACTTTCTTGTAAGAGTTTAATCCTGTGCAGTAGATGAGTCCCCAGAAGATCCCCGCTGTTCAAGGAGAATGAGAAAGAGATGAGGCCGTTCATCCCATTCTTCCTCAATTCTCTAGAGGCTGATGCCTGATCCAAGAGAAGATCAGTACATAACACAGATAGGAAGTGGCTGCTTGTGTGTTTGGGGGGACTTGGCCACTTTTCCAGTGTTCTTTCTTTACGCAGTGCTGAAGTCCTCGGTCCTTGGGCCATACATTGCACAGTGTGATTTGATTAAGCACGTTATCAGCTGTGGTTACTTCAGGCTCCACTCCAAGCTCCTGGGGCCTCTGACACCCATTTCACTGAAACTCTTCTTTCCCCTTTCATTTTGTAGTCACAACGCTGCTGCTTGTGTGGCCTGTCACGTAACCATCACTTTCCAAGTATGGCATGTAGTAGCTGTGTTTCTCACAATCATATGGAACCAAACACTGTCACTGCTGTGTTTGCCTGTGCACAGAAAAGTGAAAACCTTTTAAATGGATTTGCTTGTCTTTCCTGGGTCTTCCTTGGATCACCCACTCCTCACCTGGCCTTTGCTCTCTAGAATGTGTTCCACCAGGTGGAAAATTAAGTTTTCCTCATTCCTTCGCCTCTGCCGCAGCTCTGGCTATAGATGGAAAGCCATCATTAACTTCCATGATCTAAATCAGAGGGTTAAGGTGCACGAAGGCCACTAATGAGGCTCACCTTGGGGTATGTCTGCTAGAGTGTTTGCAGAGTAGATTTACTAAGCCAGAAATGCTATCTCTGAATGTGAGCATCATCAAACTGTAGTCCTAGTAACAACAAAATAGGTTGACATGCCAGTGTGGATGAGGAAATGTCACAAGGCCCCATCCCTGGCCTTGTGATCTGAGACAACCAATCTCCAAAGGAGGGAGACTCGGCTTTCTCTAGGACAAGCTCATGGATAGGTGACAATTCCAAGAGGTCAGATGTAAACAAGTACATATGAGGAACACTAAAATCTCAGCATGTTAGATGCATCAAATATGCATATACATATGCACATATCTGTAACAATAACAAAGAAGAGGTCATGGAATTGAGAGAACATATGGGGGACATGGGAGAAACTGGAAGTGAGGAAGGCAGGGAAGGAAGTGAGGATAGCAAGGAGTTGCCAGAGGAACCCAGTATTCCCGTTTTCTCATCCTCAGGAATTAAAGACTCCTTCAAGAGACTCTGGAGGTAATCTCCAAAGCTCCTCCCTCTGCAAAGGTGGATGAAAGGAAGCATTGTAAAAAGCAGCCACAGAGGTGAGTGCACAGGGCAGACGAACATAGTCCCCACCATGAAGCATTTCACATCCCTGAAGCATTTTCCCTTTCCCAAATCTGTTTCCATCCCATCCTGCTGAATTATTTCCATACCAAAATTCACACAACTGCATCCCCAAAGTTTTCAGCCGAGTGTTTAGGGCAGGGCTAGTGAACACCTTAGCCCTTGGACATGATTCTGTAACTGTTGTCCCTTACTTTGAAAATCTCTGTGCCAGGAGCAGCCTAGTCCACAAGGTCTTCTGAAGCAGAGACCTCTGTTCACTATTTTAGCATCATAAGTTACCTTTAGTCTCCTCACACCATCTTGGGCTGTAGTATGCGTGCCCACCTATTGTACTCGCCATTTTTGGTTTATGTATTTTGAAGCTCAGGCATGAGGCACGCACTGGTATAACACTGGTGCATTGTTCTATTAAGTCAAGTTACTCTTCACAGTGAAGGGCCATTTTTATTCCCAATGCTCTCAGCCTCAGGATCTGCCTTTCCTGATGCTGACATGATATCTCGGCAGAGCCCGAACTGATTTTCCTGAGTGCAGCTTTGGCATTTTTCTATTTGCAGCTTTTCTGTGTCTTCATTATACACATGTCGATTGCTGTAGCATACAGTCAGATTCCATATGTAAAAATTAAAGAGTCTAAGATCTAGAGTATCAGAGAGGTCGCTGTGAGATTGTGTCTCCTAGGAATGTCAGAAGCTACACCCATAAAGTTTCATCAACATGACCGCCTAAACATGAGAGGAACAGGAGCGACCACAGACATGCCAAAGCTGACTGGGGAAATAAGCCATGAGGCTTCAACCCTACACAAAGAACTGCAGGCAGCTAAGGAATGCTGAAAGTGGGAAAAATCATGTTGCCCAGGGAAGAGCATCCCAATTGGTCAGCCTTTGAAAACGTAAGTACAAGTAACATTATACAGACTGAGCAGGTTGTATTAACGCATTTAGGAGTGTATAATATATGCATAGACATATATTGTTGAGATTATAACTACATTTCCCCCTTCCCTTTCCACTCTCCAAACCCTCCCACATATCCCTTTTCTCTCTTTCAAATTCCCAGCCTCTTTTTTCTTTGTTATTGCATGCATGTTTGTATATACATATAGAGTCCTAAATATGACATGTCCCATCTGTATAATGTTACTTGTGTGCATATTTTCAGGGCTGACGGTTTGGAATTGGATAGCCAATTGTTGTACTCTTCCCTGCAGAAGACCATCCCTCCCATTCCCTGCTTTCCTGGGTTTCCCAGAGTTCTTTGTGCAGCATTGAGACACTTCGGCATATTCGTTGGTGCCCACCTTGTCAGCTCACAGTTGAGCAGCCATGTTGATGAGACTTTATGGGAGTAGTTTCCGATATTGCTAGAAGACATAATCTCACAGCATACTCCCTGCTCCTCTGGCAGTGTTCCCCTCCTCTGGCAGTGTTCCCCGAGCTTAGTTTGTTGGATTGTTTTGTAAATGTATCTGTTGGGATTGGGCTCCACATTTGTGCATTTGATTGGTTGTGGTTTTCTGTAGTGGTCTGTTGTAGTGCCCTGTTGAACAGTGAAGACAACACTTATCTGTGGGTATAAGGACAAATAATTAGAATGTAGTTAGGGATTATGCTGGTTTAGTAAAATGGTTTTAGGTTCTTCTCCAAGATCGATGACTTCAGTAGCACTGAGTAGTTAGCTAGGTTTCTAGTGCCAGGCATGAATCCCCCCTCTCGCTGAGCTGGTTGTAAGGCCAATTAGAGAGCTATTGGTCACTACCAAGGAATACATGCCACTAGAGCACCCCTAGGCTTATCATGTTGGTCATTGTTGTGGTTCGTAAGCATCATAGATGGGTAGGACTATTGGTTGCCTCCCTCCTTCGGAAGCTTGCATGGTGTCATCTGGTATCATGAAAGCTAGTCCCCATAGAGGGGGTATTCAGGTCAGTTTCATCTCAGGGATCTCTGGCTCTTCTGAAATAGTAACTTACCTTCCATCTCTGGGAGGCAACCACAGGCAAGAGCAAAAGCCCATGTGTTTGAGAGTCTCTCGGACAGCCCTGACCAACAATTCAAACGAGGGTTTCTCATGTCAGGTTGTTTTAGGTAGCCTCTGACTCTTGGAGGGAGCACCATCAGCCTAGGTGAGAAAAGTTCACTAAAACTATGCATGCATATGGACATGCACAATTGCATGCATTACAGGGCTTTTATATGGTAAATAGTATTGTTCCTTCTGTCTTTTCCAGAATCCTTATGGCTATTTTGCCCGTTCCCTTCGTCACCATGTTCCTCCTTTCCCACGCATAAAGAGCCTTTCGTTGCCCATTTCCCTGATCAGATCACTTGCACTCTGCTCGTCTCCTCTATTCCTCCCACACCCTGGCTATGGTCTTGGTTCACTTTGTTTCTGTAGTTACTACAGGCTATCTATTCACATCTTAAGATTTGGAGCTAGAAGTCTCCACAGAGAGAGAGCATGTGATGTTTGGATTCCTGGGACTGGGTCACCTCACTTATATGATCTTTACTCGTTCTAATCATTTACCTGCAAACCTCAAGGTGGTCTATTGTTATCTCTCTTCGAGAAGTCATTTTAATGCCATGTATTTGATATATTTACATATATAGAACATGTATGCATATGTGTATTATGTGTTGTGTGCTTTGACTTAACCCAAATTTCATTTTTTTGCAGTGCTGATGATTGATCTCCGGGCCCTGCACGTGGTAAACTAGTGCTCTATCCCAGAGCTATGCTCCTAGCGCTTATAATGACTAACAATTAACTGTGCCTTATCGATGTTGGCCCAGTCATTTATTATATACTGACTCATAGGTTTAACTGAACATGAGCATATATTTACATTTTAATGTGTATATTCTAGAACATTTGGACTTAGTACATAAGTTTGTATAAGAATGCATTTGTTCACATACCAATTTAACCATCCTGGAGAACACCTTTAGCAAGCCATGGAAAAATCAATTCTTTTTTATTTTCTAAAATAAAGAATTGCCTATTTATATAAGCTTATTTAGCACAGCAAAAAATTTGAAGGCTTTTCTAAAAGTCAGTATGGGATAAAGCACTGAACAGCGGGACATCTGGAGACAGCAGCTGAGAGCAGAAAGACAAAGGAGCCAGTGCTAAGCACACACCACGTGATGGTCTTTGAGACACCACCTCATACTGAGGTTTGTAGGAAATGAAGCTGACACACAGCAACAGGACTGGTTACTATAAAATAACAGTAAGCTCAGTGTTCAGAAAGAGCCTGCGTTGCGTTGTCACGTGACAAATGCCTGACAAAAGCAACTTACGTTAGGAAGGGTTTGCTGCAGCTCCCAGTTTGAGGGACAATCCATGATGACGCCAAAGCGAAGGCAGCAAGAGACTGAGGCACTGGCCGGGGGACATACCAATCAAGAAGCAGAGACAGATGAATGTCCGTGCTCTGGTCACCTTCCCCTTCCTATTCAGCCCAGGGAATGGTGCTGTCCATATTTAGGATGAGTTTTTCCACCCTAATAACATTATCAAGATAATGTAGTTTCTCATAGAAACACCCAGAGAGTTGTCTCCAAGACACTCTAGGTCCTGCCAAGTTGACTATCAATACAAACAGCACAAGCATATGTGCTCCCTGTGAGACAGGAAAAGGTTTTCCTTAAGTTCCCAAGTGGAAGACAGCATGTGGTGCTGGTTTCAACAGGTTTTTCCTGTTGTTTCTTGTGCCTGCTCTGGATGGGTGAGGTGATAGAGCAACTCCCCACAGCAGTGGAGTTAGAGACCACAGAGGACTGCCTGGCGCCTCTTTTGTGCTGTGATGGTATTTGGAAAAATAGTTGTGCTGAAACAAAAGCCTCAAAGGTGATTATTTCAGCTTGTGGGGAGCTTGGGGTGCTCCTCAGCAACACCTGGAGCAAATCCCCTCAGATAGATGCATTCATTCAGCATTAGGTAGGTTCGAACTTACTGGGAAACCTGAGAAATTTCTCATTGCTGTGGACTTAAATCCGAGTGTTCCCAAGAGGAAGCTGATATGAGATGACATTGAGCATGTGACATTGAGATCTGCTCTCCGTCAGAACACCAGCACCCTGCCCTGTCCCTATCCTCCCATCGTCTGGTTCCCAGTCAGAATGCTGAGTGGAAGGATCCATTGCCATACTCATCTCTGTAAGAATGCACAAGTGCCATGTGAGCGTATGTGAGGACAGGGTACAGAAGTGTTCTCACCTCCATCCCCATTTGTCTCCCCGACAGCGGGCCTCCTTTACAGTCATCCTCAGTCCCTGTGTTATGTATTTATACACACACGACATGAACGTACACACACATACAAATCCTAGGACATTCACATATAGAACCTCCATGCACACACATCTCTCCCACCCCACGTTCACAACTCATCTCCTTCTGTTCCCATGCTCTCACGCTCACAGACAAATCCACACTTTACCTTTCAGAATGTACATATGGAGTTTATATTCATCTTGTGGGTTTCCTCAATCTGCTCCCATGTTGTTTGTATTTGGCACTTAGCCACCGTCATTTACGACCTTTTCTGCATCATTTTTGTCTCTGCTGAATCTTAAATTGTTACAGGTGCACCACATCTCCTAAAACTCATATGTATCTCAGGATCTGACCTGAAGTTGAGGTCTTTAAATAATTAATCATAATACATCAAGGTCACTGGCTAAGCCCTAACCCAATTTGACTACTATTCCCACAGAAATCTGAACACAGATACACACTTGTATGTGTGGATGCATATTCACACAAACACACACACAACCAAGAGCGTGAACAGGAGCATACAAGAAGAGCAGCATGTGAATGCCACCATGCAAAACAAACTGGGTACAGGACTGAGGACCCAGAGTGCCATCCCCTCGGTCTCCTTTAGGGCTGACCCCTACCTTGGTTAGGGTGGCTCTGAAGTTCACGGAGATTTACTAAGGCTTTGTTAACTAAAATCTTGGTGGGTTCATATGCAACCTCAACATTGTCAAAGGGCAGCTGAGGAAAACATACTAAGAGACACTAAGAAAGAAAAGAATGGACAATGAACAGCATTCACCTCTTGCATCCAGCGGGGGAGGGGGTTAAAGGGGGAAAACAAGAAGTGAAAAGTGAGTGAATGGTTGAAACCTGGAGCCTTTGCTGGGTCTCTAAGGCACCTGAAGATTGGAAACCCCTAAAATTAGGGTTGAGGGCCGAAAAGGAGTAGGGAGATGGTTTGGAAGAGGGGACACGGGACTACTGGATGCAGCACCAGAGGGAAAGTCCCAGGCTTCCTTCGCACAGCACAGAATGGGAGTTGTTAGTGTTTCTCAAGCTTTATTTTATGGTTGTCTTCAGCGTATCCAGGGGGAATATTGCACACACTGCTGCCCAAGAAGCCAGCAAGTGCCTTCATGGTAGATGCTTGCTTGTTTCTGTTTGTGCCCCTGCATAGATCCCCACATTCTGTAGACTTTCTCAGGCTCTGCACTCTAAGATCCTAGTAACAAGCTGCACTGATTGTTGAGATGAGTGATAAATGGGTGTGCTGGGCTGGTGTGATATTTATAAACCAGCACTAAATATCCATCTGGGCTGTAAATGTCTCAGGTCTCTTTCTTCCTGTGGAATAGTGTAAACAGTATCTGTGTGCTGATGTGACTCTGAGCTCAGCAACACTGGGCTGACAAGCCTCGTCTGGAGAATAGGCTCTCATGCTCGGATCGCCTTTCTTCTATACTTCTGTGGCATTGTTCCTGTGGATCTTCTCTTTCTGGGGCCCAGGAGCTGCCTTTTACCTGAATAGCACAGACTCTTTTTTCTGGAGACTGCAGCACTGAGAGAAACAACTGGTTTGATAGGTGATAGACACCAAGACAGAGAGATGAGTGATAGACGGTAGATAGTTGGTAGATAAGTAGGTAGATGGTAGGTAGATCATAAGCAGAGAGATGCTAGATAGATAATAGACCAAGAGATAGATGATCCTGATAGATGAGAGATAGATAGATAGATATATAGATAGATAGATGATAAACAGAAGTGGAAAAGTAAAAGGGGAGGAAACGGAGGAGAGAGGAGGCTAAAGGAGGAAATGAAGAGGAGAAGAGGACTCAAGTCCATCTAGTACACAGCCTGTGAAGTCTTCTCTCTCCAGTTAGAGAGAGAGCTAGAAAGAGTTAAGAAGCAACGTGGAGCCACTCCATAAAGTGGGCAGGATCACAGTGCCCTCCTCAAAAGGTATCTGCTAAAAGGTGTGAGCTAATGCCTACGGAGGGCCCCTGGCCTGGGGGCACAGGAAGTGACCGTTAGATTTTATTTCCAGTAAGCCTAGTGCTGCTATTCTTTAGCAAGGCCCAGCCCAGTTCATGTTGTCTGGCAGTGGGTAAGAAAACCTTCCAATTGTTGTTTTGACACAAAACTTCTTCACTGGCTGCCTCTGTATATGAAAGCTGGTTTGATTTATATTCCTTGCCTGTAGAATCATTTTTTTAAAAGTCTAAGTTTTAAGCTGGGTAGTGGTGGTGCATGCCTTTAATCCCAGCACTCAGGAGGTAGAGGCAGGTGAATCTCTGTGAATTCGAGGCCAGCTTGGTCTACAGAATGAGTTCCAGGACAGCCAGAGTTACAACAGATAAACCCTGTCTTGAATAAAGCAAAATAAATAAATAAATAAATAAATAAATAAATAAATAAATAAATAAATAAATAAATAAAAGCTAGGTTTTATTGCTAACTAGTAGATGGCTTTGGAAACATATAGCCATAGAAACATCACAGGATTGGACTTGCTGCCTCTCCTTCACTTGAGGAACACTCACCTGTGGGTTGTCTCTCTCTCTCTCTCTCCTTCTCTCTCTCTCTCTTGGTCAGAGGGGCCTGGCTTCCCTCCCACAGCAGGTGGCTAGGCTATAGGCCTGCCATTTAGCTTAGTCCCCTGGTAGTCGCCCCCCCTCCCCCTCAAGGAAGTGCAGGGCATGGATCAACATGTCCAGGCAAAGAATTTGGGAAGAGTGTTGTCAGTGGAACATCTCTAATGTTTAATGCAAGGATAGTTACATTTATGGGGTACAGGCAGGGGAGGCTCTTTGGTACTCATGGATAGAGGCCATTGATTAAGACAGGGATACTGGAATACATGTATTCCAGGGCACAGAGACTTAGGTAAACAATTCTGCCAATCGCAGCCTGCCTTTTGAGTGTGGGCAGTTTTGCTGTGTCTTGTGTGGTCTGTCAGAGCAGAGGGAAGGGGCTGGGGTCTAAGCACCCTCCACCCGGAAGTCCCAGCTCCTCATGTCAGGGCTGGGGTCTAAGCACCCTCCACCCGGAAGTTACACAGGGCACTACTCTCACCCACATGGTTTTCATAGAAACCAAAACACAGAGGCCGGAGAGATGGCTCAGTGGTTCAGAGCAGTGGTTGCAGTGGAGACACAGGGATTCCCCTGGTAAAGGGAAAGTGGAACAGACAGTGCAGGTAGGCTAAAGGGAGGATGGGAGTGGGAAGACAGGACCAGATAGGAGGAGAGCGATGGAGGGAAAGAATATATGGAGAGACAACTAGAAATGGAGGACATTTAGTGGGGATCAGGAGACTTAGGGCAGTGGAAATTCACTGCAAACTGAAGTCTACAAGACAGACCCTGACAAGGACCTCTATCAGTGGAGGATGGGAAGCTTGAACAGGCCATCTCCTGTAACCAGGCAAGGTGCCCAGTGGTAGAACTCGGACACTATCCCAGCCACAAAACCTTTGACCTATAGCCTATCCCCCATATAGAAGCTACTGGAACAATGGAAGGACAGAGCCCCGTGCCAAGGGGGAAACCCATGCCTCATACTGCAGGGCAGGCCAGAAGACTGGACAGCCAGGGTATGATTTCTAATGATATCCTGTTCTACTCGAAGATCAGTGCCTAGACCATCCTTCATCAGAGAGGCTTTCTCCGACAGCTCATGGGAGCAGATACAGAGGCCTAGGGCCAAACATCATGCAGAGCTCGGGAAACCCTGCAGAAGAGGGGGAGGAGGGACTGCAGGGACCATGGGGTTCAAGGATACCAGGAGAACAAGCCCTGTGGAGTCAACTGTCCACCACTCTTAAGGGCTCAAAGAGCCTAAATCGGCAAACATGGAACCTTCAGGGTCCTCTAGATATGTCTTGTTGTTGTCTGTCTTGGTGTTCTTTTGGAGCTCCTACAGACGAGTGAGGGGTGGGTTCTGTGACTCTTTTGCCCAATCTTCGAACCCTTTTCCTCCTGCTGGGTTGCCTAGCCCACCCTTAATGCGGAGATTAATGCCTAGCTTTGTTCCATCTTCCCATGCCCTGTTTTCCTCTTAACCATGGGAGGACTGCTCTTATCTGGGGAGAAGCTTAGGAGGAGGGGGTAGTGCTTAGGGAGATCAGGGAGCTAAGAGGAGTGGAGGGAGGGGATGAGGGAGTTCAGATGTATTATATGAGAGAAAGAATACACACACATATGTATCTATACTGTTAAAAATGTACATAAAAATAAATAAATAAACAAAAGAAGACTAAATCACTTGGAAGATATGAAAGACAGGCCAATTAGTTTTCTAAACCACATCAAATGTGCTCTTCAAAAAAGACACAGAAAACCCATGGAATCAACAGTGGCTTCTGAGAGATGCCCAGTCACCATACCATGGCTATACTCTGTGATCTGCCCCTGTGAGCTGAAAGTAGCCCATTAGGTACTCAAGCATAAAGAGATGAACACTGATGCCTATCTTATCTGATCTTGCAAGCTAAATAGGGTCAGGCTTCATTAGTACTTGAGTGGGATGTGAAATGTTTCATGAGTTCTCTCTCTCTATGTCTCTCTCTGTCTGTCTCTGTCTATCTCTCTTTCTATTCATGTTTGTAACAATAATTAATTTTAAAAGAAGCCTATGAATTTGAAAAAGAGCAAAGAATGGTATATGGAAGGGGGGTTTGGATGAAGGAAAATGAAGAACGTATGTTCATTGACTGAATTCTTTTGAGGTTCAGGCTCCTGCCCCACATGCAACAAGCCCACAGAGTAGGTGTGGGGGAGGGGCTGTGGAGGAGGTGGCAAGCTGCCCAGAGAGGGGACAGGAGCCACAGAGCAGCATCAACTGGGCACTGGCCCAGGAGTGACTAGCTGATCTTCTTGTCAGGGCTGTGTGCAGTTACCCCCAAGGCATGGTTCTGCTGACTCCAGTCTTGTCTGAGGGCAGTTGCCCCCAGGGCATGGCTCTGCTGACTCTAGTCTTGTCTGAGGGCTCCACTGTGCTACCCTTACAAGTCTATATACGACAATGGCACACTTTCCGTGCACCATTCCCATAGCTCTGACTTTCACCCAGACTCCTCTGGGGACATTCCCAACAAGTCTTCATGGCCAGTGTTTGACATCCTCACATTCCTAATTTAATTTTATGGAGAGAATATTCTTCACGAATTTGATATAATCTGCACTGTCTCAATAAAGCCTGTGAAGATTTTACCAGGAAGTTCAAATACAGCTCCAACTTCAGAGAAGTGGATGAGGAGGGTGTCGCATGACATCATAGCTGAAGAAAACTCACCGCAGACTCTCTTTATGCTCCTGACCCAGAGAAAACATGATTGGCTGGTATCTGCAATTCACACTTCCCTTTTGATCACTGTTACTAGTTCTGTCAGAGTCCAGAGTTTCAGATGAGATGTGGTTTCCTTCCAGAGACCTTCCCCTTTCTTCTTTACATGCCAAACGTATCATGGCACCCAGAAGCCTCTAGCCTGGAGCTGTTTAGACTGAGCTATTCCAGTTTCGTGTACATGAAATTCAATTGATCATGTTTGAACTCAGGACTTGAGCTCTTGCTACTATATCTCAGAGTTCTGTGCCTAACTCCAGGTTGCAGATAGTATTTTATCTTTTCTTTTACAAGTTAGTGAAAGTTTTTTACATGTTATTTACTTTTGTGAGCATGTGAGGGGTGGGGAATTTGGTTCTTTCCTTCGCCATGTGGATTCTGGGAATTGAATGCAGGATGTCTGGCTTGGTAGCAGGCATCTTTACCTGCTGAACCCTCTAGCAGGTCCTCTTTTAGAAGGCATATGGTACTGGTTCTGTGCTTGTGTTTACAATTCATTCTTAGTCACCTCTGTATAAGATATGAAGTTTATTTGTCATATCTGATGTCCCACAAACAAGGCAGCATTTGTTAAAATATTTTTTTCGGGTTATGAGTCTGGACATGGTCTCTCATATGATCTTCTGTTGTAAAATAAAGTCCCACCTACCTCTTCCTGGTTCTTCAAGGTATCTCCTGCAGGCCACCGTGGCTCCCAGGCAAGAAGCCACATGGGGCTGTGTGGTTCTACCATGGGTCCATCCAGTCTTAGATCAGAGATCTGTAAACCAAGAATGAATGAACTATTCCCAGGGGCCAAGGGCTTACATAGTTATAGCCAGAGGAATGGTCCCCACATCCCAGAAGCATCAGTGAAAGCTCATTGATCAGGACAGGCAGTCCCACTTGCATATTGGGCTTACGGTTTAGGCTTAGGTTGCAACTCCAGATAAACAACTCTTCCTGATAAACAATTCTGCCTTTTCGCACTCTTCGAGAGGGATGGCGTTTTGCTGTGGCTTGTGGTCTGTCAGCAACTGCAGAGGGGGAGGGTCCAAATTCCTCCCAGTTCCTCAGAATGAAAGCTTGAGGTCATAAGCGCCCTTGACCCTCTAGCTGTGTGCCAATCCCATGACAGCCCCACAGTCTTCTTCATGAAGTACCAAGGCTCTGTGACAAATGGAGTGGAGTAGTCAACTCTGTGAGAGAAAGACAAACCAAGGCAGACGGTATAGGCATACTCACCCAGCATCACGCAAACATTCAAAATGGAGCTGAGACTTGCATTATGTCTCCTTAGCCTGAAACTCGGGACTCCTGTAGTAGTTATCCTTCCTCATTACTGTGGCAAAATACTTGACAGAAGCAACTCAAGGAAGAGTCTATTGTCACTCACTGGTTGAAGATACAGTCTGTGAACCTCTATGGATGGAAGCCGTGACAGCAGGAACTTGAGGGAGCTAATCACATGGCAGGAAGCAGAGAGAGATGAATGTTGGTACATTCACTTTGCTTTCTCTTTTTTATACCATTTGGAGCTCAGCTCAGAGGATGGTGGGCCATCATAACTCAGTTAAACATCTCAAAAACCATCCTCATAGACATAGACATAGGTGTGTTTCCATGGTGATTCTATATCCAGTCAACTTGGCAGAGGAGACTAACCTTTAGAGCTCTGTCAAGTCACTCCTCCGCTTTGGCCTATAAGCAGCAGACACAACAAAGCTTAATAGCACCGGGCAATGCCCATCCCTCTGGGGCTAAATATGACTCAGTGTACACCATGCTATAACCACTCGGTCACAACTAGCCTGAAAGAGAAGAGGAAGGAGGCAGAAGCCATGGACTCCCCCTAGAGGCCAAAAAAGTATTGACATGAAAAAAAGCATAGTTTTAACTGAACAGTAGTGGCCTTCTCTAAAGCCCCGGCTTTATCTTCAAAAGATAGGAAATGGTCCCATCCAGGATAAACATCTCAGCATGGCCCCACCTCGCATAAACATCTTAATGGAAACAGCAAGGGGCTATGTCTTGTTGCATTTTGTGTTCCTTTATCCTATTCTAAACATTGGTGTTGGACAGCAGGCTAAAGCGCTGGTCCTATTTGATCTAGCCATTTTGTAAGATCATGGCCATCTCTATGGTCTCACGTTTCTTTCACATTTTCAATAAATAAACACAATCTGAGAAAGTCGATCCCTGTAGTGTGACATTATAGCACCCCCACACATCTGTCATCAGTCACAGATGGAAAAATACCCACATCACTTAAAAATGGGTTTATGGTTCCATACATTCCTGGTATCTCCTCTTCAAGAAAACCAGGGGCTCAGCTACTGAAGATCTTTTTCACCTAAGGTTCTGATTTAAAAAAAAAAAAATGGTTGACCAGTGGAGCCTAGAAATACACAAGAATAGTAGTTTTAGGACACCTCTGGGATATAGAAAAGACCCACCACTGATGCCCCCTATAGCAGAAAACGGTGTGTTTAACATGGGCCTCAGGTCCCAGTCTGTCCTAGTTAGCTTCAGTTGTCATCTGAGAAGGAGCCTCCATTGAGGAATTGCCTAGATCAGACTGACCAATGTAATGTCTGCTGGGGATTATCTTGATTGTTAATTGATGTAGGAGATCCACTGTGGGTGCTACCTTTCCCGGGGCATCTGGCTCTGAGCTGTATAAGAAAACTCAAGGAGCACAAACTGGTGGGTAAACCAAAAAACAGTGTTTCTCCATGGTTCCTACTTCAGGTTCCTGCTTGAGTTCCTGTTCTGATCCCCTTAGGGACAGACCATGACCCGGAAGTGGAAACCAAATAAACCTTTCCCTTCCCTAAGCTGTTCTTGCTCAGAGAGTTTTGTAACAGCAATAGAGATGGAATGAGAACACAGATTGATTTTGTTTGTTTTTATTGGATGGCCACAGTCACACTGTGAATAGCAAAATATTGCCAATGCTCTACATACCATTTTGTGATCTCAACCATGAATGCCAAGTTTTGATTGTTGTGTTGTCTGGTCTTATGTCAACTTGACACACAAACTAGAGTTACTAGAAAGGAGGGAAATTTAATTGAGAAAATGCCTCCATAATATCTGACTGTAAGTCATTTATTAAATTAGTGATTGATGGTGCAGAACCCAGCCCATTGTGGGTAGTGCCATCCCTGGGAAAGTGGTCCTGGGTTCTATAAGAAAGCAGGCTGAGCAAGCCATGGGGAATAAGCATCACTTCTCCATAACCTCTGCATTAGCTCCTGCCTGCAGATTCCTGCCCTGCTTGAGTTCCTGTCCTGGCTTCCTTCAGTGAAGGTCTACAATTTTAAAGTATAAACCAAATAAACCCTTTCCTCCCAGCTTGCTTTTTTGGCATGGTGTTTCATTGTGCAATAGAAAGTCTAACTAAGACAAGTTGGTACCGGTGTGGTGGGGTATTATTGTGACAGACCTGACCATGTTTGGAGAGAGATTTGTGGAAGGACTTTGGAACATTTGGGCCAGAAAGGTCATTGAGTGTTGAGAGCTCAGAGGGATGTTCTGTGGAAAGTAGGAAGAGTATAATGTTGAGAGCAGTGCAGACAATGAAGACCTGGCTTGTGAAGCTTCAGAGAGAAGCAGAGACTCTGCCAGGCCTTTTCTGTGAAGAATCTGTGGTTCTGATTAGCTGGGTTTAAGAAACTGATATGATCAACAAGAGACCAGTACCAATGAAGTAAAACCTCTGTGTTGCTGTTATTTTTTCTCTAAAGAGAGAGAAAAAAGATGTGGAATCGAATAGGTAGAGAGATGGGGAGAATTTAGGAGGAGATGAAGGAGGTTAACTCAAAGTCAGAATATATTGTATAGGAAAAAAAAAAAGCTATTTTCAATGTTTAAAAACAGAAAGAAAAAGAAAAAAAAAAAAGAGAAACAAAACCAGGCTTCCATTGATGCTGCTCATTTGACTCATCACAGGTCTTGGGAGCTGTGGGGTAGTCTTTAACACAACTCATGGGATGAATAGCTGCCAGTGGTCTGGCCAGGATCACACTTCATTCTAAGGTTCTAATGCCCAAAGTCCAGCTTTGTCAGAGCTCATGCAAGTCCACCCACTCAGATGCCTGTTTCCACACTGGTCACAAAAACTCTGTCCCAGGGAAAAGTGGTGTCTTCAGCAATTCCCTAAATTTCTCCCCTGTGCTTTTAATTTTACATTCCTTTCAAAATGTCCAAACTAGACCTTACAAGTCTACAATATCACAGACCTGAACACACCCGGTTTCACCTGACCTTAAAGAAGGAAAGAGATTGGAGTTCAGCAGATCTATATCAGGCTAGGAAGCCTTTCCTAGCATTCCACATGGCAAAAAGACCCAGTTCACTAGTATAAGAACATAAAATCACGGATGGGTGGATGTACAAAACTTGATATTGCTAACAGAATTATTTATTTTAATATAGTCAAAATATATGAAAGATAAGTTATAGATATTCAAACTACTCAATAAACAGAAATTGAAAATAAAACTTCCTGGGCAGAAATGATATATCACTTGCAAAGCCTCTGGATTAGATATGAATTTGTAATAAGAATAAGTTCAACAGTGAAATTGGAATCATAGTGATAGAGCCACTGCATGTGCATATGTGTGCTTCAACAGTCCTCTCAGAAATAACTGAGTATCACATGGTCCTAGCTAGCCTTTATAGGGTATATAGTCCAATCAGCCTCAAAACCTGCTAAGCCCACAGACTTGAGACATTTACCTAAGAAAGATGTACTTTTTCCTTCTGAAGTTACTCCCTGGGAGAATCTCAAAGGAAAGTTTTCAGACAGTTCTCAAGTTAGAGACTTTGAGAAAAAGGAGGATTGATTAATTTATATTTTTTAGGAAATGGAGTGAAATATTTTTATTAATGGTCTTCAAAATGTAAACAGCCTATGATCGTGAATCAGAGACTCATTTTGGACATGAGATACCTCATGCCTAAAAGCAAAATAAACCAGCCCCAATGTTACAAGCAGCAGAGTATGGCCCAGGAGGACATATTCTGTTGCAAGTCATGAAAGAAACAGATGAGAACACAAATTTATTTACAGGAGGGACTTCACCTGCAGCCAAGGATGTCATCTCCAGTTGGAAAGCTCATCTGTATGAGGCCTAAGGAGAAGATTTCCAGAAAACAAGCATATTCCTAGGAAAAGAGAGAGTTTGGAGAATCAAAGTGTCCTCACAATATGACAAGTTTTTGATCATTCTGAATAATGAATAATTATGTGCTTCAAGAAATCTCATAATACCAAGACAGAGAGCATCCAAGCACACAATGATTAGGCTCAATGTTAAAGTCACATTCTCCAACACTCTCAGAGGATGGATATAGCATGTACTACATAACGACTGTTCTGGATGTTTTCATATTTGAAACTGACATCTGAGTTATTCTCCTGACTTCACAAGTCAATCATGATTGTGGTCTATCTTTGTGTGCTGAGGCACAGACTGAACAAATGTCACCAGGAGTCTCTACAAACAGCAGAGAGAGAGCCATCTGAGAGAGGCAAGAAGGCAGTTTGGTTGAACAATAGCCAGTGTTGGTTCAAAGTTCAAGAGTCTGATCTTGAGTAGTTCATTTAGCATATTTAAGCACAGCACAATTTGGGAAGTTTCCTGGTGATAATTAACTCAACCCCGGATGCACAACAAAGCTTAAGATATGACTACATCGAAACTCTTCATGTACAAGTGTCATCTTCCATAAAATGGGTTCTATTGATAAGTTGAGGAAACAAGCTCAAGATAAGGGTCTAGGGGACACATACAGGTCAAATGTCACCAGGCTTTTAATCACATCTGCTCCCAGCCTTGTGGGACACATTGCTGCCTTTGAAGAGACAACCCTGTGTATTTAGCATTCCTGATTCCCCTAGTGCTTATCTGTGAACACAAGCACCTACATGTTCCTAAAATGTCCTTGCAATTTCTTCTTTCAAAGAAGTCACACAATGTGCCCTACTTGAGACCTTGCCAACTGTGAGAGTGGGCAGGCGGCTCAGTGTGGGCAAGCTCACCAGCATCTTAGGGACAATGCGCAGGTGGTTCGTTACTTAAGCCTAAGTTCCGTATAAATTTGGCCAACTGCATCCAGAACTTCCAGTGTGTGCTGGAAAGGAATGGACTCTGAAACCACAAATGTTGCTTCAGAGTCTTGGTTAAAATTGAAGACCACTGAGACAGATCTTCAGGGCAGCTAAGAATGTCTCTGCATCACTGGGGAATTTTGAAGAACCCATTGAACCCAGTAGTCATGACCATTCTAAGTCATTAATATCAGCCATCCTTCAACCCTCAAGACAAAACTTTTATGACACTATGGAGCAATTTAATTTAGCACTGTTGTAAAGGAGTTACAAAAACATCCATAGCATTACCTTTGGCTTCTGCTGGTTTCTGACAGAGAAATAAAACTTTCATTTACTTTCTTCTTGTCAGGATACATGTATCAAAGAGAACAGATGATGGGATCATTAGAGCAAGAGTTTCAGGAACAAGTGGGAGCAGTTACCACATTCAGTGCTTGCCTGCGAAGGAAAGTCATGGGGATAGTGAAAGAAAACCACATCACCTTAGCAAATTTGGTCTCTTTTCTTGATGTCCTGGTTTGCTTCTGTTACTGTGTTAAAACACCATCCAAAAGTAATTTGGGAAGGAAAGAGTTTATTTGGCTTACACATCCAGATCACAGTTGACCACTGAGGGAAGTCAAGGAAGGGACTCAAGCAGAATCAGAGACAGGAACCATGGGGAACACTGCTTATTGGCTTGCTTCCGTGCTTGATCAACCTTCCTTATACATCACAGAACCACCTGCCCAGGAATGGCATTGCCCACAGTGGGCTGGGCACTCTCACACCCATCATTCATCAAGAAAATGCCCCACAGACTTGCCTACAGGCCGACTCAATGGAGGTATATTTTCAGCTGAAACTTCCTCTTCCCAAGTGACTTTAGTTTGTGTCAAGTTGACAAAAACTATCACACTTACTTTATACAAACAGTATTTCATTTGTGAACATTCACATTCTCAAAGACAAAGAAGATAAATATGCAATCTCTCATCCATATACTTTTAAAGCATAGCTACACTACTGGTGGGACTCACTGGCAGACACTGCTCCATTCTGAACAAGGACACACAGGGTTCTGCTTAATCTACCCGTTTCTTTGGATGAGAAGCCAGGCTGGAGAGCTGTTGAGAGGTGATTCTCTTAACTTGCCTAAGCTCTCCTCTCTTTGTTTGGTCATGTAGACTCTACCCCAGGGTCCTGTTTTTACTAAGATGGCAAATCCCTCTCTGCTAATGTCAGGCCATGTGTGTCTAGCCCACCTGTGGCCAATTGCTACTGTTCAGCTCCCCAAGAAAGACAAGGAGACATTTTCATAGATACAAAGCATGTTAGAAGAGGGAACAGCATGTCACAACAAGCACCATGCTGGACAGTGGAACTGATTGTCTAATCTCAGGTGTTTTTCTTGATACAGAAGCTCCTTAGGTGTTACTAAAATTCTGCTCTCTCATCCAGAGGCCTATTTGCAAAATTAAGAAAACCTATAGCTTAGTCTCATCTCACAGTCCTTTAGCAACCAAGCTATGTCACCTTTATCATCCAGGAGCTCAAAGCTCAAGGGGAGTGTTCTCCCTTTGTTGCTGAGACTGTGGGAGAGGGACTACAAGAATTATTCCACAGCAACTTTGCTCTTCACCTGAAGATCTCAGAGAGCAAGCTATTTGAACCACAATGGCTCTGCCAGAGACCAGTGAGCAGGTGCAGGTCACAGATTTGCATCAATCCAATACCTGGATATAAAGCAAACTGCCAAGGCAGCCCTTCCTCCCAGCAGTGTCGAAGCTAATTGTTTCAAGGTAACATGAGCATAACCGGAAATAAATTTCCCCAACCCCAATCTCTCAGCCACAGCCTGGCAGTAGCCAGCATTCCTACCAGCTGTCATTTCTCCAAATCTTAGCCCCAAGCTGACATAAACAAAACCCTGGAGCAATGCAATCTCCACTCCTGCCATAAGCTTCTCAAAACCAACTCCACCTTTGGTCCTTTGTAATAGAAATCAGGAGGGGTGGGAGAAGAAGGAAACTTTATAAGGCCATGACAGGAGGGAGGTGTGGTCCTGTCAGCTCAATGCCAGGACAGGTATCTACCACCTGGTGCCAGCATCACCTCACAAACGGCTGTGACTTGCTCATCCTCACCTGGAGTAGATGTTCAGATATGAGTCTGCTCTCTACGTCCAGAGAATTGGGGAAGTTTCAGAGAAGCATTGCTGTTTTTATCACTGTCTAATGATCATCTTTAAGTCAAACAGGTTCTTGAGGAGACTTTATTTGGCAAACTTGGGGTTTATCCCAATTGAGTGCCGGAAGCTATATATCTGGATGTTTGTCAGACATATCCAGGTATAGAGACAGAGGCCTTTATCCTGAGATACCAGGGGGGTTAAGGTATAAAGGTCACAAGTGCAAGCAAACTGGGTAACTTAAAAATTAGAACTGTCTCAAAAGTTAAAAAGAAAAACAAAAAACAAAAACTCGGTGGTGGAGCCCTTGTCTAGCTTGTGAGGTTTTGAATTTTCAATACTGATTTTAAAATGCCAAACATGTTGCTAAGAGAAAGCCATTTGGCAGGATGAGGAGAAAGCATGAATATCGTTCTGTGTTCTCCCCACCATACCCCACCAAGGAAGAAGGTGCCAGTAAGAGACCAGAAAGGCACAACTAGAAGATGTTCCTGTGAGTCTTTCAATGATGACTAGAGGACAGAGAAGGAATCAAAGACAAATGTGTCTTTTTTCACTCAGATACCCTTGCTGCTGAACACCAGGGAGGCTTCAGTTGAGCTGGTGAAACAGACCCTTTTGTTACATACTCAAATGCTGCTGCTAGAAGGCAAGCCAGGCTGCTGTCTGGAAACAATTAGGGGATCATCTTTGATTAACACCTTATCCAGGCATCTGCAGGGTCATTCTAAGCCCGAGAAAGGGACCCTTTAGAACCCTTTAGGTCCCTTTAGCAGAGAGGCCTGTATGTTGGAGAATATTATTTCTAGTTATGTTTATAATAATTGTTTTGTACATTATTGGGGGAGGGTTGCCTAAGACTTGGCAGTTTGTATTATCCACAGGTCTTGGCTTTATGTAAATCTGTGATTAAGATGTTTGCTTCCTCATGATCTGCACCTGTTCACTGCTCTCTGGAAGAGTCATTGTGGTTCACTAAGATCTCCGTGTCAAGAGCAAAGTTGCTGTGGAGGAATCCTTGTAGTCCTTCCACATCTCAGGCAACAAGGAGACAACATTTCCCTTGGGTCTTGAGTTCCCCCACCATAAAGGTGACATAGCTTGGCTACTAAAAAATTGTGGGATGAAACTAAGCTACAGGTTTCCTCCATTATACAAATATGCCTTTGAATGAGCTAGCATACTTTTAGTAACACCTAAGGAACTACTGTATCAACCAAAACCCCTGAGATCAGAGGATTGGGGTTCCACCGTCTAGCATGGCACTTATGACATACAGTCCCTCTGCTGAGGTCTGGCAGAGTTTGCGTCCATGAAAGTGTCTCCTTGTCTTTTTTGCAAACGAACACAGTAGCTCTCTGCTACACTTGTACACCCAGGAGTAAGTGAACTATGAAGGCAAAGCAAGAGGGAAGGAAAGGGAAAAAAAGGAAAGGGAAGGGAAGGGAAGGGAAGAAAGGAAGAAATGAGAAAGGCACCGTCTATGCCACAGATGACATCCCCCATCCCTCCCTCTACAGAGCACCACATTGGCAGCATTGGAGGCAAGGGAAGAGTGCTGGACGTTCTCACAGAAGCAGCTACAGGTCCAAATCAGTGATAGGGGACCACAGGGAGGACTGTGAGAGTCAAGGCATGAAGAAGAGGGGATTTGGAGTCTCAGAACAAAGTTGTGTGTGGCTAGTTTCCCTCCTTCGAAGCAGTGGAACAAAGAGGGAGGAGGCCTGTGCATGATTAGTACAAGGACATACGTCCACCGAGCCTGCTCTAGTCTACTCGGGTGGTTTACACGGGTGCTACTGAACTCCCATCCAAATTTGCACACTCTCACCTTCCAAGTGTAGACTCGGCTTTCTTGACCATGCTAGTCACCAGTGTGCATTCAGCAGGGACTGCCTGAATACAGAAGAGCACAGGCACCAGGAGCACAGGGCACCTTTCCCCTAGATGTCCAAGCAGGCTGATGTATTTGACAGAAAGCAGCTAGCTAACAGGATAGTGAACTGACTACCACTAACCTATACCAGGACCTTTGAGTTACATCCTGACAGAACACTTCAGCGTTCAGCAATTTTTAAAGCTCAGCTTCAGTAACTGAATATTTCTTGGAGTTTGACCAAAATCAAGAGATAAGTATTTGAAAACTCTCGGGAAGTGGAAAGCAATAATGACAGAAACAGGTAAAAGCTGAAGAGACTCAGGTGTTGGTCCTAACACCTTTGCTTTATGAACAAACACAGGAGGCGCAGAGCCTGAGAACTTGTGAGAGTTATGGTCTGGGTGTCCCCTCAATTGGAGTTCAACTCTGGAGTCTCTGACTATAAAAAGTCTTTGAGTTTGTGAAGAATACAAAGCAATTTCTAGGCATCTGGCAAGTTTGGTAAAGATGGAGCTGGACACACACAGCACTGTCCCCAAGGCTCCATTGCTTTTCACCATCCCATGGCAATGAGGAGATAGACATCTATTTTAGGATGAGGCCCTGGCAGTCAGCATCAGCAATAGAGCAAGATTCTCTGGGCATCCTTCATTTCTCTGCTGTCACCATGGAGACAGGAGTAGAATCAGTCAGTCCTAGAGGACAAAGAGCCACTGTCAGGAGGGTTTCTCCACGAACCTCAGAAGCTGAGGCTGAGACCTCCTTATGGGCAAACTCAAACAGAGGGTGAAGAAGCACCTCCCAGATGCAAGGGAAGGAGTTGCTCTTGCCGTTTGCATTGGTTGTTTTGGTTTTAAAACAGTTCTCATCTAACATTATGCCGCATGGTTCAGAGCAATAAAAATTTTCTCTTCTATTAAAAAAAAAAAAAGGCATTAATAGCTTTTCTTTTTCCTTTTTTTCTTTGTCTGTGAGTGCATGCTCCTGGAGTAGGTGGTAGGTATTACACATGTTTGTTAGAGACCAGAACTCTAAGTGGGGTGTTTTCCCAGTCCCTTTCCATCTTGTTTGTTGGGACAGTTTCTCACTGAACCTGGAGCTCACTGCTTTGGTGAGGTTGGCTGGCCAGTAGCCCTGCGGATCCCCAGCCACTGTCTCCCCAGCACTTGGATTGCAGGTTTGCTCTGACAAATGGGTGCTGGGGATTCATACCCGGGTCTTCGTGTTTGTGTGACAAGTATTTTGCTAACGAGGCTATCTCCCTAACCCTATTCTGCCTGTGTTCTATAAGTATACTATTTAGACTATTACATTAGGCCTGCTTGAAGAAAATATATAGTCTCGTGTTCAATTTACTCACGAAAGCCCACTGATTTATACTAAAAACGTCACACACAAAACCAAGAAGACATGAGAGTTTCCTTTCCTTGACACCAGGGTAATTGTGGCTTCTGGCTTTGTTTTTCAAGACCTTTCTCAGGCACACTCAATAATAAATGAAAGTTCTCTAGCTCCTTAACACAGTTCATATGCAAACTGACTTCCCACAGTTCACGGATGCTTTGTTCTTGGAGAAAGTTAAATCAGTACAATTATTTGCCTCATTAAAATGTTTCCCATTTCTGGCAGGAGTTACTTTGAGTCAGGTTTGGCCCACTGTAAACAAAATTATCCCACACATTACATTTGAAGAAAGCATTGTTGAGTCACACCTTCTGAATGACACGCGTGAACCACAGCACTTTCCCTCAGGAGATTCCTGCTGGCTGGGATCCTGGGGGTCAGTAGGGCTCTGCTGTGTCCTGCTGGCTGGGATCCTGGGGGTCAGTAGGGCTCTGCTGTGTCCTGCTGGCTGGGATCCTGGGGGTCAGTAGGGACTCTGCTGTGGAGTGGGAAAGGGCTTGAGATCCACTGTGAATAATCTATATCTGAATTGGAAACAGGAGGTCATGCCCCAGGATTAGGAAGACAGGCCTGGAAGAACCAATTCTCCGGGATATCTTTTCCCTCAGGTTGACCAGGTGTCAACTGTGCCCCTCTATTGCACACAGACCTTGCTCTCCTGCTATTAAACCATCCTGAACATATATACAGATCATCTCTTCATTCCCTTGGCCCTGAAACTTCAGCCTTGGGACCCACATTGAAGGAGAGATATTGGAAGTCTTGGTTTCTTAATGATGACAAAATTAGGGGATACCTAGCATATCTGGGATGAACTGGTGGGAAAGGTTCTAAATGTCCCACCCCACCCCCCAACGCAGCAAGAGCAGGCCCCTCATCTTATACCACTGAGAAAGCCTGGTCCAGGAAGGGAGAGGAAGCATGTTCTCCTGAGAACATTGGCTTCATTTTCTTTTTGCTGTTTAACTTTTTTTGGGTAAAATTCAAATCTGTACGAATCATCAAGTGAGATGCAGCACATTCACCATGGCATCTTTGATAACTAAATTGCTCTAGATTATTTATAGCATAGTTTCATTTTAAAATAAACTGCCAAGTTTGGAAATAAGCAAAGTACTTGGCTTTATCTTGAGGCCAGAAAGGACACATAAGAAAGAGTGACTTGCAGGTGTGCACATCAAGACCTCCTCTCCTTGAAGCGTTTAGGAGTGAATAAACAGTCCCTCATATGATGTGTATGCATGTGAGTGTTCGCACGAGACGGGACACATGACATCTTCTTACATCCACACTGACAGAGAGTTTGGCTCACCAAGCCAGCGCACAGCTGGCTCACAGCAAGCCCGGGGTTAGAATGCATCCTCCACCAACTTCCAGCTACTTCCAATGTCCTCCCAGCAAGCAGAGACTGAGTGTCTCTCTAGGTGTGGTCTGGGATAAAGAATCAGTCCTCTGCCAGAGGGAAATGAAGTCAACTTAGAAGATAACACAGGCATTCGGGTGACACAGAGACAAACTAGCACACGAGTCCACTCAGGGAGCACCGCACAGGGCTGTGTGATCTCTTTACTGTCCAGCCTCCTGCATGATGATCTCCACCATTAAAAAAAGGGCCCTTCCTTGTCTGCTGTTTACATCTCCTTGCTGTGTGTGTTAGGCTCCAAAAGTCACGTAAGACAGATGGGCAGACACGGTCCACTGAGTGAGGGCAGGGAGGTCTTGCCCCAGGCCTTGCTATCATTTCTAAAAGGGGTGGTGCTTGCCTGTCTAGTGTGGCTGCCATGGACACCATCACAGTTCACCAGGGGCAACAATATTGTTAGAGGGAAAGCTGGCCCCTAAGCCTAGCCTAACTTCTCTTATGGCCACTGTGACTATAAAAACCTCATAATACTTTTGTGCCAGAACATGTTATTTGGGGTAACCTGAGCCCATGTTCTCAGGTCATGTCTCATTTGGCTCTAAAATAAGTTATTTCACGCCCTTTGAAGTGAGGATTGTATTTTTGTTTGGCTATCTGATAGCCTCCTAAAGGCCTTTTAATTTTCCTTTAAAGTAAGCTTCTTGTAGCCCTGGATGGCCTTGAACTCACTAGACAACCAAAGATAACCTTGAATTTCTAGCCCTCCTGTCTCTGTGTCCTGAGCACTGAGAACCCAGACATGTGTTACCATGCTCGAGCAATGTAGTGCTTGGATCAGCACAGGACCTAGTGCATGCTAGTCATGCAAACTACCAACTGAGCTGGTCCCTAGCCCCTTAAACATTTCTGTTACGAAAGGAAGAACACCTGTGTGAACATAGAGATGACACCTCTCTCCTCACTGAGATTGCCTACGGTTTGCACACCTCCCATGTAGCTGTCTACAGGTGGACATCATGGTCCAGCCTTGGCTATGGAGGGCATGTGATGTCCATATGCACCATGGACTCCTAATCCTCTGGGATGGGATATAACCTTACCCAGAAAGCCGCCTTTTCTCTGAACATGAGGTCCTCACCACATTCTGGGATGGATAGGCAAGGGAGGGGCACAAAGAGAAGTAAATGTTCCTCAAGTTTGCCAATATGGTCTTCTTTCTAGTGAGATTTGGCACATTAGGCCATTCCACATTTAGGAAGGGGTGCTTAGCAACCCATTTTGCAGCAAAGCTGAGAGCATTCAGGTTGTCTATTCAGAATGAGGAAAGTCAAAGAGAAATGGAGGGTGAGGGATCTTTTGGTCAGATTTCTTGAATTTATGAAAGCCCCATAATTTGATTTGATCCGCTCAAAGTCACATGAATGACCTTCTCATTGGGGCTATTGATAGTCCTGTGGAAATGTGATGTACTTTACACTTCTCAAACCTCCAAGTGCAGAGGAATCACACAGTCCTTGGTAAAACACTCAAGAGTTCTAAGTACACCAAAGACTCCGATTGCCCAGACACAGCAGCCCTTAGAACCTAGCCCTGCTTGGAAGAACCGACTTCTGGCTTCACTTCTGGGTTCACAAGATGCCTCGGTGAAGGATGGGAGCCCGCATCTCTGTTTTCATGCTGTAGCTGTCTCATTTCCACTGCTTCACACAGAGCTTACTGCTATAGGTTGACATGTTGATCATTCAAGGAAAGCTGTCTATCTAGATCATCTTCTAGAAGGCTGAGGGCAGAGAAATTAGTCATTGTCCTAAACCTGCAATCACCTTGGATTTAGGAAGAGTAAAATCTGGCAGGACAGATCATCTCTCAGATGAGGGTAATTTTCAGTATGTTACTGCACCCTGACCCCTCAAACAAAATCAACCACCTCGCAGGACTGGAGTTGACAAAATAGTCAAGGACATACATACAGAAAAGGATTGCCTAGTTATACAAACCTCGTGCCTCCTATTTTATGTTACAGGTCATATCAGTAATTCAATGGCAGCCTTAGAGTCACAGGAGCCTTCTTTGCCCCTCTTCCCAACATGGCCACACTGGGTAAATCTATCCTCACCACTCACTTTTTTACTTGGCACATTGACAAAGTGGCTGAGCTTAGCTCATTGAGCTACCAGAGCTCAGGATTCTGCCCAAAAAATCTCTCAGAACACAGGGTGCTGCTGCTCTGGCCCAGGGTCCCTGCTTTAAGAACCTGTGATCTTGTTCTTTCAGCTTGGCCAGCTGACAACCTCACACCCTCCTTGGCTCTGCAGGCTGTGATGATAAAGTGGAATGAAGGTGTAGGAATGGCCTGTAGTCGTGAGCAGCTCAAGGCTCCCAAATGCACATGGATCTCAGTCTCGTGCACTTGAGATGAGGATTACTGATGGCTTGGGGTCTCGGCTCCTGGACTTTTCAAAACCACTATGACTGATATTGTTCCACTTACATTGGGGGTGGTGTTAGCACTTAAATGTTGCTTCTTGTGGGTGATGTCAGCTAACAATGGGCAGTGTTAAATCTGTAAATCGCCCTTTCAAGTCTCCTTAATAGTTAAGATATCTTTTGTTTTTAACATCCTGAAATACTGAACTGACCTTTTCCAGATCAAATAAAATTCTCTGTGTGTGTGTGTGTGTGTCTGTGTGTATGTGAGTGTTTTGTTTGTTTATAGTATTTCTGAGGGAACAAGAAAGCCCAGCTAAGTGTTGAGTGCCCACACACAGCTGGACAGCTTTCACCTTTTGCTCTCTGGGGGTGAGCTGAAAGAAACATCTCAGAAAGAAGAGAGCAGTTTTGCAAAGGCAAGAAGGGAGCTTGCAGTGTGCTCCTGCTGCAGGCTGGCTGCTGCACACGAATCCTGAAGGGTACAGCGCACTGGCATTGGAGGGCTGAGCAGACAGCCAGGATGTGGGCGTGGCTTACTAATCCTTAGTCTGTGCTATGGCAATACACATGTATGTGCCACATCTTTTAGCTACAATCCAGGATGGAGAGGAAGAGACTGGGGTATTTACGTAGAGATATGAGGTCATGCTCATTCACGCGTAGACACATTCATACCTCAGCTCAGACCTCGGCCACAGACAAGCCCACCTCCAGATGGGAGTTGACATTTGAGGAATCATTACTGTCTACTGAGGCCACTTTTACACAAGGAATGCTCTCATGAGGGTGTGGTCTTCAGGGATCCAGTTCTCCTAGAATGTTAGACACAAAGGTATGTTAGGGGCCTAGAGAAGTGGCTCAGAGGTGACAAACTCATGCTACTCTGTTCTCAGGACCCATGTCAGGCAGTTCACAATCACCTATAACTCTAACTCCAGGGGACCTTGATGCCTTTTTCTGACCTCTGGAAGCACATGCACCCATGTGCACACATGCACACACGAACGCACACATGTACATATAATTTAAAAGATAAAATAAAATCTTGTTTAAAACATATTTTTAAATACCAATGAAATTTTTGATGCCTAAAAAGATGTACTTCTGTCTAATATTAGCAAGACTTGACCTGCACATCATGGCCTGGGATGATTTTCATCGCCCAGCCATGGTGTTACCCATTTTCTCTTCTTTGTAGTTTGTGTGTTTTCCATTTCTTTAAGAACTAAACCCACAAAAAAGGGACTTTAGGGATGCCATTGTTCTGCTGCACATCAAGGTATATTTTTTCCTGAGTCGAGCTCTATAGAGGTCCCGCCTCAAAATAGGGCTTTTCTATCCCATATTCCAGCACTGTGGTCAGCTCAATCTAGCCCTCTGTTGTAGAAAAAGCTGTCCCTCCTGCCTTTGTTTTAGTATCAAATTATTATTGACATGGGCATCTAGGCCCATAATTCGTGATTAATTATCATCTTTAGTTATCTTGGAGTTAGGATTGATCCAGATTTGACTAGAGGGAGCTCTTTATAGTGGCTTCATGTCCCTGGGGTATGTTATCATAATTTTTGTAGCATTCCCTTACTTTCTAAGACCAAAAAATGTCTTAAGCAAACAGAGTCTTCCCTTGGCCAAACTCTACACAGGTTGTCTTGGGATCGGTTCCCACTGGCCTTCATTATGTAGCATTTGTCTCTGTACTATCCAGCTTTATCAAAAACTCTGCCCAGTCAGTTTAGTGATAACTTGAAATTCCCTGAACCCAGTCCCCTTTAATATCCAAGCCACTTCTTCCTGTACCAAGATCTCTGAGGCCAGGTACCTATAGTCTGTTCTTAGCAGAATCCTGTTAGGCTGGTTTGGACACATATCCCAATTACCACTGTTTTCAGAAACTTTCTGTATAGCCTTCACCTGCTCCATAGCCTCAGGACACACATGGTTAAGCAGAAGAGAATTGGGTTCCATATTAGCTTCAGGTGAAATATCTGGTCTTAAATATATGTTGCTGCTTCTGCTGTCTGTGCAGCTGTGTTCTCTGTTGGGCAAAGCTTATCTGAGTTTACTCCTTGGATCTGCCATTCTTACTCCTGAGATGGAGCTTCTGTTCTCCAGCTGGTCTACTTTAACGACATAAAGAGTTATGCTCCCTGAGAACCAGAAGCTTTAGAATCAAAGGCCACCAGTAGACTGGCATTTCTCAGTTGGCAAGTAACAAATTCAGACATGAATGAGCATAGAAAACAAAACCCATTTGACAGAATCCAGGAGAGAGCTGGACAGTCAGCCTGGAGGGAAGGGTACCTCTAGTCCTCTAGGGCTGCTGATCCTGGATGTGGGTTCTGTAATGCACCCTTAGTTTCAGGAACCCAGTTCAAAGTCTTGCAATGAGCTGCCTTGTCCTCCTGTGCAAGGCACAGCAGTTGAGAATTCCTGGTCTATTCCTTTGGAGAAGAAGCCCATTTACAGGCTCTGATCATCATCCCCAGGTAAATCAAGAGTCCAATAAGCATAGGCTCATGGAAGAACTTGATGGACAGTTTCTGATTCTGATTCAATCAATTGGAAGGCAGAGGAAGGTGAGCAGGGCCAGGGAGCCCTGAGGAGCCATGACTTCCATGGAGGTGAGAGTTTTCAGGCTTTGTGCTCATGGACTGCAGATGGCACCTGAGTTTTTTCTTCTAAGTGGTACTTCAGTGTGCCCTCCCCAAGTGCCCACAATACCACATGATTTCTCTGACACAAGTGACAGCAACATGTTTTGCGTGCCAACCAGCAGCACCTCCCTCTCTGTCTCACAAGAAGGAGGTCACCCAGAGACAGGTCCTTAGTCCCCATGACCTCAGACAACAGGCATAACCTCTTGGGTCTGGGACTGGGTGGAAGTCGCTTTATGCTCAAATGTGCCATGACGATGAGTCTGTGTTTGAGCAGACTTACTATTTTGACAACTTTGGCTTTGGCTTCACGAGAGCTCAGCCAAGCCATGACTGCTGGTGACCACAGATGGACTTGAGAGCCCAGTCATGGACTCCTTTCCCTCCCTATTACCTAATTCCCAACTCCCTTCTGGCACCCTTTGAACATTCTTCTGGTTTGGACCCAATCTATGGGTCTTGTTTCACCAAGCAGATTCTAAATCAGTTCTGGTTATTGTCACAAGAAATGACCAACCAGGAGACCTTCACCCCAAAGTGTCAGCCATGGTCTTCATCACCCCAAAATCTGCTTCACCACATGGAGAAACCCTTCTCCACATCTGTCACTTTCACACAAGACCCTGAGAACAGCCACTGCAGGACTCAGTCCACCCACAGGACCAATGCCACAGAGAGGATGCCCTACAGATGAGGCTCGGTGCCTCATGCTTGGACTTCATGATGAATGTATCATGTTTTCAGGTTATGAGTATGCCTGTTAAGAGGATTTGAGTCTAAACTCTTGATTCTACCGTGAGGGAGGGATTAGTGGTTGCTGGACCTTGCCAGAAAGCCAGCTGTGTAGACAAGCAGCAGTGACCTAACCTCCCTGTCTGCGAGCTGCCTGGCACAGCTGCAATGGGGCAGCCCTGGCCTGAAGTATGAGAAGGAGCTTATGGGTCTTTGAATGTTTGTGGATTCTGGGGCCGACCTGAGGGTTGGTGTCTCATGAAAAGAGAAAGAGCTGTGTGTCACCATCACTGAATGAGCAGAGCAGAACACAGAGAAGACGGGAGAGCTAACCTACACAGAAAGGCAGTCCTGTCTGGGGACAAAGGACACACGGGAGAAAAGGGAGTGGGCCACTTCCATTCAGAGGAAGTGACTCATTCTTCAGCCACAGAAAACTGGCTAATAAAAAGAAACTCTCACTGAGAGTCTGGTCTCAAAATGTTTGGTAATTCTCAAGAAGTAATTAGAGAGCTGCACATCCTTTTCTTGACCAGATTTTTCCTGATGGTGCCTTTGGCCTTGCTCACCTCCTCACACTACATGCACTCTTGGGACTTCCGTAGGTTCTTGTGGGATACCTTCTAGACTGCTACTGCACAGTCCCAGCATACTGTCCCAATCGTAGTCATGTCACTAGCTGTGAGGTTGGTGGGTGGCCCTCTCCTTCTTCCATCCTGTCAGGATTTCCTCTCCTGCCAAGGCTTACAGAGCAGAGATCAAAAGAATTTGACCTGCTCTTCAGTTTACTCTAAGTAGCCTTTTTCACTTACTTTATAACAGTGGAAAATTCAGTCAGAAGTATTGAAATGATTTTTTTGTTAGCTCCTTTGAAATAAAAATTTAAAACAACATCCCAAGAAAAAAAGATACCACAAAACTTTTAGACAACAAACTCTGAATGTTCAGATTTTTCTCATTTCTCCATAGCAAAGCTAAACTGAATATTCAAGCTAGAAATAAGTCAATAAATAGGGTGTCAGTCATTTTAAATATCAACCCTAACTGGACAATTTGTGATTATTTTCAAATGTCTAAATATCATTAGTTTAGAAATCTACAATCTATTCCCTAACCAGATACTAACATCTATAAAATGAACATATTTTATACAAATGGGTTAATCCAGAGAATAGCAGGGTTTTGTGTGTTCTTGAGTGGGACTCATTTTCCCTTCTCTCTTTCATGTTGCTCTGTAGCATTCCGGATGAAGATCTATGAAACTCTCTGACCAAGACGAAAGTGTTTGCTACACAAGCATGGGGTCCTGAGATCAGATTCTAGAACATGTGAGAAGCAAGAAGCTATAGCACACATCTGTAATCCCAGCATTTCTACAGCAAGATGGGAGGCAAACAGGGGAGTCACAGAGCCCACGGATCAGCCTGCTGGACTAGGAAGTGGCAAATAGGAAAAATCTGTCTCAAACAAGGCAAAAGGTAATTACCAACACCAGTGGCTGTCCTCTGACCTCCATGTGCATGCCCATGACACAGTATCTCTCTCTCTCTCTCTCTCCCTCTCTCTCTCTCTCTGTGTGTGTGTGTGTGTGTGTGTAATGAATCCCACATGCAATAGTTAATGCTGTTGTTTTCTTTTCATCCCTGAAAAAAAAAAATAGGAAAAAGATGACCATAGTAGATTCTGAGTGAAAGACCCACAGATGTCCTAGGTTTTACTGCTTTCTTCTAAGTTGAAATCATTTCCGATCTAGGAGGAAGGAGCCTGGTCAGAGGAAATGGAAATCATGAGTCCGGGTGTTGAGTTCTTGCTTTCTAGAAATGAAAGAGAAGTGCTTCCCAGTGAGGGCCAGGGCATAATAAATTCTTCAGATACATTATCATCCCATTGTAAATGCAGTACTGGATGTTGAGGAACATTTCATCTTTTAATCTGGCAGCATGGCTGCTCTAGGGTAGAAAGTGTTAGTACACACCTTTAATCCCAACTCAGACGTAAGTAGTGGCACATGCCTTTAATCCCAGTACTGGGGGAGCAGAGTTAACTGTCATCTCCGAAGGAGCTGTTGGAGGAAGAAGAAGCAGAGCTCAGACAAAGCTCAACAGAGATAAGCAGGGAGAAGAAGAGTATGAAAGCAGAGTTCAGAGAGCAGAACTAAGGAAGCAAGGTAGAAGCAGAGTGTGGAAACAGAGCTCAGACAGAAGAGAGGTGGAAGCAGATAGCAAGTAGACAAGAGGCGAGCTCAGAGAGAAATAGAGAGTTAGTTCAGCCAGAGCAGTTTGAGTGCAGTTAGCTCACAGACAGTTCAGTTCAGAAGGAGAAGCAAAGAAGAGCAGACAGAGCCAGTCCAGAATAAGCTAAGAGAGAAAGCAGAGAGTCAGAAGCACAAAGTTTACTATTTAAAGTTCGAAGTTCAGAAGACAGCTAGTCAGAGTGAGCTCAGTCAGCAGTAAGTCTCGGAGGCCGAAACATTCTAGATTCAGGTTTGAAGATTCGATTGTACAGAGACTGAAACCCACGAGGACTGGGGATTGAATTAGCAAAGAATAAACTGTCCTCTCCCATGAACCCACAAGAATATTAATAAATCAACAATCACATCTACATTAAACGTATGGTTACATGTACACTTACAACTGGGTACTGTCACCACCCCCACATCCTGTTCTGGAGGAGATGTTCCAAAACCCCAAGAGACATCTGAAGCCATAGACGCCATGCTTCCCTCACACATATTACTACATGAACTAACATGCCACCTTCTCTAGTGTAGCAAGCACTCATCTCCACTCAGTCAGAACAGTTGCCACTGAGGCACAACAGCAGGCTGAACCTAAATTTCTTCTTTGTTTCTTCAGTTTCCCAGGTGGAAGATACGATCTTTCCTTACCTTGTTCAGTAGAGGACTTCTGTCTTTTCATGTTCGGGAGTATTTTATGGTTTCTCTTTGACAGATCTGAATTGATAACTCCTGGGCTCTGAGTCTCTTATTAAATAAGTAAAGGTCACTTCAACTGAAACACAGAGATACCAGACAGTGGATGTGACGATTGGGAGGACTACTGAGTGACCAGCAGGAGGCTAAGGTATAGAGGACAGATACACTGTGCGGGTGACTCATGGCCCTAGTGGAACGCATGGAGATGGTCCTTGTTTCCGCAACGAGGAGCGATTTAAAACTGATGACTTGCCTATTTCTAGAATCTTCTATTTAGTGTTTTTGAACTATGCTAGACACAGGTAGCTGGAGCCTTTGAATGAGGTTCTACTATTGTGCACAAATTGACTTCTGTGGAGCTTCTGTTTGGAACTTGACTTCCGATTGCAGAGCTAAGGCTTACTGGTGCTACTGTGGTGACACAGAGGAAGGTTGCAGCTCACTGAACTTGTACAATTTGCTAACCTTGAAATAAAATAAAAACCAACCATCTCTCCTGAACTTGTAGGTTTTTCAGTAAAGGTAACAAATTGTTTTACTGGTTAAATTGCCAAACTGAGAACACTATGCAGCTCCTTAATGAATACAACTGGAGAAAGCCCAGAGGTCCAGGTTCAATGTGTATGTTGTCCAGAACAGGGGAGAAGATCCCAAACCCTCCTGGAAGTTGGCAGACTTCTATCATCAACAGTATGTTCTCTTGAGCAGGCAAGAGAAATCCAGAGGGGCTTTGCTTAACTCACACATTTGTATCCAAGTTTGTTGAAGCCTTTTCCCTATTTTTCTACCTAGTAAGCCTCATAAAACTCAACCCTACCCAACAAAGAGGCAGAATTACAGAAACATAAAGATAAGACTGTTTGGCTAGAGTAAGATAAAATCTGAAACTGGGTTGCACTCCACACAGCCCTTAACGGTGTAGAGAATCCCCAGGAAGCTGAGACTGAGCCAGCCTGTGCTGTCCTCTTTCCTTGGCCCTTTTATCCCAGTCTGGGGATTTATAAAGGATTCAGATTCAATAGGAACAGATACTTAGCGGGAAAGCTTACTTGATTTAAAAGTTCCTTTTATTAAACTCAAGGAATTCGTCTCTGACTGATCTGATGACTCAAGGCTTCATGTTGCCCCCTCTGAGGGCTTTGGGAAGCCTCTTGTGCCTGCAGAGGATGCAGCTGACCAAACAGAGGCAGCCAGGGACAGATGTGTGTCCCAACAGCAATGGTTTTGATGGATTCTGATGTAATTGCAATGCCCTGTTTGTACTGACTTCTCCAGTACAGAAAATTAGAGTTGGGAGTGTCAGTCTTACCCCAGGTTAGGAGCACTGTCTGGGTGCTGACCTCACATGACTGTTTTCTGAGTTTGAGGAAAGCATCCAGCCCCTAAGGAGTGCGGACCGCATCTCTTCAGCATCCACTCTGCAGACATGATGAAAACCAATCTCATGAAGGGGCAGGACAGGTCACCAGCACAGAGCAGAAAAATTGTTTCTTCTGGACACACACACACAACCTCCTCCCCACAGGCAGTGTAGACTGTGCCTTCAGAGAGCTCTGCCTGACAGTCCTGTGTTTGTAATCACATGTTTCCCACAGCAAACTCAACTATCCCGTATGTGTAGTTCAATTATGTATAGATGTTGGCTGTTGTAGGAAATGATTTACAATGGATCCAATTTTTGAAAACTTTGTCATCCTTAATCAGGTAAGTCACCTAAGGAGAACATATAGGAGCCTCTACAAGCCAGCAAAGTCTGAGTGATGCTTGGATTACAACTCTAGACAGGACCATCTGCTTCTGTATAATAGGGAAAAGAAAATTGCTTCTTTCCTGAAAATGACTCCATAACCTGATATAGTGGTGAATAGATGTCACTGTAGTACAGTGTATTGTGGAATGGGGCAAAACTCTAAAGTGAATACACATACACATCATTCAAATAGTCAAGCATTTAATAAGCATTTCTTAGTAGAGTGGGTTTGACTCTGAGAAGCTGAATTGAGGTTTGCTGCAGTTTCACGTAAATGTAGAAATCAACATCTCTATCTATAGCTCAGAAACTGTTGACATAGATGTTTGGCTAATCATTCATAGCAAATAACTATTCCCATAAAGGCTAAGATTAGTCGGACTTGGCATGCAATTCTTTCTTCTGTGAGTCTCATCTGATTAGAGATGGTGTTTTGTTAGAGTGTAACCATGCAACCTCATAAATGATGTAAAGCCCAAGAAAAACACATAGTCTCTGCCAAAACCAAATTAAATACTTCTCAGGGAAAAAAAGGAGAGTTTCATTTATGCTCAGGTACCACAAAACTTGCCTTGATCTATTGTTGTGTGAAAATTAAGGAAAGCTATATAAAAAAAAAAGCAACCCTGACATTAATAGCAATTTAAAGTCCACCCAGCTGCCAACATTCACTTCACTCGTGAGCAGCTGTCTTCATCATCTCAGCACATGTAGGGGCAGCTCCTCAGCCTCCAACAGCCATGAGAAACAGGCCTTGCAGATGGGCAAGGAAGCATCTCACCCACAAAACACCCTGCCTCTGTTGTCATGTGACATTGGACAGCTCAGACATGGCTGGGAGCTGGTTATAGATGATCCTGCTCCTTCCTCTCTTGAGTGGCAGCTTCAGAGTCAGCTCTGTGAGTCATGCTCACCTTGCTCCTTCCATCATCTGGCCCCACAAGACCCAAGCATACTTCTTCCTTCTACACCATTACTGTCTTCTGCTCCAAGTCCCTGAAAACAAGAAATCATCACCACCATTGTTTCTGGAGCTTCTACAGAATTCCAGAAGCACTCTGTGTTATTTCTCTGCTACCTGCTGTCCAGGGAGAGGATTGGCACTGAAATGAACAACAGCCACGGGGAAGCCTGGCTGCACTCTGGGTCCTCAAGCAGTAAAGCACATTTTAGAAAACACATATTTGAATGTGAAATGCAACTGCAGGAGAGGATTCTACCAGGTGCTGAAGGGAAAGAAATGACCTGCATGAAGTACTTGCATAAATGACCCTGGTCAACCAGGAACCAGAAAGTAAAGTCACAAAGGGGAAGGTAATGAAAGGGGTGGAGAATGATACTCATGTGTGTCCACTGCTTGATCACAGGTCCTGGCAAGAAAGCAGCTGATATTGACCGGATGGGAGAGGAAGCCAAGTGAACTCTGACCAGAGAAGGAGCCTACGATATTGGCACTGGGATACATGGAACCCTGAATTTGTATATGGAACCTATGTAAAGCTGAAGTCACTGAACATCATAGGTATTTCTTCCACAGAGGGGAGATTACAGTTGGTTTCTTAGAATGACAGTGTTTACATATATATTATGCTTTAGTTTGAATGTGACCCTCCAATTATTTCTGTTAGAATCTCTACTATGGTTATGTGAAGAGCCAGGGAATTTGAGGCTGGGGCTACGATAATTTTTTATTTTTATATGCAAAGAAAGAAATGTGATCATATCTACTCCCATTTCCTCCTTCAGCTCCCCAGATATCTTTTCCAGCATACTCCCTCAACTTCAGATCTCCTTTTTGTTAGCTTATTAAGTCCACTTCAAGGAGCCTCTGAATCTGTGAGTGTTGGAGCATCCAGTGGACCGTAAGGTGGTTAATCCTGAATTGTGGACTTAACCAGACTGAGACACATCAGTTGGTCATGTCTGGGTATGTCTGTGAAGGTATTTCCAGAAAGGATTGACTAAGGAGGGAGACCAGAAGACCTGACTTCACTGTGTACAACACCATCGCACAGCCCTGGATAGGATAAAAGGATCTCACCCTAACCCTATCTATTAGTGTAGATGTAATCTCTGCCTGCTTCCTCAACACCATGATCAGAGTTTATCCATACGTTTTCTCTTCCATGCAGACTGACACTTCTGAAACTGTGAGTAGTGACAAATTCCATCCCCCTTATATGGTCTTTCTGGGTATTTGGTCACACCCACACAAAAGTAACTGATATATTGACTAAATGACGTGATTAGGTTGGTGTTTTATGAAAGGGCCAGAGGAAACTAGCTCAGGGCTTTTTTATTTAGCCACATAATCTCACAGTATCAATCATTCTACAGGAGGGTGCAACAACAAAGAGCCATCTCGGAAAACACATGACACTGCACCAATGACCTTAGACTTCCCCAGTCTCTAAAGTTCTGAGTAAATCAGTCTCTGTTCATTCTATTTCTCAGAGCCAGATACTTCGTTATAGTACAATAAATGGACAGCAGCCTGTGTTGTCTCACACAGTCTCTTTGAGGAAAAGTCTAGTTAAGTTGCCCTTTGGCAGAAGTAAGTGGACTCAATACTACCAATGGTTTCCTGTGGCTTGCCTCAGTTGATGTCAGTCTGGGAATGAAATGACAAGTTTATTGCTTTTTCTTTTAAACAAAGCATGCAAGGAAGAAAAGAGAGAAGAACAGACAAGCCTTGAAGCCTCTCATCTCTGCTAAGTCTCTTACATCTGTGTTTATTTTCTCAGTGCTTGCTAGAATCTCTCCATGATCCATAGCCTGTCCTTTCCTAACAATTCCTCCTCATCTCAGATCAGCCCAGGAATCAGCAGTTAGGGACTCCTCGGCCTCTGTGCACCTTTACACAGCGAATGACTGAAGGACTGAGCATTTTAACTGTGTTTAGTTTTCATTAAGTTTGTGTCTCAACAGTTGTACCTGGTCAGTGACTGTCACTGCTGAGACTGCTCAGATACTTAGGACGGAGTGTCTGGTAAACCTTAGTTCATGGTTTAAAGGCTAAAATTTCTGAAATTACTCATTTTAAAATGAGGAAATTACTCACTTTATTCCTTTGTGTGTTTGCTATTTTTCATCAGTGCTAGGATGAAGGTACCCGACATAGCAATTTAAGGAAGGAAGGGATTGTTTTGGCTCAGTTGGATGGTAGCTCATTGTGGTGCAAAGGCACCCTGTGGAGAGTGGCTCCAGCTATGGTGGCAGGGGCAGGAAGTGCATGGTCACACTGTTCCAGCAGCCAGGAAGCAGAGAGATGGACGCTGGTGCTCAGCTTGCTTTCTCCTTTTTATTCAGTCTGGGATGCCCAGGGGATGATGCCACCCACATCCAGAGGTCTCCCCTCTTTAGCCAGTGCTCTCTAAAAATGTTCAAAGACACACCTAGAGATGTATCTCCCTGGGGGCTCTATAATTTATTCACTTCTCTCAAACATTTGAGAGGGTTCTGTACGACAACCTTGGTGTTACCCTGAGGACTGCTGTTTCATGGAGCCAGAGCAACCTCTGGGAGAGCTGCATTTGAGCAAACACCTATGTACCATGGGATAATCCAGAGGGAAGGATTGGACTTCAGACAGAAGGCTTGGGGCCTAGACCACCAGCTGGAAGGGGCCTAGTGACCTCTCCAACCTCAAGGCAAACATTATCTGGAGGTTCGCAATGAGAAGAGCCAGGCATCGAAAAATGTGTGTCCTACAAAAGTCACAACAGTAGTACTCTATACTAAGCTGGCTGTAAGCCACTGGAGGACTTCAAGCAAGGACATGCATGGCGCTTCTTAAGTTTTTCAACCTTTTCCCCTGGGACCTGCGAGGACAGGAGATAGTTGACGGCCAGAAGGGAGGATTCGAGTTGCTTGGAGTAGTTCTAGGAAAGGAAGTAGTCTGGTCTGGAGGAAAGAGGCAGAGTGTGCGAGATCTGGTGTTGGCTTGGAGCTCTGAGGACATGAAAGAGTCATCACACGTCTAAGAATGAGGTCTGAGAGGTGAGGAGGCTGCTGGGAGAAGGGTGTGATTTGGACAGCGCTAAGGAGATGCTGGAGGTGGGGGAATTCCAGATCCCCAAGGATGTGGTACAGGTTCCAGCAAGGGGGAAATGCCCTGAAGGGCTTGCTCAGTATCTACCACATGGAGATTTAAGGTCTATTGATAAGAGCAGATGCTGCCAATGAAGCAGATCAGAAACCTGCCTGCTCTTCTTTCTTAGAGAATGGGAGAGAAGTCCAGGCCAGCATTTGAGCTCAGACCCCCTCAGGAGACTGCTGAGTGGCTGTCAACCCACTTTCTCTCCCATATCCTGATCTGTTAGAGTACTAGAATGCCCCCTGGATCTCCTTCATTTTTATTTCTCACAGAGGACCATCACAATGAGATAAATTTAGATTCCCTGTTAAGCGAAACTCACCATGGTAATTGTGCAAGCATGATGTTTTAAATTACACTTTTATTATTTCGCCTTTCTCTTCCAACTTCTAATCCTTCTTTCTCATCACCCTCTGTTTGTTCCTGCTCACTATCCCTGTCTCCTCACAGGACAGTCATTAAACTGCTCCAACTGCTAGCAAGAGGTGGAAAGAATGAATGGGTTTGGCTCTCAGTACTCCTCAACAGACAGTGGGAGGTGGCTGGAAATTAAACCCAGGAAGCATGATGATATGAACATGGCCTGCTTGTGAAAATGAGCCTCAGCCCTGTGTCCTGGGCTTGATGTTATCAACGACATCAGTTCTCTAAAAGGACAGCTGGGATGGGGATCCTACTGAGGACCAGCCTAAAGCAGAGGGACAGGACAGTGCAGGGGGTCTTTCCTTTTCTGTCCAGGGGAACTAGCTGTGTCCCATGAAAGAGGGGACTCACAGCTTCCTCCAGTCATGTGGAAGCTGATGGCATTTGCATAGAGGTCTCAGGACAGAGGCTTAGTGGGGACAGTCCTTACATCTCTCCAGCACTCGTCCCTAAAGCTGCCTAAAAGAGAATGCACACAGCCAATCAGCACACGGGAAGTCTGGTTTGGCTGGTGTTTTCCACTAGCTAGAATTTCGTAACAACTGTTCAAACCCAGAGACTTTTACAAAATCATGGTGAAGATCCCAGAGAATGAGATCAGGGTGGCCTAGGAAATCAATGTCATACAGCAAGGATGTGACAACCACATCAGAATGTCTCAGTTAGGGAACTGGAGTTGGAGGTTTCTTTTCTCATGAGGGCAAACAAAAGGTGAATAACATTAATGTTTCTTATCAGTGGTACCATGATTATTATTTAACTCCCCTTGCCCCAGTATGTGGAGTGTTCTATAAATGATGAACAGCAAAGCTTAAAGCAGATTCTACAAACTATTCATAAAAACTCAGCCTTCAGTCTCCAATGTGCAGATTCATTTGGTTCCTAGATCAGAAGGCGACGGGCAACAAGGAAAGCCTTCCTGGCAGGATTGGAGGAGGCCTTCCCAGGCTGTTGACATTCTGCTCACTGGCCCATCTCTGGGGTCTCAATGCACTCCGTTAGTCCACTTGCAGATCACAGGAGACATACATATGACCTCCAGAGCAAAAGGAACTCTAGGGCAAGTGCATCCTGGTGCACTCACAGATATGAATGAAAACAGGAGGCAGAGCTCAATGGTGCTCCCAAGGTAGCCCCTCCCCAGTGCATATGAATTGCCCTTGAGTATCCAATCAGATATTGGCTAGGCACTCTTAAGATTGGGACCTTATGAATGGTAAGAAGGTACAAAATAAATTCACTTCAACATGGAGATACCTTCCATCTGGGCCTGACCTAGCTAGACATGGGGATTGGTAAAATGGTGAAGCTCTTCCCCAAGAAAGTCAGAGTCAAGTTGAAGGCATTCAGTGTGAGTGACTGGCTATGGCTGGCATGGAAGAAGAGGAATATAGGGGTGCTGAAACCCCAGGACCTGAATTATGTGGGCTCTTGCATGACTTGGAATCAGAGTCTTCCTCCTGAGTTCCCCAGAATGGAAGGAAACCTGGCCAACATGCTGATTTTACTGCATGAGACCCTGAGCAGAGAACCCAGCCTCATTTTGCCCCGACTTTGACCAACTGATAGTAGACTAACAAGTGGCGTCTGAGCAGTGCAACTCATAGTAACCTTTCTACAGTGGAAGACTGTCAGCACCCTCAGCCTGAGCCTTCAAATCTATACTAGAGGCATAATCCCTGCTCTTTACTGGCAGATGCACAGAAGCCACTTATAAGCACGGGAACTGCTACCTAGAATGGAAGGACCCCACTGGCATGCATTGCCACGAGTATCAGCAATTACAGCCGAGGTTGTTTTCATCATTAGGGACATTGTGCTGTTTCCACTTTCCAATTGGGTAATATTTCAATAGGATCATGGCTTTTGACAAGCTGCCATGGCCACTGAGATGCTTCCTGGTACACCTCAGAGGTGTCACTGTCTACCCGTCCCTCACACTTAGTAAGGGGGATGACAGCCATCAAGGGCCTGCAATAGGGAATCCTGCTCAGTCTTCACATGGCGCTATCTAAACCATTTGGGTCTCGCATGGTAAAATCAGCATGCTGGCCAGACTTTCTTCCTTTCTGGGGAGCTCAGGAGGAAGACTCTGCTTCCAAGTCATGCAAGGGCCCACATAATTCAGGTGTTTGGAGTTTTGGCACCCCCCTCCATATTCCTTTTCTTCCATACCAGCCACAGCCAGTCCTTCATGTTGAATCCCCTCAACCTGACTCTGTCTATGTTCCTTTAGTCACTCTGATAAATCTCATGGGACTAGAAGGGGCCACTGGAGCCAGCTGGGGAAACCTAGATCAGTGCCTTGTGACACCAAACCAGAGCCTGAGTCTATATGAGCTGTCCATCACCTGGGACTACCAGCCAATATTCAGGTGACCCCTGTGTCTAGAACATTCTCATGCTCTGTGAACAAAGAAAAATGAGCCTTGGCAAGAACAGTGTAAGAGGAGGCTCTGCTCTCCAGCGCACTCAGGCTAAACATGCATCCAAATGACTAAAACATGCAAACATAACTGACAGACACTTCACTAAGCAGTGAAGATGCCTTTTTAGTTGGGAAATGCTTAGCTTCCAAATGAAAACTCACTGCCTATAAAAAGCACTTTATTCCATAAAAACAACTTATTTGCAAATAAAAGACATTTGAACAAGGTCTGCTCTTCCAGATAAAGAGCTGTAATATAAATCAACAGCACCTTACGTTGTGTGGCCTTCAGCCAAGATAACAGGCCGACTCCAGGGATAGAATGGACAGTCTGGGGAGGCCAGAACACTAGCAGACCTTGCATGAGAACAGTGTGACAGAAAAGATGAATTATTCAATGATTAGGATTGAGAAGACTGGCCAGCTCCCTGGGGGTGCTATTTTCTAATAACCATTCATTTTAAGTGAATTGTAAGTGCAACACAAATCTAAATACAAAATTACAGTCTCAAAATATCGTAGAAGAAAGTACAGGTAAATATTTAGTTTTAGGTGTAAGAAGGGATATTTCTACATAATCTAAGAATTGAACATAAAGAAAAAACTACCAGTGGGTTTGATGGATTTACACTGCATGTAAATTTCTATATTGGAGAAAAACATAAATGTAAGTGACAATGAAAAACTTGGAAAAACGTTTGCAACATCCATAAGATATGAATCATGATGATGACGTGACCGAGGAAAAGGCTGAGTTCCCTAGGAGGAGGAAGATGGAGGCCATGAACAGGCGATTAGAACACGTGACCAGTAAGTGCATACACATTTGTTCGACCTCATTGGGTAACAAGCAAACGGAAGCAAGATAATGACAAGTGTAGGTGAAGATTTAATAAAACGAATCACAACCTTCACGCTGGTTGGTTGAAGGCCTGGCAGAAGGTGTACTGTCACCAGTCTCTGTGGGTCTCTAGGGGGCTTTTCCTGACACCCTTCACAGTTAGCCTCCCAGGCCACCGAGCATCTCCTTGCATGAGATAAATGTATTATCCTCATAGGCTCCAGTGTTTCCATGAGAGAAATGTTTTGTTTTGTTTTGCTAACTTTTTAAAGAAGAACTTAGTCAGAAATTGGGCAAATCCAACATATACCACTATCCTAGAATGAATGCCTCTTCCCTGAAATTGTCTTGTGGCAATGCATCAGATCTGGCTATGGACTCTGGTACTTGCATTGTTTTTCTTGTCTTTGCAGTGCATAGAGAAACAGGCTTTGCTTTCTACAGTTATTTTTGCAAAGATTAAATGAGTTAATTCACATAAAACAGAGATTCAAATTTGTCTACCACTTGTGTGCCTGGTGCCACGAGGCCAGAAGAAAGCATTGGGTCCCCTAGAACTGGAGTTACAGATGGTTGTGAATCACCTTGTGAGTCCTGGGAATTGAGCTGGGTCCTCTGCAAGAGCAGACAGTGCTCATAACTAAGCCATCTCTCTGTGCCTCTTCTTTATAAAATTTCTTTAGAGAAGTAACTTGAAAGCCATTCCTCCCTGTCTGATAACACTAGAGAGTGGATTCCTAGAAGCTAAAAGACAAGGGCAGAATGACTATGAGGAGTTTTGTGTCCACAATAAAGCAGATCAGAGTGATAGCAGAATCACACCAGGACTAGATAATATTCAGGACACATTGGTTCAGAAAAGGTAGATGGCCAGAATAGTATCCAGGTACCCAGGGTGATCCACTGTGGGGAAAGTTACTAAAATCAGAAACCAGATTTTGTTGTACTATGTTTTGTTTGTTTGTTTTGCTGTAATCTCTTTAGATAAGAGTTAACTGAAACATCAAAGTCAAATTGGTTAAAAACTACAGTGAGGGGCTGGAGAGATGGCTCAGTGGTTAAGAGCACTGGCTGTTCTTCCCAAGGACCTGGGTTCAACTCCCAGCATCCACATGGCAGCTCACAACTGTCTATAACTCCTGTTCCAGGGGATCTGGCACCCTCACATAGACATACATGCAAGCAAAACACCAATGTACATAAAATAAAAGTAAAACAAAATGAACAAACAACAAAAAAAACTTACAGTGACATATCACGTCAATGTGGGTATGAATCAACCTGGACCTTTTGATGCTCAACATCAGCCCAAGGAGCAGATGAAAAACATGCATATGGGAGTGGGCATCCATGACCCCACTACTGTACAGTCTAAGTCTTCTTGAGGAAGAGTCAGAGCAGTGAGAGGCAGGAAGGACAGGGGTGACTTATAGAGAAAGCAGCTGTCAGAGCAGGATGTTTCTCACACCTCAGATGGTTTTCAAGGTGTGTCTACAAGACAGGAAACATGGAAATGGAGATGGATGAGAATTCCTCAGGACACCTGCTCTGGCTTCCTTGGCTGACTGTAGTGTTCAGGAGTGACTGAACCAGCAGGGAATGTTGTCATAATTCTGACAGTGGGCATCGTGTGAACTCTTCCTGTTTCTTTGTTGTTTGGCTTTTGGTCTCCCTCTGTGTCCAGGATGGCCTGGACACACTGTGTAGCCCAGGCTGGCCTCTTGTTTCCATCTCTGTACTACTGGGATTACAGCATGAAGCACTATACCCAGATAACTTCTTTTAAACTTGGAACATCAAGGAATGCATTTGCTGTGTGTTGGACTGCTTCTAACAGGTCCTCGGCTTTTGAGAAGGGAGTGCAGAAAAACAGATAAGCACCAGACTTATGAACATGATGTCTCTATAGCTCCACAGTCATCACTCAGAGAACCTCTGCTTGTGATCTGTGGCCAGGCACACACTGCGTATATGCACTGTAGCACAATGGAAAGACTTGTTGCCATGTTTTTCGAATGCATTTATAAAGACCCTCCCCAGACATTAAGTATCTGGCCAGGTTCACACCGAGCAGCTGTGTCCTAAGTGTTGTATAAGACCGCACTGCCCCCTGGAATTTCCAGTGAGTCCATGGCTGCTGGTTTGTTTCCCGTAATGCTGTGCTGAGTTTGCACACTTATGAATGTCTATGTATATGTATATTTGTTGGCAGCTTTGGATTTCAGATGTTTTTGTGTCCCACAGAAAAGGAGAAGGAAGCCATCCCTAGAAATCTTGTGACTTTGAAAGTCCAGATTGTTAGAACACACAAAATATAGTGCTCTTTCTCAGAGGTCCCCCTGCTATTTATAGACTCCCCAAATAAATCTTTTGAGTAATATTTCCTCATCAGTTCCTGGACAATCTCCCTCCTGGCCATATGCTACTTCTCACCTATCCTTGAGGCCAGTACTCAATGTCATGTGCCTTTGCCAAAACCCTTTCCTTCTTTTGAGAATGCCTGACCCTAACAACAGTAACACTGTCCCTGGCAGACTCCAAAGGTCACCTCCTTTGTGAGGCATTCCCAGATGCTAGATGAAAACTGATACTGCTGTGCCTCTGGGCTCATCTACCACAGCACTCACAGTGGCACCACGCTTGATCTGGCTTGCTTGGTTAGGCTGTAGTTATCTGGAGGTGGGATTGCATCTTTTCAGCCTCCATCACACCTGGAGACAGGAGTGTGGGAGAGCTTCCCATCAGCCTCCACCACACTCCAAGACTGGAGTGGTGTCCTTCCCCTTCACCTCCACATCCCCAGAGCAGTGGCTGGCTAGGGGCAGATATGAAGTCTGTGGTTATTCAGTGATTAAATATCCAACAGAAACAAGTGGATCTTAGCATGGACGCTTACTCTCTTAAGGGGGTGTGCAGGTGAAGGAATCATGCAACACATGAGAGTGTCATCAGACCTAGTGGGTGCTAAGGATTTCTCCTGAAAAGAAACATGGGAGAACTTTTAGATAAGGGAATTGAAAGCTCTAGCAGCCAGAACCATTTTTTTTTCTCCTTTTCTAAATTACTACCACTTGGTTCAAGGACGATAGATCATGTTTGTCAAGTTTAACAAGGATTGGAGTCTTTTTACTCTTGTCAAATCGAAGACCTGTGAGTTAAACCTCCTTTGTGAAGAGCATGACCCTGTGCTCGTCACATTGCTGGTTTCCCGTGGAAAGCAAGCGCTTTACAAACACCGCAGCACTCTGTAGGATTCCGGGACTGTGAGTCAACATACTTACCCCTGGTTTTGGGCAGAAAATCTGAAACACAGTGAAAAACAAAAGGTTTTATGCAGCTCAAAACACGCATGACTAGCTGATGTTACAACATAAGGTATTTCACACCATCCTTAAGGGCTGTCCATAAGTCATATTCTCTAACTACTACTTCCAAGGGTTCCAGTTAAATGATATAGGTTAAACACTGCTTTGTGAATTGATTTGTAATATACATTGGAGTAGACCCAGTGGTGAGATATAGTACTTGGGATTTATAACCTATAGATTAGAGAGTGTAAAGGAATTTAAGAGAGGAGGGGGAGGGATGTGTGTGAGATAGATGAGATGATTCTGTTGCAGTCTAAACTCTACCTTGGTTAATAGGGCAGGGTAATTATTCCGAGCTAGATTAACTCAGCATAAATCATAGAAAATGCCGGGCTTTGGCAAGAAGTTGGAGGTGGCAGAGTTTGGATGAGATAGACAGACAGAACTCTCCATAAAGGGACTGAGAGGGACACAAGTCAGTGGTATCCATGTCAGGATGGGAGGCTGAGAGCTGATGTGACCTATTCATCAGCAGGGGATAAAGGTCCAGGGATGTGAGGAAGGGTTGGGCTCCCATCTTGTGGCAGCAGGACTGTGTCTGGTACAGTGAGAGAGATTTTAGGGGCAAAGGACAGCCTGGCTTCTTCACACTGCTTTGAGAATTGGTGTCTGCTCTTCTAGGCCTGTAGAGGGAAATGAGGCAGCTTCCCCCAAAGTGAGAAGCCCCTCTGGGCAAGTATACAGGAACTAAGAGGGAGGGAACATGGGTAAAAGAGAGACAGGGCAGCAGAGGGAGGGAGCATGAAAGGATCTCTGGAAGGGAGTGTCCGGGAAGGGGGCAGGTTTGGATAATAAGACCAAGGGCTCAGATGAAATTTCTAAAGATGGAATGCCAGTGTTCAGGGCTGCTGCTGGGAGCACAATCCACCAGCTATCTTCAGCAAACACAGTTGAGGGCAGGCTTAGGGGCTGCTGGTAGGTCATCAGGAGCAGTGGGGTGCTCTGTACCTGGGTGCTAGACAGAGTCCTGGAGTGTTTTTCTGAAGGGCAGAGCTCCCCAAAAGGAGAAGGAGGCAGGCCATGGAGAGATCAACCTTGGAACTGGTTATGACAGTAACACTCTCAGGAAATTGCCTCTGTGAGTGCTGATGGGAGTGCCCGGCCATGAAAGGGGGCCACAGCAGTTCACAGCTGAGTCCTACTCCCCAGGGAGGGAGGGGAGCCATTTCCCTTCTGCCTGAAAGTCTTCCTGGAAGGAACAGGCTGACTCAGAAGCTCACTTCCCTTCTGTCCACTGCAGGAATGTGAGGAATGCTGTGGCGAATACGGAGTATAAGGGAGGGTACTCTAGGGAAAATTGGAAGGATGCTGAGTCTCCATTCCTTGCAAGTGCCAGATGAAGCTGTCTGACAACTCAGTCAAGGCTGCCACTATATTGCACATTCCAAAGGCCGAATTGTTACTGGGCTCACTGAAGTCTTTGTAGCATATGTCCATTGTACCATGTTTGCTGGATCTCCAGGTGACATAGTCCCTTGCCATCTTTTGCTCTGAGATCCCCTTAGGGTTAATAATTTTTTGAGTGACTAGGTAGCAAAGCTGGACATGGTACACTGCCTCCAGAACCTAACCAGAAGTAAATGCCAAGCGTGTTTGGAAGGAAAGTCTTGAAGAACACATGGTGTCTCTCACACCCACTCAATCAGGGTGCATTTGGGTACTCCTGGAGTGTTTAAAATTCTTACCATGGTGAGGTGGCAGAGCTTTCACCTACCCACATTATACCTTTCTACCATATATATATGTATATATATATATATATATACATATATATATGGTACAATGTACTCCACAAATATATACGAGTATTATTTGTCAATTTCATATTTTTTTAAAAGACACTGTTTTCGGTAGAAAAGAATTTAAATATAATTTCTACAAAATTGCTGAACTGGCTGCAGGCTGGGCTTCTGGAAGAACAGTATACCAGGTCAGATCAGAGTAGAGAAAAGGCTGTTCTCCAGTATTGGGGAAGGCTGAAGGTGGGAAGAGGGCTGTCACTTTCTGCTGCCTCAGGGTTCTCTTTCCTATCCAGAGCAAGAAGCTGTAAGTTTCACTGCTAATGAGAGCTTGAGAGCTCACCTGTGAGAATGAGAAGCCCTGCTGGGTTCACAGCCAGCAGAACATGTCCCATCCTGTGAATGTATCTAATTACCAAAATGTAACTTGTATCTAAACTCTAGTTACATTAGTGTTTGTTTAAGTAATTGACCCATAGTAAATATGATGCATATAAAGAGAATAGTGTGGTAATTCTGAGTGACAAGTGGGTCATAATTAATCCAATATAACTAGTATCTCCCTTCTCCTGTATGTCATTTCTATATTAGGCATTTTTTAATCCTTCCATTGTGGTTTTTGTAAAACATAAAACATATCAACCATTCTCTGTCTGTTCTACACAGCAGCAGAGCATTTCAGCTTTGAAGGTTTCTTTCACAAAAGAGATAAGGGCCCGACTGAAAAGAGGCTGTTCTGATCACCCTGTTAGTCACACTAAGCCCTCTTTGAAGAAAAGACACAATGTCTACTTTAACTTATTGCATGGCTTTCTTTGCATGTGATATGAATTAATTCACCCCAGGTGTCAACTTTCTACCACAAGCAGAATACTATGCAAGCTCACTGGCTTTGTCTCCTTCTCTGACCCTGCTTATAGCTTAATTGGAACTACTAATCTGGCTAGGAAGCTAAGAAAATGCACACTAAGCTAGCATTTTTGTCACTCCTTAGTTTAAAATAATTACTCACAGGAGACCAACTTCTTTCCTCTGTGTGTCACATTTGCATAAAGCTCTTTAAAATAAATGTCAAGGGAAACACAAACATTTTTCCAGTTATTATGTTTTGTTAGCATACCTTTAATAAAGACATCCTTCTTCCTATTTCATTGCTGCAAAGTCAGCTATCTGTGGCTCCTGGTTCAGTTATTTATCTCAGAAGTGTTGAAGCAAGTCTTAGCTGAGCTAACCTCTCTATGAGAAGGTGAATTCCAGTGGAGGGGATAGTTTAGGCTTTTCTAACCTATGTCCCAGATCCTGGCACAAGGCTTCCCAAAGAGCAGAGCAATTGATCTGTGTGATATGTTGATGAATGAACCAACGAAAGAAGTTGGTATTCATAGTAACCTCTCAATCAAGTGTCTCTTTACCTTTTGAGTCAGAGCTAGTGAGATGGCTTAACAGGTAGAGGCACTTGCCACCAAGACTAATGACCTGATTTCAATCCCCAGGACCACTGGAGGAAGAGAATCAACTCCAGCAGCCTGTCCTCTGATCCCCATGAATGTCCCATGACATGTGCATGTCCACCTACACATAGGCAAATACACATAAATAAATAAACAAACAAATAAATAAACAAATGTTAAAATATTGGTGAAATTAGAAAAGCAAGTAGCCATTAAGTGTCCACATGGTTGGTCCTCTGTCATCTCCTCAAGGTTAAACTAAAAGCCAACAGTCCACCTAGGAAGTGATGCCCTCGCCCTTCCCTCCTCATGGTTCAAGCTAGAATCCCAGGAGCTAAACTGAACAATCCCTCCCTTTCCCTCAGCCCACCAATCTTCCCAACCACTGCCTGCTCCATTGGCATCTACTGACACTGATCTCCATCCGTCCTGTTCTCCTGTGCGGTGAGGCCAGGTGTCCCCTGGTGTCTGCATCACAGACTCCAACAGTCCCTTTGCCTTCTCTACTGCTGACAACCACATTAATCATTGTTTGCACATCAATACCATTCCATTCCTAAACTCAATTCTCTAAAACTTCTCTACCCTGGCTTGTGAATGTCCATCCACTAGGACCCGTGCCCACCACTCACCTCAATTACTCCATACAAGTGGTCTTTGCCCCTTGCCCTTTTTGAGATCCTTACAGACTGCTATATCGTCAACAGACCAGATGACCCCAGATTTAGAGGCTGCTGCTGCTCCAACACTTTCTTCTTTTTTCTTTTTCAAGTAGACCTTGCTTTTTAAAGGTTTTATGTTTATAGAAAAAAGCAAGTAGAAAGAACAAAGCTATTTTTCCCAGGCATTCCCGTCCCTGTCTATGTGTAGCTCCCCAGAGATACTGACTCCTACATCCACTACTGAGTCTCCCTTGTTTACTAGAGGTGAGTGGTCCACACTGGATTCACTCTTGAGATGTATGTTCCATGTGTTTGCAAAATGTACATGTGTGTATCAGAGTCACAGGAACAGCCGCTCTGCTGCAAAACTCCCCTCTGCTCTGCTGTTCACCCTTCATTCCCTGAAGCCCCCAGAAGCTGCTGACCTCGTTGACGACAGTTCTGATTCTCCCACATGTCACAAATCCCGGAGCATGCAGCCCTCTACATAAACTTCTTTCTTTGATGAATCTGCATTTAAAGCACACACACCTCCCCTTTCCCTTCTCTGGGCCTTTCAATGACTTGGTTGCTTATTTTTCTTTAGTGCTGAATAATATTCCATTGTCAGGACATACTGCTGTTCATTTCTTAGTTCACCTTCTAAAGAATGTCTTGATTTTCCCCCAAGTTTTGGAATTATCAACAAAAGTTGCTCACACTTGCACGTAACCATGTTCCTAAATTTTTAAGCCCTTTGGATCAATTTCAAGGCACACCATTGCTTAAGCTTTCCATTTCTTTTCTCCCTGGGTTGTGATTTTATTCAGATATCAGCTGGAAAACTTCCATTAATTCTGTCACTCATACTTCTGTCAACAACTCTTTCTTGAATGATTGTCATGTGTGAGGAATGATGTCAGCCCTGGGGACAGAACAATAAATTAAGAGAGGGCTTATCCTCCTGGAAGCCCCACTCCTGAAGAGACAGGCAGTGAGCAAACACAAGGGCATGCATGGTCTGCTGGGGATGACAGCTGAGAGGCAGGGAAGGGTGGGAAGAGCTGCATGCTAGGCAGCTCTCCCTCAGGGTGGCCTTGGAGCAGAGGCATAAATGAGGTGAGGTCAGAGGTCAAGAAAAGGAAGAGCAAGGCAAGGGTCTTCAGGAAGAAGGATACATGCTGGGTAGCAGGGAGGGGACCCAGCTGTACTGGGAAGGTAAGGATGGACAGGGATGAGAAGAGTCACTGATGGTCTTCTAATGTTAGCATTTCCTTTCTTAATCCATAGAGGATCTTGTAGACTTACATTTTAAAATGCTTTTATCTTAATATGTGTGGCAAATGCTGGGCACAAGGACAAGTGTGGACACTGCTTGTGGTAAGACACTGTCAGGGCTACACGGGCTGTTACCGAGGTGATATCCTGAGAAGCTGAACATGAGTGTCCACGTGGGAAAGGACAGTAGTATAGGAGGTCTCAGTCTTGGGTACTGTCTGTAACTAACAGGGGCATAGTTAACCTGAGGCATGTCAGGTCTGGGATACCCTGATGGAGAATGAGAATTTATAGCTTGCAAACACTGACCTTATGAGCCCCCTTAGAGATGCTCTTTCAGGGATTCCACACCTTCAAAATTCTTCTAGAAGAATCCCATGAGAAACACGCCTATATCCAGGCTCATGAATGTAGAAAGATGTTTCCTCAAATGGGAGCAAAGACATCAAAGAGCCATTATGTGAGGAACGTTGAATGGAATCCATCAGCCCGTGGTTTAGGGACCACAGAATGGTGATGTGTATGGAGTCTGTCTCACAACAAGGTCAGCTTAGAGATGTTCTGATTAAGTCAGCAAAGATGTTCCCGTTCACGATGAGATGCAGGGATCACAATCAGGGGGCCCCCCTGTGGGAGTAGCTGTGTTGTTTCTTGGAATATTCCCAGAGGCAGCTTGCTGTTATCTTAGGGCTGTGAAGATTTTAATTCTACATCGTGTATGGCAGGAGTTATGTATACGATGACTCCATTCACTGGAAACACAGAAGACCTAGATAAGTAGACAGACAGGACAGAGAGGCAAGACCTAAACATGGCTTGGCTAGTTAAGAAAGGCCCTTGGCCTAGCCAGACTTCTTACGGAGAGAGGTGGGATTGGACATACGGGTTAAAGATCAATTTGAGCATGTTTGAGAATGGTGGTGAACCATCTGTGACCCTGGCCTGGGGGATGATGACACCATGCACAGGAAGAGTCCTGGTGTGGTCAGAAAGAGAGTGCCCAACAATGCCACCTCCTGGTCATGCTATCTAACATAACAGCTACCCACACTCCCAAGGGTTTGCAACTGACTTGATGGGTCTAACCATCTCTGGCGAGTTTAGAGAGAAGAGCCCCCAGTTTAATTTGCACCACACTTTACAGGTTGCACAGCTAGTCATTGTGCCAGAAAGAACTATACAAATGTTGGTGGCATGGGTATTTTGAGGTAGGAGAAGTAAGCCTGGCTGTCAGAGAGACTGTAAGAAGTTGGCAAGATGAGACAAGCATCTGTTGGGAAGATTTCTGGCCCCTCTCCTGCTCACTCAGTTTCCCACGTGCAAACAGAGCCCAGCACAGTTTCCATTCAGTAACATCTGCTATAGTGCTGGAGTCACAAGCAAGGAGAGGGGATGAAGGGTGGGCTCTGGGCCCAGGAAGACAGGTGCTCTGGGCAGCACATCCTCACTCAGGTACCATTACAGCAGCATGGGCAAGTACCAGAGATTCCAGAAGGCTGTCTCAGGTGTGTACGGGGAAAGACAGGTAGAAAGGATGGTATTAAGAGAGGCAGTAAACTTCAGAGTCATGATAACATCTCATCCAAGTATGGAAGAGGTTGGAGTTGGGGGCAGACTAAAAGGGGAGTAGATGAAAAGTCCCACATGTGCTTGGGGTGCCCCGTGGGGCCTGCTAGAAAGCCTGCTGTGTATGAAGCATGGTGCTGGTATCCAGGAGATAGTTGAGAATCAGGAAGCAAGTCTGACACAAGATGGAACTACCTGTCCCTGTGCTTAAGCTGAAGTCCTACCCCTGCCACTTCCTCTCTGTGACTCACAGGACCAGCCACTTATTGACTCTGACACCCAAGTACTATCTGTAAATCAGCAGGGGCCTTGTTTGAGCTGTTAGAACAATTCAAGTCATCTGTTCATTCAACCACCTGCCCACTGCTGCTGCTCTAAGTGATGATAAAGAACATGACTATGATGCTTACCTACTCTCATGCTTACCTACTTTGAATATTTTGTATTTGTTTCAGGTAATGTGGTCCAGAGACCATGGGGGAGATATCTCCGGTGCAAGCCTGGAGGCCCTGAGCTGGTCACGTCTGGACTGAGGGTAGGCAGTCACACAAGCTTTGCAGAACGATAGCAAGCATACACAGAAAGTCTGGCTTGGAGCAGACCCACCAGATGGAAGTCTGGTTTTGTTTCTGCTGTAGAAGAACCTGGAAGCTGACCAGTCTGTGTCTCAGGCAGGGCTCACAGTTGGGTGGTGAAAGAGTGAGCAAGAAGGGCACAGCAGGGAGGCATGCTTACCTTCCTGGGAGCCTAGGATTGTGGTGAGGGGGTGACAGTGGTGGCTATGGAGGAAGATATGGCTAGCTGTGGAAGTAGCACCAGCAGGATTCAAAGAGAAGGGTTTAGGGAGGTGTAGAGGTGCAAAGAGAAGGATCCAGAGGATCTGGCACACCATTTTATGGAAATGACCAGAGGAGACAAACCAGTGCCTGGGGAGGCCTCAGAGGAAGGGCATCAAACAGACCTTTGAGAGCTGGCAGAGTTCCCACCTGGGATGGCAAGGAGTGCCCTGCACACCCCAGCCAGGCCTTCAGAGTGGCCACCACACACCCCAGCCTGGCCCTGAGTGGCCACCACACACCCCAGCCTGGCCCTCAGAGTGGCCACCACACACCCCAGCCTGGCCCTCAGAGTGGCCACTTAGAGTGAATCATGGGGAAGGGTTAGAGCCTGGTGTTACCAGAGTGGCCACCACACACCCCAGCCTGGCCCTCAGAGTGGCCACAACACACCCCAGCCTGGCCCTCAGAGTGGCCACAACACACCCCAGCCTGGCCCTCAGAGTGGCCACACACACCCCAGCCTGGCCCTCAGAGTGGCCACAACACACCCCAGCCTGGCCCTCAGAGTGGCCACAACACACCCCAGCCTGGCCCTCAGAGTGGCCACAACACACCCCAGCCTGGCCCTCAGAGTGGCCACAACACACCCCAGCCTGGCCCTCAGAGTGGCCACAACACACCCCAGCCTGGCCCTCAGAGTGGCCACAACACACCCCAGCCTGGCCCTCAGAGTGGCCACAACACACCCCAGCCTGGCCCTCAGAGTGGCCACAGCACACCCCAGCCTGGCCCTTGGAGTGGCCACTTAGAGTGGATCGTGGGGAAGGGTAAGAGCCTGGTGTTAGCAAGAGTCGTGTCTTACGGGCACTGAAGGGAAGTGAGATGGACACACATGACACTTGTTTTACCCAAGGGAGAGCAAACTCAATGCCACTGCATCAATCATGGATGTGAGATCATTTCCATGAGATTTCACTGGGATCTCTCTTAGCTTCCATCTCAGGCATGGGCCTTGGCTATTACCACCCCTTTGAGAAAACACAAAGTCCCTTCAGTTTGCTGGTCGGGCCTGTTTCTCTTATCTTCCAGTTAAAACTTCTCCCAGCCAGGGAATTCCAATCTGCCCTTTGAGGGTCTAGCCAGGGTGAGGGTACAGCAAGAAGGCTTGCCTTTACTCCGGTGGGATCTGGTATTCTCCAGCTGGCTCTGCTATCCCTCCAGGACTGGACAGGGAGAAGAGGAACCCATGGAAACACTGTCTACGGCACTTGACTCCTTCAGGTGTGACATGGATTTCTGAGGTGCTTCAACCCAATCCAAGGCCAGAATGTCCTTCCTGTCGTGGCTCCACAAGGGCCATGAGACCCTGAGAACCCTGCAACTCTCCCTTGTGACTGTCCTTTCATAGTCTACATTAGGATCAGTCTGAAGCCCCAAAGCACCCCATGAGTGATCAAAGATAAAGCAAAACAGGACCATAAAGATGCACATGGTGCCATTGCGGGAACCTGCAAAGGAAGAAGGCAGCTCAGCAGTTTGCAAGAGGAGCCCTTAGGCTTGGGCTTTGACTTTTTAAAAATACTATTTGGTGGTGTTGGATGACTGTGCTCTCCCCTGGGGGGGGGGGGGTCCCACTCTCTGCATTCCTTTGAGCAGGGGTAAGGCCTCTTGGGCTTTCCCCAGTCACGTTGCATGCTCATTGGGATCATTCTTATACAGATCATGTTTAGGCAGCCATGTTGTTAAGACTCCATGGGTGCAGCCTCTCTGGCATTTCTAGAAGACACAATCTCACAACAAACTCCCTGGTCCATTGGCTTTCACAATCTTCCCGCGCCCTCACCCGCTATGAGTCTTAGGTAAGAGAACTGATTGTTTGTAGATGTATCAGTCCGGACCTCACTCCGCAACTCTTTGTTTTGATTGGTTGTGGTTTTCTGCAATGGTTTCTGTCTGTTGCAAAAAGACATTTCTTTGATGAAGGATGAAGACTATACTTACCTGTAGGTATAAGGATGGATGTTTAGATTGTTGTTAGAAATTATGCTGGTTTAGTAAAGTTGCAGATGTTTTCCTCCCAGAGCTATGACTTCACCATCTCTGAATTGTTTACTAGGTTTCCTGTACTAGATATGGTTTCCGTCTTGTTGAGAAAGTCATGAGTCCAATTAGAAAGCTACTGGTTACAGCCAAGGAATGCACGCCACTACTGCTCTCTTAGTGTTATCAAGCTATTTATTGTTGTGGTTCGTCAGCATCACAGCTGGGGAGGACTCTGGGAGCAGAGGTTTTGACTTCTGAAGGGACCTGAGGTGCTGCTGCTGGGGTCTCTGCTTAGGGTGGCATGACTCATGGAACTGGGAACCAGTCTCACATCATCAAAAGGCAATAGTATGGAACTGGTTCTGTAAGAGACACAGCATGGGGATACAGATGCTTCTGCGTGAGGAATGCCCACTGCCATGGTGCAAAAACAAGGACTCAGGCACAGAAACGAAGCCGACTGGGGCAGGAGGTCAACTCTGTCACTTTGAGGTATGTTGCTTCAGCCACATAGCACTCCTTCAAGCATCCTGTGCCTGACGACAAGGAAAGGGTTAGGTTGACACAGCTTATCTTTTGGTTCAGAGACAGTTATCTCTCCTTCAGTTAGTAGAAGTGACAAAGGGTAAAAGAGGATCATTCTACTAATGGGAAGCCAGGAGAATGGAATGATATCACAGGTCAGAAGCAAGGAGCTGGGAAGCTGCCTTGATGTCCAGGAAAAATGGAAACGAGTTTTGGTAAGCTGATGGAATCATGGGCTGCAGGTGCCCTGGGGCCACAGGAGAAAGTCAGAGCTCCAGACAGCTGTGGTTCTGGGGACAGTGAACACAGGAGCAGTTTGACTTCCAGCTTCCCCCTAAGGAGGTGTAGACCCTGCCCTGGCCCTGTATGTGCTGCAGATGCCTGCTGGCCCTATTCCCTACCTCTTGTTGTTCTCTTGGGACTACACCAAGACCCAAGCACACTGAATCTTGCTCTCAGTGCCCCAGTATTGTGAAAATGTAGCTCACCACACGTGTGTGTAACAGCTTCCCACAGGCACTAATGCCTCCAATCAAGGTTCCCTAATCAATCAGCCCATAGCTATCTGAGAACCAGTCTAGGTGACATGCTCACCTCTGAGTGCATCATCTGGTGGCCCTCCCTGACCACAGGTAAAGAGAGATGTTTTCCTCCCTTTCATATTCTCTTCTCAAGGGCACTCATGTTAGCCTGTGTCTCCTCCAGGCCTGCCTTCCTCCCGTGTGACAAGGTATTACAACCACCAGGTATGCAAAAGGCAGGCACAATGGGCCTGCACCTGTCAGAGGACAGCAGCACGGGAGCCCTCCTCATTTCTGCTTTCACATCTGTCAGTTTTGCATTCTGTCTAGGCCATGGCTGATTTAAAAGGGGGGCAGCCTTGATTTTCTTTGAGTACAGGAAACATTCCCAGAGCATTGCTTATCCTCTGGCTTTACCCATCCTGAGGGGTAGAGCTGAGGCTGGGAGCAAATCACTGTTCCCTAGGGACACCAGCAGCCCACTGTCCAGACAGAAGTATTCTGGAAACTGGAGCAAAAGCCCTTAGGACCAGGAAGAATGAACTGACAGGCAAAGGGTAAGGTCACTCTTGCAGAACCTACCTTTGTAGAAGTTCCCAAATGCCATCCTCCACTCCTCCAAGGAGCTCCTGGAGGCTACTGGAAGGAGGCCATTCCTAAAACACTCACAGGGAAAGATGGCCACCTGGTGGCCAGGTCCTAACATTACATCTCAGAATTCACATCAGAGCACATCACAGAAGTGCATGCTTAAGGAGTGGTTGAGGGATTTAAAGTTAGTAATTCAGCCCACTTTTGGGTAGTTGATCACACAAAAGCTACCTTTTTTCCTTGTGCATATGCATCGGCGTGCACACACACCTGTGTGAGAGTGCAGGTGAAGGCCGAGAAAACCCTCAAGTCTCCTTCTTCAGGCGTCCCCACCTTGGTTTTGGAGACAGTTTCCCTCACTGGCCTAGAAATCACCACATAGGCTATCCTGGCTGGATGAGAGCCTCAGGGATCTGCCTGTCCCTGCCTCCCCAGGATGGAGGTCATAAGCATGTGTGGCTTTTGTTTGTTTGTCTTTTAAATGTGGGCTCTGGGAATCAAACTCAGGTCCTCCTGCCTGTGCATTGTGCAGTGAGCATTCTGTTGACTGAGCCCTCGAAGCCCAAGAACATATCTTCTATAAAGTGATATATAATGACTTCAAATAACAAACAGCTTCCCATGGTGAGTTTTCCTTGATTTCTGAACCTAATCTGTTAGCCACCTTAGCAAAGGTATGCCACTCAGTTAAGTATCCAGTTGCCTACTAATTATGTCAACTTCCAAAGCTTCACCTCCTAGAAACTACAGGTATCTTGAGGTAGTGAAGGCGTGGAGTGAGAATGCAGGGCTTTAGGTAGATTCTCTAAATAGCTGGTAGATGTTGATATCACAAAAAAAAATAATCCCCAAAGACTGTGGCTGGAATTCAGGCACCCTGTCATGGCTAAGGGCACTCTGACAGAAAAGCAGAGCTCTTCTTGAAAGTCCAACAGCAAATTATCCCTACCCCTGTGTGTGTGTGTGTGTGTGTGTGTGTGTGTGTGTGTGTGTGTGTGTATGCATATCTATGTACCCATGGGGGCTCATGTGTAAAAGATAGACTTTGACCTTAGATCTCTTCCTTCAGTTCTCTCTAGCTTCATTTTGGGTCTCCCACAGCACCAGAAGTTTCTGGATTCCACTAGACTAGCTGTCAGCATGCCCAGGGATACTTTAGTCTCTTCCTTCCTATGTATGCTGCTGCATCTTGCTTTTCATTTGAGGTCAGAACTCATGCCATGTCCCCAGCCATGTCCTTAGCTTAGGAGATGTGTTTTTCAAAATGCTCTCGTTTCTTCCTATGAATAAGCTGAGATGTGTCTTAGGCTGTTTTGTGTGACTAATACTATATAGCAGTAGCTGGGTGAGTTTTGAAAAGAGGTTTATCTTGTTTATGGTTCTGGAAGTCTAAGCCCAGGTAAAGGCCTTCTTGTAGAGTCTCAAGGCTGCCATTGAGTGGCATCACTGAGCAGGAAGAAGGTGTCTTCTCTGGTCTATCTCTCTCCCGCAGCCACAAAAGTTCATCATAAGGGCTCCACCCTGATGGCTGTAGCTGATAGCTACTGTCAGTCTGCACAGAAGACCAGGAGACACGTTCATAGATGCAATCCATGCCAGACCTCGGCAAAGGGAACCACCTGTCATGGCAAGTGCCATACTGGATAGTGAAACCTGATCCCTGATCTCAGTAGTTTTTATTGATCCAGAAGCTCCTCAGGTGGTATCAATACTCTGTCCTCTCACCCAAAGACCTATTTGCATAATGACACCCAAAGACCTATTTGCATAATGAAGGAAACCTGTAGCTTGGTCTCCTCCCAAAATCCTTTAGCAGTTGAGCTGTGTCACCTTTATGGTGGGGGAGCTCAAGGCCTAAGAGGAGTGTTCTCTTCTTTTTGCCAGAGACTGTGGGAAAGGGGCTATAAGAATTCCTCCACAGCAACTTTGCTCTTCCACAATGGTTCTGCCAGAGAGGAGTGAGCAAGTGCAAATCATGAGGAAGCAGTCCTCTTAATCACAATTTTACACAAACCCAACACCTGTAGATATTACAAACTCCCAAGGCTTAGGCGGCCCTTCCCCCAACAATGTACAAAAACATTATAAACATAACTAGAAATAAACTTCTCCAACAGATGGCCATGTCTAATCTTAGGCATTTCTCTAAGTCTTTAAATACTGACATCTGAACACTGCAGCTGCTGTGGGGTGTTTTGCCTGCTGAATGCAGGAAACTAAATCCAAGGTGCCCTGGGGAGTGAGGCCAAGAGCAAGCTCTGCTTGGTCACTGAAATGATCCTGCCCCAGAAGATTTTTGTGCCTACAAGGCACACAGCTCCTCAGCATGACCAGCCCCTTTGCTGGCTGCTTATTCCTCATGAAGTCCCTCAACACACGTTTAACCTTTTCACTCCTTTCCTGCCCAGGCTGCAGGTATTCATTTAGGTCAACTCTTTCCAATTTATCACTTTTGCTCCAGAATCTGACTGTAATCTAACTAAAAGTAGCCAATATGACCCACGGCACAGCTTAAATGCTTTGTTTTGCAATCTCCTGTGGCAAATGAGCTAGTGAATCACTTTCTACTAGCTTCAGGACATAGGTCCAATCAGCATGTTTCTTGTGATGTTGTAACAAGGATGTTGTAACGAGGGTGAGGATGACTTTTCCCCCATTCCCAGTAGGTTCCTCCTTCCCACCTGAGAGTAGTTCCTTGCTCTTGTCTCACCAGGAACATTCCCAAAGGTCACTTAGGACATACTAGGTGACTGTTTCCCCAAATATCTTCCAGCCTCAGACTTTCACTCAATGGCAAGGTCACTTGTGAATTGTCAGGCACTTGCTACTAGCAATGCTTTCCACACCGGGTCCAAATGTTGTCTAAGTCTGCTTGTTGTTACTCTTAACACAATGTCACAGTCTGGGTGATTTTAAGGAGACATTGATTTGGGTTCACTGATTCAAGGCTCAGAGAGGACACCTGGCAAGGACACTGAAAGGCAAGAAACGGGGAGTGCACCTTGTGTCTCCTTAGATCACCCCCTCTTCTAAAGTTACTGTACTATATCAAGGAGCTCCATATTGATTACCTTATCCAACCCTACTGGTCTCCGCATGTTTCTACCTCTACACTCTCATCTAGTGTTGAATATTCCTATTGTCCTAATAATAAGCAAAGAGAATTTACAAAAGAAATTACAGCACACTTGGGAGAGGACAAACCATAGCAAGATGCATTTATCTGTCTTCCAAGATGGATAGAGTGAATGCATCAACGAATGACAAATACTTGATTCCTGCACAGTGAATCGGTCATTTTTTAAGTCATACAATTGAGAATGGGATATTTGAAAAATTAGTTGAAACTAAAAAGGAAAAAGTGAAATGAGTGCTAACTTAGGATTGCAGAAATAAAACAGGGAGCCTGGAAGGCCAAGTGGGACTTCCTCACCCAGAGGTAGAAGGCAGAGTGTTTCAGAAAAGAGGCAAGCATAGGAAGTGTGTTGTGGCAGGAGGGCAGCACTGACCTTTGCAGGACCCTGTGATGGCATGCTGCAGTTTTTGCCAGAATGTAGAGAGAGAGGATGCTTATCTTCTCTGCTAAGGCAATTTACAATAAAAAAAATAAGCCCATCTATTTGGGAAACAAAATTATTGTGAAGATAAATTTGTACAGGTCAGAAGTGAAAGCCCAGCAGCTGTCAGGGTTCCCAAGTCCTTCTAATGAATGACATGGTGTGCATTCCAAGGCACAGCTCCTTTCTGTGTCTATTCACTTTCCTTCTCTAACTGCCCAAGGAAGAAAGAAGGTATTCTAGAGAGGCAGCAGTGCCTCACCCCCATCCCCACTGTCAGACCATTGAAACCACCATCCCCAAGAAATTGGAGTTTCCATAGCAATCTCAGGTGAGAACCACAGAAGAAAACGGCTGAGGCCAAGGGCCAAGCAGAGGGGAGCCTGTATCTAGAAAAAGAGATTTCCTCACAGTTTCAACAGCTTTTCAGATTGCCTTGCAGCACCAGCTGGGGCCAACACAGGACAGATAAAAGATAGGAAGGACCACAGCCTGACCAATTTAGTTATCCTGCCCTCTACTTAAACCTAAACCCATGTCATGATTCTGAGGTGGACTTGGACTTTTTCTTCCTAATATGACTACTTTTGATACATGTGCTTTTCGCTAGTGTGTCCCTTAGTTGGCCTGTTTAATGGGTGGCTAAGCCTCGCTTGTTGGTTACCAGGAATTGGCTGTGACCCTAAACCATATTCCTCTTGTAAACTTATTCTGTTCACCAGCTTCCGAGGAGAACCTGCACCTCTCTGCAGACTGTGTCACCTCATGGGCCTGTCTTGCTTGTGTGAAAACAAAAATGACAAGACATTCAGCCGCCTCTGGGTATCTGCTCCTTCATCCTTCATCGTCAATGAGAGAGGGTGTCTGAATGTTTTCAGTTGCACTTTGCACCCGAGAGTTAGGGCAGGACAAGATCTTGATGCTCACTTAATACATGCAACATTGTTATTGAAATCTCAGAAACTGGAACTTTGTAACCAGAGATGAGGAACGGGTAGACGCTTCCCAGTAGATACTGGTGGCAACAAAGTTTCTGAGGGCAGAGAATACAATGTTGCGCGGTCAGCGAGAGTTCAAGCCCTGAATTCAAGCCGCTTTTAAGACTGAATGAGAATTTCTTCCTTTCCATAATCATGACGGTGGCAGGGAAACAGCCCATAAGTGTCTGGGTTGGCTGTGTGCAAACAAGTCCCACGCATTGGGTGAAGAACTCTTCGCCTAGGGAAGGAGGAGGATGGGGCACTGGAGGTTGGCCTAGGAGGCTCTCCGTCCCCGCCTGCCGCGAGGCATTCCGGGAATTGTAGTCCTCCCTCCGACCCCTGACGGCTTAGGGGGCAAACAGTGGTGCTCCGGTGATTACTCTCGCACATTCCTAGCCAAGACGAGGGTCCTTCCTCGGCAGACGTCGCGCTCATGGCGTCACAGCATTCCCGGCCCTCAGAGGCTAAGGAAACTTAGGTGTCTACTCGGAGCCTGTAATGCGGCAGGGTTACAGAGAAGGCTGACAATCCCGAAAGGCAGGTCCTGTCTCATATCCAGCCCTCTTATGACGCGTCCCGACTCTGCCTTTGCGAGGCCCCGCTCCGGGCCGGTTTTCTGCACAGGCGGTACCTCGGGCAGCTTCCGACGGGACGGGGCTGGGTGGGGCGGGGTCCTGGGGTGCTGTGGTCGCGCTCGGGCCCTGCGGGCAGTGCCTCTCCCAGTGCTTTGGGCAGCTAGGCTGGTCGGAGTCTTAGGCCGGCTCCACGGGGACCTCGGTGCACGCATGGACCTGCCCGCGCCCGGCGGGAAGCGGCCAGGATGGCGGTGGCCCGGGCGGCGGAGCAGGGCCGAGGCTGCGGGCCCCTGAGCGCGCACCCTGCAGGCCGGGCCGCAGCACCATGATGCCCGGCGAGACGCACCCGGCGGCGCCCGGGCCCGCGGACCTCGCGCGGTGTCAGGGCTGCGCCTCCCTGCAGCAGGTGCGAGGATCCTGGCCGACCTTTTTGCGCCGTCTTGGGTGCGGGTGCCCGGGCTTTGTTCAGTCCCGGACTCCTGAATTGGTTTACCTGGTGCGATGCTGGTGGCGGGCAGAGCGAGCGTGCTCTGCAGGCCCCCTCCCCGTCTGCCCAGGCTCGGGGTTTGCAGGGCCGAGTTGAATTGGTGGGTGACGCTGTCTTGAGTGCCGAGGCAATCTTTATCTCGGGGGTGGAGCTCTTTTCGCTGATCTATTTATTTGTTGCTTGAATTGGGATGTATATATATATTGCGTGTCGAGTTCACTGGTCTTGAATTGGTACCCGCATTTTTGCTCATGCTATATATGAATGTACCACCAAGCTTAGCTTTTGTTAAGTAATATGTTAGTTGTCTGATTAAAGTATTCCATTAAGGATATGTACGTCTCGGTAGTTTTTAACAGTGGCATGCTCTGTCCTCAACTATGAATCGATGCAGATGGGCTGTGGGTCTTACTGATGTAGTGGAAATAGTCCCAGAACACTTGTAGAGTCGCATATGGCTTTCTGTTCTTCCCCGTTTAAGTACTGTCAGTAGCAAACGGAACTCCTCTTTGCCTCATTCACCTCATTCCTTTTCCCCCTCGTGTTCTGGGCACTGCTCACTTTCTGGTGAACCAGATGGACACGAGTAAGATGAACGCGTGCAAGTACAACTTGACAGGATTTTAGATACTGGGAAAAAAATAACGGAAGATGTCAGTGTATCTGGGTAAGGTGTTTTTGAGGCTGTGACAGATGTGAACGTTGAGAGCAGCTTTGGCTAGATTTTAACCCATGGGACTGTTTCTGTGGTAAGTAGGAGCTGCGCGTATTTGATGTTTAATGAGCAAAGCCCGTGGAAGCCTCATGATTGGTGAGCTTAGATCAGAAAGGATGCAGACTAGGTAGCCATTCATAGAAGCTTGATTTTTATTGTAAAGTGCGGTGTCTCTGAGCTGATTTATATATTCTAGCTGTTTGGAAAATAGGAGATGGTATGCTGGCACTCTTGTATAAAGAAAATAGAGAGTTGAGCGGTGGAGGCACACGCCTTTAATCTCAGCGCCAGCAGGGGTGGGTTGGGGTGGAGTTGGGGGTTGTAGAGGCATGAGTTTAAGGCCAGTCTGGTCTACAGAGCTAGCTCCAAGACATCCGCCAGGGCTACACAAAGAAACCATGTCTTGAAAACAAACAGCCTGGTCTACAGAACTAGTTCCAGGACAGCCAGGGCTACACAAAGAAACCCTGTCTTGAAACACACAAAAAAGGAAAAAAAGAAAAGAAAGAAAAAAAAAATGGAGAGTCAAGTCATAGTGTAGCTAGGCCACATTGTGGGAGTATCTTAAAATACTCCCATCCCATCTCAAGATTCTGAATAGCGTGCTCCTGCATCTTTAACAGAGGCCACATGTGTTCTTTGATCCTGTTCATCCATTCAAAAAAAATTTGATCCCCTGCTGGTTTATAACAGTGTAAGAAGAGGAAAGTTATGTTAGAAGTAATGCATTAGTAACAAATAGAGTCAGAAACAGGAGAGAAGAGGAGATAAGGACCAGGCTGGTAGTTGCTGGGGTTTTGTGGTCTCTGGGTTAATCATATTTGAGCAAAGTGTATGGTTAATGAGTTCTGTTGATTTCTTTAGAGACAAACCCTAGTGGACTCCTCAAGGCTTGGAATTGATGCTTTCCTGGTGTGCTTGGGAAGAACAAGAAGATCAATAAGACCAGGGTAGACTGGGTGTTCAGAGTTTGTGGAGGTCAGAACAGTAAGAAGAGCCTTGGCTGTGTGAGCCTCAAACACCTCAGTATGGGCTTGGGCTTCCCTGAAGGAGGTGGTGATCACGTCACTGCAGGTTTTTGCCCAGAGCAGCTGTGCGAACTATGCTTCACAGCCCCAGTAGAGCTGTCTCCACACACTGCCCACCAGAAGTCCCTGCCCTGTTCAGTCCCCAGTGACAATGAGCCCTTCTGGTTGCTTAGGCCAGAAACCAAGACCATCTTGGTGTCGCCCTTGTCTTGACAGCCAACATGCAGTCCATTCACTGGTTCTCTTGACCCCCACCATCCTTAATTTCTTACCACCTTCATTGTGGAAGGATTTTAACCTAGCTCCTAGAAGCCACTGCTTTTGCTTCCCAAGGGCATTTCTCTTTCCTTCCCTTCAAGACACACTTCTACTGTTGGTTCCCAGAACAGCAACTTGAAGAATTCCTTCAGATCTCTATAAGCCTGGTGTATAAATTTCTTTCTTAATGATCAGGATCATAAATTACAGTGCTTTGGGGACTTGTTCACACCTGCTCAGTTGCCACTGACATGTGAAAGCAGCCATAGACGAGAGTAAAAAAAAATCCATAGCTGTGCTTCTAACAAGGGGAGGGCCTTAGCTCTGGAAGAGGCTTTTCAGGGCAATGCCGTTCCATCTCTGGAATACTCTTTCCTTTGCAACGCGAGTCTGGGAAGATGGGTCCCTAACCAATGATAGAACATCCCAAAGAGGCACTATACTTCTGTCCTGTATGTTGAGAGATGAAAGATTTTGTTTGTTAGCACCACCAAAGCAAAGTGCACACTAAAAGCAACAGGTGGAAGGCACAGGGTGAACTTGGAGCTGGGCTTGGCTACTGGTGAATTATCTCACTTATGTGAGCTAGTGGTAGCATTACAACACAGGCACTCATCAAAGCTCTAGGGTAGTGGTTCTCAACCTCCCTAATGCTATGACCAGTCATGTTGTGACCCAACCATTAAATTATTTTTGTTGCTACTTCATAACTGTAATTTTACTACTGAGCGATGTCTTGGTTCCTAAGGTCATTGGGAATGTTTTCTGATGGTCGTGACCCACAAGTCGAGAACAGCTGCTCTGTGTCATGATAGCACAAAAGGTGCTGAGTGTGAAAAGTAGAACAGGGTGAATAAAGTCTGTTGGGATGATTCTCATGTCGGGGATGTGGACAGTACCAGGATTTCAGTCTTTGAATAATTGTAAGCTGTCATAGAAGAAAGGAAAGGAAGCTGAGGAGGAAAGGGTATTGAAAATGTGGGGCTAACCTATTAGAATGGCATTAGACTAGAGAGTTTAGCTATTTTCAGCTGTTTGTGAAGTGTCTCTGAAATGTCTTAATGCATTTCTAAGGACGTATGAGCCAGTTTCAAGGTTTCTATGGGCGCTGAGTTCATGGTAAGAATCTTTTGAGGGGGTGGGGGTTGGTAGTACTTTGAGTCACTTAAGCTTTGAAAATCACTGGCATCTGAAGGGAATCCAGCTGCTGGGACTGGCCCCTTGAAGAAGAAAGCATGGAATGGGGACAGATAAGGACAGGTAAGGGTCCCTGGCCTGTTGGGAGGACATCAGTGTTTGCTATATGCTGCTTAAACTTCTGCAGGAGAGAAGCCTTGCAGTTTCAAACCACCGATACTTGTTCCTGCAGAGGATATCCACTCAGTCTTTCCGGAACACAGCGGCACCTGCTTCGACACTGGGCCCTCATTCTGATTTGGAGCCTTAAGGGAGCAGGTCCCTGTCCTGAGCTAAATAACCCTTTGCTTACAGAACATCTTCCTGTTTGTCTGGTTCTTGTTTTCTTTAGAATGGAAGATATAGTTGTTTTTTATCTGCTCCCTCAAAAATGTGTCCAAAGGCAGCTGTGCTTCCTGCATCTTAAGTATTTTTCGATACTTCACAGAGCACTCTTGACCTTTGGATTGTAATAATTTGTTACTATCCTTAGCCCACCATCCATATGTTCTTGAACCTCAACAGTCACAAAAAAGGATGTGAGGCCTGACTCTGATGATGCTTTGTAAACTAGGCAAGCAATAGAGTCGAGAAGCTTTAAGTTAGTGGATTGGTTGTTGGAAGTCTTTTTTGGGGGGGGCGGGGGTAGCATTTCAGACTTTGCACTTTTGTGTTAGAGTTGGTTAACCTATAAAGGCTGCACATACTACCCCAAACAGGAAACTGGTCAGAAGTTTTCACTTAAGGGATCTTCAACATGTAGAGGGACCAGGAGCAGAAAGCACAAATGCCAAGAAAACAGTGGTCAGAGTAATGACACCAGCAGAGTAGCACCCCCCTTTCCCTAATATAGAGCACCCCCTTCCTTACCCAGAACTGCTGAGCAGTGGATCCCACCTGCACACAGGACTGTGGGTCAGAAGCACCCAGAGCCCCCCATACTCAGCTAATCTCACTATTCAGAGAGTTCATTTCCAAGGAGCATGGATGAACCTGGATTGGAGGAGGAGACGATATGTTCAGTTAGGGACATAGTATCCATCGGGTGATGCTACAGTATCTGACTCTTCACACTGATGTGCCCTCAGGTCTTAGAAGTAGTGCGTGCAGGGCTGAAACAGGTAACTTTGAAGGGTGTCCTTTCCCTCTAGCGTGTTATATTTTGCGGTTTTTGAGTTTTGTTTGTTTTGTTTTTTCTCTGTTTTCTCTAAGCTAGAGTTATATGTGGTCAAACTGAGAGAGAACTGTATATGGTGTTCTCTTAAGGTAGCCTGCAACCTTGCCCATATCATCTTTCCAAAAAGACACTATTTTTAATTGCTTACATTACTTCAATTTTTATAATGAGCCTTCCTGTCTTTAGTAAATTTGTTACTTGTTTTCTGTTGAAGACACTTAGTCTCAGTTTCTGACTTCTGTTCTTGGAAGTTGAGAATGGTGCACTCATGTGCCCTCCCTGACCTATGGCTGCCATCCTCTTTATGTGCAGTGGGGTTGGGATTGTGGCCACACATAATTCAGAGCTGAGCTCTAATGTGCATTATTAGTTTTGTGTCCCTTCGTGGTTTCTTGTTTACCTGATTCATACATATTTTTAAAGACAGTATTACGTGACTGGCCTAGGACTGCTTTGGAACTCATTGTGTAGCTGAGTTTAGCTCTTGATCCTCCTGCCACTACCTTCCAGATGCTGGGATTGCAGTCATATACCACCGTGTCTGATTTAGTATTTGGAGTTTAGTTTTATATTTTCTTATTATTGTGACAAACACTTAGCAAAAACAGCTTAAAGAGACATTTGTTTTTGCTCATAGTTTGAGGTGAAACAGTCCATGGGACGGGGGAGATGTAGCAACATGAATATGAGGCATATGCTCACACTGTCAGTTAAGAAGTGAGAGATGAGTACCAGTGCTCAACTTGCTTAGTCTTCGTATTCCCTCTAGGACCCTAGTGCTGCCCACACTCAGAGCAGGTGCTCTGGTGATCTCTCCGGAAATTCCCTCACAGACATACTCTGTGGCATGTCTCCCGGGTACCCCAAATCTAATCAAGATAACATCGATAATAATAGTTACAGCTCTCACTTGTCTCACTAAATTCTTAATGACTATTTGTGCTAGAGATTGCACTGGACTGAACACTTCAAGTGGCTGATCCTGATGGCGTGTCTCCTGTTGTTTCAGTTTCCCTATAAGTGAAGCGTAGAACCAAAGCAGGTAGAGGATAAGTAAGTTTATCCTAAATCAATCAGAGAGGGATTGAGAATTAGTCATGCAGATTCAAATGAATGTGGAGTTAAGGTTTGTTTGCTCTCTCTAGCATGGCACTTGACATTACAGTGTGGCATCTGGAAGTGAGGCAGGGAAGAATCTAGGTGGAGTAACAAAGAACTTGAAGGAAAATGAGAAAAAGAAGAATTTTAGTTTCAGAAAGAATTGAGGAACTCCATTTCCTGTTACCACCTTAGCATAAATACCCTGCAGTGCAGCCTGGCATAGTGGTACATGCCTGCAGTCCCAGTGCCCCCTAGTCCAAGGCAGGAGGAGCTGTCACCTCCAGCCCAGCCTGGACTGCTGAGTGATTACTGCTTTCCTTCCTCCTCCAGAGAGCAGCACCACCTCCCCGTGTCAGTGTTGTCTCCTGCTGACCCAGGCCTCTGTTGTGCTCCGTGCTGTCTCCACCTGCACTCCTGCCACCCTCACTCTTGGCTTGCTCCATGCTCCTGGCAGAACCTGATACATCTTTTCATTTCTCTCCGAGCAAGGATGTCTTAGGGCAGAAGCTTGTGGCGACTTGGCAGATTTCTTGTTTCTTGTACAGAAGTTTGAATTTTCCTTCCAAACTGGAAAGTCTCCCTGTCTATGTCTCCTGCCCTGGTCTCCAGCGAGACTCTTCTAGCATGGAGTGCTTGGAGGGAATTTGTGCTGACTCCACCACTCTGAAATACTGATCTGCTCCATAGGTGGCATCCTGGTGGGATCCACAGGCTTCCTGCTGGGTGGCGGAGGAGCACTTTCCTTCACATAGTGGAAAACCAGGATGGGGCTCCCATGTCTTTCTGTCTTTTCAGTGTGCTTTGTCAGAAAGCTTATCATTGGGCCTTTGGGAGTCTTTCCTCTGACACCAAAATTCGATGTCTTTTTCTTTCTCCCATCTCTGGTTTTGCTTTCTTTTCTGGGATCTTTTGTTGAGTTCTGTGGTCAGAACTTTTGAGTCTATAATTATGCTCTCTTGGTTGTAATTTAGCTGTAACTTCAGTGGTGTGAAATGTGTATAGTTAGTCAGTGATTTATACATCTGGCAGTTGTGTGGTCACCCATAGCCTCATTCTGAGACATTTCCACACCTGCCCTCAGAAGCCTCTCCTGGCCAGCAGGATCCCTACCAAATCCTCAACTATGGGCTTGTTTGTTATGGACAGTTTACATGAATGGAATTAGCATTCCCATCAGCTGTGGTGTATGTGGGGGGGTTTCTAAGTCCCCATCAGCACTGGTTGTCCTTTTCTGTTTTAGCAGTCCTAGTGTTCCTGTGCCTAATATTCTGAGTACTCTCAGCATCCCTTTATAATCACATGGCTCCTCCAGTGTACTGTCATTTTTGGTTATTCAAGACAGGGTTTCTTTGTTGTAACTCTGGCTGCTGGAACTTGCTCTGTAGACCAAGCTGGCCTTGATCTCACGGAGATCTGCCTTGCCTCTGCCTCCTGAGTATTGGGACTAAAGGCATATGCTACCACTACCCAGCATAGTGTATTGTCATTTATGCTATTGTGTTAGTGCCTTTGAGGTTTTCCCCTCTGCTTCCGTTTGCTTCAAGTCACCACTGCTGGCTCTGGTTTCCCTTTTTTAATTCATTGTAACTTAGGTTTGGAAATCTTTGGTTTGTTAAAAGTCAGGGAGGTGGGTATGCTGGCTGCAAATTGAGTGTGTGGGACCTTCTGGACTGGTGTGTGGTAGTGTGGCTCAGTCATTTACTGATGGAAGAGTAACTGCCACCATCACTTGGATCTTACCTCCACCCTCTCTGGAGGATAGAGGACTGAGATGACACACAGGGCCATTCTCAGATTAGTTTGCTCAGGTTACCTCAACACTTGCTTCTGGTCAGCTTGGGTTAGCAACCCTGTCCCAGCGAGTGTGGTCCAGGTAACACCTTGGGATGACAAGGATGGCAGAGGAAAGAATGGAAAGCTGGAGCTGAGATGGAAAGCTTGCATTTTCTTTCACCCATCAGAAGGAGCTCAGCAATCTAGCAGCCTGCTGAGGCTGTGCAGTGTGTGTGGACCAGTTGCTTCCTTGTTGCACTCTGGACTGAGCTGACACAGCCCCTATTCTGCCTTCTCATTTCTGTTTGTCTTTCATCCTTTGTTTGAGCTCTGTGTAAAGACAATTGGTTCCACCAAGGCTTTAGGAGCTTTCAACAAAGGAATGCAAATACAGCTTGTTTCTTATCTGATTGGAATCTGAATTAGATCTCACTAGGTTCTTCTTGTGGGACTGTCCTGATCACATCTACAGAGCTTTCTAAGGAAAGTTATTCTGAGGCAGGGCTAGTACTGGGGAGGTTAGGCTAGTACTTGAGCATACCACTGAGGAGTGGAGCATGCTTCAGCCACCAGCACTGAGCACACCGCTCTTCATGGCTCAATTGGGAAAGGAGTTGGATAGGTTTTGTGAGTTATTTTAACGTTTGTAGGAATGCTAGACCTAGTGCAGAATCAGTACCATTTAAAGAGTGGATGGACAGGGAAGCTGAAGTGGGGGAATTGAACCCATCATGGTGTAAAAATAGAGTTGTCATGTCATGCAGTTGTCTTGGAATTAAGGCTGCACCAGCAGTAGAAGTGTGCTGTTGAAATCCACTACAGGTGACAGATAACAGGAGGGACCCACATATTTAAATGAATGCTAAATATATTTCATAAGGAATACTTTTCACGCATGAACTGTATCAGTATGGATAGAAGTCTCAGCACATGACTGAAGGAGGCAGAACTTACCTGATTTGATTGAAGACAGGGATGCCTGTGACCATGCCTGTTCTAAAATATCAGTTCAGGAAGATGAGAGCGAAGGAAACAAGGACAGTAGCAAAAGGGTAGTACCATTTGGGGCCTCTGGGTGCTACAGTTGTGTATGCAGAATGTCTAAGAGAATCTGTAGGCCCACTGTTGACACTCTTGAGTTTACTTTATGCATTCTATTTTGCATCTATTTGTAAGTGGCATGGTTGTAAAATGAGCAGGCTTATTCAGTCAACAGATAACAAATTAGTAATATTCCTTCAAACATGTAAGACCTGCTTGAGAAACGTAGGAGAAAAAACAAAGATGGCATTCGTGCAAGTGATACAAACTGACATGGTTTTGGGAAAGCATCTAAGCAAGACTCTTACATAGAGGTAGTCACAGCCGTGGGGTTAGAGATGGAAGCATGCCCCTTACTTATATCCTTGCAGTACTTCTATTTGAGTTTGGAATAGTAGGTGAGAAGTGAATATTTGCTATTAAATTGCATTCTCTTAATGCCATAAAGGTGGTACAGATTCCTCATCATGAGTTAATTTCTTCCTGCCGATGCCCTTACCCTCTTGGAATGGTGAGCCAGATTTGCTTATGTTAAGAGATTCTTTGGCTCTTTAAGTGCTCTGACTGCATCAAGGCTATTGTGTTGGCACTAAATGAATGGTGTTGGGTGCCATATAGACGTGTGGAATGTTGGTACTGTGAATGTATCAAACTTTGTGTGTTTCCCTGTGTTTTGACAGTGTAAGGCGGTCATCCTGAGAGTGGTGAACCACCATGCACGACTAGTCTATGTAGGAAGTATGTAGTATATAATGAAAGGTCTAAGTGTTGGCAGCTGAACATGCTGGTGCTGCTGAAGAGTCCATTTGTCACTTTTTGGTATAAGTGTTGGGAATCTGAATGAATAAGAATAAATCTTAGAAGAGTTACAAACATAAATATGAAAGAAAATAGCTAGGCAGTAGTGCTAAGTAGTATAAAATATTTCTCATTCTCATATGAGATCAAACCTGCTAATGTGTTTCTGGAAATACAGCCTCCACATGCACTCAGATACACTCAGCTATGTCGGTATCTAGACACTTCTGGTTGCTGTGTGGGTGTCCTTGACTGCTATGTGCAGCATTTGATGAGAGACCACTTGTTTTTAGTAAAGCATCCCGCTGCAGCTCCCCAGTTCCACAAGGTAGCTCTGCTATCGGCCGGCCGGCAGCAGCGGGGCAGCTCCCAGTGGACAAGATTCTCTGGAGAGTGTTGTCAGTGGACTGAAGCAAGGGGTGGTTACATTTATAGGATAAAGGCAGGGGAGGGTCTTTGGTATCCACGGACGGGAGCATTGATTAAGACAGGGATACTGGAGTAGCCCCATTTGTATATTGGGATGCTTTAGGTATTTCCAGGGCACCAGAGGAATAGACCTTTTATGGGCGGGCTAGTTGTAACTCTAGATAAACAACTCTGCAGAGGGTGCACTGCCTTTGGAAGGGGGTGGTGTTTGCTGTGCTTTGTGGTCTGTCAGAGACTGCAGAGGGGAGGGGCTAGATTCCTGCCAGCTCTTCAGAATGAGAGCTTGGGGTTCTAAGCACCCTCAGACCCACTTAGTTATGTGACAGTTGCACAGCTACTACCTACCAAATACTGTAGTTTACAATACAGCTGCAGCAACAAGTGTTATAACAACAGGTGTGATTGTAGACGTTGACATTGATTTGGGTCCAAAGGCTTTTTATTCTTTGGTTAATTAAATTCCCTGTTCAGAGCTTGGGAGCTCTGGAGCATTTTAGCCTCCATTCTAAAACATTTAAGCCTGGAACTCAAAGGCTTCAGCCTCAGCCTCTGTATAGTCTAGAATATTTAAACCTCCTATGGGTACTGCTGGCTGAGCCACTCTGACTACCTCCTTCTGAACTCAGAGCTGTGCTGAATTCTACTGACTCTTCTGGTTCAACTCAACTCACTGTTCTGACTCCGAGCTGACTGGTTCAAACTAACCTGAGTCAGCTTACTCAGTTTCTGCTGAATTTTTCAGACTCTGGCTGACTCTGCCTGACTCTGGCTGATTCTCTGACTGCCTCATATTGAACTGCTCTCCTCCACTTAAACTGACACACACTTCCAGTCTGATACTGACTTCTTCAGCTGAGCTGTCTCCTATGTTTCTCCCTGAGCTCTCATTGCTCCATACTGATTTTGTCAGCCTCTGCTCCTCAGTCAGACTGCTTCATTGTCTCTGAGTCTTGTTCCCTGATGGCCTGCTTCAGACGGCTCACCTCATGCTGCCTGCTGTAACTGACTCTGAGCTTAGCTGAGAGCCTGATTTTATATTATGAGAGTTGGGTGTGTCCTCACTCTGACTCACTCTGCTAGCTCTTCCTGTGATTAGTCACTTTTGCCTTCACTCTGACTCGTCTCAGAGTTACTTTCTGTATGACACTTACTTTTGAGTTTCTGCTTCCTGTGTCTGCTTCCACACTCTGTTTCTGTCTAGGGATTAAAAGTGTGTATCACCACATCTTTCTGAACACTGGGATTAAAGGTGTATACCAACATTCCTAACATTCTTTCTACAGTTCATCCAGACCACACAGGCTTCTAAATCTGATCCCTTCATATAGATCCCTGGAATATAGACCTTTCCTAGCTTTTACAAAGGCTACAACAGGCTATTAAGGAAACAATGCCCAGAAGTGCCTGGGAATACCTCTCATCCTTGATGAGGGGTAGTGAGAATGTGGGAGATGACTCTGCTAGGAATGGTACTTTCTATACAAACCTGGTGATCTGAACTCCATTGAAGCCATGTGAATGTGGAAGGAGAGAACCAACTCCACAAAGCTATCCTCTGACTTCCATGGACATGCCACAGCACACTCATCTACACATGCACATGTATCTACACACAAATAAATTAGTAAGTAAATGTTAATGAAAATATCTGTGAAACTATGGAGATCACAGTTGAGGCAGAGTCTCAAGCAAGGAAGTCCATTGCTTGCTGTTAGGAAAGACTGAACAGGACCAAATGCCCTTCAGAAGAGAACTGGGACATTGATCCCACTGGGAAAGGTGACAGAAAGCTAAGTCATGTGGGAATTGCAGAGGACCTGCACTTTCCACTTCATTGATTCTAGCATGGGCTTTTGTCTGTTTTTGCTGGTATGTGCATGTAGTTGCAGAGAAGACATAGACATTCTGAGTAGAAACATTACTGTTCCTCTCTGAGCCTCTGCATTGCCTAGATGCCAACCTTTGGGCTAGGAAAGCTGGGTATAGTCCCTGATGCAACCTGTCTATATTAGATGCTGGGAAGCTACTGTGGTATGTTTAAGACAGTGAAGACAGTGCTCTTACTTTTGAAGATTTTGCTGAATGGAAAACTGAAATTTAAAGTAGTCGGCTAAAGAAAAGAAAAATCTGTGTTTTAGTTGTTAGGAATAGTCAGACAGTGTAACTAATAATGCTTTGATCTTCAGTTTCGTAACAGTGATTTGGAGCTAGCTTGTGATTGGTATCTGCAGAGTTATACAGATCCTTACAAGATGACTTTTTAACTTAATCTTTACCCCATTATAATATTTGGTCTCTGTTATGTTATCTTAATTTTTGCTATTTTGATGTATTTTTCTGGCATTTTTTATGTTTCTGCTAAGTAGTAGGCAGTCAGTAAGTTATTACTACCCTCTGACCTCAGTGTGAAGGAGCATCTCAGGCCTCACAGAGGGTGAGGAGCTGGAGCTGCAGAGGAGTCCTGCAATGCACAGTGAGGTTTGCCTGTTTCTGTTCATGTAGTGCTGTAAACCATCTGCTTATATTTATATGTCATTAGACAGTTACATGTAATGAAACATCATAGAAACATAAATAGCTGACTGTAACCTTTTTCTTTCAGAACTTAAACGAGTATGTCGAAGCATTAATTGCCTTGAAACAAAAAATTATTAATACAGAGTAAGTATAACTGCGTGTTGGAAGACTTTTTCCAGTCTGTTCAATTGACTGGAGCGGGTGGCATTGTGGAGCCCCACAGCCGACACAGTGGTGCTGGCTAGGGTGGAACCCCTGAGCCCTTTGCTTTCATGGCTCACAGGCCTTTTGTAGAAAGTGAATTTTTACCAAATTGGATTTAAAAAACTGTTTTCTCTCTAAAAATGTTCTGTATGCTGGGTACCAAATTTCCTCACCCTATTTTATACTACAAGGTAATATTTAATTATTTTTAATATTGATAGACCCATGCATGTTTCAGATTAAATGCTCATACACTTTTGCAGTCCATTGAGGAGTCAAGGTGATGTCAGCCTAGCATGCTTTTGTGTATGGAGCATAAAGAAGAAAGGCCATCTACAGTGATGTGAGCCATAGCTTTCCATGGTGTACTTGTCCAGTGTCACGGGAGACCAATTCTTCTTTTCTCTTTTGCAGTAACCTGCTGACGGAGTATCAGAAGAAATGCGATGATATCCTTTACTTGCTTACCTCTTGATGTCAGCGCTGACTTATGTGTATTAACTCAAATGATTGGGGGGGTTCTTTTTAATAATTGTCTTTCAAAAGGCAGTGTCTGTTGGCCTAATGGGAGCCCTTCTCACAGGCACAACAAACAGCAGGCTTTTAGTGTGACAGCAATGGGTGGGTAATGGGGGACCCTAGGATGAGACAGTCTAGCAGTCTCTCTTGTTTCTGCTATTTGTACTGACTTTCTTAGGTCTGAGGCTTTTTAATGAGTAGGTTTTCTTCATGAGTAGGGAGTGTGGCATCAGTGTGTGGATGCGTCATTGTAGCTGCAGTAGTGCTTGCCGATTGGTGTCTTTGCATCTACTAAAAATCAACTGAGAATGCTGGTATAGTCAGAAAATCTACAAATCATACAAGTAATACAATTTTATATTTGTAAGATGATTCTCAGCTTAGAGTCACCGTTGGCTCAGCAAAGGTCGAGTAAGCTCCTTAGTGTAGTTAACATGGTTAGACGTTTTAGCAGCAAGAAAACCTGGTCCCGCCACATCTCTTTTAATAACATCTGTCTTAAATCTCTCTGAAAAGAGTTTAACATTACTCCCACAAAAATCAGTATTCGTTGACCTTTGGAGATTAGCAGACAGTTGGGCTCTTTTTCAATTCTGGGCAATCCTGCTGTTGCAGAAGTAAGTCCATGGTCTCAGCAGTACTGTGAAGCTATGTAGTTATTTCTGGTACCTGTGGTTCCTGTAGCTTGTGGGATTGCAGAATATTTGAGCTTCTGTTGTCAAATCTGTGTCAGAGTGACTTTAGAGCATGAATTTCACATTGCAGTAAAAGCCATTGGAAATTCCCTCAGGTGATTTATCTGCTGAAATGTAAAACACAGCAAGATGTAGAAGCAGTATTTTCAGTTGAGTATAGGCACTGTCCAGAAATGGTTGTCACCACTGTTGATAGTGAAATACTAATAGACGTATTAAACAGATTCTTAAAGATATAACTAGGTGTCTGTGTATGTCTGTGGACATGAGTGCAGTACCTGTGTTGGCCAGAGAGGGCATTGTAGCCTCTGAAATGAGTTACAGGTGGCTGTGAGCCCCTGCTGCAGTTGCTAATCTGAATTTAGAGACTCTGAAAGTGCAGTATGCTTATTCTTAACCACTAAGCCAGGTCTCTAACCCCAGAACAGTTCTTTTAAATAGATAAAGCTTATGGTTATATTTTGAGCCACAGAGATTTGTTTTGTGATGGACTGTTTGGCTTCTGCTACAGAAACTGATTTTAAAAACACCTTGGCATTAGTCCTAAATATGTTTTACTTAAAGCTTAGAGGTGTAGCTGTCTGACCACTAGGGTGCCAGCATACTAGGCTTAATGTAGCTTCTTTAGTCCGGCCACTTACAGCACCTCTTCGGAACACATCCTCATTAGGTCTCCGCAGCCACTAGTAACGAGGAAGATGAACATGCACTTCTGACCTTGAGAAGAAATGTAGTCCTGAGTGGCTTTGTGAATGCCTAACTTTTGTCTGCTGGACAGTTTGAGAAGTGAAGTCCGGGGGAGCTTGAGGGTTTTTGATGTGTACAGAAATAAAAATATTTACCATCAGTTATATCAGTCTTAATTCTTGTAATTTTAAACAACTATTTATTCAAGACTTTAATAGAGAAATAGATGTTTTGATTTGGGTTCTGTCTTAGTGTTCTATTGCTGTAAAGAGATGCCATGACTTAGGCAACTTTTTTGAGAGAAAGCATTTAACTGGAGGCTTGCTGCCAGTTTCTGAGGTTTTAGTGTGTTATCACAGCAGAGAGTGTGGTGGCATGCAGGCAGGGGCTAGAGTAGTAGCTGAGAGCTACATCTGGACTCTTAGGAAGTACGTGTGTGGGGAGTAACTTGGGCCTAGTGTGAGTGAGCTTTTTAAAACCTCCAAACCCACCCCTAATGATTGACTTCCTCCAACTAGACCACACCTATTCCAGCAAGGCTACACCTCTTAATCCTTCTAATCGTCAAACAGTGCCATTCCTGGTGCTTACGCTTTCAAATAGATGAGCCTAAGGGAGTCATTCTTATTCAAACCACCACAGGTTCATGCAATGGTAGGTAGGGAGTATATAGACTCATACATTGAGAGGTGGATCTGTGCATATTGTATAGCATTTGAATCCAGCCTAGGTGTACATGATTACTGTAAGGCAGATTTTATCTCTGGACATGTCAGAAGGTTTAAAAGTTGGGAGTTTTCTTTAACAAGTTTTACAGCTGCAGTTTGCAAGAAGGTAAGCTGCCTGACTGTTGTAGCTGCTGCTAACACCTGCCTGAATCCTTGGGTGGAGGTGGATGTGACAGCCCAGAGCCCAGGAAACCTGCCTCACATCTGCTCTCTACAAGCAGATTTGCATTGTCCTTTTAAACATCATTCAAATGAATTTACTGCATAGTTTTCAAACTGTCCCCTGTGGTTTGCTTCAGTCACTGTTAATCACATGTGGGTTGAAGCTGGAGTTCTCGATTACTTTTCCCCCCACACAATTATACTGTTCGATGCCACTTACCTCACGTTTATAACAAAATAAAACTATTAAAATTGTAATGATGTTTATGCTTATGATGTTATGTTTATGTAGTATGTTTATGCTGCAGTTATCACTTGGAAGGCAAAATGAACTTATACATCCGATTGCAGGATGCTCTACCACTTAATTGAAACAAATGGGGAGAAGATGAAGGTTGGAAGTGCCAGATGTTTGGCACACTGACCTTAGACAGCTGAGTGTTGGACTAGTTTCTGTTGTTGCTTTTTGATGCAGTTTCATTAAAAACTTTGTTATGCCTAAGAGATAAAAAGCAGTCTGGTCATTAGCGTGAACAGGAAGAATGCATTTAAAGTTAGTGCTTAATAATGCACTCCGGCTATTTCTGCTCAGTGATGCCAATGCCTTGTCCGTTTTCAGAGAGAACAGCACGCTGCATCACCAAGTGGAGCAGATGCTCCAGAAAATCTCCCCTCTGCAGAAATGTCAAGAAGAATTGGGATCCTTAAAAGCAGAACTGGAGGAGAAAAAGGTGCCCAGAGCCGCTTTCCTGTAGAGGGTCATTGTCAGTCATTAGGATTAGCTTCTGCTAATTGAGATTCAGGAACATTTAGGTGTTAGCAAAGGCTGTTAAGTACCAGTGGAAACCCTTCTGCGGCTCTCCTTGGAGAGCACCCTACTCTGGCTTTACAGTGATTCATGGGACTCCTCAGTAGTGTTGAGATGGTTAGGTGTAAGCTGGTATGGTTTTTATGTTCTCTGTAGTAAATCTTTTTTTTTTTTTTTAAATTTAAAAATTCTTGACTTAAGTGGGAAATAACATGCAGGCATTCAGAATTAGTGATAGTGTGTGACAGTGTAGGGAATTGGATTTCCTTAGTGGTGCTAGTCTGACTTCTGCTCTGGTTGAATTCAAATGTCCTTTGAGGACCTCTCATGATGCCCGAGCCAGTTAATATGAATGGCCTTGACAGCTTGCATTGGTGTTTTAGTAGCCATGCTCAGTCCCTGTGGTTTCTCAGGGTCTGAGGTCCACAGAGAGTAGCTTTTATTCACATACCATAAGTTCCTACAGGTGAGTGTTGGTTATTTCTTGTACTTGAGAGATGGAGCCTTGGGAGAAGATGCTTCTGATAGGAAACTGATACTTGGACCTCTTATGGGGCTCACTTCTTCAAAGTCAAGTCCTTTGAAGCAGTCAACTAAAGTGCTGCAAATACTTTCCTATGTAAATTTGAGTGTATCCTTTACAGGAATCCTAGAAATGTGTTCCTGGAGTTTATAGGTAGAAGCATCTGAACGCTATAGCTAGGCGGCTGGCCTGAGAGGAGGTGGAGCCATCTGTGGCTGTTCTCTCTTTTCAGGGAGGATTGCTACTGTCCATTATCCATTTTCCACCTGTTGTGGTTTTAGTAGTGATGTGCAGTTGTCTGGCTTTTTGTGGATATGATGGTATATGTCAGCATTCCTATTTCTCTAGGAATTACAGCTTAACTGCAGTGAAGGCTAAACACCACACCCAATCACAGTATGCAGTCCTTCGTTGTGTAATGTCCATAGTATGCCCTTGAGGAGGTAGGACCCTTGGACTCATCAGACCTCAGTGGTAGACCTTCTTAGTCACTCAGTGCCCAACTCGAAGGAATAAGCCATCCACTCAAATCCTTTGTGAAGATGGTTTGATGAAGTTCTACTCTAGGAGCTCTTAAGGTTAGAGAAATGCCATGTACAGGCCACGTCATGGACACGGTGTCTTCCCAGCCCATAGGACCATCGTGGCAGATGAGTCAGTGCTCATACATTTCCCAGTAACTATTAATTAGTGACTTGTTTTCTGTTTCCTCAGAGTAATAATGTAACATGTACTGAGTCCAGAGTCAGCTTAGATTCTGTTACTATAATTGCTGAGGTGAACACATTAGTTGTTTGGTATTTAAGCCAGTAGTGTTGCAGATTGGAATTGTGTAGCTGTTGCTTGCTTATACTGTCAGCTGTGTCTGTTTGGAATGTAGCCTACTCATGGAGTTGCTGAGTGACTCTGGGCCTTGCTGACGATTCTGGCTGTGTACTCATGGTTAGTGCTACAGGATGCTGCAGGATGAGAATTTAGCTTATGGTAAAACAAATGGGGACTATTGGTCAGTGTCTCTGTGGGGTGATATTTATGTTTGCTGTTTCCTTGTTAAGAGTTCTCTGAAGCTGTATCAGGACACTCACCAGGAATACGCACGTGTGAAAGAAGAATGCTTGAAAAGTGACGCCCAGTAAGTGGGTTTACTGTCGGTCCGGGGCATCCATCTCTGAGATGAGGACATCTGTAAATAGGGCAGTTTTGTTTTCCCCTGTCCTGTCCACTAGTTGTAATTAGTCAGTTGTGCAGACTTAGGCTAGTTTCTCAGTCACAGTTTCCACCACTGTTGTGACTAACAGCGTTAAAGGGCTGCACAGAGGTAGTGAGCATTCTTAGTTCATCGAGGTGTGAGCTGCACCTGTGTCTGTCGAGAAATGCATACAGTCACGGGCCTCCTGTCTTTACACCAGTACTGTAGTGTCTTACTGTAGAGGGGCCTTTGTTACCATTAGTGAAATGGGCTCTTAAAAGCATCTTGCTGATTATGTTGAAGGTTGGTACCTTGGCCACACCACTCACAGAGAACTTGAGGAGCTGTACGTGCCACTGTCTGCTGGGGCTGTGACACCATGGTGTTTCAGAGACCTTTCTGAGCTTCCTACCTGCTTTACTCCCATAAATCTCTTAGAGCAAGGGCAGCCTCTACCTGCTTCCTCCCCTGCTCACTGTATGCTCCTTGTGTGTTGGGTGCTAGATGGCCCAGGAGATCGTTTGGACACAGCCCAAAGATGACACTTACATTGAGATCTCCCCAAGAAAGATCTCAAATGTGTTTGTGGCAAAGACTCAATGTGCTCGTTTTTCAAACAAAAAGTCAGTTTTTTTTTTAACCCAGTTCAGAAATACTGCACGTTAAATGATGTGTTCTTTCTCATGTTTATTCTCCATAAGTTGCTGATAATTTGGTTGACATGTTATACTAGTTGTGAGTGAAAATCTCTTATGTAATTAGGAAACTATGTGTGATGAACTGGTTTTTGTTGTTGTTGGGGTTTTTTTTTTGCCATCCAACTAACAAGGTTTTATTATTAGGAAGAAGAAGCTAGAAGCTAAGGTGAAGAAGCTGGAAGGTAAGTACAGCTGTTGCTAGCGGGCCAGCAGAGCCGTGTCATTGTAGAGACCGTGGTAAGTGAGGCTGGGGAGTGTCAGTGCAGCTGCTGTTAGCGGGCCAGCAGAGCCGGATCACTGTAGAGACTGTGGGGAGTGTCAGTGGGGACATGCGAGGAAGGAGTGTGTGTCCCTCTCCTCTCAGTAGTCAGCTCGGTGTGTGGATATGAGTATGAACTGCCCTTTGCTGTGAACAGGCAGCGCGGAAGGGAACGCAGTGATTCGATTTTGAAAGTTGTAGGTATTTCTTTTTCTTTTTTTTATTCCAATTGAAGTTGATTACTAGGAAAGATTGCTACCTGTATTTTTCTAGTCAGGGTTTGTGTTGCTATGATAAACACTATGACCAAAGCATCTCAGGAAGGGTTCTATATCACAGTCCATTGAGGGAAGCAAGGCAGGATCTCAAACAGGGCAGTAACCTGGAGACAGAGCTGATGCAGAGGCCTTGGAGGCATGCTGTGTACTGGCTTATTCCCCTTGGCTTGCTCACCCTGCTTTCTTATAGCATCCAGGGCCACTAGCTCAGGGGTGGCCCCACCCACAGTAGAGTGGGCCCTCCTCATCACTCACTAAGAAAATAACGTATAGGCTTGACTGCAGCCTGGTTTTTATGGAGGCATTTATTCTGTTGATGTTCCCTCTCAAATGTCTCTAACCTGTGCCAAGTGGATGTTAAGGAACTGCTGTAGAAGCAGATTTCTATGAAGTGCCCCACTGTGGTACTCCCTCATACCCCACTTGTGTTTGGGGCTTGTTCTGAGTCAGCAGAATATGAAAGGGTCCCACTAGGATATGTTAGGTCCTTATATCTTAGCTAATTGTGGTTTCAAAAGTCAGCTGAGTGTGGAATGTCCATTTAGTCTGCAGTCACTCATGGACGGTATCAGGCACAGGCAGCGGACGGGCTGTGCTGTCACTGTCTCTGCCCTGCATAGTGTTCAGGTGTCTGCCTACATGGGCTCCCAGCCTCACAGTGGTTGTGCTCTGCTTCAGAATGAGGTGCTTCCATGTGTAGTATGAACTTAGAAGCTCAAATGTAGTGCACAGGGGCATTTGAAGTATTGTTTGTCCTCAGTTTAGATACGAACTGTACAGACGGTAATACCCATCTCATGAACATTGACCGGCACTAAGCACATGGCTGTGCTCTCAGCCTTGTCTTCCTATATGTAGAGATGCCTGAAAGGATGTATGCAACTTTGAAGACAAACCTTCTGTGAAGTCACATGTAGCCTTTATTTTTAATGTAACAAAAGTACTTTTCCCTGAAATTTTTGGACAAAGTAAAAGTGTTGAGGACAGTCAGACTCAGCAAGAATAGGATTGTCACTGGTGTCTTCTAGGCCCTTGCCTTCCTCTGTATGTGCATGTCTGTGCTGCCGGTTCTGCTTGATTCCACTAGTGTGTGCATTGTTTGGTGCTTTTGAATGAATGATTTGCTCACAGTAAAGGTCTGCATACTGTCCCTGAGCATCTGGAGTCTTGCCTAGAAGGATTAGGAGTTGCTGTGCCTGGTGTGGAAAGATGCTGACAGCTTTAGTAAGTAGGCAGGAACTGTCTGTGACAAGTGTCCAGTGTTAGGAAAGGAGAGAAACTTGCCCTGCTTGCACTTGATGGGGTCACTGACCCTCCCCTTTTTTCTGTTGCTTTGCTGTTAAACATAGAGGCTGCTGTCAAGCAAACTCAGGACTTCAAGCAATTGAGAAATGAAAAGAAAATACTTGAAAAAGAGTTTAAGAAGACACAGGTATTGGGTAAAATGATGCACACACTTTACATCCCAGACTCAGGGCCTCTGTGGACATGGGTACTGGGTAAAAGACGCATACACTTTGCTTCCTGACTCAGGGCCTCTGTGGACACAGATACTGGGTAAAAGATGCATACACTTTCTATTACCTTGCACCGTCTGACTAGCTCCACAGTGTCTGCTTCTGTGCAGCATAAGCAGTCTTGATGTTTCTCTGCCCCCACAGGAAAGGCTTGATGAGTTTTCCAAACAGAAAAATGAGAAGGGTGAGTATTCAGTTAATGCTTCTGTGAAGAGCAAGTTTTAATATGCAGTGTTTATTTTAAACCATTTTATGTGTTTTTAGAGTTGAGACACATTGGAACGCAGATCTCAAGTGACTCTCATGGAAGCATAGATAAAAGTGAGTATACTGACAGTTGTGCTTGGTTCATCCTTTGCTCGTTGTGGCTCACGTGCCTCAACTTAACTATAAAAATATGGCTTTGTCGACACTGTGTTCAAACATTTTGTTATTTTGGATGGTTGTTAGTTTGTATGTATATACGTTTTACATATACATGTGCATAAAGCCAAATATTTTCTTACAAAATATATGAGTGAAAGAGTCAAAGAAGACGTTGTTTGGGAAAGGAAAGCATTTTTTTAAGTCCCACACTTTTCAGCAAATAAAATAGGTTTTCTGTCTAGATTATAGCCTATCGAATTAATCCATTGAGCTTCCCAGGTGCCAGAGCAGTGTTAAGTCAGGCAAGAGAACTGTGGTCACAACTCTGCAGTGTGTTTCTGAGGACAAGACAGTGAGAGGCCATATCTGGGAAGTCAAGCACTGCTGGTTCCGGAGCACAGCGTACAGAGGTGAGCCAAGGTACCTTGGCTACATAGTGAGACACTGTCTCCACAAACAGAAATAGCTCTCTCCTGGACCCTTCAGATGTTTAGCATCAAATGAGAAAAGTGAATGCAGGATGGAAAGCAGTCGGTCACAGTAGCAGAGAAGAACAAGTTTCCAAGGTAGCTTTTCCAAATTAGAGGGGGAGAACATTTAATGTTATGCAAATAACTGCCAGATGTTTTGAGTTTTGATTAGAGACTGTCCCCAGGTGTAGTTTGTTAAAGTGTGAGCTTTGAATGAGAATTGTTAAGAGATGAAATAATTGGGTAGTTAATGGCTGCTTTGAGGGCTATCTGCTTGTGGCTCCCCAATAAGATGCTGATGTACAGTGGATAAACTCTAACACATAGGCCTACTCACTAGCCTTCCATGGTCACGGAAGGAGAACCCACAGTGATGACGGATGGGAGATGCAGAATGTAGCAGAAAAGAAGGAGATTTTGTCTGCCATCAGTATTTGCCTAAACCTTTCATTACAACTTTGAAAAAAAGAAGTGGCAATACAAAGCCCTCAGATTCTAGAAGATTGGAGAACCAGTATTAACTCAAGAATAAGAGAAATGCTGTACCCTTGAGCATGTCCAGGAACATGCCCAAGGGCCAGTGGCGTCACATGAGGTGTAGGGACCTTGAAAACTAAAGCCAGCCACCCAGATGAAATGTCGGCTGGACTGATAGCTTGATTTCCTGAACTGGGAGATGAGTGTGGGGGCTCTGAGACTTAGTGCAAATGGAGAGCATCAGTGACAGTAGAGAAGAAAATGCCCTGGAAAATGAGGCCAGAAGTCTGACCATTCATCTGTTAGAACTTTCAAAAGGGGTGAACAGAGCCAGGAGGGGGTCCATAAGGAAGAAAAGGAAAGTCCAGCAGAGAAAGCTCAGATAGTATATGTGTTGACACCGCAAGAGCAGAGCATGGCTCCAGCAGACTAATAGGACCTCAGATCACTTGAACCAAAAAGGTTGAATACATGGGGCTGACTCAGTATAGACTCAGCAATGCCTGTGTGGAAGCAGTAAGGCCAACAATAAATTCAGACTTCAGAACAATTCCATGTGGTTAAAGGTTTGAAATGCTGGGGTAGATTAAAGGAACTGTTTGTTAAGAAAATACTGCTGCTTGTTCGCCCAAGCACATGGAGCTATTTCTGACAACCTTCTGGGGGTTCTCGAGGAAATGGCCCAGTTTTCATTGGGAGGGAATGTCCATGTTCGTCTTTGAAGGAGATAGTGTGCAAGAGGCTAAAGAAGCAGCTGCCAGATTGACCATTTATGTGGGCTCTGTAAACCATATACCCAGAGTTATTTAGAACACTTTTCAAAACTCCATAAAGGTTGGCTAATACAGCTAAAAATGTAAACATAGTGTTGATAACAGTTCTCTCCTCCCTTAAGTCAATAAAACAGGAAAACATGGCCAGTACAGTCACTGGGCCTTGGGAACTGGTGCTGGATCATGGTCATGAGAACAGCAACCCCACTGTAAATGTGATTATGAACAGGAATGCCTGAGCCTGTGCAGGCTCCGGGAGATGATTTTTCTGGCACAGAAGTGTCCAGAAATCTCACTTGGAAATGGGACCTGCAGTGTGCTTTATTGCCCCATCTGAAGATGAAAAGAATAAGAGTTGTCCTTTTTCAAATGGCATTTGAACCATCAGATGTCTGGAGAAAGATACAGCATAATGTCCAAAACAAGGGCGAGCATAAAAATGTCAGGCATCCCTAAACATTTACAGCTACTGAACCAACAGTCAAAGTTTTCAGGGGAACACCTATCAGAACAGTAAACTCCTTTCAAAGAACTAAGCAAGGCCTCACTCTAAGCACTCCTAACAGTCACTGTGACTAAAGATGCTCTTGATATAGAGAGTGACAGTGGAAAAGTCAGAAGTGGTTGGTTGTAAGCACCTTAGATGTGACAAAAGAAAAAAACGCTTCAGATTAAACATAGGTGCGGAGTTTGTATTAATGGTGTTTTACTTTCACATCTAAGTCATAAAACTGCACTGAAGACTTCTTGCTGTTTGTTGAAAATGGCTAGCCTTGGGTACATCTGTGAGAAGCCGTGTATGCTCTGTGGATCTGTGATCGTCTTCCAGCAGAACGAAAGAGGAACTTGTTTTTATTGTTTTTAAAGTTCCTTGTTTGCTGCTTTGGGTATATGTAATAAGCAGGGATCGTGGGCAGGTCATTTAAGCAAAGGGGATTGCAGTGCTTGGAAGCAGGCTCATGAGATTCTCAACCACAGGATTGAGAACTCAGACTTCTGGAACCTTCAGTGGTAACAATCTTGACCAGGAATAGGAAAGGTGGGGGCCGACTGCTCAGACTTCTCTGTGACTGTGTCAGCCGTGCTTGTCTTGATGTCCCCTCTGTGGACTTCATTTTCAGGGTGAAGTGGTTTAGTATCCTTAATATGACTGTGCTGTCTTAAGACCAGTAGCTGGTTTCCTGGCGATTTTAACATGTAAGGTTGATCTGGTCAGTCTTCTCTTGACCCACATCAGTAAAGACTTACTTTAGAAACTTATGTGCAAGGACACTATTTGAGGACTTTGATTTGACCTCAAAATTGTTTTACATTAAAATTTAATTAGTATGGGTTTCTTTTTTTCTAATTCATGTTTCACCTCAAGCTTTATATTTTTTATATTTTTTTATATATGTTTATATTTTTATGGTCTTTTTTTTGCCTTGATGGGTATTGTTGGAATTTGTGTATTTAGTAAGTCACAGAACCTTATCTCTGAATTCTTATGCTTGTCATCAGGCCTGATTTGCTTACATGCCCCTTGGCCTTTCAATTTGAGTCAGTGTCCTGTAGCATTTTGAGAGTCCAAATGCCTTTGGAACTTTCAAAGTCCCAGCAGTTTCCCATCCTGTGAGAGCGGTGATGCCCTCTGCAGGCATCCTCCACGTTGTGCCCTCCCCCCTCCCCTTCATGTCCATGGACTGTCCAGCCCGTCATTCCTCTGGGTGGTAGCTGCATGATTATCTGGTGCCTCTGCTGATGGACTTGTGTAACTGAGGGATGCTTTGCTACTGTTTTACCCATCTCATAGCACTCTGGGACCAAAGGCACAAACTACTTGCCCTGTGAATAGAGAAAAGCCCCAAATGCCTTGAATAACACACAGGCTGGGTCTTCTGTATCCTTCACATAGAAGAAAGTAAAAGAGCAAACAAACCTATGTTGAGTCTTCAGTTTTTAGCAAAGATATTGCCTGACTTTTTGTTAACAATTAACTGAATCATGCACAGTGGTTGTAGTGGAGGTTTGGGTGCTGGCCTGCTAGATGGATAAGAAGTCCGGCTCCTCAGGACTATGACTGATCTGGTGCTTTGCTCTTCACAGGGAAGGTGAAAATTCTCCTGAAAGAGCTGTGGCTCTGTGTGAATACTGCGCACAGGCTGTCCGGGGAGAGCAGCAGGCGCATCCCAGGTGAGACCACAGAGGCTCCCCACGCAGCAATGTGACAGCATTTGCTCAGGCTGCAGTGCAGCCTTCAGTGGGTAGCCAAGAGTGGGTTCTCATGCTGTATGAGGCAATATGACTCTAATCCCAGCAAATGCAGTTAACTTACAGAAGCAGCTCTCACCAGAGCAGAGAGGAAACTAAGTGGTGTTTGGCAGGTATATTTGGAAGACCAAGGAGTCCTGCTGTACTGCAAAGTAGTTTCTTTTGAGTTACTTTTACTTTGACACAAGAATGGTTAAGCAATGGGAAACGCCCTCAGAATTCTTCTCCAATCCTGTTAACTGACTGTGGAGCTCATGGAAGTGCACATTTCCCACCCATTGAACCCAGGCCAGGGCTCCATTTCTCCCCAGGACACTGGGCTAGGGACTGATAAGAAGATGTGTTGCATAGTGACCCACTGAGGATCACATCCATAGTGGATTTCCTTTGCTTCCACTTTGCCCAGTGAAGATTTTTTATCTCATTCTTTATGTATTTACTTATAGGAATTCTTACATAAGAAAGGCTGCCCCTCTCCACTGCTGACTCTCTGGGTCTGTTTCATGTCAATGTAGCTCTGCTTCTTCCCATTGCACTGTAGTCCTGTACTTACTGGAAGCTGCTCCAGAGTAGCTCCTATGTGCTTCAGACATGCTTGGCCTACTTAGGTCACTTTTCTGTTCCAGTCTCACCTTGTGTTTCTGTACCACTGACATAATCACACTTCTCTGAAGAGGTCTGGCTCCTGTGTAAAACACTTTTGCAGTGTAAATACAACAGGTGGGGACTGCATTGATGCATTGGGATCCATATTTCTTGGCTAAATAATCATTATCAATTCAAGTTCATGAAATTCAATACCTCCTCCCCGCAAAAAAGTGTATAGTTGCCTGTTGGTCACACTATAGTAACAGCATTTGAGGGAGCTAGTAGGTGGCAGAGAAATAGATCTGTGCCCACAAGCTGAGACAGTTTTATTTTTCTGAAAAGCAATCTGAAGCCAACCAATGTCACACCTACCTGTAAGCATTCTGTATAAGGTGCATGAGACTGTTGTTGAAGGGAAAGCGTCTCCTGGTGTGGATAAGATAGTATGGCCCCTGCCCTGCTGCTGTGCTGCAGGCTGGGCCTTGGTGCCTTGGTGGGTCACTTTCCATCCACATCCCTGTCCCCATCTCCGAGATAACTTTAGAAGTTGACTGGGGACCTTTTTAAGCTGTCAACTCATTTCAACTTAATTCTGCTAGCAGTCTGACCTGTTATCAGGATGTGATTTGTAAATTGCCTTGGCCTTATTAAATACGTGATGCCTGCTTGTCTTCTGCTCAGAAAAACCTGCCAAAGGAAACAATATATCCAGAGCTTCTGTGGAAGATGAGTTGCTCCCAGCACAAGGCAGTCCTCCCAGGACCTCAGATATGCACGCTTTCCTCACACAGCTGTCAATGGAGATGGAGGGTGACTTGACTTCCTCTGAAAGTGCAGAAGAAGAACAGCCCAGCAGAGCAAGCCCAAGCCCAGGGCATGCCTTTCATGAAGAAGAGCATCCTGAAGTTTTAGTGCAGAGGCCTGGTGATGGGGACAGGACCAACGTCCATGATCGCGAGCACTCTTTTGATGATGATCTTCAAGCTGCAATGGAATTCTTCAAACTTCCCCCTCCTCTTCTGTCGCCAGTACCCTCGCCCCCTCCGAAGGCATCACCACACCTGGACTCTTTATCTTCCTCCCTGGCACCTGTGAGTTGGCTTTCCGAATTTTAATTCCATGTCGATATGTTTGTCCTGTGTTTAAGGTGTTTCAAAGGTATTAGTGTACTCAGGCAAAACTATTCATTTTAGCTACTTTTGACATGAATTAACATAAGAAAGTAAAAGGCTGTGCCAGGGCCCTTTGGATCAAATTTGTAGTGTGGTTTTCTTCGCTCTGTATTATGGTTGTGTTTTATTTGTCTTTAATTGCACTTTCCATGTAGGAAGATGGCATCTATTTTTATTGCTAATGCATAGCATATGATAGACATGGAGAGAATGAAGCATATTCTGGAAGACAAGGGGTGTTTCCAGAGGCAGAAAAATCTCCATGTCTAGCATTCCTGACCCTTCACCCCAGGAGCGCCTCAGCCTTGGGCATGTCATCAAACGTTTACATACTATTTGTTCCCCTAAAGAGACTTGGCATGCACTTCTACTCCAGACACCTAGCCAGGTACTGTTGTTCAAAGGTGCTGGAGGATACAGTGGGGCTGTTGTGTGAAGGTGGGACCAGGCACGGAGCACACAGATCCCCTGATGAGGTAGAGCTGTTCAGGGCTGCTGGGTACATACTTCCCCAGAGGACAGAGCTCTGGAGAGGCTGGCTGGCAGGGAGGCTGCATGCATGTTTCTGGAAGAGAGAAACTCTTAAAATAAAGGTTTGAAGAATAGGTGGGTTTCAGGAGAAAAGCTACTATAAGCAGCTAGCAACCAGGTACACATGGTTTTGGGGGACTTCATGTGCGTTGTTTAGGAGATGGGAAGTTCTTGAATCTAAGGGCAAGGCTGTGATAGGTTTTCATTTGAAAGTTTCTGTTTAGTCACAGTGTGAATAGGAAAGATCAACCGTTCAGAAGCAGGAGAAACATGGTCAGGAGTAGGTCTTAAAATCCGGACACAGGCTGTGGCGCTGGGGCTTCAGAGGCTGTCCTAGGTCAGCAAATGACTTGAGTGGTACTTGATAACATTTTCACTGTGGTCTTTAGGGGAGATGGAGTCAAAGTGGTTGCAAAACAACTAATTTAAAACATGTTATAGGGTCCACTTGGAAGTTCTGCAAATACCATCGATTTACCTGCTGCTTTCTCACCCATGCACTGTCTCTTCCCAAGTTTACACACCCGGTACCTAGATGGGCATGAGCAGGGCATAGACTCTTAGAACCTGCAGCTGTTTGTGTACAGCAGAGCCATGTGCCTGTGGAGATTCAGGAAGAATATGGGAAAAGGTGGTGATCATTCAGAGCCTGGGCACCTACCAGCAAATAAGTGAAGGTAGAGGCAGGGGGGAGGAGACAGATGGAGGGAATGTGGGGAAAGCCAGGAGCGAGGGCATCTGACGTCAAACATTGGTGAGTGGTGATTTGTACTGTAGGATAGCTGTGTTCTAGCACTGGGTTCACCCTTCCCTTGTGCATACAAAGGGCAGGGTTTGATGACAGGAGACAGGCAGTTAAGGAAGATGGGAGCCACTAGTTGGGGATGTAGGAGGATTTTGGAGCAGAGGTAACTTACCACTGGCTGGAAAAAATGGTGGAGAGGGAGACAGCTAAGTAAGGAGAGTCAGAGAGCTGTGTGGCAGGATCTGTGCAGTCCCCAGAGTAATAATATGAGTCTGACAAAAGAGAGAAACTGAAGGGTGGTGGAACCAGAGGCCCATAAACCTCAGTGTAGACAAATGGTTCTCAACCTTGCTGATGCTTTAATACAGTTCCTTATGTTGTGGTGATCCCCAGTCATAAAATTATTTCCGGTTACTTCATAACTGTAATTTTGCTACTGTTATGAATCATAATATAAATATCTAATATGTAGATGGTCTTAGGAGACCCCTGTGAAAGAGTCATTTGACTCCCAAAGGGTCACGACCCACAGGTTGAGAATGATTGGTATAGAACCTCCCCTTTAACAGAACCTAGAACTAGGAATGCTTGAGAGCTGACAGAACCAACCTGGGTGCTATGTAGACTGGGACTCGTGGGACTTGGAAGGGCACTGGTTATGGGAGAGCAGTAAGAGTAGGACCTGGCTTCTTTAAGGATTGGGTAGAGCAAGCACCATACCAGAGTCTGACCACCCTTCACAGGTGTGATTTTGAGAATTTCTTCAAGAAGCACCCACTCTTTTAAATGTGTTCAGTTGTGTTGACAGTCAGGTTTGGTCTGTTGAGTGCCTTGTGTGACTGTGTGTTTTGTGTCTCTTTAAGGAAACCTATTTTGGAGAATTCACAGATTCCAGTGATAGTGATTCTGCCCCACTAGGAAACTCTGTGGAATCAGCTTCAGAAGATTACACAGCGGAGTCACAGGGTTATTTTGACTTGCTTGAAAAACTTAAAAGGAGTGATACATGTTTGGAAAAGCCCAGGTCACAGGAAGCTGCCCAAGCTGTAAACAAACTGACACCTGTTGGATTTGACACCAGAACACCAGCACTGGGAGAACCCTCAGCCACTTCTTCTGTAGCTCAGGGGAGGCACTGGATAGCATTGCCTGAATTCGTGAGGGATAGAGGAGACATTGTAGAAGAGGCAGAAAGACAGGTAGAGGCCAGGGAGATGGATAAGTCTGTGCAAGTTGGGAAAGGGCTGCTTAAGCATAGCAGGAGACTGGGGGGTGTGGACATGGCCTCCAGAGGCCCAGCACAGAAGAAGGAATCCAGGGCCAAGGAATCAGAGATGTGTTATTCTCCTCTTGGCAAGAAGACATTCAATGAACTCATAGAATCTGAAGGAAAAACCCTGTCATCAAAAGCGTTACATTCACCCCAGTCAGAATTTAGTAAATGGACACTTACTGATGAATTTGCTTCCAAGTCACACCATGTGATGGGCTCTGGCCATTTTCAGAGAAAGGAAAGAGATGTGCAGGAGTCCACTCTGGAATCACACATACGTACAGCAGTAACAGGGCATGGCCTTTCAGCCGGTCTTCCTTCCTCTTCTTCTTCTTCTACCTCGGTACCAGTGTCTGTCTGCAGTAACCACCAGGCTTCACGGCTAGGGTATGTCAGTGCAGGTACTCCAGCAGAAGTAACCTGTGTGAACCTGCATCATTCAGAAGAAAAGTCACCAGCTAGAACTTCAAACACATTTCTTCTGATGTCTGAGCCAACAACAGGTTTTCTAAAAGAAAATAACCCAGAAAACAGCTTGTCTGCTTTGAGTCCCAAGTCAAAATTCGGAGCATCTACCTTTAGTGATTGGAAGAGCAGGGGCCTGGGACCTTTAAACATCTTAAAAAGCACAGGAAAGGCACACTCACTTTCCCAGTCAGTATTTCAGAAGCCAGCAAGTGCTAGACAGTGTGGAGGCCGAGGCCCAGCCACTGCTCTCACACTGCCTAAGTCAGACTGGACTTCACTAACACATTGTCAGGCTGGCCACACCAGGAGGAGCCCTGGCTCTGCTGATTGCAGCTCGTGGCACCGTAGTGATGTACTAAGGAGGGGTGCTGAGGGCAGTCCCAGAACTACCTTGGAGCATCAGCAAAAGCCCAGCCTTCAGCCAATGAAGGCAGCATCAGCCTCACAGAGCAGCAGATTGACAGCTGTGCTTGGACCTCCTGGAGAACATACCACCCCTCCGGAATTCAAGGCAGCTGCTGCTTTGCTGCCAAACCAAGTGTCAGTCATAACAAAGCAGGCAAGACCCGAGAGGATGCAGAGTAGCAGCCTGGAACACTGGCAGCTGCGTGGGAACACACCAAGCCCTGCTTCAGACAGTGGCAAGGAGATAGGTCCTATGCCATCAGTAGCACAGTGTGCTCAGGACAGGGGTCCCAGAGCACAGGGCACTGAGGGCATAGCTGTTGAGAAAAGCCCTTCTCCAGAAGCTTCAGTATCTTGGCGAAAATTGAGTTGTGATTCTTCAAGTGGCTCCTTGCCAGAAGAGAATTTTGGTTGTTCCACAGATCATAAGTTGCCTTCCTCCTCTGAAGACAACCTTATCCAGAGCCAGCATATCATGAGCGAACCCTTGCTGAAGAAGCCCAAGAAGTCTCCTCATACAGCACAGTCAGGTGCCAGTAGGCTGGAGGCTGGAGAGCTACTTCCAACTGAGGTGACATCCAGAGACTGTCCTACTGAACAGATGCCCCGTGGAGCCCAGCACCAACCAAACACTGAGGCCCCTGTAGTCGCAAGAGATTCTCGTAGTGCTCCGAGTGCCAGTGGACCTCCCACAGTGCCAAGCCGGGCTCTTCTCAGAACCCATGTGCCCACAGGCCCTGTCTGTCCTTCAGTTCTTGACCGTACAGATGAGGAGACACGGAGTATCTCCCAAAGTAGTCTCCCTGGGGCTTCCTACTGCTACACAGGCATCAGAGAACAGGGGGAGGAGGACACTGAAGTAGAGGACGAGGCCTTTAGTTGCAGTGAGGGAGAGCATGAGGCTGAAGCTGTGATAACTCACAAGCAGCAGGATGTAGTGGGAACCTCACAGAGACAGTCAGGAGAGCCAGAGGCTGTGGAGGGTGGGGGGGAACATGCCTCGGGTGTGGGTGATCTGACGTCAGCACTGCAGGGATGTAACTTAAGCACCATCTTGTACATAGACAGGCTGTCTACGTCAGAGGTGGTGATGTTTCTTGAAAGTTGTCAGCTAAAGGATTACAGTTCAATGGCCTCTGTTTCAGAGTGTTCTAGTAAAGGAACCCTAAGTAAGGAAATGAACAAAGAGTTAAAGCAAAACGAAATCTCCAAAAACAAATGTGGGAAGACGTTCCATGCAGAAGAAGTAGTCAGAGCTTCGGAGGAGTGTGCTGAGTCAGAGGGAGATGACTGTTGTGTCGGGAATTCAACCCAACATGCTCAGAGTCCTCCGGAAATGTCATCTGATGTTGTCACTGAGACTGGAGAAAAAGATCTTCATACAGACCATGGGGACTGCAGTGGGAAGGACGCAGAGCATGTATTGCTCATAAATACGCAGAACAGCCAGGCAGCTGAGGGCCTGACGGAGAACGCCTCACCGGAGGAAACATCCAGCCCCACGCCCCACACTGCAGAATTGCCCGAGCCAGCAGCTGTGGATGCTGGAGGCAGATTTGACTCTGAGCACATGCAGAGCAGATCTGAGGATGAGACCAATTCTGGGGGATGTCCCAGCACTGGGGAAGAGGGCCTGGCAGAACCTGGGGAGCTGTTGGTCCTGAGCTCTGACTCTTTAGCCACACCGAGAATGGAGCAGAGCTCTGACTGTGTGACAGAGACAGCGTTTCGGTATCAGATCTCTTCAGTAACCTCAGAAGTTATAAGTGTACTTATCAACAAGGACCAAGACCTTGTGATTAAAAAGGGGGACAACTGGACTATCATCAGCGGCATTGCCATCTCCCCAGGTATGGAACAGGTCATTCTGTGTGACGCTCTGGGGGATGCTGCTGCTTCTCAGGATCAAGGAGGCCTAGATGATGACTCTGTGGAGAAGTCCCCTGAAGCCAGTCCTGCTGGCCCTCTACCTCAAGAGCTTCCCTGTGGTGGTGATTTTTCTGGTACCCAGGAGGATGCTTCCAGCAGTGGACAGAGTGCCAACTTTGATAAGAGTCGTCTTCGTAACAGACCTGTGAAGCCTAGTATCTGGATTCGTTCTCAGATATATGACCAGACACTTGAGACAGAGAAAGTTGCATCTGATCACACATATTATAACTGGAAGTTAGAGCCACTTGGTAAAAATAAGACTCGATCAAAGATTCCCAACAAAGACCAGTCAGGCAAGCTAGCAAAGGCGCCAGGATTCCACAGAGGGGAAGTGCATCTGGATGAAGACCCTCAGTCAGTATCAGGGGAAAGAACAAATACAAAAATTCCAAGAAGCCAAGCTCAACCCACCACGGCAGGTGCAGATACGTCCACTCCAGCCAACTGTTCTCCTGATACTCTGAGCAAGATCCGGCAAGAAGTGGGGCCTCCATTGCCTCCTTTGCTACCCCCACTGATAGCCACACCCCCAAGGACATCACGGACACTGTCTCCTCTGATAGTAAGTTCTAGTCCCTCCTCACTGTCTTCACCTGCTGGCCACGTTTCTCCCATGGCCCACGTTTCTCCGGGGCCTCCTGTGTTGTCTCCATGGCCTGAGGAACTCCAGCAGGCCTCCCCATTGGATCCCTCTCCATCTCCGTCCACTGTGGCAGCCAGTGGAAGGATAGTATCCTCACCTTTGCAGTTCTGTGCTGCTACACCAAAGCATGCACTTCCTGTGCCTGGCAGACTCCCGTCCTGTGCACCTGGCCATGCTGCTGTGAGCGGGCCGCAGGAGAATTCCGTTAAAATCCTTGACACCATGTACCCAGAGTTATCTGCCAGGGCCCGGACCCTCAGCCTCCTCAAAGGGAACATGAAGCTGTCCCGAGGCTCCTCTGTGGATGGAAAGGGGTTATCAGGGCGTGTCAGTGCTCTCCTAGGACTCAAGGCTATCACCTCAACATCAACTGCCTTTGTCCTAACGGGGGGCAGCTCTGATGGTGACAGTAGCCAAGGTAAGTCAGAAGACCTGGATGTCCAGCAGGATGCCAGTGGGAAAAGAAAACTGGCAGCATCCATGCTGAGGAGTGCTAAAAGACTGCGCCTGGACAGTGAGTCCCCAGAGCCAGACAGCATCGAGGACCCCCCAGGAGGAATCCCGCAGATGGAAGATGTCCCAGCTGAGGAAGAACAAACTGCTGTCCCTGTCTGCAGCCCAACACCACAGCTGCGAGTAAACCCAAGGGAGATGGCAGAGTCATATGACATAGCCATAGCTCGGGCTCTGAGAAAGATTGCCGAGTCCTCCTTTGACCTGCTACCTGTCATTCGTAGTCACGTGTATGTGGGAAATATCTCCAAAAAGCCTGTCATGAGAGATCAAGAGAAAGAAGTTGTTTATGAATTTAGCACAACAAACAAGGTATGTGACAGACTTTCTCTTTGATCGTGTTAAGCACTTATGTCTGGCAGGGACTGGCTAGTGCAGGTGACACTGAAGGTTACGCCTCTCAACATTAAGGCATTTTTATTTCTAGCCTGCAGCTGTAGGTTAGAAATACAGGGAGACAGTGGAGAACATTGTATAGACTAGCTGTGTAGCTGCTGAGGACCTGTGGCTAGCTGCATGTGCTACGCATCCCTCAGTCCTTGTGCAGGTGACTCCAGTGCCTGCTGGAGCATGCTTTAGTGGCCACTGTCACATCTGGATTGTCCTTGTGGAATAAATGCATCATTTGTTCTTGATTGCTACCTCTCAGAAAACCTAAAGGGCTTTGAGAGACTGTCTTCTGTGTGAGTGGCTATCAAGTTTTCAATGATAAAATTCTCTTCCAGGAGAAGGGAAGTAGTAGCACCTAATCTCATAGACTCTAAACAATGAAATAAATGAAAATGAAGATAGGATTAACAGTCCTTTGTGTACATACACACATGTATTCTTAGCAAAAACCAGTAAATTATGATTTGTTTGAGTGGTGACCCTGTCATCATAGGCAAGCAGACGTATTTATAGACGTGTGATATCTGTAGCCTGACTGATCTCAGGAGGTCAGTCATAGGGCGATCCTTCACCTCTGGCGATACCCACAACTACCGTGCTAGGCAAGTTGCTACCAGTCATTGTGGCCTACCATTTGGTGCTGTGTAAGTTCTACCTGTCTGATAGAAGCCTAATTAGGAGTGGTTCTTGCACCTCTAACCATCATTCTTTACCTTCTTCCCAATCTAGCATTTAGGAGAATACCTACTTCGATCTATTCTCTCAGAGCTAAAGGTTCAGAAGACATCTCTGGACCACAGTTATATCCACGCTCTGTGCAGGGTGTATGTGGGCATTTGCAGGCAACTTGGAGACTTGGAAAGAGCTCGCTTATTCTGCTACAGCCTCCTGAAGGAAGGTATGTGTGGTTGCAGTTCTTTGTGTTGAACACCTGCTGTTGCACTTTCACCTTACACTTGCTTTTACCTTTTTAGCTGGTTGTGTCTTTAAAAATAATGTCTGAGGCCAAGCTGGCCTAGAGATCTTGTCTCAAAAAGAGAGTTTTGATCTATTGGAGGGCTTAAGTGATTCTAACTATTCCTAACCATCCTAGTTTTCAATAGAATTTGCTTAAACTTACTTCTGTCAACACATGTGTGTCTACTTGTATGTAGCTTGTCTCTTGTTGCCTGCTGTATTATTTACTTTATTCCTATATTGCAAAATAATGAAATCCTTATACAATGACTATCCATATTGCTATGCCTCTGGCTCCATGGCAGTTACTGAGATGGACCTCAATGATGAGAAGGAGGTAGAGGGGCAGGGCTGACCTCAATTCTTCCCCTGAGTCCTTTGTGACCACAAACCTTCAATATTCATAGACAGGGAAAGATGCAAGCATAGCTTAGTGTTGTACCTGAAGTCGATGTCAGTGTGCCCGCATTGTTTGGGATGCATGCTGTGTGACCATGAAAGGCCTGAAGACCACAGTAACATAGGCAGGTGGAAGAGAAGAGAGGAGTAAGGTTCAGCCATGTCTCATGCACTTCTCGTTCTTGCTCATTCACAGGCTCTCTCAGATCACAGGCTTTGTTCTTAGAAAGGGTTGTTGGTGTTCACTCCACAATTTCACAGATTCCTTAGTCATTTCCTGTCCCATAGTCTCCTGTTGCCTTTGTGGCACTTAACCTCCCCTTTGTAGGCCACAGGTCACTTTATTTGCACCCTTCCCCATTAGATTGTATAGTTTAAAAAGACAGAAATTCTGTCCCACCCCAGGAAAATGCAGTTTCCGGTGATTAGCTATTTGTTGAGTAACTGGATTGTACTATGGAAGGTAGATTTGATGGTCTGGGACAGCCCTCAGGGAGGCTTTCCCTGTCAGGTAAAGAGTGTGGATCAGACCTAGGAGGGGGCATGCAGAAGTGCTGTGACAGGCAGCAGACATCAGAACAGGTATAACAACAACAGATTAAAGCAGCACAGCAAGTTTACACTCTGACCTATTCACCTTTCTAATTTCTGCAATCATAGACAAAGTAGTTTATAAAATTAAAGCTTGTTTATAAAATTAAAATACTCATTTCATTATATACTAAGAAGTTCCACTCCTGGGTACATATCCAACAGAAATGGAAACAACTTTACATGAACTTGATAACAAAGATATTTATGATGTCTTCATAATAGCCTGTAATGGAAAACAAATGTCTGTCAATAAGTGAATGGACAGAACATTGTTGTATGTTGAGTAACTGAGTACTACATGGTTATACAAAGGAACAGATCCTCATTCATGTAGCACCATGGATAGATCTCAGAAGTTTGGTTGAGTATGTCAGAGAGAGTACACAGTACACTGAAGTCTATTTGATTTGCAGTGATAGTGAACAGATTTGGGATTCTCCATCTGGGAACAAGGTGCTCACTAAGAGTATATGTCATTGTTTTTCAAGTTTATTTAAAAAGAAAAGCCTGAAGTGTGGAAGAATTTGCAACAAACTAGTTGCGTATGTAAAAGATCTATTCCATGTTAGAAACTTTGTTCTAAAAGCAGTTGTATAGAAATTGTCTTGTAATATTGTTTATCAGCAGGAGATTCTGACTCTGAAGAAGGCAGATGTTCTACCTTCCTCTCCTTTGGATCCCTTCCTCCCTGCCAGTACCACCTTTTCACACTACTTTTTTTTTTTTCGTACAAGGTTTAAAACCTAACAGTATGCCACCAGACATAGCAGCTCACACTTAAAATCCCAGCACTTGGGAGATTGAGGCAGGAGGGTTGCCACCGGTTTGAGGCCAGTCTGGACCACAGAATGAGATCCTCTGTCAAAATACGAAAAAAGCAAACTAACAAAAAAATACCAAAGACTGGAAAAAGAACAGATTTTGAAACACAGAGCCCTGCTGGCCTTCGGTTCACAACCCTGTCAGCAACAGGTGCCTTATAAGGCACCTGTGAAATAAAATCCATGCTTAGTTTTTAAATCAGTTTCCTAGATGAGACATAATGGCTCTTTTTATCCCTCTCTTTCCTACAGATTTTCCGGAATCTGAGAAGTTGACTCTATTCATTGCAAACATGTGGCGTGACGTGTTTCTCTCCCAGTCAGCCATTGGTCAAGCGATGCAGCTGGTTGCCCGACAGCGTGCCAGAGGGGAGGTTCTGAACTGTTTGAGGGCCTTCCTCAGCTGGGAAAAGGTGTGCTGGGTTTAGCTCTTTTCTGCAGTACTTGTAGATTGGACAGAGGCATGACTATACAGCTTTTGTGTTTCCCTTTGTCTTAGTTCTTCAGCATTTTTTAAAAATGATATGTATTTGTATGTGCCTGCACATGCATATGTGCTCATTGCTCATGTGGAGGTCAGAGCACAACCTGCAGGTTCTGGAAATTCATCTCGGTTTGTTAAGCATGTGGCAAGTGCCCTTACCTACTGAGCCATCTCACCTGCTTGCTCTTAAACAGGTTAGCAATATTATTCTTCACGGCAGATCCTTTAAAACCCATGGAATTCCACGGTAGCCTAAGTTTTTGCAGTTTTCTCACTAAGTACCATGACATCCCAGAAAGAATTGCAGAGCTTCAGAATGTATGAACTTTGTTTGCTACACTGGTTTATAACTGGGGAAATCCTTAAGGCCATAGATTCCCTGATTCTGCAGAGGATGCTTAGGGAGAATTGCTAGCCATAGTTTCTTCTTGTTAGGAGTTTCTCTGAACTTCATGGTCTACGTATTTCTGTCCAGTTGATGGGACTCGATTTTGTTCTAAATACTTTGTTTTACTTTGATCTTTTATTTGTTTCTTCAATCACTGGTTCATCAAAGTAGTATTCAGATTGATAATTCTTTTAGCCATAGACTTTGCCTAATGAGAATTGGGTTTACAATAGTAAACCATGAAAATAGATGGTGAAATTGGTGTGGGGTTTATATCTTATTCTTTTCTAGTTTTTACAAGCATGTAATACTAGTGTTTTAGAAAGTTCTTGTAGCTTATATGAGGCAGGACTTCGTGTACCATTTTGCTTTCCTTTTAAAGTATTATTCGATGCTAATCTGTATTAGCCTTTATGGAAAGGAAGGGAATGCAACCTCCTCTTTAGCAAACCGGCAAGAAACAGTCCTGGTTCGGCCTGGTGGTGCACGCCTTTTATCATAGTACTTGGGAGACAGAGGCAGGTGAATCTCTCTAGTTCAAGGAAAGCCTGGTGTACATAGTGAGTTCCAGAACAGCCAGGGCTGTGTAGAGAGACTTTGTCTCAAAACAAACAAAATACATACACGTGGACACACACACAGAAAGCTTGCAAGATGGTGTCATGGACGCTACAGTCCATTGGTGTGGTCCCAAGAGTGGAGAGTGGCACTTGCCAGGCCTACACGGTGTCCTGGGTTCCATCTGAGCACCAAAAAAAAAAAAAAAAAAAACCACAAAAGAGAGAGAAAGAAAGGTGATGGTGCAGCTAGCAGATACCCAGCTACACATGACCCTCTGCCATCATCTTGAGATAGTGTCCCTTTTATAAAATGCTTGTGAGTAGAAGTGTTTGAGATTCAAAGTTGGTTTTTTGTTTTTCCAAATACAAAATACTTGCATGGACTTTAAACATTGGATGTTTTTTATCTGAAACTCTGTAATGCTCTGAGTCTAAGACTTCTGAGGACTCTGAGCTTGGATTTGAGAGATCCCCATCGGAGTTGTGCAGTGTGAACTGCCGCAGTAGGAAGTGACTCTCCAGCCTGTCGTGACCTGGTTAACTCCAAGTGTTTATTCCATGGGTTGATAAAGTCTACAAAGGACTTTGATGTGAAGAAATGATGACTTGTATAAGGTAGCACTCAGCTTTAAGGTTTAAAGTTAGACCAATTTTAAAAGCTTTTAGCTTTGTAATTCTTGTTTCATTCATAAATCAGATAATAGATAAAAAGTTGGAGTACCATACTTTGACTATTAAAATTGATTAATGTCATGTTAATGCACATACAACAGAGTATATCTCCTAAATGAGGAATCTTTATAAACTTGAATCATTTAGTTATCAGCATTTTAAGTAATCATAAATGATACATTCCTCAGAAGCACATCAAGCTGGACCTTCAGATCTAACAAAGAGAATCCTCCTAAGCTCGTGTAACTTTTGAATGTTAAAAGTCAAGTTGAGAATATGGGATATAAGCTGCATTGAATGTTTGTTTTCGTAATGGAGTCTGTCTTCTAGACATTTTAATTCATAACAACCAGGTACTTTAACTATAACCACAACCTAGACTGGGAATCCCAGCATCTTGCATAATCAGTCTTGCTGCAAACTCTTACCTGCTCAGCCTGTTCCTAAAGGGCCGCTAGATCACTGATACTAGATGTATCTGAATTTGTTTCTGCATCTTCTCAGCTTGCAAAGTCACTGACTTCTCCAATATGTACACCTTTGTGGGAACCTGAGAATTTGCCAATAGCTCATGTAGATTTCTAAGCTAAGGTTTTTCTCTGCTGATCTGAGCCTGTGTTTGCCCCAGGACCTGCAGTGCTGATGGGATGGTGAGCAGTTCAGCCTTGTGGAGAGTTCTTGGATCTCACCATCCCCAGCAGTCTCATCCTGGGCTTTTCTCAAGGAAAAGGAAGTTTTTTGCTACAAAAAGGTGGATGTGAATGTTCATAGAAACAGAACTAGGTACAATCTGATAGGCCCTCTGTCGAGAGGTGAGCAGCCCACCAGTCAGTGGTGTGTGCATGTGATTATTACACACCTGGGAAAGGAGTTCTTAAGCTTCTCACATAGGTGAGAACACAGACAAAGCCCAGAGGCTGTTCTCAAAAAGGCATCATTGTTCACTAGGTTGTGGAAAAGGCAGATTGATCAACATTCACAGAAGGCAGCAGAATAGAATTTTAAGGGTTAGTCTATTGTTTAATTATAACTGCATTTTATAATCTGAATTACCTGGTTGTCCTGACTACAGTTTGTACTTCTGTCTGGATTACAGCTCAACTCTTCTCTGACTGGTACTGATTACAGCTCACAGGTAGCTTTGTCTGCTACTTACTGTGACTACAGTAAACAGTTTCTAGTTCAGACTCAGGCTGCTTCAAAGTTACTCTTTGGGTAAATGGCCGTCCACCAGATGCTTGTTGCAGTCTCAGATTGCTAACAACCTAAGATGTTACTTTATAATGTGTTTATTTCTGTTTGATAGAATGCTCCTATAGATGTTGGGATCGTGGTTTCTAAGCTGCTTTTGACCATACAGCTGTGCCCCAAAACAGAATTTCAGTCAAGTGAAGAGTTTGGTGAAGACTTAAGTGCAAACATTTGGGAATACATATTTGCTATTGATCTCCTCTGCTGCCACCAGAGGTGGATTTGGACACATGATAACATCATAAGGTGAGCAGTTTTGCTGCTTTAAAGATGGGTTAAGGGACGATACCCTCTAGTACTTAGCTGCTGCTGGGGTGGCTCAGCAAGGAAGACAAGGAGGCATATTCATATGTACAAACTCTCCCAGACTCAGCAAAGGGAACTACTATCTTGGCCAGTGGCATACTGCTAGTAGAACCCCAAGCATCTGAGCTCAGGTATTTTTATTGATTCAGAACTCCTTAGGTGCTCTACTGATACCATGTGCAGATCATAAACAATTAAATAACCTCACATAAATCTAATGTCTGCAGACAATATAAAACACCAAGACCTAGGGTAGCCCCTTACCCAACAGTGCATAAAACAATATACATAACTAAAAATAAACTTCAACGATTCCCCTTTTCTGAATAACACATACACACACACACAAATGCTTCATCTCTACAACACAATTTAACACTGCACCAGCAAAACTATTTATAAGAGGAACAATCACGAGAACTGCTAATGCACAGGACCCAATGAAACCAAACATCTATCAAGCTTTTCACAATGTCTTTGGACAGCAGAAAAACATTATCAATATCCAATTATGTGGAATTCACTCACGATCTTCTAGACTCTCCCAAAGGGCTTAGGTCACTTCTCTGGCTCTGCCCTCTGCAACATACACAGTCTGTCCTCTAGGTTCTGGCTGGCTCCATTCCACTGCTGCTGCTGTTCTTGATGCTCGTCCCATGGTACTGGCATCTTCAGAACACTGAGGTCCCTTGCTGCAACTTCATCAGTAGCCTCTCCTGGGCTCTTTTCATGGTGCCAAGCCTCAACTTCTTTACATGTCTCCTTCTTCTGGGCCTTCAACTGCCACTGAGGCTGTACTTACACCAAAGGCCTCTCCAAGGCTCTCTTCATGGTGCCAAACCTCAACTTCTTTGCATGACCCCTTCAATTTATTAGATATTTGGTTTAATTTGGTCCTGTGCATTAGCAACCCTCATGATTGTTCCTCTTGTAAATAGTTTTGCTGGTGTAGTATTGAATTGGGTTGTAGGGATACAGAAAAGGGGAAATGTAGAAATTTATTTTTAGTTATGTTTAAATGGTTTTGTACACTGTTGGGTGAGGGGCTGCCTAGGTCTTTGAGTTTTATATTGTCTGCAGGTATTGGATTTCTGTGGCAGAGTTTTGATTGCTTTTGATCTACACCTGAGTTCTAAATCAATAAAAATAACCTGAGCTCAGATGCTCAAGGTTTGACTGTCAAGTGTGGCATTGGCCATGATGGTGGTTCCCTCTTCTGAAGTCTGGAAAGGTTTGCACATATGACTGTGCCTCTGTGTCTTATTTGAGCCACCACAGTAGGTGTGCTACTACAGTATCCTGCTAATGCTGCAGTGTGGTTGAGTTGTGCTCCTTTCTTAACACAGGCATTTGAAATACAAATAACTTATTTTTATAAGAGTTAACAAAAGTACCCCTAAAGTGTCTGAGTCACAACTAAACGTCTCTGCTTTGTTTTTCTGTATCCTGTTAGCTACTTGTCATTACCCTGTCAGTGTTCCCCAGTAGAAGTGACTCAGGACCTTCTGTTCCCTTGCCCATCCGCAGAAAGGCATCTTGGTGAATACCAGCTAACAAGGTGCCACACTTGTTATCTTCATGCACCAACAAGCCGGAAAACCCAGAGGAACAAAAGTGTGCAGATAAAACTGCTCTTTATTGGGAGAGAGTGGAGCCTGGTGTCCCAGACACCACTGAGTTCAATTAGTCAACCTTTCTCTGCTTGTCTGTGCTTCTGGCACTAACCATGAGCTGCCCCTCAAGAGAATAGAGAAAGTAGTTCCTTGAATTTAAAAAAAAAAAGTATCTGACCTCTGTCTGAGAAGGTTTGTTTTAAGGGGAGGTGTAACATTAAACCACTAAGCACACAGCTGGTGGCTTATGTCTTTGAAATACTTGAAGGTTTCTGTGAGAGTCACCTTTGCAGGCTGTCTGCAGGAGAATCTTGTTCCCATGCTCCGGATCCCAGAAAAGACAGACATCCGGGTCTCATGTCGAGAACTGAGTCTAGGTCCATTTCTAGAGAGAGGTCTGTCTGAATGCTTGTCTGTAAGGAGGTCCGTGTATGTGCCATGGGGAAGCATATTGCAGTCAGTCCTGCATGTGGACATGACAGAACTTCTGACTTTTGAGGACACACGAGCCTAAAACTCCTCAGATGAGCTCTCTCCCGCTGACAGGAGGGAGCCAGAGCCACGAGCTGTCTGCGCATTCTCTGCCCACGACCCTTTCAGTAGCACTGTGTCCTCAGCATGACTCCAGCACTGTGTTCTCTCGCCATGCCGTTACCTCTGCAAACAAAAGGAAGGGCTGGCGAGGGAAGCCAGGATTGCAGGAGCGGTCCTGTCAGCGACTGTCTGCTGTTGGACAATGACGAGCTTGTGTCCTGTCCTCCCTAGTAAGGAGCTGTGGCCTGTGATGGATAAGTGGATCAAATACAGGAAAGGACATTCGAACATTGCGTACACCCCTGATGTCATTGTAGCTTCTGTGCTGAGACTGATTGGTAAGTTCCTGTTTGATTGCTTTTGCCACCCTTGCTCTTGGTAAGGTCCTGGTGGGGGAATCAGAGTGTACTGACACATCTTGGCTTTGATGCTTTCCGTGAATGGCTGCTGTCACAGCTGTCTGGCTGATATGTTTGTGCTCATCCACTCTCCTTACTCTTTGTTTACTATTTTGAGACACTGAGTGCTTTAGCCATCTAGGTCAGAGACTAAGACCTCCATGGTAGTACGTTCTAGATGTGTTGTCAACACATGCGCAGACAGGTTCATAAATTGCTACAAAGTATTCTGTGGTCTTGTTCAGTGTCTAAAATGTCTTCATGGACCAGTGAGATGACACCATAGGCAAAGGCACTAGCCACTAAGCCCAAGGGCTTCTATTCAATCCCTTGGGGCCACAGATTTGAGTATCTTCATATAAGCTGTCCCAATTATAGATGTCTAAGAAGGGTCACTTTAGATCGGTAGAGAAATTAAAATTGCTGTTTGAAAATGCTCTGAGACCCATACCTTCCTCACTCTAGAATCTAGAGCAGCCTTTAGATTTCTCCTTGAAACCCCTGTGGCAGCTGCTGTCCACTCCTTCAGGGTCATCGGTAAGGACTGTTAACAGCCCTCGTCTTTTGTTTGACCTGCTTCTTCCATCTGGTGAACACAAACCAAAGCCACCCTGGTTTCTTCAAAGAGCCCTTTGGGTTTTAGATAATTAAAGCTCAAAGTCAATACTATTGGAAATAATGTTAGCATTTGAAAATATGCGATATCCGTAAATCTTATAAGTACAGTGTGGGAGATACAGTGTGCCTGCTGACTGTCACTGTGTCAGCAAATCTGCTGCTTCTCCCTGTGAACGTCACGAACTAGCTAGTGGTGCTGTGGGTAGAGCATGTATAAAATATCTAAGACAGAAACTTGACTCCAGGTAGGAATGTACCTTCATGGGAAATAAAGTAAAAATGTGCATGGCATTATGTTACCTAATAAGAGAACATGAGAACCAAATGGTGGCCAAAAATCAGACATTGACAAGAGCCGAATCAAAGGATGGAGACGCACAGGCATGCGTGGTCCTGTGCCCTTTGTAGGGCACAGTCTAAGACGCGCTTTGCGGAGTTCCCTGGCTAGTGACTATCTCTATCCTGGAGCAGGAGGAAGAAGGTGTCCTAAGGGCCTGTTCTGGCAAACTCAGCGTCAGGTAGCATGTGTGTGCCTTGGGCGGCTTCCAGTGGAGTTTCTCCTGAGTTCAGGAGACAGCTCTGCTGTGGACTAACTTCTAAAAGGAAAAGCTTTCTTGAGAGTTTGCAGAGAGAGAACTGTTTTAAGCTTGTCAGTGTATGTTGACTTAGGCGGTTCACACAGAGGGAGCGACAGTCAGTAGAGATACTGCCTTTCCTATTGTGGTATGTTTATAAAGCTCATGCATGTATGACATTTTCCCTAGAACATGACTTTATAAAGCCACTCTTTGCACATGTGTATGCACACCCAAGTGTGCAAGTGTGTGTACGCATCTGTGTGCACATGCATGTGGAGGCCAGAGAAAACCTCAGGTGTCATATCTTGGCTGTCATCTGCTTGGTAGGTTTTGATTGTTCATTTAGGGTTTTTTTGGAGATACTATGTCTCACTGGACTGGAACTCAATAAATTGTCCAGGGTGAGCATAAGAAATGAATCTTCGCAGGGCAGTGGAATCTTCACAGTACATCCCTTTAATCACTTGGGAGGCAGAGGTAGGCAGATCTCTGAGTTGGAGGCCAGCCTGCTCTACTGAAAGAGCTCCAGGACAGCCAGGGCTACACAAAGAAGCCCATCCCAAAACAAAATTGGAGGAAGGGGAGGAGGGAGAAAATGATGAATCTTGTACAGAAATGTAATTGATGAAAGTGAAGGGTGTTTAAATAGCCATTTTGAGTATCTAGCTATTCCTTCTTATTTTCCCTGAGCTGGGGTCTTGCCTGGCTCCTGCCGAAGTAATAAGTTCTTAAAGTTAGTTGATCCACTAGTCCAGTTTTCATGGTGAAACCCATTGGCCTACTTTCAGTTTTGTGATCTGCAGTGTTCACCTGAAGAACAGGTGGTTAGTCACATCTTCCAGATGTCACCAGTACCCAAAATACACATGCAAGGTCATCCTTAGACGGTATCTTAAGTATTAGGCAGCTCCCAAGCAAGGGTGGTTAGTGGGAGTTGATTCAAAGCTCTCCTGTCACCGTTGCCCTAACTTACTTTCAGGTTGCAGCTTTGTAATTGAGAAGTTATCTCCCTCTTCCAAATGGTTGTCAATTGTCAGTGAACATGGCCTAGCTGCAGTAACAACTCTCCTTCCGGCACACTTTTTACACCAGCCTGTGTGCTCAGTGTACTGTGAGGTTCTGTGCACACTACTGTGACACCCCCCCCGCCCCCGTCACACACCTAGGTGGGATGAGAGTAGGCTGGAGAGACCTAGGTTGGATGCTTCATCACGCACATTTCCTGATGCGATTGGCATCAGCGCTAGCTGACAAGAACCACCGCCTCCAGTGAAACACCACTATAGTTGCTGTGGTGCTGCCTTTGAACCCTTGGGCTGTGCCTCAATGTGTGTAGGAAGCCGAGCTTCCTTGTATTAGTGAAGAACCTTCTGACTGTGGTTGCTGCTCTGTCATCAATCTGTCGATGAGGCCACAGCCTCCTCTACCAACCTGGTAAAGTTACCGTTCACATTCTGCATGTGGTGCTCACTACTTAAATTCTATTTCTGCATTGCTACCTGTTGTAGAGTTACTATTCTGTGATGAAACACTGTGACCGAAAACTTGGGGAGGAAAGGGTTTATTTTGCTTATGCTTCCATATCACAGTTCATCCTCAAAGGAAGTCAGACAGGAACCTGGAGGTGAAAACTGATGCATAGGCCATGGGGGGTGCTTCTTACTGGCTTGTTCCTCATGGTTTGCTCAGTGTGCTTTCTTATGGAACCCAGGACCACCAGCCCAGGAGTGGCCAGACCCACAATGGGTTGGACCGACCCACATCAATCATTAATTAAGAAAGTGCCTTCCAGGCCTGCCATACAGATTGAACTTACAGTGACATTTTCTCAATTGCAGTTTCCTCTTTTTGGTGATTTTAGCATGTGTCTAGTTGACACAAAACTAGCTAGCATAAGAAAGCAGCTGGTGTTTTGTCTTGTGCATGGGTGAGAGGTGCGCAGCCATGCTCAGATGCCTTCTCATTGGCAAGGTGCATTGTGCTGTGAGCTCCGTGGCCTCAGCTGTCTCACTGAGTGTTGGCTCCTACTGCAGTTCAGGATCTTCGGGCTTAAACTGCACCATGTTAAATGAAAGAAAACATGAATTTGTAGTTTGCGGAAAATATTAACCAGCATTCACTGAAGGTCATTTCTGCTCTGTTTTGTTTCTCCAGGTCGATTGGGCCAGTTGGGTTTGAAGGAAGGATTCCCAACTGCTGTTAAGAACATCAGCTCAGTTATTGGCATGTTCATACAACATGCTCAGGATGAAGGTAAGACTTGGCTTTCCACCCCTTGAGCTGTTCTCCCTGCATGTCCTGAAGACATGAGCCAGTGCCCTTCCTGTTGAAGATTGTGTTGTGATGTGGTGTGTTGTTTCTGCAAGGGTCAGTTTGCCCTGTTGAGAGGAACTCTGTTCTTCTGACTGGTGCCCTGCCATGCAGGGGGCATCTTGAGAATGGCTCACCACCCCTCACCCATGCATAAGTACAAAACACCTGCTGCTTTCCTGGGTCATGTGCTAGCTAGTTTGTGTCCACTTGACACAAGCTAAAGTCATCTGAGAGGAGGGAGCCACAACTGAGAAAATGCCCATGACACTGCTTGCTGGAACTGTCCTCCATGAATACCAGCACAGCAGCATGGGGTGAGGGCCCTGCATCAGAGTGGGGCCCTGAGTGTTAACTGTTTATGGATTCCATAGCATGTAATTTGATGTCTTACTCTCAGAAATGACGGGTCTGGTTTCTATTTTGAATATTGATCGAATAATGTAGTCAAACTCATGGCACCAGGCTAATCCTAGCTTGGCAAGTCGTTGTCTTCAGCCATTGATGGGAGGCCTAATGTGCAGGCAACAGCCTGTGAGTGCTTTCCCTAGGGCCCTGTCTCTGACTTAGCTGCTAAGGCAGTGTTCATTGCTTCCTTATGAAAATGATCTTGATGACAGTTTGGGTATCTCTTGACATAAAAAAAGCAGTCAGATCATAACTGATGAATTGTCTTGCCAACACATGTAGCATGGGCTGTGTTGCTGTCTTTAGTATAACCTAGAAGCCATATATCATGGGACACATGCATCCTAGGCCCCCTGAAGGTAGAAAGACACCACTCCAGAGTAAAGAGTTAGCAGCCAGCAGTGCCTGCCAGCCTGTTGGTGCAGGCTGTGTGCTGCAGAGTCTGGGAAGTCTGCATAGAGCCATATGTGCATGTTTAAGGCTTCTGTGAACGCCCACGTTGTTATCTTACTGAGTCCTGGCCCCAGAGAAAGCCATAGTCTCTGGCTTTCTTGATTCTTCTGATAGGGGAAGAAATCCTTTTGAAGCATCAGTTCTCCCATACATTAGAACTGGCATTTAGACACATGAGTTTCTGTAATGTTTGCTTACTGCTTGAGGAGCAGAACCTTCCAGAATTGCCTTTGGCAGAGAATGAGCTTTTGCATGTTTCAAAGTCTGGAGCTTTCTGAGCACTGATACAATACCACAGCTGTAAAATTCCATACCACTAACTGCTTAATACATGAAATTATTAAAATGCTGTGTTGAATTTCCTTTGCTGTTTATATAAGGCATATGTGCATCTTTTATGAATGTCATGCTTAGACCTGAGTTCCATATGGGAATGTACACTTGAATGAGAGACACTCAACCTGAAATTCTAGTTCATCTTCTTTATCCCTGCCTTGTTCATGATGGAGATGTATGGCTAATAATGAACTTTAGCTCCTAAAGCATTTAAATTTCAGTGAATCACATTAAGTAAATTGGATTTTAAAAATTAAACTTTTGCCAAGGTAGGGATAAATGGCACTATGACTAATATAGCTCTGTCACACTGCCCTGGAGTCACACTGCCCTGGAGTCACACTGCCCTGAGTCACACTGCCCTGGAGTCACACTGCCCTGAGTCACACTGCCCTGGAGTCACACTGCCCTGAGTCACACTGCCCTGAGTCACACTGCCCTGGAGTCACACTGCCCTGGAGTCACACTGCCCTGAGTCACACTGCCCTGAGTCACACTGCCCTGAGTCACACTGCCCTGGAGTCACACTGCCCTGGAGTCACACTGCCCTGAGTCACACTGCCCTGGAGTCACACTGCCCTGGAGTCACACTGGCCGGAGTCACACTGCCCTGGAGTCACACTGGCCGGAGTCACACTGCCCTGAGTCACACTGGCCGGAGTCACACTTCCCTGAGTCACACTGGCCGGAGTCACACTGCCCTGGAGTCACACTGACCGGAGTCACACTTCCCTGAGTCACACTGGCCGGAGTCACACTTCCCTGAGTCACACTGGCCGGAGTCACACTGCCCTGGAGTCACATTCTCATCTGGTGTCAGTGTGGCACAAGGATAAGCTTATGTTTAGTCTATTTTATCATGATATCTGTGTCCTTTTAGAGCCAGTGCTGCACAATGTTTGAGAGTTTATCTTAATCTGTCATTTGAGGGGGTCTGTGTGTTTTTACAGCTTCTTGGGAGCAAAGAAGTACTCATAACAGCCAGTGTCCAGAAGTACAGGAAGCTCTGGCTTTTATTTTTAATTTGTAGACAGGTCTTGAATGAAATTTTTAATGTGAGACATTTTCTTTGGAATTTAATTTTCATTGTAATCCTAGAGCAGTGCCCTCTAGTTCACACACACAGATATTCTGAACAGATGTAACAGATGTTTTCATTGATGTGTTATGACTGATTTGAAAATTCTTTTCAGATATTCCGTGGGGTGTACAGCTTGCAGCTGTGTATGCCCTCTGTGACTTGAGTCCTAGCAATCCAGCAGAGATATCCAAGATCCTGGAGGCTTGGCGGACACAGACTTCCAACACTATTCCATCCGCAATCGTCAGCTGCCTGGAAGAGGTTGGCTCCCTGAGTGCTGAGGGCTCCAGTGGCTCCGCTGGCTCTGCTGGCTCCGCAGACTCTGCAAGTACAGGAGACTGTACCCTAGGAGCTGGGGCCTCAGCTCACTGAAATGGGAAGGTCATCTGAAGGTCATAGTCACTGCAGGGAGAAGTACTTTGACACCTGCTGTGAAGGGCTGACCTGCCTTCAGCTGAGGTCCAACAGAAATGGCACCAAGCAGATGACATGGGAGCTGCCTCCTGTTTTGACAAGGAGGTAGAGAAGTAGGCAGTTAAATTTTCCCCTACACCACATGCATTTCAGTTATTGGCTGTATGGTCACATGACATAGGTTGTATTATTGTATCTTGGTCAAAAAACAAAAACTTGAACTTAGCACCCCCCCCCTTTGGCTGCAAAAAGTGTCCTTTTTAGTGGCTTTTAAAGGTTAAGTGGCATTTTTATAATGAACTTAACAGTAAAAAAACAAACCATGATTTGGTCCCAGAGCCATTTTGGAGTTTATACTCAAATAAATGGCTAGGCAAAAGCAAATTGGCTTTTAAAACAAGAACTAGACGAGTCTCTCACTGTCAGAGCTGGAAATGGGCTGCGTAGCTACCATAGTAGGACAAGCCCTTGATGAACACACACTTGAATGCATTTTCTTCCCATCTTTAAATGTCCTGAACCATGTTTAACAATCAGGAAGTGAGCTGACAGTGGAAGGCTCCCATTTGGGCTGCGTAGAGATGGCCAGTCTGAGGGAGCAGCAGAGCCCTGTGGGCTGTGCGCATAAAGACAGCACTCTGTGGGCTGTGTGCATAGAGACAGCTCTGCGGGGTATGTGCATACAGACTGCTATCTATGATGTGTCTCACATTGGATGATATTCCACTTTCGGAATTTTTGTATTTGTATATAGAAATGGGTTTAATAACTCACTGTGATCTGATTTGTCTTATATTCATCATTTCTTAAAACTCTTGTATGTGTTTTTATAATAAAAAATAAAAGCAAGCCATATACACTGTTGGTCTGATCAGTAATGTGTGATGCTTGCTGTCCCATATCCAATGGGGACAAAAGTATCTCTGAGTCCGTGTGTATCACATGGTTCTCCATAGGCTTCACTGTTGAGTTGTAATTGCTGTCTGAAAGATCACACCTGACAGTGGTTCTGGTGACTCGCCCCTGTCTAAGTAGCTTTCATAGACATGAATGAGCAGGTTGTCCCTTTGGAAACTCCTTTTTAGTGCCTCCTGCTGCCTGTGCTCTAAGCTGAAAAGGAGTGCTCAACAAACCTGTCAGAGCCGTAGTCTCAGAGCTCTGACCTGTGAGTGGGAAAAATCTCTTAAGTCATAACCCACTCAGCCTGTCAGAGAGGGGCCTGGGTAAGTACAGTGAAGGGGCACAGATATCAGCATGAGATCTGCGGGTCATTTGAGGAGTGAGGTTAGAAGGAGGGTGTCGGCCTAGAGGAGGGAATGGTAGCAACCCTCGAAAGTGAAGGTATCCCTGAACACCAGAAGCCCTGCTGAGTGCTAGAGGATGCTTGGGCATAAATGCAGATGACCATTGTGAGGTCATTTCTACAGCAGCCTGCAGGGAAATTAGAGCTGTGGAGCCCTGGGCCCCAGAGGGGTAATGATGATGTTCACTGGGGCTGCTCTACAGGGCATACAGGGAAGAGGCAACTGGCAGGTGACCTCAACAGCAGGGGGTGAAGGATGCACAGAAGGTGGACCTCAGAGGACGCAGATAGGCACTGGAGGTAGTAGTGCAGATCATGGAAGATGGTATTCAGGCCTGTCCTGGAGGTAGAAACAAGGTTCTTTTGAAGTGTAAATGAGGACCAGGGAACTGAGCCACCAGGCTGTGTAGCTAGGTATGGGTGCACAGGTTTGGTGGTAGGAAATCACAAATGCATGCTTTTCATTTGTCTTGGGAACAAGATGCCCAGCCATTGGTGGCCTGGCTCCTCTATAAACAAAATTCTGTGGAGATTAAGGCAGAGACTGAGGGACAGAAGCTGATGGGGGCAAGTGCTCACTTGCTCATTCCTCTTCAGAGCTCCCGTCCCCTCCTTTGTCACATCTCTGTTCATCTGGAGCGGCTACCCCTTGTGAGTGGGGTTGGACAACACTTTCACAGTGCTCTCCTAGGACCGTCTGCATATTAGATATTTACAATTCATAAAGGCAAAATTGTAGTTATGAAGGCACAACGGAATTGATTTTATTATTGAGGGTTATTACAATTGTGGAACCCTATTGAAGGGTTGCAGCATTAGGGAGGTTCAGAAGCACTGATCTAGAAGAGAACGGTAGCTTCCCCTCTGCCCTCCGGGAAGCAAGGTGGGACAGTGGAAAAGCAGGACGTCCCTGTGCTGGATAAGGAAGTGAGGCATCGATGAGCGACGTGAGCTGGCAGAGTAAATGGGAAGTGAGACAGGTCAAATTTTGCATGGCTAAGGTGTCCAGTGGTTGAGCACCTCTGGAAGTTTCCACAGTCCAGTAGCACCAGTACCAACTCTTTCTGCCATACTTCTTGCATCCTTTGCACATCTGCAAGGACAAAAGTCACCTGCTGGGTTGTACAGCTCTCTCAGTGAAACAGCTTTAGGCTGGTGTTGATTCCTGGTCCCCAGAAGGATGCAGACAGGCTTTTATCATCTGAACTGAAAAGTAGAGCTTGGTTGGAGCCACATGGGCTGGGCATAGCTGCTGGGCATAGTTAGGAGCTGACCTGCAGGAGTAACAAGGTCTTGGAGCTATCGCACCTAGCACAGTGAAGGTGGTCATTTTGTTAATTTTTTTTCTCATTATAATTAGTATAAAAACAAAATATGTGGCTGTGCAATTCAAATGCAGTTGTGAAAGGGGGAGGTTTTTAAATTATAGCCACCAGAGGGCGCTGCAGAACAGCCTATGAGCAGAAGCAAAATACAAGCCTGCCCATCAGGAAAGTACTCCGCTCCCAGGCTACTTACTAGTGTTGCCTGGACTAGTTATTTCTATAGTACTGCGATACGGGTGTGGGTGGGGGCAAGAAGACAGGTACAAATGATTTTTAACTCTTCAGTCAAATTCTCTTCGGTGATTTCTAAAAATATCACAAAATAGTTCAAGGTAAAAAAACAAATGTGTCTAGGTTGGTTAGTGGTGGTTGCAGTGACCATGGCGGGCTGTGTCAGTCGTGGACATGCTTCTGTGGGAAGCGTTTGAAGTGTGAGTAGTGGTTATAAGTGTGAGCTTTCCACTTGGCTCCTCAAGAGATGAGGTAAAGGTTCTAATGGGTGGTTCTAGAAATTAAACTTCTAGAGTCAGAGAGAAACTAACTTGGAAGCCATTTCTTTTCATTTCCTTCTACCCGTCTAACGATTTCTCCTGAGTGTGGTTGTGAAGCTGGACACTCCCTTTCCTGCCCGTCTACACACAATATTAACAGAAGATGCGTTCATATGAAGGCATTGCCATCTTAATGTTCTTTTGTGTTTGTGTATTGGGCCACCACTCTTTCGTAGTCAGTTTATTTGCCACTGGTAAATAACTTCTGAATGCAGGTGAAAGCAGAATGTGAGCCAAAGACCAGGAGAGCTGTACAGAAATGGCACATCTACGCATTTATGGAGGACTTTGTGCTTTTGTGGAGGATGTTAGATCTTCAGTAAGCTCAGCCAGCGTCACTCCCCGGGCCTCGTCCTGGTGCCAGCCTCTACACAAGAGCCCAGCTCTGGCCCCTCCTCATTTCTCTCTGGGAGCTCACAGGGCAGCCTAATGCCTTCTCTGGAAGATGAAGCTATTTGAGTAGGTGCCGAAGAGGCTCCCGTTAGATGAAGACAGAACTAGCGAGGTGCAGAAGGAGGAGCACATGTCAGTGTCACAAGAGGCAGTTAACAGCAATTAGTGCTAAACTGAATTGGGAAAGATGGGGCATTTTCCTTCTCAGATGGAAACAAAACAAGGACACCCACCATCCAACATTGTTCTAGAAGTCCTAGCCAGAGGAATAAGGCTGGTAAGGGAAAAGCAGTAAGATCGGAAAGGAGGAAAGTCATTGTCACTGCAGGTAATGTGACCTTAAAAAGAGACCTCCAAAAAGTGTGTTAGGACCAAACAATTCAGCGGAAATCTCAGACAAAATGAAATAGCATTCAAAATTCAGTAGTATTGCCTTTGCCAACCACAAGATCTTCTAAACAAATCAGGATAGCAATGCCATTTACAATAGCCACAAAAACAAACAACAAAACAGATTTGAAGGCTGCCTTACCAGTACTGTAAAAATGTCTGAAACCCCAAACCTAGATCTAAATCTAGATCATATGTGACATTGTTCACAGAATGTACAACCACAGGAAGCTCCAATAGGAAGGCAGTCATGAGCATAAAGAACAATGTAGAAGGCATTGTGCTGCCTCAATCTAAAATACTACAAAGCTGTGCTACTCAAAACATCATGGTACTAACAAAAACAGACTCACAGATCAATGAGACAGTCTACAATCAAGCTCTCACGTCCAAACCAGACAAACATCAACACAGTTATGAAATAATATACAGTGGGAAAAAGTCAACAAACTGTACTTGAGATTCAATATTCATGTTTCACTAGTAACAATAAAATGGATTGAAAACCATAAAACAAGCTATTCAAAGGAAACTTGGGGCTGGGGGAATACTTCAGAATACTGGAATAGGTGGGACTTGAGGGGTGGTATTTTATTTTCCTTTTATCAGATCTCAAAAGCATAGACAAACAAAAGGCAAAATGGATAATGACAATTACATCAAACTAAAAAGCTGTTTTGCAATGAAACAGCCCAAAGAAACAACTCACAGAATGGAAGACATCACCTACAAGGTGTACATCAATCCAGGCAACATAGGGAGCATACAGGGAAATCAGAAGGGTAGCACGCAAGCAAACAATTGGCTTAGTTTTCTCGTCGCCAGCATAAAAACACTGGATAAGAAGCAGTTTACCAGAGAAGGGGCTATGGGACACAGTCCATCATGTCTGGGAAGGTGTGGCGGCAGGAGGGAGAAGGAGCTGGTCACATCACACCCATAGTCGGGAAGCAGAGGCTGCTGCATGTTTATGCTCAGCTCACATTTTCCTTGTTACTCATGTTGTGCCCTCAGCTGGTGGAAATGGTGTCAACCACACTGAGAGGGTAGACTTCCCTTCTCAAGTAACCTTGTTAATCTAGATCCCTCAGATATGCCTGGAGATTTGTTTCCATGGTGATTCTGATCCCCATCAAGTGGACAATCAAGATTAATCATCACACTCATTAAAAATGGGCAATCTGCCTAAATAGATGTCTCTCAGAAGACATGGGAGTGCCCGATAGATACATGATAAAACGCTCACTGCTAATCACCAGAAAAAATATAAGTCAAAGTCACAGTAGGCTGTCTGTCACTCCATCCCAGTAAGCGTGTCTCTTGGCAGTGAAATAGGGTAATAAGGCTGATGACTGTGGCTATGAGAACTTGGAATTAGTACTCCAGCCCACAAGTCCGAGCACCACTCAGGCACATGGCCAAAGAAAATACCATCTGTGTGTTACAAGAGCATCTGTATGCCATGTCCACAGAAGCACCATTCACAGTAGCCAGGAGTTGCAAAGAGCCGAAGTGTCCACCAGCTGATGCAAAGAAGCTGTATATGCACATGAAAGGAAATGATGTGTGAACACAGGGAAGGCATCGTATTGCTGTGACTGTGGAGGGGACTGTAATCAGGCACGGAAAAAAGACAAGCACCACGAAGTCTTGCGGGATGTGGAAACGTTGCTCTTACAGAAGCTGAGAGTAAAACAGTGGAGAGCAATGGGCACGGTTGCACAGCAGGAGACTGACGACATATGATGGCCAGGTGCGTGTCTGATGTATCCAGACATCGTCCACAGTTTCTCACACACGTGAGTATCTTAAAATTAAACTTAAAATATTAGGCAAAAATTCCGGGGAAGTTAGAATTGGGTCCAGTGGTAGTAGCTCTTGGGAGCAGAGATGACCTCTCCCAGTGGGCTTGTCATGGAGGTGGGATCCTTTAGGAAAAGCGAATAACACTTTCAAATGCAAATGTGTCTCTTAGGTGACGCTAGGAGTCAAGTTTGCAGAAGAAACAGTGGCCGGTCACTGTGCATCTCCCAACAATGGGGACTGAGACGTGGCCTAAGGGAACAGTATCTGTTCAGTATGTCTTTAACAGCCATGTCGTAAACCTGCTAAGGGAACTGCAGTTGCGCAGAACACAGCATGCAGGAGCACTCCTGGCCCTTTCTGTTTTGCATTTGCAGAGACTGGCATTCACCCCCTATCACATCAGTGCATTTCTCTGTTTTTGAAACTTGTTTTGTAATGGGAAATTCTCTTTGTGGCTTTTGATATGATTTTGTATAACTTGAAAATATTTTTAATACTTTTGAGAATTTTATAGATGAAGAGAACGTCCATCCCTCCTTCACCCTCCTTACGTCTCCCCTCCCCTTCACACACACAGTGCCTTCTCTGCATTTTAACTGTCATGCGCCTCTCTAATAGTCTCTACTCCTCCCTTAAGGAAGCATGAGAGCATCACTCACCTGTGTAGACACAGAACAGGCGGAAGTCATGTTGGCCTACAAAGTGGCAGCCATAGGTAGTTGTCTGCCTACAGTGCCAAGCATGGATTCCTTCCTATTGAGTGGGCCTTAGTCTAATTAGAAGGTTGCTCCCAGAATGATACATCTGCAATGCAGCCCCTAGCCTGAGTCTTCCTCTGGTGACTCACTTTTAAAAAGGAACCTTAGTGTGGAGTGGGGAATGAAGATGTAAATCCAGAAAGCCAGCACGTTCATGTTTTCTCCTGGCTTTCTCTAAGTGCACATTCCCTTTTAAATGCACTCAAGAAAAAAGCAGGGTATCTGGGAATATTCCACATTTTTTCACAAGTTGTACACTGTGTGCTGTTTATTCACATTCTACAGTATGGCCAAGCTAGTGCACAGAAAGGAGCCAGAAAGACAGAAATCTCAAAACAGACATCCCTGTACCTGGCATGTCTTTTATTTTGTTTAGTTTTAAATTATTATTTCTAGTTCTGTACAAGTCAAGGCCTTGGCAACCTTGTCTTCCCAGCAGGGGGAGCTCTGCACCCTTATCAGGAGGCCACTGCTGAGAACATTGAAACAAAAGATCTTTCAGATCAATCCAACTCCATCCTTTTCAAAGTGCCTCTACTTTTAATGTATTTATTTGTTCTGTTAGGGATCAAACTCAAGGCCTCTCACGACTTAGGAAAGAATCCACCAGGGCTGTGGCCCCAGATGATGTGAAGAATTTAAGGCTCTACAGAGCCAGGGATGAGACGCCCCTTACCTGGGATTACCAGCAAGGGTCTTGAATGTTTCGGGTGGAGGATGTGTGAGAAAAAGGCCTCTGACTTCATGCTGCTCATTCTATTCCAAATGCTTGCCTCATTTCGTGGTGTAAGAAAGATGAGACAAGACACACAAACCACAAATAATTTTTTGAGAAATAGTCTCACTCTGCTGACTAGGCTGTCCTTGAAGTCACTGGTTGGCTTCCTACTCTCATCCCTCCTGCTTCGGCCTCCAGAGTGACTGTAGGTATGAGCCATCACAGCAGGCTCAGAAATACTGTTTTAATAAGCATCATTCAAAATTTTCTGTGAGTCTTAACACTCAAGCAGAATACAAAGTTCTGAATTAACACCCATGCCCTATTGCACAGGAGGAGTCTGACATCATGGCAACTCAACTCAGGGGGTACTAACTTACAGAACTAGCAAGCGTCTGGCTAGGGAAGGTTTGATTGCTTTGTTTTGCCTTAACTTTGGCTTTGTTGGCCAGTGAGTAGGAGTGAGCCAGGATTTGCTTCAATGTTGCAGTTCCTACTGAGTATCACAACACACTTGGTTAACTATTGAAGTTATTATAGGCTGCAGTTCAATGAACTTTCTCAGCCTCAAGAGAGAATGCTTAACCAATTCTTAGTTCTTAACCAAGGAACGTTATACCTCTGTCTTCCTTAGGGCAGATTGATATTATCAATATACCTGCTTTTAGAGCTGAAGGCACAGACAGACTATGTTCCTGACACCGGTGGCAGCAGAGTCTCCTGAAAAGCATTTGCTGCGGAGCCTGCCTTCTGGGGCTGATAGCCACGAGGTGTTCACCAAAGGTAAGATGTGTCCAAGTCCAGTGTCCAAGTCTCTGCATTTCATGTTAACTAAACAAGGGTGGGAGAAAGGGTGTGGGAAGGTTAGGCTTGCTTGGTAGCCATTTCCATATCTCCTGGGAACAGAAAGATGCTGTTTATCCTGGCCAGGTAAGCAGTATTGGGCTAATCACAAGAGGCAAATTGGTTCCAGAAAGGCAGGAGCACTGCCAGTTTGCTTGCCTGCAACCGCAACTGTACATTGGTCCTTCACACCACCCTGCTGAGGGGACTTTGCCGTCGAAGCACAGTGCAACTTAGAGGAGTGCGAAACAGGGAGGACACAGACAGGGCCTCTCTGGTTATTCAGAAACCACCCTTCTCCTCATGGCTCCTGCTCATGACCCTGTCATGTGTTTACATCTGAGGTGTGTCCTTCCCCATTCAGAAAATGGCTTCCATCCGGAAACAGATAACACTACATCTCTCAGCATCTCTGTGTAATGCCAGATGTGGACTTGCACGTTGCTTCTGAATTACTCAACCTTGTACAGATTTAGTCAATCATTTATTCACAAAATTCTCAGCAGTACTTAAATATCAATGTCTAGTCATCTTATGAGATAATTATTTCTTTCCAGTGATTAATTTCAAATTAGAAATGATGGTTGAGATTTTTGATGTTTGAATTATTTGAAGTTCAATGTAGTTAAGAGAGTTTATAGAAATGATACATTTTAAAATTCAGTCTTACTCTGCTAGAAATGTGGCTCACTGGTAGAGATTGGCCTAGCATTCACAAGGCACTGGGAATGGTCCTCAGTACTGCTAAATAAATTCGTAAATAAATTGTCACCTGTGTTCACTAACACTAACAGATTCTGCTGCATAGAAATCATTTTAACACTCCATTTTTTTCCAGCTGTGATGGAGCTGTGAAAAGACCAAATCTCCTCTGCACAACAGACTTGGCGAGGGCGAGGCTGGTAGGATGCACCTCCTCCCTTATCCAGATGAGCACTGTGAACCGGCGGAAACCGGCCATGTGTTGGCATGAGCAGCATGCTGGCAATGGTAATGAGGGAGGCGGAGGAGGAGGGAGTCCCACAGAGACTCTCCCCACAGCACTGAGTAGCAGATGGTAAACATGCTCTGCACAGGTGAGCTGGGAGGGAGGGAAGGGAGTCTCTTGGAAGTGAGAAAGGGCAGGGAAACTTCCATCACAGTAGGAGAGCTGGAGCTCTTTCTGGGAGCTGAGCGAGTGCTCCTCTGCTCACTGAGCTGCTTCCTCAACCCCTCAGCTGGATGTGGTGGTACAGGCTGCTAATCCTGAAACTCAGGGGATAGAGAGATTGGGAGTTCAAGGCCAGCTTGGGGTATTTGAAGCCTTGCCCCCTACTACACACACACACAAAGGAAGATTACTACAGATAAATTTCTAAGGAACGTAGCTTCACGCACTTACAAAATATCAAACAGGAAAAGCCAAAGAAAACGCCATGAGACGAGCAACAGGAAGCTGCTTGTGTGCACGGAGTCAAGCCGGCGCGTGCTTTCTATGTGTCAGGCTTAGAATGCATACAGCAGGAAGCTCGGTGTGCTTAAATGGTAATAGGGGCATGAAGATGAGAGCATGGAAGAAGAAGGGCATATGAACCTCCTAGAAACACAAAGACACGCTTCATATTGTAAAGCCAAAAGAAAAGGCGGTGTAAAAACAAAAACAGAGAGAGAGAGAGAGAGAGATTACTGTGGCACCTCAGACAAGAAGACATGGAGGCATTCTCATAGATGCAGACTCTCCCAGACCTCAGCAGAGGGAACCACTATCGGGACAAGCACCGTACTGGACAGTGGAACCCTGAGCGTCACAGCTCAGGTGTTTTTATCGATACAGAACTCCTTGATTGTTCTACTGATAGCACGTGCAGATCCTGAGCAGACAAACATCCCCCACAGAAATCCAACACCTGCAGACAGTACAAATGGCAAGGCCTAGGCAGCCCTTTCCCACCAGTGCACAAGACAACTGTTTTAGAGATAACTAAAAATAAACTTCCACAACATTGAGAGAGAGTCACACAAACCAAAACAAACCAGAAAGCAGCCCATGGAGCACAATGATAGAAAGTAGAGGCTAAGCACTGAAAGATGGTTGTGCTAGGTGTAAGATGTAGAAAATGAGACTGTTCCTCCAAATAGCTCAAACTTGATATATAGGTCAAAAGATCATATACTTTTTACATGAATGTTAGAACTTGGATAAAAAAAAAGAAAGAAAGAAAGAAAGAAAGAAAGAAAGAAAGAAAGAAAGAAAGAAAGAAAGAGAATTCAAGTCTCAAAAATAAAGTTCTTCTGAGGCCCAGAGCTGTGCTCACTCTTGTAGGGTACAATAGAAAATGAGTCTTCCATGTGTAAGGACAAGGGGGGAATTGGTGTGAATTTTAGCAAATGTAATTATAGCACAAGTTGTAATTCTGGGGGTCCCCCAATCAGTCATCCCCACATCCTTCATCTCAGGCCCAGGATGTAAAGGCTAGTTAAGATGGAAAGCCCTCAATTCCAAAACTGCTCACTAGAGGGGGCAGTTGAGAGCATGCTGAGACCAGCCAGTCTTTTGTACTCCAAGCACAAATATGACTGACCCAGAGCCTTCTCTCCAGGGAGCAGCAGACTTGGCTAACAAAGCTGCAGGTGGGCAGACAGAACAAGATCTGCACAGAGGCCCAGAAGGAAGGCTCAGAGCTTCAGCACCTCCGTCCTGCTGTAAACCAAAGTGAGATGTCCTCTGGCTTGGCAGCTACTGATTTCAATAATATGTACGAAATTTGGTAATTCTGCACATGCTCAGAACCCAAGTATTGCAAACTGGTAAATTCAGAGCTGGCTTGCAGAGTGTTTCAAGATAGCTCCTAATCAAAGCAAATATTATTCCAAAAGCTCAGACCCAGCTGACCAGATTTAATTAAAGTGAAACTTCCCTCAACAGCCACGTTCTGATGTCTCAGGGGGAAGACAGCAAACAACTAACCAAAGTGCACCCCCTGTGGCCTACATGTCGGAATTATTTGACAAGGGTTCTTACAACTGGAAATTATCTATTGCATAACTAGCATTTTTGAGGGTATAGGGCCTCAGTAATTGCTACATGAAATGGGACACACACCATTGGAAACGAGAAGGCGACAGGTCAGAGGATGGAGTGACTCGTGGAAGAATAGTCCATGAACTCTAGGGCTGGCTGATGAGTATCTGTATTGCTACTTTTCTCAGTGCTGTGATTAAATCCCTGATGAGGAGCAACTTAAAGGATGAAGGGTTTATTTTGGCTCATATGTTGACGGACACAGTCCATCATGGAGTGCATGGAGGCGGGAGTGGCCCTTGGCTATCATGGCAGGAGCATGGGCTGCTTGCTCACACCTACATGGGTCAGAAAGCAGAGAAGGGGGATGCTGCTTCTCACCTGGCTTTCTCTTTTCCCATTTTATCCATCCCAAGCCCCCAGCTCGTGGGATGATGTGGACCTACTTGAAGGCAGGCCTTCCCTCCTCAGTTAATTTCCTCTTTAGAAACCCTCACAGACACATGCAAAGCTGAGTCTCACTAATGGCTGAGGCTTTCATCAGCCCAATAAAGTCAACAATCAAAATTAAGCATGACACTGTTAAAGCTGAAATACAAAGAAATTATAGTAAGCAAAAAGCAAGCACAACGCTGAGACATGGTGACTCACACCTAGGATCTCAGCCCTGGGGAGGCTGACGCAAGCAGATTGCCAGGAGAGCAAGGCTAATCTAGGCTGAAGAGTCCCAAAAAGCAAAGACAAACGAATGACAAGGAAAAATAAACAAAACCACTAGTGAACGGTGACACTTTGATTTATGGAGGTCGTGGAATTCAGTGCAGCGGGGCCTAACATGGAGGGGAAGAAGAAGGAGAAATGTCCTGTGCAGTAGGGTATTACTGAGAGTAAAACTGGTGAAAGGCATCAAACCACAGATTCAAAACACTCAAAAAATGCCAACTAGGACAGAGGAAGACATTAGGCACACCACAGGTGACTACTGAAAACCAGAAATGAGCAGCAAATAGTGAATGGCCAGGGAAGAGCATGTGTCATGCATAGGGAAGCAAGGTACCTGTGAGCATGGAGCTCTCAGCAGACATAGAAGTTGACAGAAACTACAGAAAGTCATCTTTAAAGTACTAAGAGACATATAGGCGTGTGAATGTACACAACCACCAACCTGGAATTACATACCCTGCAAAAATTGGCTTCAGAAGTAAAGACAAGCCACTCCTCAAATATTACCTACTGTGAAATATAACTTCTGAAATGAAATTGCTGAAAGCAAAGGCATCATGGATTACCAGTGGTTATAGGTGTTAGTGATTCTCAGTGGTCACAGAGGAGTCTAATGGGGGCGGAGGGGGCTTGGATCTTGCTATACCAAAGAGCATGAGGGACCCTGGCACTGATGGTGCTGACTATATCGACTGCATCTGTCCTGATTATGCTATCTGCCCTGATTGTGATATCTGTCCTGATTGTGATGCCTTCTGTGGTTTTGTAAGCTGTGTGCATGGAGGACATTGAATCTCTGGCTGGCAGCTCTATATGAATCTGCTATACTCATGAAATAAAAATGAACAATTTAAATAAGGTAAAATGAGCACATCTTCAAAAGATAAAAGTTAAGCGAATTTCTTCCCATCATTTCTCTTCAAGAATTACTCAAATAATTTCCTGTGACTAGACAGTTACATAAATCCAAACCTGAGTCTCCAGGAAGCAATGAGAAGCCAAGAATGGTACACATTTGTGAATATACAAGAACTAAGTAATTTCTCTCTCTCTCTCTCTCTCTCTCTCTCTCTCTCTCTCTCTCTCTCTCTCATGGTGTGTGTGTGTGTGTGTGTGTGTTTAAAATCTACAGTCCATAGAGCACCTCCGCCATAGACTGGAGTTGGGGGACTCCAACTCCAGTTTAAGTGTGGTCTTAAACTACCCCCTTGAATTTCCACACAGCCGTCCTTGAGGATTTCAGATGTGCAGCAGCCTCCACAACTATGTGGACTTAGGAATCAAAAACAGTCTCTCCTCTCCCCCCACCTCCCTCTCTCTGTTTCCTGTCTACCTGAGGCTTAGAGTGAGGTGGAGGATATTAACTGCCACGAGCCCTTGTTCCCATGACAATTTGCCTGTGTGCATGTAGCCAACAAACTCTGGGTTGAACCCTCTGAAACCGTGAACAAAAATCTACCTTCCTTCATTTTGTTTCTTTCTGCCATATAATTAATCATAGAAATGTAAAGTCTGAATAATACAATCTGTCTGTGTGTCTGGCATCCATCCATCTACTGATTGGCTCTATCATCTATCTTGTGTTCAATTGTCAAGGTCAAGACTGCCTCTTCCCAGCTAGTTATGGAAGACCCAGACTAAAACTGACTACATCCCCTCTGCACCAGTCACTCATCTGGACTGGGGGAGACAGGTGGCCCAGGGTTACTTATTTGGATAAAAGCATTCCTGAAGTGATGGATGAGCATGACATTCTTGGGGACAAAGACATTCAGATTTCTGAATCTAGACTTCTTAAAGTGGGGTGTTGCACTCCTTACCACATAATTCTTCATGATTCGTGTGTTCATTATTTCCTCAGTGAAAAATAGTGGGAGCCTGCAAGGTTGTTAAGCTGAAACCATTCCATCTTGGGAACTGTGAGATTTTTAATCACAAGTTGTCACTTTGTCCTCAGGGACAATTACATTGCTGATTGCTCTCATGTGAACTCAGCAATCACGTGAAGGTCAATTGTCATAAGCCCCAGACAGACCTGGAATAGGAAGGTTTCACCCAAAGCCCCCCTGGAGGATTGCACCCCAGTTGTGCTAGTTTGGTTTCTGTTGCTGTGATAAACGCCACTGCCAACAGCAACATAGGGAAGAAAGGGTTTATTTCAGCTTACACTCTCAGGTCACAATCCATCCCTGAGGGAAGTCAAGAAGGGAACTCAAGGCAGGGACCTTGAGGTAGCAGTTAAAGCAAAGACCATGGTGGAATGCTGCTTGCCGACTTGCTACCCATAGCTTGCTCATCCTGCTTTCTCAGACATCTCACAACCACCTTGCCAGGGATACTGACCACAGTGCAGTGGGCATTCCCACATTAACAATGAATCAAGAAAAATCCACCATAGGCACACCGATAGGCCAGTCTGATGGAGATATATTTTTAATTGAGACTCTCACTTTCTAGTTGATTCTATCCTGTGTCAAGTTGACAAACTATTAATCAGAACCCAAGTCTAGCTCATACAGACATACAGAGGCACGTGATCCTCTAGCTCTCTGACCCATCCTTCAAAGTTTGCAAAATCTTATTCTTTAGCTCAAAGATCCCCTTGGTAATCCACCTCACCCTCAGTAAGGCCCTTTGTTCTCCCCACCCAGAACCTCTGTGTTGCACAGAAGTCCACACAGGACCCAGCTGCAGTGTTTGTGCTGTGTGTCTGTGTGACTACTATCAGCACACAGCTGGGTAGAGAAACCTGTTCCCCAGCTGAGACAGGTGGCACAATCCAGGCAGAAGAAACTCTAGGTGGGGCTTAAGTGGGAGAAGCAGGCAGCAGGGCAGCCCCAGGCCTGCTACGGACGTCAGTCACCCAGGTTCCCATTGTAGATTCAATCCCACCCCCATATCTGTGCCAGTCTTATCCTTCCACTCTCCTTCCTCTCTGTGGGAGGGCCTGGGCAGGGTCAGGATAGCCAGCTCATCCAACCACCCTGGAGAAGCCTTGAGCCACATTCAACCTTGGTTGCACCATCTCTTGGTCATATATTCTTCTTGAATATTTATTGCTGTGGTTTGATGGTAGAGCTGATGACATGGATCCAGATCATTTGCTTTTCAGGTCTGCAAGCTCAGTTTCTGCCAGCCCCACCTCCACCATGTTTGTGACCCCCACACTGGCTGAGGTTTGTCTCCAGGGAATCAGATCTGTACTGGGAATCCTAAGGACTCTTCTCATGGCACCCATAGTCAGGGATCCGCTCTGCTCATTTTGCACAAGTACCAAGTTGTCTCAATGCCGCCAAAAGACAACCATGATCTTCTGCTTGCTTCCTAGACTTCAGTCGGGAGGCTCCGCCCCACTTTCTTACGCTATCCTATCACAGGCTCTTATGCTACCACAGGCTCTGTGCCCCTCATTATGCATGAATACCCCCACACACACATACACAGACTCCATCTCCTATTGTCCCTCCCAAGGATGTGCCTGGATTGTTCCTCTAGGTGTTTTACCTAAGAACCACATGAGGTAGTAAGTTATTGTATTAGGTTTGTTTGTGTCACTATGACCCCAGTTCCTGACAGAGACAAGAAAGGAAGGATTTCTTGCTTTATTTATTTTTTTAATTACATGTAGATGTGTGTGGATATGTGCATGACAGCGCAGCTGTCTGGGGAGACCAGAAGAAAGTGTCAGATTTCCTGTGATCTGCCTGATGTGGGTGCTGGGAATTGAACCTGGGTCCTCAGGAAGAGCAGCCAGTGTTTTTAACTGCTGAGCCATCTCTCCAGCCAGTTTTGGCTCAGCGTTTCACAGTTTCAAGTCCATCATAGTAGGAAGGCATGTCAACAATAGCAAGCCCCTTAGGTGGTGACAGGAACATATGGTAAAACTTCCTCATGCCATGCTATGCAGGAGCAGAGCACCCAGGCCATCTCTGAGTAACCTACATATACCAGCCAGGCCCACTTCCTAAGGTTTCCATGGCCCTAGAAAATATTACCATCTACTAAGGAGCAAACACTAAAATGCCCCCAACATCTCTGATTCAAGCTGCCACATTTGTATAATCCCAAAGGCTCATCGTTTCTTATTACAAAATGCACCCAGTCCAATTCCAAGAGCATCCAAAGGTTTAAAAGTTCCAATGTCATTCAAAAGTCCAATTCTAGAGTCTCTACTAAGACTCAAAGAAGTTTGTTGTTGCAGACTTCTCATGTGTAATGTCACAGAGTACACATTCGTTCCACAAGGTAAGGTTGAAAGTGCAGAAAAGAGGGAGACTGGAGCCCAACAGGACTCCCTGCAGCCTGTCACCCAGAGGCCATATCCAGGGCACCTGACCCCCATGGCCTGGTCATTTGTAGCTCACATAGCTCTCCTGTCCTGGATTCACTCATTACATGCAACTTTCCTTCTCATGTATCTCATTTTCCTGGCATTTCTAACATCTTGATGTGTCCATCAAAATTTACGCTTCATCCTGTCAGCTTTATATTTGGCCCTCTTAAACATTTCATTTTTTTAAAAATGTGTGTGTGTGTGTGTACGTGCTTATGCAGTGCCCATGGAGGCCAGACAGAGCTTTAGACCTTAGGTTGCCTTGCGGATGTTTGGAACTGAACCTGAGTCCTCTGTAAGAGCAGCAAGTGCTCTTCGCCACTGAGCCACCTTCCAGGCCCCCTTTAGGCATCTCTGTAGGGAATCTGACCATGATACACATTCTTTGGTCCTGAGTTTTTTTCTCTAGAGTATCAATGGAAGCCTTCACGAGCTTCTAACTATTGAATTCTCGTTATTTACAAAATTAACATTACCTGGGCAGTACCATGGTTAGCTTGAGCAGAGAGTGCCCTCTGTGGACCATGGCTTAAGTTGCTGCTGACATGAAAAAAAAAAGTCCCAAAGTGGTTTCATGCAGGCAGGAGTTGGGTGGGTACGTGAAGGAACTTATCAGAGGGAAAGTGTTTTAAATGTGTTCATGGTTTTATCCCCGGACCTGATGTTAGTGTTTTTGTTTGGCTCGGATAGAGATGGAAAAGTGGCCTGGCATCTGGGAGCCCAGGAACCACACAGCTCTGACAGGAAGGTGCCCTGGGACCATAGAACTCTGAGGTAGGGAAGGTGTCCCAATGTGAAGGTGCTCAAATATTTGGGAAGCCAGGAACTACCTAGCTCTGAGGTAGGGAAGGTGTCTCCAGTAAGAAAGGTATCCTGACATTAGAGAAGCCAGGAGCAACACAGTGCTTGTAGCTCTGAGGCAGGGACAGCTTCCCCAGCTGACCTGGAGTGTTACAATGTAACAACTCTGCTCTGCTCTGCTCAGCTGGGCTCCACTCTGCTCACAGGGGAGAAGCTTCCCCAGTGTTGCAGCTCTAAAGGGAAATATCCTCAACTGAACTAATGTGTTCTTTGTGACTGCCTCTAATTGAGAGGAAGGCAGAAGCCTAAGCTGCTCCCACTACTAAGTAGAGTGGAGAAGGCTGCTCTTCAAATAGTATCCCTGAGTGGGGGCAGAGCCTCCCAGGGTGGCCTGTGATTGGATATGTTCCCTTATTTGTCTAGTATGGAGAAGGTTGAGGGGCCCAGCTTAGGGCCATGTGTGTTAGTTGGGGCCGCTTCTGTCCTTCTCTGCCAGGTTGGGGGACCCTGCAGCTGGCTGGGAGTGGGGTCCCTAGTAGACCCAGGGGAGAGCTTTCCTATGGGGAGGTCTTAAGCTCTGGAGCTCCACAGCCTCTCAGAGCCAGACTTCCACAAAGGTTAAATATGGCAGCTCCCCAGTGATCCTTGGCACCATTTGGGGCTCATGGTGAGTACTGGGTGTGGTGGCCAGGGCCCCGGGGTCCCCAGCAGGGTACAGAGGGAACCAAGCAACAGTCCCCGGGCTGCTAGGAAAAGTCAGATTTGCTCTCTGGCAGAAACACAGATGGCAATGTGGTGCCATTCTGGGCTGGGATAGGCAGTCAGCAACCCAGTCCTCACCTTGGTCTGCCTGCTGCCGTGACCACCTGCAGGGCCCACCATGAAGCAGCTCATGGCTAGCTGAGGCAGCTTGGCTGCTGAACACATGGAGGAGACAGAGCCAAGAGGGCTGGGCTTGGCAAGGGGGCTGAGTGGAGGTGGAGCTGCCTCCACATGGAGGAGTCAGCAGCACCCTGGCTGGACTGCTGAGGGCTGTGGGGCTGGGGCTCAGACCCCTCCCCAGTAAGTAGAGAGGGATGGGGATCTTTTGTTCTCCCAGTGCTTTATTGGCTTCTGTTGTCCACCAACAAGTCCTACAAGCCAAGAGCCACAGGGTTTATTCTAGGTACAACAATGCTCACTTCTCTGAATCGAACACTTTCTGTGTCTCCATGGCATTATCTCAATGAACACTTAAGGTCTTCTTGATATGAATTTTGACTTCTGATCTCATGGGGTTTTGGTTCATAATGGCAAAGGAGGCCTGTAACAGAGCTCAGCTCATAGCAACAGGAGCAATCAGTAGACCAGGAAGCAGAACAGGAACCAAGTTTTCGCAACTTGAGCTGTATTGATTCAGTGAGCCTCCCCCCACCCCACCAAAACAACTGAGGTTAAGTGAGTTACTTATTCAGAGTTAGAGCCTGCACTGCAGTTCAAGATAAGGCAGCCTCGTCAGTTTGTCCTCTGAGGGGGACCTTATGGTGGATGACATCACTATGTGGCATTATGTGTACATGAGATGACTGTGACAGGAGAAGCCACAGGGGAGGGGATCACTCTTTACAGCAGCTGTCTCACTTTGTGGAACTAATCTGTACCCTGTGAGTATTCACAGGGGGCCCCAAAGGAAGTGTCCCCAGTGACCCAGTCACATCCAGGATCTCTCTGTTAGTGCTTTTTCCAGTTTAGATGGAGATAGAGAGGTGCCCTGGCAGTTAGGAGCCCAGGAACCACACAGATCTGACTTGGGGAAGGCATCCATCCCCAGGTGAGCTGAAGTGTTACTGTGTACCAGCTCTACTCTGCTCTACTCTGAGGGGAGTTTCCCTGGTGTTGCAGCTCTGAGGTGAAATATCCCCAGCTGAGCTGAGGTCTTCTTTTTCTTCACTTTTCTTTGATGCTTCACTTCTTTAACTCAATGACAAAGACAGTTTCATGCAGCAAATCTCACAGAAAGAGATTTATTGGACATGACTGTCTCCAGTCAGGAGGAAGGCAGCAGCTGAAGCTGTGCTGAAAATTGAGCAGAATGGGGCTCTTTTTGTACTATGTGAGTGCGTATGAGGGAAACTCTCCAGGGTGGCCTGGGATTGGTGACATTTTTTTCATTCCATTTGAATAGTCTGTGGGTGGGGTTTGAGGGGCCCAGTTTGAGGGCATGGGGTTAGTTGGGGCTGATTCTGTACCACTCTGCCAGGTTAGGGGACTCTGCAACCAGCTGGGAGAGGGGGTCTCTGGTAGTCCCAGGGGGGAGCTTTCCTATAGGAATTCTCAAACCTCAGAGCTCCCCAGCCTTGCAGAACCAGATTCCCACAAAGGGGAAATATATTGGTTCCCTAGTGGTACTTGGCACTGTTTAGGGCTCATGGTGGGAGCAGGGGGTGGTAGCTGGGGCCCCAGAGGCCCAGCAGGGTAGTGAGAGAGCCAAACAGCAACCCCAAAAGGCATCTGGCAGCAGGAGGGCCGGGCTGCTGGGATAAGTGAGGTTTGCTTTGGTCTTGGGGTGAGGGGTACCAGGCAGTGAGGCAAGGACCCCTGGAGCACACCCATTGAGGGAGGAGAGAGCTGGTAGGGGCCTACATGGGGCATGGGGGAGGAGGGGTGTGCAGTGGAGAGCATACTGAATGAGAAGGCCAGCTGAGCAGGCAGAATCTCTATCACTCAGCTGTCATCTGGCTGGAGCCTGGGCTCGCTCACTAAGTAGTAAGGCCTGGGCATGCCTGATGGTGGTGGTGGTGGAACTCCACACGGAGGCAAGGTCCCCAGTCCCCAGTGACTGGGACTGTCAGAGGGGTGCAAGCTGTGGGCAAGTAGCATGCTGTGGAGCAGGCTACATTCTCCTCACTACCACAGTGGGGACCGCCTCCGGCAACGAGTCATTGGGAACAAATCATATCCCAACCAGATCAACAGCCAACATCTCTTCCCCCAATAATTCTAAATTACCCTCCAATTGCTATCTATGGGAAGTGCTGATTTGGTCTGTGATTGAAACATATGGCCCTGTACTGTGGGTGAATAGTTTGTGGAGGGATGTGAGGGACAGTGGAACTCCGGCGTGACTCAGTTCCTACAACAAATAGTTATCTGTTTTCTTGAGATTTGAAATCAAAAGGAACAGAATACAGTAAAATTGAGTAATTTCTAAGGGCTACAATAAAGCCAGTGCACTGCACAAAGTGGTAGACGCACAACCAGCCTCCAAAAATAAGCATTTTCCAGGGTTACACTTCTGCATTGTTAAGGATCTTGTGGGATAATTTAATGGCAAGCACTCCACAATCCACTCATTTTGTTGATTCAAATGCAGCCAAAGACAAATGGGAGTCGTCACGGGGAAAAGGTCGCACAGGGTTAGAGGCTGACACTTGGAGATCATTGTGTTCATAAACGTGCTGAAATGAAGGAAACCAGGGACGCACTATAACTAAACAGAGGGAAGGAGCCACCATCGACCTCTGCAACACTTTGCTCACTTTATGGACACATCGTTGAGAATATGATACACTGGGACAGGACCCCTGAGAGACCATACACCCAGGCTCCCATCCAAACCAGACCTTGTGCAGGTATTTTCAAGTTCTTTACCCAACCTGTGAAATGGGACAATGCTAGACCACCTCCATGGGTGAGTGTGTGTTTGGACAGAAGCAAGTTCTATGCAGTTAATGCATAGGGTGAGCCTCTGCCTATCCCGGAAGTCTCACAACTGCCAGGAATGAAGTGTTGAACATTAGCAACCCCTCTGCTTCCCCCAGGGTGCCAGCTCCAAGCAAGGACCCCAACACTCAACTCACTTTGCGGCTCCAATCTTCTCAGCTGCTTCTCCCACATCAAGGAGCCCTATGGCTACATGGCCCAGAATTATGGAGGTGCTCATGAACAATGCAGGAGGGAGCCTGGGGAGCTGGGTTTGGGTCTTTGGTTGCTTTTGTGCTCATGTTTGGAAGGCCCATTGGTGGTCAGCCTCCATTTTATAACCAGAGTCACTGACCACATCTGTTATTGCCCTGTGATGCGTTTTACAACACAAACAACAATACAAACTGTTTGTGTATTTACACAAACAGTCACTGCCCCACCAAAGTGCACACGATGAGGTATGGGTGCCACGAGCCTTGGATATCTGGAGAAACAGGCCAGCGTAACATGTGGCACAGAGTAAAGATGTCAAGTAAAACTACGAAGTGCTGGCTTCAGTTTCCCATGAAAGACTCAGTCCCTTAGAAATAAGTGGAAATGCTGGGTGTTATACAAAACATGGCGAAGCTGTTTCAGCAAAATCCATTCCATTCCGTGTTTCTCTGTGTTTTCTGATGCTACTCATCTAAAGCTTGTGTTTCTCTCTCCAGCCTCCGTCAGAGGTGAATAAGTAGGAGCACTGGTGCAGTGACACCCACTTAGATCTTCAGCCTTTCATGCAGTAGCCCTTGCCTGGTCCCTCCTGCACCTTAGCCTAACTTTCACACACAAGGATCCTCAACCATGTACAATCCAAGGCTCCCTTACAAGGATGGTCACCTCCACCTGGCCGCACCTGGCCTTGCAGGGGAGCTTGTGGACCTGCCGGGCCCCCACGCTTTCCTTGTGAAACATGATTCCATCTCCCTGTCACCCGTCACTCATCCTCTCTCTCCAGGCTTGACAGTCATCCTTTTCTCTTTCTGTCTTCTGTTAAATCACCCCTCATTTGGTTTGGTATTCTGGCCGTAATGTGGCTATTATTCAAGCTGCCCTCGCTGCCATTCCCCATCTACGTGTGTTTGGGAGATAAACTATGAATTTTATGCTTCAAATTACTAGTTTTCTTAATTACAAAACTAAATTTAGCTGGAGAGGCTGCAGTGAAGTGGGCAGGCTCATCTGTTAGCGGTGTCCCTTGAATTCTCATAACGCTCTGCAAACGCAAGTGGCAGCATGCCTCAAGAGCCTCGGATCATTAATCCTCTTTAACCCAGCAATTGAACTCCTGAAAATCCTGTGTGTGGAATGCATTCCAAACCTAAGCACAAAATTACAGAGATATTCGGGATGGTATTCGTAATTATCCCCAAATCATTCTATAATAGTAAAATTGCCTCAGAAACGGGAGAAAGTGCGCTACAGCGTTACAGTGCATGGGTATCAGTGTGAAAGTGAGTGCGTGGTGAGAGGGACATCTGCTTAAGGACCTATAGGGAATGCACAGTGGGCTAAAACAGTTGAGATGCAGACCCCAGATCTGTTCACATCCCATGGTCCTTGAGTTCCATGTAGTTAGGGACCCCCGCCTCAGTGGTGTAGACAGCAGGCATGTGTTCTGCTCACAAGTTCTGTGAGCCAGGATATATACAGAAGGGAGGTCTGGGCTCCCACCTAGAGAAATGGAATAGCTAGGTGACCAGGACTAGGGGCTAAAACAAGGATATAGAAGCATCTGGAAGCTTCTTCATTTAGATGTCAAGTCCTTGAAGTTGGGTTGGCCTGAAGGTAGGCTCATTGGGACAGCTGAACATGTGCTGACACATGGTCTTTCAGGATGGCCTTGGCTTCTGACTACAGGGTACTTGGATCTAGGAAGGGCATTTTTTTTCTTTTTATTGTGTGTGTGTGTGTGCATATGTGTGCAAGGGTTCATGTACACATACAACATACAAGCATGTGTAAACCAGAAGATATTCCCAGCTTTCAATTCTTAGGCACTGTCCACCTGAATTTTTGAGATAGTATTTCTCACTAGGACCTAGTCAGGCTGGCTGGCCAGTAAGCCCAAGACATGCCTGCCTCTGTCTCCCCAGCACCTGTCTCTGTCTCCCCAGCCAGCATGCCCAGGCTCTTATATGTGCACTGGGGACTAGAATGCAAGTCCTCATACTTACATGGCAAGACTTTACAGACTAAGTGCCACGCCAACTCCAGTGGAGTCCACGTGACAGGGCTAAACTCCTGCTCCTTGAATACAGGCTAAAGCTTCAAGGAAGCTGGTCTCCTGGAAAGTTTGGCTGGCTTCCCTAGAAACAGAGGGATGTTTTCCTGTCGTGCCCTAGTTACGATTGTTGGCTGTGGTCTGATAGCTATCATTTTCCTTCTCTTTATTCTATTCTATGGAGCGTGGCTACAATGTTCTCCAGTGTCCGCCCACCTAAGATGGATGTGAAAGACGTCGAGCAAACTCCAAAAGCCCCTGAAATTGTAACTCCTGACTTTGATCTTGATCTCAGTTTCAAAAAATAGGTACCCTCTGTTGCAAACCAGTACAGTAACTGGCTTCTAAAAAATTATTAACCACAGTACACTTATTGATATGCCAACTGTAACTACATTGTATGCCAACCGTAACCATAGTGTCTTACACATTGTAAGGTACGATCTGGTCTCACATATTGTATCCTTTAACCGTATTTCCTTGAAAGAGGCCTGATGTATTTTGACACAATTCTCGAAAGAGGCCTGACATATTTTGGTGCAATTCACATTCTTGTGTGATTATGTTTCCCTGTATTAATAATATACATAAGTCTGATGCTCACTGCTGCAAATTACACTCAGATTCAACACATTCTTGTGTCTGTGTCTGTTTGTCATCTCGCCGACTCCTCACCCACCTGAGTACCAGATTCCTGATTCTCCCCGGACTTAGGGGACCCGGCTGGGTCAGTCCGTGGCAACTAAGAGTAAGTTGTGACCAGAGAAGGGGGATTCTCATGCACCTTCCACTTAGAGGACAATCAGGAGCTGCAGGACATCTGTGACCTCACTGCAGAGGCCGCAGAGTCACGCCGATCACTACTGACTGGAGTCGTCGTGCCTGCCCAATGCCTCAAAGGCTAACATGTCATGAAGATGTGACCTCGTCATCAGGAAAGCACAATGGGAAGGGCATCATTTCAGTCTTTTGCCACAAGACCCTCAGACTCCATCAATTCTTCCATAATTGCGGAAGAAACTGCAGTGTGTTCTCAGCTTTTAGAATTCATTTTCAAGAAGCATCTTCTCTCTCTTTTTCATTTTTGAGGGTTTTTTTTTCACAGAAACTAAAGTCAAAACTATGAGTTTTGAGGTGCATTAATTTACCACCAAAGGCCCATTAGACCCAATCCTAGAAAGGTTCCAGGCGGTGGATGTCAAATATATTATAGGCAGAGTTTGTTTGCATCCATGTGGGGATTACATGAGAACTGACCTAGGTAATACATAGGTAATACACAGAACAGCACAACACAAACACTGTGAAATGCCTGTTGAATAGAAATTTTACTGAAATGACATGTACAAAACATTTATACATGTTCCATACCGAAGAACTTTAGCCCAACGACTTCACTTACATTTGGTTCACTCCACAGAGATAGACCCCCATGGGTATAGAAGGGGCACTCACATGCCCCTCAAATTTTAAATATTTAAAAGTCAAATGTACGTCCATTCACTCACCTTTCCAATGGCCGTTTACAAATCCCTAAGATGCACCCCCTCCCGGTGGCTATGCAATGGCACATGTCACATTCAGTATCAGATGTGATTCTCTGTGCACTTGCTTAGACTGTAGCTCTCTGTGTGCTTGCATACCCGGGCATAGATCACAGCATGTGGGTTGGGATGTGCAGAAGAGTTGGTGGCTTAAGTTTTTATTGTGAGGCATCTTAGATTACTGTTCAGTTTCTAGTGGGAAGGAAATCCAGATGTGTTAATTCATACTTATTTCTACTGTGACATTTGTCTATATTTATGTGAATTTATATTCTAGTTTCCTTTTCATTGCTGCGATGAACACCATGACCAAAAGCAACTTCCATCACGGAGGGAAGTCAAGGCAGGATCTCAAAGCAGAAACCCAGAAAAAGGAACCATGGACAAACACTGCTTACCAGCTTGCTGGGGTAGCTTTTGTGTACATCCCAGCACATCTGCTTAAGGATATATGGCCCATAGTGGGCTGAGCCTTCCTATACCAATCAGAAATTCAAAAGTACTCCACATGGGCCTGGATAGATGTCTCAGTGGTGAAGAGCTCTTGTCTCTTTTGCAGATAACTTGTGTTCCCAGGACCCATATGACAGCTCACAACCATCTATAACTCTGGTTCTAAGTGATCTGATGCCTTCTTCTGACCTCCATTGGCACCAGGCACACATGTGATACACATGCATACATATCAGCAACACACACATATACACACAAATAGCTGACATTGGAACCAGGCACACATGTGATATACACACATATGTAAGCAAGACACTAACACAAATCATTGACATTAGGACCAGGCATACATGTGATACACACGCATACATGTAAGCAAGAGATTCACATTTGCATTAATCTTTAGTGTTAGGTAATATTTTCCCCTCAGGAAATTTGAGGTTACTGACATCTAAGAATACACAGAGATCTCAGCAGGCTCCCAGTTGGGAACCAGGAAGGGTGGCACCAAAGAGTAAGAGCCAGTCAGGAGTAAATCAGACTCAAGGAAGATGAGAGGCCAACCATGACCCAGGACAGGCATCATCTGGATGCAGGTCCCATCCCCTTCATCTCTGCCTCGGAAAAGCAAATATCCCCTGAAGAAAGACAGCAGATGTTGCGATCTTGAGTGGTCCCTCACATTGCGCCGGGTTCTTACAGAAGGACCTGTAATCCCAAAACTTAGAGGCAGCAGGAAGATTGCCACATGGCTAGGCCACTGGGATCTATCTACATAGTGAATTCCAGGTCAACCAGGGTACATAGTGATACCATGTTTCAAAATAAATAAAAATAAAAAAATAAAAAGATGTGAAAACAAATAATGGTCCAAACACAGGAGAACAATAGAAAGCACGGAGAATCTGTAAAGAGTGTCAGACATGAACATACCGGAATTAAAAGTTCAGTTGAAGAATCTCATCTGAGAACAAGAGAATAGGTAGAGACAAATCCTGAAAAGCCTTGAAAGAATAAATTGTGGAAAACTTAGCAAACATTAATGAGGCATTAGCAAAACAAAGGGTCTAACATTCATACGATTGGTGACTCCAAGAATAGGAAAAAAATATGGAATGCATCAGTGGTTGCCATGACAAGAGTGTTCTAGAATCAACAAAGGCCCACAGGTCAGCCTGTGGACTGTGATTACTACATGACATCCACCACACTAGGCACTGCTACTCTGATTTTTCTATATGTTGGCCAAATTACAATTACGTTTTAAAATTCTATGAAGTACTTAGGAAAGTAAAGACCTGGTATTGAATAAGAGGAACTTAAATCAAAGTGGCATGAATGACAAGCTGGCAAAGGGAATTCCATGCAGGCAGATGGGGTGGTTGTACATCTGCCATCAACGACATGCCAGCCAGAAGTCCATGCAGACCTGGTTGGAGTGGTTATTTATCTGATTCAATTTCTTTGCCAGGTAGGGAGAGGACAGGCCCATGGAGAGAACAACGGCTTTCAAATCATACCTGGTTTTCATCTCAAGTCGGCAGCTCACCAGTTCAGTTACATTGGGCATTATTTTACATTACATTAGCTTATTTTCTTTGTTTAAATAAACCCTAGTCCTTCCCCGCCCCTTGCTCCTCTCCGAGTCTTTCTTACCAGCAAGGGCAGTGCTCTCGGCCACTGCTGCGCTTCGCTGTGCACATGCAGTAGACAAGGCTGGATAAAGGTGTGCAGCGCACCTTTATTAAATCTTATTAAATCTTCGACCACTGGACTGAAGTGATCACTACCTGATACTGCTCTCTGGGGATTTCATCAACTTGTCCTTGATCCTCTGTTTTACTTACATTTTTGCTTAGTTTCATGGAGAAAATAGAGTGATCAGAAAAGACTCAACACATTACCCTAGCCTCATGCGTCAGCCCTGCTCACTGAGCCAGCCAGCACTTCCCTTCTCTCTCCCATCACTGGCTCCTATTTCCTATCCTTCTTGCTGTCAGGAGCATCGTGTGGGTGATTCTCCCTCACTCCCCACCCCCGATCTTGGTCAGTTTCTTACTCCCCACTGGTCATTTTCATCAAGAAAAGAACATGGTGTCATCTCTAACCTTTAAAACCTGACATGGAAGTAACCAACAACTTACTGATTAGATTTAAGGACTCTTAAATACTCCACAAGATAAAATCCTATATTTGGCACTAATATTGGGTCAAGAACCCATGGCCAGACAGATCATAGACCCCTGAGGACAACCTACCACTGTTATTCTGCCAAATGGACATAGCATTAAACCAACTCCTAATGACCTAGCACTATACCCATGGATTAAGGCATCCCTTACCCTCCCCAGAGAACCTTCTGATTGCAATAAATGTTGATCAACATGGAGCCTTACAACTGGGCAAGTTACAGACAATAAGAGACTGTAGAATACTCAGCCTTAAAGCAAACCTATATACCACACCCCCTCCTCCCAAGTCTCAGGGGTCATTAAAGAAGAGGAGGGCAGAAAGAGTATAAGACCTAGAGGTGGTGGGTGACAACAGGGAAAGAATGTCTTCTGGACACAGTATGGCAGCTGTGCATATGAACTCCAAACAGTTGGAATACCATGGACCAGACCCGTGACAGCTGAAGCCAGACCAAATCCCAGCAAGGATGGGGGAGTTGAGCATCAAGTTCTACTGCTATCTGAGGTGCTCAGGACAGTTCCTAGCTGTAAGGACAGGAAGGGTCAGTTTTCTCTAGATGTGTAGCCCGCATAAGTTGACCAGACTCCAGTAGAAGGCCATACACCCAAAAATACTGAGCAGCAGTAATTGGCCTTTCTGGGGGAAATGAAGGACACCAGCTGGAGAAGGACACCTCAGGGGCGTGCATCTGAGATGAGCGGGGAGGACAGTGGACAATCAGAATGCGTTGTATGAATTTCTCAGAGAACTAATGAAGAATAGAAAACCTGACTTTTCTTTTCTTCCTCTGCTCCTTCCAGCAGCTAATCTAGTTTTGCTTTTGGAGCCATTGAAACTAGGTGTCTGTCTCAGCTTCTGCGTCTGTAGACTCTGGGGAAGGAAGGACACAGGTGGTGGCCCCAGTGCCACATCCAGGGCTTGGTTCTGAGTGTTCATTCCCCTTCCATCGAGCAGCTGCTCTTCACTGACCTCCTTCCTTCTGAGATGCCTTCGGGCACTTCCAGAACCATACTTGGCTTTCATCCCACCTCACCCCTCACCACTGATTTGCCTCTCACCTCTGTAGTCTCCTGTCTTATCCCAGTCTCCACACCTTACCACACTTTGGCTTATATGCTCCAACTCTTCCCCTTTGCCCTTTGCTTCTATGTACCATGCACTGGTGCACTGACTGTTAGTTTGCTCATTGTGTCTTCAGCCATGGACATCATCCTGACATCAGATTTTATTGTGTATATCACATATAGGATCTGTAGTAACTGATACTTCTCATTCACTATGTCCATAATGCCCCTCCCAGCAACCCCTGGCCACCTGCTCCATTTCCCATGGTCATAGTATGAATTGATACTATCTGCCCAGATGGCCCATCTCAGGATGGTCTGATTGTCTCTGCTTTCTCCCTTTTCCACATCCTGGTTCCTCAGTCACCATAGCTGTGCTCTTACTGTGTATCCTGAACTTAGCCACCCTTCTCCAGATCCCAGCCTACAATCCAGGCTGAGACAACTTCCATCTCTAGTTCTAGCAGCTGTCGCCTTAGGGCTTCCTGCCACTCTGTTGTCTGCAGACTGTAACCACAGTGAGTTGCAAATGTACCAGAGCCTCCCTTCCTCTGTGGTGCAACCTCTTGGTTTTTCTTGTTTTACTTATGGGGAAAGCAAAAAGTCTTCTGTTGGTCTGCCATGCCTATGCATTATCTGTGACTGCAGATGACTGATCTGTGGATCCGCCTAGACTCATCTGTCTTCTTTGGAAACAAATCCTCCATTGGTCTTGATAACAATTTTGTTACTAAAACTTTTTAACACTTTTTCTTCACTCTTTAGAATTTCATATGTATACAATGAAACAGTCATAATCACACCCCATTCCCCCTTCCAGCTCCCCAATTCCCACTGACAAGGCCCCTTCCACGATTCCTGTACTTTTTTGTTTTGACAGTCTGTAAATCCGGTTGATACTTAGCATATGTGCATGGGGAAGGGAGGCTTTCCACAGCAGCATGGAAAATCTCATGGTTACATAGAGCTGGTTTCTTGCCTGCGGTAGGTGATGAGAGGCCACCTTTGTATTGTCCTGAGGTTTGAGCACCTACTCCAGGGTGTGTTCAGGCCTTACAGCTTTATCCTGTGACCATAAGAACACAGTAACTGCAGCCATTTTGAGGTTTTACCTTTATGTATCATTTTAGTTGGGGATTTTATTGCTGTGTTAAAGCACCATGACCAAAAAGCAGGTTGATGAGGAAAGGGTTTATTGGGCTTACACTTCCTTATAACTATTCATCATCAAAGGAAGCCAAGACAGGAACTCAAACAGGTCAGGAGTCTGGAGGCAGGAGCAGGAGGATGTTCCATGCAGGGATGCTGCTTACTGACTTGCTCCACATGGCTTGCTCATTCTGATTTCTTATACAATGCAAGGCCACCAGCATAAGGGTGATATCACTCAAAATGGGCTGGGCCCTCCTCCATCAGTCATAAGTAAGAACATGCTCCATGGGCTGGTCCATAGCCTGATCTTATGGAGGCATTTCCTCCTGTGACTATATTCCTCCTGATGACTATAGTTTGTGTCAAGTTGACGTAAATTTAGTTACCACACGCTATTCCAACAGGTATAGTGTAGGGAGATGAAGGAATGATCCATGCTGTGTTTCATTACACGTATGTGCTACATGGACAGTAGATGTTAAGTGTCTGTGTTAGAGCATTTGAGTCCACTGTAGTGCACCTGGGCCTGTGATAGTGCACCTGGGTCTGTGTTAGTGCACCTGGGCCTGTGATAGTGCACCTGGGCCTGTGATAGTGCAGCTGGGCCTGTGATAGTGCACCTGGGCCTGTGATAGTGCACCTGGGCCTGTGATAGTGCACCTGGGTCTGTGATAGTGCACCTGGGCTGTGATAGTGCACCTGGGCCTGTGATAGTGCACCTGGGTCTGTGTTAGTGCACCTGGGCCTGTGATAGTGCACCTGGGTCTGTGTTAGTGCACCTGGGCCTGTGATAGTGCACCTGGGCCTGTGATAGTGCACCTGTGTCTGTGATAGTGCACCTGTGTCTGTGATAGTGCACTTGGGTCTGTGATAGTGCACCTGGGTCTGTGTTAGTGCACCTGGGCCTGTGATAGTGCACCTGGGTCTGTGTTAGTGCACCTGGGTATGTGTTAGTGCACCTGGGCTTGTGATAGTGCACCTGCGTCTGTGATAGTGCACCTGGGCCTGTGATAGTGCACCTGGGCCTGTGTTAGTGCACCTGGGTCTGTGATAGTGCACCTGGGTCTGTGTTAGTGCACCTGGGTCTGTGATAGTGCACCTGGGTCTGTGTTTGTGCACCTGGGTCTGTGATAGTGCACCTGGGTCTGTGTTAGTGCACCTGGGCCTGTGATAGTGCACCTGGGCCTGTGTTAGTGCACCTGGGCCTGTGATAGTGCACCTGGGTCTGTGTTAGTGCACCTGGGTCTGTGATAGTGCACCTGGGCCTGTGATAGTGCACCTGGGCCTGTGTTAGTGCACCTGGGTCTGTGATAGTGCACCTGGGTCTGTGATAGTGCACCTGGGTCTGTGTTAGTGCACCTGGGTCTGTGTTAGTGCACCTGGGTCTGTGATAGTGCACTTGATTCTGCGCACTGGAGTCTCTGTTGGTACACTTAGGTCTGTGTTACACTTGGGACTGTGTTGGCACACTTGTGTTTGTGGTAGTTTTCTTGGAAAGGCCAAGGGTTCAGTGGGCAGCTAGAGATAAAAAAGAATGAAAATCACTTAAGATGACCACATTGTATGAGGAAAACAGTCACATACAGTTCTGAGTGTCGGAGGTATCCATGTAACTTGAGCCCAGTGGAGTGGGAGCCAGGGGAGGTTCCTTTCTTTCTTTCTTTCTTTCTTTCTTTCTTTCTTTCTTTCTTTCTTTTTTTTCTGTTTCTTCTTTCCTCCTTTCTCCTTTCTTTCTTTTTCCTTTCTTTCTTTCTAATTTCATTTCTTTTATTTCTTATTTATTTTCTTTTTACTTAAAAATTTCTTTCTCTCTCATATAATCACCTGTTATGTCAAGTGCCATCATGGATAGTGGAACCCACAGTGTCTCATTTCAGGGGTTTTTATTTGATACCTAAGCTTCTCAGGTGTTCTATTGATAAGCATGTGCAGATCATGAGCAATCAAACATCTTTTACATAAAGCCAACACCTGCAGAGCATACAAATGCCAAGGCCGAGGCGGCCCTTTACCCAACAGTGCACAAAACAACTATTTGAAATGTAACTAAAAATAAACTTCGGTATCACGACCCCCATCCTCCCCTTCCTCCCCTTTCTCCCCTTCTTCCTGTCCTCCAGCTCACCCATCTCTCTTCTCCCCCAGATCCCGCCCCCACTTCTCTTCAGAAAAGAGCAGTTCTTCCAAGGTTACAACTCAAACAGGGCATAACAAGATGGAACAAGGCTGGACATGAACCCTTACATCAAGGCTGGATGAGGCAACCCAGCAGGAGGAAAAGGGTGCCAAGAGCAGGTTAAAGGGTCAGAGACCCCCACACTCTAACTTGTATGTGGGTACAGGGGGCATTTCCTAAAGAGCAGCCTGGCAGTTGGTCTGCAGAGATGATAGTATTCATCAGAAACTAATGTGGGAAAGAGAATTCTGGTCCCCAAAAAGAAAGGAATAAAGAAAACCACATACTCAGTGAAGCCCACTGACTGAGTCTAGTCACCACACCAACACAAATCACTAGTGTAGATTTAGGCTCCTTTTTGTAGAAAGGGGAGCAGTAGGCAGAGAGAGCCTGAGCTCAAGAGAAGCCTGTGAATCAGGCTTAGCGTGCTGGATACCCTCTCTTTCTGCTGAAGCCAGCAGAGAGCTTGAGCAGGGGAAGAGCTTGAGGGAAGGAAGAAGGTAAGGAGGAAGAGGCAGAAAGCGAGTCATGGGTGGCAGACACCTCTGAGGACCTCCAGCTGTGCCAGACATGTGAAGGGAAGAGCCAAGCCACTGTGACCCTCCTCGGGTTCTTTGCTTGCGTGTGTGCGCACGTGCACATTCATGCCATGGAATGCATGTGGATGCTAATTTTCTCCTTCCACCTTGTGGGTCCTGGAGATCAAACTCAGGTCATCAGAGTTGATGGCATGTGCCTTTACCCACTGGGCCATCTTGCTACACCAAGGTTAGGGTTTAACTATAGCCGTGCAGCAACAAGAGCAGAGTCCAGTCCCAGGAATGACGGTGGGAGAAGGAGGCCATCATTTCTGGGTGTCTCACTGCTTCAGCAGGTGTGGTGCTGTTTGTGGAATTAAAAAGCCTGTTGCAATCTCAGCTCCTAGTGCTGTGAATGTGACTGTGTTCAGAAGAGGGTTTGTAGCAGCCATGGTGAGGTCTTATTGCATCAGAGTGGTCTTCTCTTAATAATTGGTGTCATTCGAAGAGAGAGAGACATAAACAGAGAGGCACAGAAAAGGTGATTTGGAGACAGACAGGTATTGGCACAATGTCCAAGGAATTCTTAGGAGTCAGGGGGAACTAGGAAGAGGAAAAGGACTGATCCCTGGGATCTGTGAGACCCCACTGACATGCTCAGATTTCTGTGGTTGAGAAGTGAGAGCAGAGTACCCTGGAAACTGCATAACTGTGGATCACTGTCTCAGAAACCTCACAGGTGAGTACACTTTGCTACAAAGGGCAAGGAAAAGACAGAAGTTGTAGAAGGTGTGGGGCCAGGGAAGCTGCGTGTGAAATGAAAAAGCTCTGAGACATTCAGGGCTAAGTGAAAGGGCCAAGAAAGAGGGACAGTGGGGAGAGAGAGATGCAACCCACCAACCCGCAGCAGGGCAGGCTGGCCTGTCAGACTAAGCTATGACTTCAGAACCTCAACTAGGCATTCACCATCCCTGAAAGCCATGCCAGACCTTAGGAAATACATGGCTAAAGCTAAGAATTTCATGAGCACAAAACGCTGGCGGAGTCTGTGGAGGGTTCATTTGAAGGGTATACTATCCATCTACTCCAGTGATTTCTCCCCCCTCAACCAGGTGGGTGCCCAGATGCCCAGACCTTATCCCTTCTAGCTCACAGGATACCTCTAAAATGCCTTGGCTAATTGAAGGGAGCTGACTATTGGCATCCATTCCTTGTTGGGGAAGGAGCCTGTGGTAGTTTCTGGGACTTAATGTAACAATGGAGCAGAGAGATGACTTGAAACCACACATGTTCTCTGCCAGCTCTGGAGCTCAGACTCTGTGATTAAGAAGTTATCACAGGAAAGTTACCACTGTCCTGGAAGCTTCTTTGGAGAATCCACTTTGTCTCTCCAGCTCTTGATGCTCATGGTTCTTCTTGGCATTCACTGGCTCATAGACAGTCTCCCTCTGTCTTCATGTGTTCTTCTCCAAGTGTTTCCATTTTCTTTATCAGGACAGATGCCATTGGGTTAAAACTCAGTCTAACCTAGGATAACCTCATCTCATTACATCTAATTACACCTGCAAATTCCTACACTGAAACAAGGTCACATCCTGAGGTTGAGGATAGATTTGGATCCTGTGGAACACTCTTGGCCAAGGTAATATGTAAAAAAGGTTTAACCACAATAATGTTTAGACAAGTTTAAACAATTGTCTTGTTTAAACTCACTGTCTCAAGTCCAGGTCCTGGTCTCTCTGGCCCTTGGCTCTCTGCTTGTTGTTCTTGCTTGGCTCGATAATTCCATTGGCTTCTTTCAGCAATATAACAAAGCTACACCTGCGCTCATACAGGGATAAAAATAAAGTTGCATTGGAGCAATCCATAATGTGTAAATATAGAGATTTCCCCCTAGTGTATTTTGGTGCAGAAATCATGCTGGAGATGCTGTGACAATACAAGTATTTTGTATATCATAAAGTGATGCCTGTATGTTTGAAGACTGCAAATGTTTTCTTTAGCAAAATCAACCAAATAAATAACCTCTTTCCTCAGCTTGGCATGAGAAATGAAATTTCTCTGTGGGTATTTCTCCTTCTAGCTAAGGATGTTGTGTTTCTTATTGTGTTTTAAACATCATTCTCTTTCCTTCTAGCATCCAGTGCTGTACTGGGTGGCATGTGACTTAACCTTTACATGTGGGAGAGAAGTCTCTGACAGAAGGTGAACTTGTTATGACATCCTCAGATACTGAGATTGCTGCTCTTTTCATCCCTCTGTGTTCTCAGTTTTGGTTATTGTCTTGATTTCTCTTACCAAGTTTACCTGTTGGCTGCTATCTTAGTTTCTGTTGCTCTGATAAATTACTCTTAACAAAGTAACTTAGGAAAGGAAGGGTTCATGGTGGGGAAGTCAAGGCAGCAGGTGCCCGAAGCAGAGGGCTACATTAAGTCTGCAGTCAGGAGAGAGCTTCGAAAGCATGCATGCTAGATATCAGTTCACTTTCTTCTCTTATGCAGCCCAGGATCCCCTCTCTGCCTAGGGAATGTGCCACCCAGGGTGGGTGTCTCTTTCCATCTTAATTAAGACAATCAAGATAATCCCCCCAGTTAAGACAAGTAGTCCACCTCCCAGATCCTAACTTCTATCAAAGTGACAAGCATCACTGACCATCACAACCACCTCAGAGCTCAGGGATCCTGGAAGTCAGTGTTCCAACACCTTTTTCAGAGGCTTGTGCCATTGCTGTGTTGTTATATCATAGCGGGCTTCATCATGACTTTGCTATATTCTCCTGACTCCAAAAGTCAAAAATGCTCAAGTGTTTTATTGTGAAATAAGGGACATAGAAACTTCTTTCCAAGGATCTTCTCTTTTCAGAGGAGTGTAAGATGAGACACAGCCACCTAAAATTGTTAAAGGCCTTGAGACTAAATCTTTTCAATAAAAGATAGAATTTTCATTTGCTTTGATTAAAAACAGCAGCATTTCCTGCTGTCAGAGAACTCATCTGGGCTTCATGACTATCAATAAATGGAATAGGCAAGCACATCACAATAAGCTTCATTCAGAACATCAAGGCAAAGAATCTCAGAAAGACTCCCTGCGGCTGCAAACCAGTTCCACTTTTAAGATCAGATGAAGCAGGTTTCCTGACATACTGATCCTCAGCCATTTAGACAGACCTCCTCCTGGGCTTGTGTCCTTCTGCTCTGTGTCCATTGTGCTCATGACCATTTGTCCAGGCTTGTCTGGTGAGTGTGCCCCAAAGAGTGTGCAGTTTGTTATCAATGTGCACCGCTCTGGTGCCTCTGTGGCCGGGATACTTACAGTTCTAGGAGTCCATGGTGGAGCCCTCAGGGGAGGGGAGTGGAAACTTAAAGGAAAAAAGGTAGAGGAAATCTACCACGTGCAGAACGGTGTTGAGAATCCATGATGATGAGGTTGTGACTGTGGTGGTGCTTGCAGCGACGATAAAGAAGTGATGGCCAGCACAGTGCTGGTGACATGGCAAAGACACGGTGGTAACAGTGGCCGTCACCGCGGTGATGAAGAAGCAGGTACTCACGACCAGCATTCATAAAACTCCTCTGCCTTCAGTGCCCCTCTCTAACTCGAGCTGTAAGCTCTCGGATGGAGCAGCTATTTGCAGCCTGATTTGAAAGACTTAGTGTTCTTTGGGACAGATTTTTGGGGAAAGGCATCATATTGCCTTGTGGAAGGGGCATCGTTCTCAGGGGTAAGGTATCAAACGAACACTGCTGAAGTCCTGGTGCCGTCCCTGTCTTGTGGTCCTGTGAGGTTCGCAAGTTGAGTACAGACAAAAGCATGTAAGGGGCTGAGAGTGGAGGGACACAGTCTAGGGCCAGGCCAGAAAAAGAAGGATGCCACCTCAGGACATAGCTGTCTAGAAAGCCTCTAGAAAGCTGGGGAGCTGGCTTAGTGGTTAAGAACACTTTTTTATTTTTAAAAGAGAACCCAGGTTGAATTACCAGCACCCACATGGTGCTTCACAATCACCCTTGCAGTACCAGGGTGAGCTGATGCTCTCTTCTGACCTCCGTGGATACCAGACACACATGAGTGCACATGCAGGCAAAACACTCATACACATAAAGAAAGAGAATAAACAAATGTAATGAAAAAAGAAAGCCTCTGTAGGCCAGGCCTCATCTGCCCTTCCCAGAAGTCCAGGGTGTCTGTCACACGGGTCACCACATGATATCTTTCCAAAGGCATTACGTTGCTCAGAGGACTCAGAGGTTCCTATCTGCAGATTACCCCTTAGCCCTCAGCGGAGCCCACCAGTCCTTTCTCTGGGTAATGTACTTCCATCCCAGTGGCAGCTCGTAACCTTCTTCTTGTTATTTTATAATGTATAAAAAGAGAGCCTACAGTTGTCCTACTTCATGCTTAGTGGGACACGTGGGCCTTTTAATTTCTGAAGCTTCCACGTGGCTTGCATCGTGAGGTAGAAAAAAATACTACAGATATACGAAGTCATGCACGTAGCAAGTGTTTGAATGATGTAAGCATCATTTATAATTGAAGAGTTTTACTCCTTTTAGACAAATGCTGAGTACGAAAGTATGTAAACACACATAATGTAATAGCTGTATAATTTGTATTATATGACACTTGAATTGGAACTTTTGTGTATGATAGTTAATTTGTTATAGTGATTGAAGTGTTTAAATTTAAAAAAAGATACAATACCATCTATTCAATTTCCAGATTAAAACATCCATTGTAACAACAAAGCTTAACTGTTATATTCGGCGGAAATTATGATTCAATTTCAAATTCTGTGTGCTTTTGTCTATTTAATAGACGCTCCCCTCCCCTACATATATATATTAAGAATATGCAATATATTATGTGCTATATTTTATATAAGTAATGGTTAACATATTAAATTACATTTCTTTCTGTATAGTCTGAAAAGCACAGCGCCCCTAGTGGTAAAGGCACTAACTCTCCTCGGTTTAATGTCAAGTACTCACTTTCCCATAAACCTCTCTGTTTAATGGCAAGTACTCACTTTCCCAGAAATCCTTGTTGCCATGTAACGTTTAACGAGCCAATCCAGTGCCTGGGTTCTGACCAATCAGAGAGCTCCCCTGCTGCCTTTAAAAACCGTTGCAAGAAGCTTCTGGGGTCGGCCATCTTGTGTGGTGGTGCTGGACCCCAGGGCACTGGTTTGCCCTGCAGAATAAAGGCTCCTTGCTTTTGCATCAGAACTGGTGGTCTCCTGGTGGTACCTGGGAAGGAGGAGGATTTAAAAAACTGGGCACCTGTCTATGTTTCAATATGGTTCATCGCTGTTGGGTAACAAGGCAGTTGGGATTCTCTTGCCAGGAGCTTGTCTCCATAGCAACACAGATATGATCAGGATGCTGTGGGCCCTTGACAAGTGACTGCATGACTAGCCTCTTTGGAGTGGATGTGCCCATCTGCTCAATATCAATCTTCTTTCCATGTTCAGTGTGTCATTCTGTGCCTTTTAGAGCAGCAAGTACAGGCACCATATAAAGCTTCTCTTTCAAACTACACATTTCAAAATCTGGTGCAAGAGGCAAATGAGAAGTTCTCAAAGATCTTAAGTATAAGTGCAGCTACCAAACTGTAAAGTTCTTTTGCTTTCAGACATGATATTTGAAAGCACACCCCTCCCCCCCTTTCTGGTAAATATGAGGTGGTTGCATGAAATGCACAAACCATAAGGAACAGCCAGTGGGTTGTAACTACCTGTCTTTTCTGGGCTACCAACATCAAGACCCAGTGATAGAACTCCGAAGCTCTACCTCACTGCTGCCACCACCCTGCTTCTGATATCTCAGGTCACCCTTGCCTGTTCCTGAATTTGCATCTGAGTTTATACTAGGCACAGCATTGCACCTAAGTGTGGAAGCAGTGGTTCAGGTTGATACTGTTTCACACAGAGAATTCTGACCAGCAACTGGAGGCAGCCAGGCAAGGGGTACCTTCTAGCTTCTCAGCAGGGTCAGAGTGCAAAGTTATTTGGAGGGTCAAAATTTGCTTTGTGTGTGTGTGTGTGTGTGTGTGTGTGTGAGAGAGAGAGAGAGAGAGAGAGAGAGAGAGAGACAGAGAGAGAGAGAGAGAGGGGAAGGAAGAGAGATAGAAAGAGACAGAGAGAAAGATGTTGTGGGATACTTTGTAGTTATGGAATCATACTCCTGTATGCTATTTAGGGGGAAGGCTGCTTTCTGATGCCTGTATGTATGTAAAGGATGCATGTATGTAAAGCATGTAAAGGATTGCTTCCTACCTGTCAACACCCTTGTGCTAAAAACAATGGAGTAGCCACCCAGATCTCCATATGAACAGGCCGTGAAGGTTCCCTATCATCATCAATGGTCTGCAGCCAGGTGATCAGAGAAGACTCTGACTCACCCACAGCTTGTACACCGGCTGGTGCTGAGGCCTATGAGTATCCCTGATGCTAAATAGAGTCTGCCTGACAGAAATCTGGATTCCTTAGCTGGGGAAATATTAGTCCACCAGCTGTATTGCTCCCCTTCCTTGCTGAATTTTCATCTTTAAAGAGAATGTCTACATGGCCTGCCCGAGCTGCCGGGAAAGGAATGTAGTCACTTCATGCAGAAACCTTGCAGGCCCTTTTTCCCCTAAGCCCTGGCAAACTGCCCCTGGACAGGTGTTAATGCTCCAGGAAGAGATAGCCTTTAATATTAGCACACCAAAAAATGAATCCGCACCAGAAGAGCTGAATTCAGCCAGCAAGAGCCTCCAAGCCATTGGTGGCTCAGATTTTCTTTTCAAATGCTCTTTGTAATCACCTCAGGTTTTGCAGGTTTGCAGGCCTCCAGGCCAGGAGGAATCATGCTGTCTCCATCCTGGATCGCACCTGCATACCAGGAAGGCCCCTGCTGAGATGACTGGCCCTTAAAGTTCTCAGCTCCCCCTCTCCCCTCTCCAGGGCTCCATTCTAGCAGTGTGTTCTCCTACCCCTTTCTCCCCTTGATATGTACACTGTTAGATTTTCTTATTAAAAACACTTCTGCATTTTTATTTCTAAAGCTCAATTGTGCGTGTCATTTATTAAAGCACATAAGTGTGCCATGTCTGTCTCCCATAAAAGAATGAACTGCTGTGTTCATTTGTCATAAAGAATGAACTGTGTTCATTTGCCATACTTCTCCTTTTCACCCGTATTCCCCTCCTGAGTGGAGTCCCTCGAACCCATCTGCAGAAAAGGCTGGTTCCCTCTGCAGGCTGGGATAGGCGACGTCTGCTGGCAGACCTTGAGAAGTGTTAGGTTCCATTCATTTGTATAATGAAGGTCTGTGGGGAGAGGGGAGAAGTTTTAAATGAATAAAGCACCTAGGGGCTGAAGCAGAGAGGAAGGAGGAGAGATGAGCAGATGCTGGAGGACCAGGGGGAGAGCTAGGTGAGGAGGCTATGGAATGAGCTCTCTGCCTTAGCTCGTGGGTATTGGATCCCTGAGAGTTGTCTTGGCTTATTATTAATATATATTAATAATATCACCGTTGAATTAAAAATAATACTTTAACAGAGAGAGAAAGAGAGAGAGAGAGAGAGAGAGAGAGAGGGAAAACGTGTGTGACAATGTGCTTGTGGTAGTTATCTGACAACTGTGGAGAGTTCATTTTCTGTTTCCACCATGGGGTCCACCCAGGGACCCAGCTCAGGTGTACACAGCAAATGCTCTGAGCTGCTGAGCCACCTACCACCCTGAGATTGCTCTGATTCCTAGCATACTGTCCTTTGCTGCTCCAATGCAAAGCCTGGGTCCTTGCCTATCTGTCTGCCCTCTATACCTAAAGGAAGTGTCCTGACTCACAGCCCCTATCCCTCAGAGCCTGTGGGACTCTTTTAAAGGCTTTGCTCCTTTTTTCTCAATAGCTTCTTTCTGATGGGGCAGGACTTCTAGAGGAAGAATGAGTCACGTACCAGACTCTCCTGTTTACATTTAATTTTTCTCTCAAACCTTTGTTTCTTAATTTTTTTAAAAAGTACTATCTTAGGATTTTATTTTTTGACACCTTTAAATACATTTAAGAGGTATTTTTGTAGAGTTTTTTGGCTATTGACATTGAGGAAGATTACTCTGCTAAGAGTGATCTACATTGTACCATCTTAGTATCAGTTAGCTAAATCCACCTCTAGGAGTGCTGTGGCTCCTACATGGGGTAAGAACTACATGGAGTAGCAGTTGTGTTTGCTCTTGAAGCTGAGATCTTCAGTCACCTCCTCTCCCTTCAGGGTTCAGACAGCTGAGTGACAGTTGTCAGCATCAGTACTGCCATTCTTTGCTAGATCCCTATCACCTCCATTATGTTTTCTGTCACAAGGGCCTATGAAATTAGCAAGCCACAAGTTCCGTGCTTTCCCTGGGTACTCTTCTTATGTCCCCACTTGCCTTTGAAGTCTCATATACCTGATCATCACCATCATTTTTCTTCCTGGAAAGTGGCTCTTTATTGCTTGGATTGCCACAGTCCTTACTGAGTACACTTTTGTTACAGTACACCTGACAGACAGTGACTTGAAACCGTCTGAATCCCTTTTACGGTGATTGTTGTTGGGCCATTCCCACACTCCTGACTTTGCCATTAAGCACTTTTCTCTACAGACCCTTTTCCTCCTCCTCATACCACTCTGTGATCTTCCTGTTTCCATGACTACTTTATAGATTAGGAGATGGCACAAGAAGATGAATTTGATTGCAGAAGATCACACAGGGAGGCAATGTGGGAGCCCGTGTGAGGACTCAGTGGCTGAGTAGAAACCTGTAATTCTGAGGTGCTTGACAAAGAATTGTCAAGGTTTCTGAGAGATGCAGCTGAAGCTCAGCGTGCCCTTGCCCCCGAGGAATGCCCAGCACCCCTGCTTTGACTTTTCCTGAGAGAAGAGCAGCTGAGAAAACCAAGGACACTTTCACCTGCAGGGCAAGCAGGAGGACATCTTACAGACTTACCTTTTCATTCACCTTTACTAGGAGGGGGGCTAATATAAGCTATCTGAATAAATTTTCCCTCTGCTTTTCTATAACAGGTAATTCTACACATCAACTTGGCTGTGCCGTCTTATCCAGTTTTTGGACAAAGTCCGCTCCATATGTTTGAAATGAATTCCCTGTGACCTATCATTAAATTCATAAATTCATCTTGCAACCCTCATCAGAGAAGTTTCTGTTTGCAGTACAGGTGATGATCAACACAGAGATACACAGAGAATACGAGGCTGCACAATACTCATCCATAATGGACATATATCCTGAGCGCCCTTCTTCCAAGGCTCAGGGATCTTTGTAGAAGAGGAGATAGAAAGAGTGTATGAACGAGAGGCAGTGGGTGACTGCAGGGAACCAGTGTCTTTTGAACACAGCAGGGCAACTGTGCATATGAACTTACAGCAGTTGTGACAACATGAAGAAGGCCTCCACAAGCTTAAGCCAGACAAAATCCCAGCATCAAAAGAGGAAATGGGCACAAAGTCCCACCCCTAACAGAAGAGTTATTGATGATTGATAGATGCTGTGAAACAGAATCAGTTTTCTTTGACTGTAGTCCCAGTGTGTGTGTGTATGTGTGTGTGTGTGTGTGTGTATGTCTGTTGCTACATACCTATTGGGTTAACTATTATTAAAAGTTTGAAAGATGACTCATGTTGGTAAGGAGAAACATTAAAGAGATCTTTTATATACTGTTGATGGACCTGTAAATAAGTGGTGCCATTATGCAAAACACTGTGTGTTCCTAAAGAAATAAAAAAGTAGCATGTAGTGAAGTACTACTCAACGTTAAAAAGGAAAGAATTCCACTATTTAGAATGTCATAGGTGGACTTGGAGGACATTATGCTAGCTAGTGAAATAGGCCAGCCAGAGAGAGACAGATGCTTCATAATCTTATATTAGAATCTGAAAATGCTGAACAGGTGTAAGAAGAATCCAGTGTTCAGCACAGGGCCTGGAAAGGGGGAATATAAGGAAAGGGAGCATACTGGCCAAAGAGTACAGAGGTCAGCTAGATAGGAATATGGTTTAGGAATGAGTATACATCTCACCAGAGATAAAAGATAAGTTACCTAAGTGATATTAGCTACTGCAATTTTGATTAGTCAAGTCAAAACGCATTTAAAAAAATCAAATAAGATGAAGCTGAGCAGAGAAGATTCCCCTCCACAGTGTGAGTGGGTCTCATCCAATTAAATGAAAGCCATTTTAGGGACTTTTGTGTGACAGAAGGGTTGACAGAAACTCCTTAAGAGGAAAATCCTTAAAAGGGTTTATTCTGGTTCCGAGCTTGGGAGATTCAGTCAGTGCGGGTGGGAGAGGCATGAGAACAGGGGAAGCTTGTTATGGCAGAACAAGCATCAAGTGGCTGGCTACATCACACTGGTAGTCAAAAAGCAGAGAGAATTGAGACAGAAGCAGGGCTGATCTATAACCCACAAAACCCACCTCCCATGACCGACCCACTTCCTTCAGCTAGGTCCCTTCTTCTAAGACAGCAGTTCTCAACCAGTGGGTCACAACCCTTTGGGAGAGGGGAGAATGACCCCTTCATGACATTTGCCTAAGCCCATCTGCACATGACATTTACATTACAATTCATCACAATGGCAAAATTACAGTTACGAAGTAGCAACAAAAATAATGTTATGGTTGGGGGTCGCCACAATATGAAGAACTGTATTAAAGGGTCACAGCATTAGGAAGGTTGAGAGCCACTGTTCTAAGGAATCCACAACCTCCCCAAATGATGGTGACATGGGGAAGAAGTGTTCAGACACATGAGGACAATTCACATGGAAACTGCAGCAAAGAACTTAAGGAGAAAGACTGGGAATAAGGAATTATCCCGGATTTTTGTCAGACTCAAGACAGCAATATTGATTTGAGCTCTACTATTGCTGACTCATTTTGCAGATCTCCCCAAACCACCAATACCTTGGTACCCCTTCTCTCTTTTCTATATAAACATACACATCACACTTTAGAATAGATATGAATACGTATTTGATCTGTGATGAGCTTAAAAGTTTGATCCACACCTCATACCTAATGTAGACTATGTTCTGCGAAGAATGAATGTCATGGTTTGAAATAAAATGTTGCCTAAAGGATCATACTCTGAGCACTTGCTTCCCATATTATATCACTGTTTTATGAATTGTTGAGAGCTTTAGGAATTGAGGCTCCACTGAAAGACATAGGTCATTAGTGTTGAGCCTTGGAAGTGACCCAACCCATTTTTCTGTTGTGCTTTCTGCTCTCAGTCAATCAAAACATCAGATGCCCCCACCACATGCTCTCACAGCCATGGATGCATCTACTCTTGCTGCTATGTATTCCCCTCCATTATGGACTGAAATGCCTCTAAAACCATGAGCAAAAATGTACCCTTCCTCTTTTATGTTGCTTCCTTCATGTATTTTGTTACAGCAATGCAAAAATCAGTAGCATAGAAGATTGATATCATGAGTGGGAGTGTAGCTGTAGACACAAGCTAACTATGTGGTTCTTTTAAAAAATGGTTTGTGGATCAATGGGCTAGAGAAAACCTAGAATGCCATGAAAAGAACTCAATGAGCAGTTATTATGGGAAGCTGGAAGGCAGAATGGTGCTAAAAATGCAGAGCACAGTCTGGAAGTAGTTCACTATGGATACACCTCTGAAACTGACCAATCCCTGCTTCTGGAATATTTTTTGCTTCCTTGTCTGTCAAGTGGTGAGAAGTCTCCCCTTCAAACTGCACTACCACCAAAGAAGCTGCTCCTGTGACCATGTCTTACAGTGATAATCTAAATCTATCTGGAACCACAAGCCCAAATAGATCTTTCTTCCCTTCAACTTAGTCAGATATTTGGTCTCAGCAACAACAAATTAACCACAAGCATGTGTATACAGAATGTTTTTGTTCTTGTTTAGAAACACCAACAGCCTACTTCCGAGGTCTAAAGAGTTTCTCAAATCCCAATGCCCCAAATTATTTTAATTTATTTACTATACTGTGTTTATTTTATATGCACACTTGTCTATGTGGATGGATGCATCTAAACCTGGTCATATACAGAGGCTGGAGGAGGAATCCAGGTGTTCTGGTCTAGCATTCTGTCTTATCTTGAGACAGGGTTTCTCAGACTAGAGCCAAGCTGATGGCTTGTGAGACCCAGGGATCCTCCTACTTCCATGCTTTATAATGCTGGGGTTGTAGATGAGCATGGACCATGCAGGACCTTTCATGTGTGTTCATAGGTATTTGAACCCAGGTTCTTATACTAGCTCAAGAACCCCCCTTAACCACTGAGCCATCTCTCCAGCTCTTAATAGTACTTCTAAATGATAAAAGGTACTCAATAGATGATTTTCAAGTGTACTGTAGAACATGATGGTTTCAGAGGAAATATAGAAGATGCTTTCATAGTCTGGAATCATGAACTCTTAAGTGGAGAGAAAACTTAGATTTTTCATATTCCCTTCCATTTATATCTAAGGAAGCAAGGAGACAACTATTGCTCTCTGGAGAAGACTACTTACAGCACACCGTCCAGAGGAACACTGTCTGCTGGGATAGTTCATCCTGTAGACCCCACCACCATCCAGGGCTGGATGATCATTAATGTTCCACACATCTTCTCTGGAGCCCAGACTACTGTGCCAGACATGGCCCCTTCCACATGCAGTGTGGTAGCCAGGGGTTGAATGGTTAAAATTTTAGGACTTAATTCTAAACACTTAATCATAGAAAGTAAAAAAGCACAATGTCCTATTGGCACCATAATGTTTAACTCTAATTTTGATATATTAAAACTATTCTTGGGAAAATAGCCCTGAATTATTAGTGTGTGATTCATTTCCCATGAACAAAAATTGCATTCAAATTCTGAACCCAACAAACTCTTAAAAGCAGAGAAAAGGCTCCAGATTTTGAATGAGCAAAGATGGGGAACATCATATGGTTTGGATGAGAAGATTCCTGAACAGGCTCACACATTTGAATACTTGGTTCCTGGTTGGTGGCTCTTTTGGAGGAGATATGGAAATCTTTGGGAGGCTGTAGTAGTTGCTTTTCTGTTACTATGATAAAACACCATTACCAAAGCAACTTATAGAAAGACAGTTCATTTGGCTTCATGGTTTCAGAGGGATAAGAGTTCATCACCTTCACAGTGGGGAGTCATGGCAGCAGGCACTTGTGGGGATAGGAGGAGGAAGCTGATGGTTCACATCATGAACCACAAGGATGAAACAGAAAGCATACTGGAAATGATGAGTCTTTAGATTCTCAAAGCTCATGTCTGGTGATATGCTTCCTTCAATAAGGCCATACCACTTAAATTCCTCCAAACAGCACCACCAAATTGGAATCAGGTATTTAAATACAAGAGCTTATGGAGGCCATTCTCATCTAAACCACCTCGGATGTGGAGCTTTGCTGGAAGAAGTATGTCACCAAGGATGCGCTTTGAGAGCCTATACCCTCTCCTTGCCCCACTGGAAGTTCTCTTTCTGCTTCCTCAGTGTGGATGGAGATGTGATCTCTCACCTTTCTGCTCTGACCACCCATGATCCAGTCTCCCTCACCATTTCAGATTCTACCTATGGAAATGTAAGCCTCCAAAACTTTCCTTCTGTAAGTTGCCTTGGCCATGGTGTTTATCATAGGAAAAAACATAACTACTACACACGACATCCCTTGTCTGTGTTGCACACTACATGCCAATGGTCACACATCACTTGCGAAAACAAACGAAGCCCATGATGCTTGTTAGAAATCAAAAGATAAAGATCAAACGCTATGAAGAATTTCACAAGCATGGGACTGAAACTCATGTCCCTCCATCCTCAGGAGAGGAAAAGATACTTCTTGCATCCTTGCTCTCCCATGATTTGTGGGACTTGCTCTGTGAAGGCTGCTGGTTCTCCACTACAACCGCTAGACACTGCAGTGTGAGTGGGAAGGCAGGCTTCCATAAATAGATTACAAATGAATGATTGTGCCCGTCTGGCAATGATCTGCCCATTAATAAGTTAACAACAACAATAATTGAGCATCTTGCTTGCAAAAGCAGAAGGCAGGAGGGCTTTGGCTAGTGCCTGAGGTTTGCTGGTCTCTCATTTATCCCCAAGTATAGTTGCCATTAGTTGTGATGTGTTTGTCACATGACACCTTAGATACACGCTGCACACATGGGTACACACAGCGCATGGATCAGGGCATTATCTGCGTCTAGACACCCCGCATTAAGAGCTAAGAGTATGAACGTGCAGCTGTCACTCTCCTAAGCCTTATACTCAATGGGATATTTTTCATTTACTTGAGGCACCTTTCAGTCCTGCACACCTCAGGAAGATCTCAGTGTCTCCGTTTCCAAGGCAATATCTTTTGACATTCAGAAGATCCTCTACGCTGTGAACTTACTAGATACTGAAGGAAGATGTGGGCTAATGCCAAACACTGCAGCTAGGCAAGGAGAGGCCTGGCACTGAGGTACTGAAAGTGCCACTGAACCTGACAATGACCCAGAGGACATGGTACATGGGGATACAAGGGACATGGATATTGCAAAACCAAGGGGACAGAATGACACAGTGGAATTCCATCACCTCTTAATAAAGTTTACCCTAAGGGATCAGAGGAACCCCTCGGGCTAACTACGGATGGGGAGGGGGGCAGCTTCCCTCCCATTCCATTCAATAGAACCCATCCAGGTAGACTTTCCCAGGTGAAGGCTCCCAAAATATTTCTGTGTCTAAAGTAAAATTCATACAGTAAAAACGGCACCATCTTACCATTTTAAAATAGATTATTTAGCAGATTTTTAACACCTTCATAGTGTCATGAGGCCATTGTCTGGTTGCAGAGAATTTTCACCCCAAAATGCAGTCACCCATGCAGCCCCGAGCAATTCCAATCTTTCTGTTGCCATAGATCAGCTTATCCTGGACATTTCATGTAGTAAAATGCAATTTGAGGCCTATACATTTCTCACCCAGCATAGTATTTTCAAGGTTTGTCCATACGGTTGCATGCACAAGCACTTTATTCTTTTATAGTGCATGTGTTCAGGTACAAACACACACACACACACACACACACAAACACACACCAATATAGGAATGTAGCTGATAAATCATGTGTAGATTGATGGACATTGGGTTATATCTATCTTGGCCACTGGGATATATCTATTTTAAAAGCACCTTTTCTGTTTTTCTGAGTGGGTGACCCCACCAGGCTACAATGTAGAGTTCTAATCCAGTGGTCACATAGGTAGTCCTGGTTAAAACTAAATGTGTCACAAACAAGACAAAAAAAGTCATGAATCTCAGAAAGAGGTTGATGGGGAGATGTTTTAGGGATAGGAGGGAGATAAAGTGGGTGGGCAAAGTAATCAGAATATACTGTATACACATACCACACTGTCAATTAACAGACTTAATTAATAATGAATAGTAATAAATAAAAGGATGTGGGAGGGGATCTAGAAGGAGTTGGAGGAGGAGGGGTAGGGGTGATTCAAGTGATTTGTATATGTGTATGTAATTCTCGAAGAATAAATAAAAATAAATACACAGTTCATGCTTCTAAACACATTCTAACTCACTTCCCATGTAGCTACTTGTCCAGGATGGCGGAATGGCCTTTATTCTCTGGGTGTCCTTTCTAACTACAAACTGTCTCCACAGAAGTTAGCCAAGAGGTGACTGACTTCTACTGAGTCACATAGGAGGTAAGATCTAACAGAGTGCAGCCTTCTGCATTCTCTTCCCAAAGTTGTTGGACCATTCTGTTGACGTTCTCTTTGCAGTTCATCCTCCCCAGGTCTTCCTCCCTGCCACTGTAATTACGGCTGACTTACTTAGCTGCACCATATTGAATGTTGGAATCCTATACACCTGAGAAAGATGACAGACTCTCCAGGCCTGGGGTGGGAAGTAATTCCTGCCTCATGGGTGGAGTGTGTAGTCCCGGTTAACTCATTAATCAAGACCTCTCAGTCTCCACTCAGTTGATGTTTGGCCCAGGCAATTATCCCCAGGCTCTCCTGTGTACAGCAGGGTCGCTACAGCCCCAGGCAAAAATCATCCCTGTCTCTGAGGCCCCTGGGTCAGACAGAATGGGATCAGCTCATTATTCTTTGGAACTCCCTGTCTGGTGTTCCATGGGACTGGGAACATGTAAATCACCAAGAAATTGCAGGTAGGAGAGGGTTATCTCCCAGGTAATATGCATGTTTGTTTAGGCTCCACGCTGTTCTCTGGGGATCTAGCAGCTGATTGCAGGCTCAGGGCTCCTTATTTGAAATTGCCCATCTGTCACTGCTCATTAGACAAACTCTCCTTTGGAATCTGTTTCTGGTTTGTGCCCTCTTTGAAGAGAAGTGAATAAGGTCACGGGGATTAATGGCTACTAAAAGCTATTCTGTTCCGATGTTTCTTCAAGGAAGACTAATGGCCATGCTTTCTGAATGAGGAGGCCTAAAACAATGATGCCAGAAGTCACAAGCAATCTCTAATTGGATGGTCCTGAAAATCTTTCCATTGGTTGTTAAGTCCCTCTTTCAAATTATTGTCATGGTCAGTCACTGTCAAGGAGGTCAATAGAGGTGTACAAGCAGAGTATTTCATTCCAATGTGTCATGTTTTAGTTATCTTAAAATTTTTAATTGTGTGCATATGTGTAGGTGTGGTGTATGTGAATGCAGGTGCCTGTGGACATCAGAAGACGGTATCTATCGGATCTAGAGTAGCTAGATTATAGTCAGTCATGAGCCACCCTGTGAGGAGTATGGAAATTGAACTTTTTCCCCTTATCTGCTGAGCTCTCTTTAGCCCCTGTGTTGGATGTAGAAGTCACTCCCGGCTTGGGTTCTCTTCTGTGTTGTGCTTTTCAAGCTCATATGCCCAGGGCATGTCTGTATCCTCCCCCTCTGCTTAAGTGCCTCCAATGGCTGGGTTCAAAGTTTCTCTTCTCCCTGCTAAGTGCTCTGTTTCTTTTGGACTTGACTTCTGGCTTTTGAACTGACATGTTCTTAGTGGCATTCCTCTTCTTTGGAGCCCATTTTGTTAACTTTGAGGAACATATTCTGCTCTCCCATTCCAGCCTTGGCTTTTCTTACCTCTCTCTGAAATAGTCTATCAGACTTCTCTGCCTACTTTTGTGCAGGTTATTCCTTGTGCTTTTGTCTTTAATGTCTCAGCCACTGAGTGAACAGGAGTCAGGAGACCTGGATCAAATCCAGCTACTACTGAGGAGCTGACCCTTGCTTGGACCACCAGCTGGTCTCCTCCTTACTGCCTCCTCAGAAAGGGAACGGAAGCCAGCTGGAGTCCTTTTAGGAGGCTATAGCATGGGTTGTCCTTCCCTAAGCTTTGTGAAGTTACACTATGAATGGAAAGCTTGAGTATATTTCTTTTTATTTATTCACCACAGATTTCTCTGTCACTCTTAGGTATTTTATCTTGTCCAGTTGTAATTTGCAGTTACATTTCCTCTTATTTTATCTGTGTTCTGTTGACCTATAGTAGTATGGAAGTGTGTGCAAATCCCTGATCCTTTCTCTCTAAATGCTTCTGGTGCTGATGACTAATCTAGATCCAATGCCTCTCAGGCAAAGATGCCTACTTGATGAGAAGATGGGAATCCTGGAGAAAAACCAACCCTAATAATCCTGTCCTACTTCCCTCCCCAAAGGAGTCATCCTGAAAAACAAAACAAACAAACAAAAGCCCTATCCATCAATTCTCTTCTCTCTCTCCCTCCCTCTCCCTCCACACTGCATCTCCACCCTTCTCTCTCCCTCTCTCATGCAATGAGAGAAAGCAATGATCCAGTTCTCTATAAGCAACAGAGTGCAGTGGTGGGCCAAGGCAGGACCAAGTGGACTGCTCTTGAAAACTCTTGAACGAAGGCTTCACGGACTGCTGGAAGGCGGTGTGAAAAGCAGAAACCGTTGAACCACTGGTTCAGTAAATAGGCACATGTTGACAGATTGGTGATGTCCACACCGGTGTTGGATGAAGGAGGTGGGACATGCACCAGCGTTCCAATCTCCGTGCTCAGTCCAACTGACTGGCTTCTTTGGGATCATCTTGAGTCAACTGCATGGCTAGTTTCCTGATATTTTTACAAGAGAACACCTAAAGCGCTCTTGTCAGTGAAAGGAGTATAGTGAGGGAGCCTGTGGGGCCAGAGCTGCAGCCCCTGTCTCCCACTTAGAGACCCTCAAGGCCGGGGATGTTGTTGCCTTTCCTATGCTGCCACTCTGCCTTCATTTCTTTCCCGCAACTGCTGTTCAGCACTCATTACTCTGAGTTCCTGGCACAGAGTGCTGTCCCCATCTCAGTGACACTCTACGGACCACTGTGGAGGACTTCTAGAATAATTTCTTCTTGGGGATGCAGAGAAGGGTGGTCCCTCATGCCCAAGACAGAGTTCATCCTCCGTTCCTCAGTGCAACGTAGTTCCTAGCCAGTGACCGCAGGCGGTCTGGCTTAGCTCTCTCAGAGTGGTGATTTTATTCACAGTAGATCTTCCATTCTGTACTACTGCACCGTGTTTATTCTTAAGGCAATAACTGAGAGATTTTACCACTGAAAGGGGTGTCTTGTGGAGCCAACAGCCAGTAGGCGCACATAAAATGCAGCTCAGTCTTTGGTGGATGATTGCATGAGTACCAGGGGCTTCTACCTTTACAGAGAATCTGACTTTTAAATTTTTCGACAGATTAAGGAAGAAAATGGCATTGTATTTCACCACTTGTGGGTAATTTTAAAACACTGAAGGACAGATGGTGTCCAACAAAGATGAGTTTTAGATACCCAAGTTTTTATATCTTTGGGATCTAATTGGAATAAAGAACTTGCAGGCACTGGGAAGGCTTTCCTGTCAGAAGAGAAAATACCAGTGGATTATGTTTGGAAAGACCTTTCATAATAGCTTACACAACCAGGAAATTTTACGTTTTCTTGAACCCAATAATTCCTTTTCTAGAAAGTTGTCTTGACAAAAACGTATGGATCAACCCATTAATCAATCTATAGTTGTGTTTTGACAATGCTCCTGATAAGAAATAGTGATAATCTAAAATAAAATTCTGATTTATTGGTTAATCTATAAACATATTTCATTTATTATGTGAAGGCAAAACTTAAAAATTAGTTAATTGAGTCTATGAAAACTGTGAAATGCTGGCATTAACATAGGCTTATGGATCAATGGACTAAGATTGGCAGTCTAGAAGCAAATCCATACATTACAATGAAATGATAATTTTAGATAAGAATGCTCAGAACACTCAGAGAAAGGGTAGTCTTGCCAACAATGTTCCTAGGACTACGAACAAAAGAATAAAACTATACTTTCACTCAGCACCATGAATAAAAACTAAATAAAATCCAGCCTAAACGAAGTGCTACAAGTACACAAAGTCTTAGAAGTAAATGTAGGTGTCAATCTTCAATACCAAGGATTTGACATCAGAGTCCTAGATATGAAACCAAAAACATGAGTAACAATAAAAACAAGGTATCTAAGACTTCCTTAAAACAGAAAGCTGTTCTTCTAAAGACATTATGAAGAAGAGAAAGACTATGAACAAAATGAAATAATTTACAATTCAGACAGGAATAAATGATCTTAAATATACTAAGAAACCTGAGAACTCAGCAACAGAAAGACAGACCACCTGTACAGTATGTAACTTACGGATTTTATTTCATGTGTCCCCAATCTTTAGGGAAGAGGAGTAGTATGTTAAATATATATATGTATATATATATATATATATATATATATATATATATATATATATATGTGTGTGTGTGTGTATGTATGTGCATATATATGTATATATACACACACATAGCATCTAGATGCTGCAATAGTCCCAGGCTTGTGCTGCAGATCAATAAGCTTTCTGAAGAGTCTCTGATCTTCAGTCCATCTTGGGGACCAAAGTAACTAGAATAAGCTATGAGTGACAGTGAACATAGATATGATGTGGTCTGGGGAAGGAAGAGTTCAGTTCAATATAGATGCGGTATTTTAAGGCTGTGTATTAAAAGGTCAGTGGCATTTGTTGAGTTGAATCTAGTCGCAGTAAACAGACTCTAGCAAGTGATGGTCTGGGGTCTTCTATTATTGTGTTGTAACATCTGTGCAGTGATCTGTGACAGAACACAGTGTTATGCCAATCCACCAGGAGATGGGATTTCTCTGGATGCCTAAGACATCTTATTTTATGAGTTCCATGTCTGGGGCCCAGTGGTCAAGCCTGACTTTCTGATACTCTATCTGTGCTTTGACTGGAGTGCACTTATTTATTTACTTTTATCTGAGCCCAATAAGATGTGCTCCAGCTGCGTGGCTCGGCATGTCTATGGGTCCACAGAGATATCTGAGATGTGTACCATTGAGAAAAGGTTGGAGTGTGGCAATGGGGTCCTGTGAAAGGTCCAGGTGGTCTCAGCCATCCACCAGACTTACCTGTGGAATAGATACTTTCCTTAGAGGACAGGGAAAGAGGGCACTGAAGACCTTGTCAGTCTGATTTCCATGCATTGGTCTTTGGCATTGAGTCAGTGAGTTCAACCCTTATTTAAAGGTGGTGGTGGAAAAGAAGCAAAGCCCCTCTGTCAGTGCCTGTCTGGGAAGTCAGCCTGGAAGCTGACTTTGTTGTTTCCTTAAGGCACAAAAATCGCTTTAATGAATCTGTTGGTTTTCCTTCTTCTTGGGTTACAAAAATTCACCAAAATAAGGATAGTACGTAGGAAATTACATGGGCCTCTGAGGCATTGGATACAGTGGGCACCCTTTCTAGAAAGTTTATCTTCCCTTATCTTCCAGATCCCAACAGTTCTTTGTCCTGTACAAGGCCTGCCTATGACTTCACCTATAGCTTCCATGCTTCTATTCCTCACACTAAGACCCAGGACTCACATCTATCCAGTCTCCCCTCAACCATGACACCCTAGTTAAATATTACTGTGCTACTGTTGCCTCTCACCTGGTCCTTTGTTCTTTCCCCTTAGTTGTCATCCCCTGATGCTGCTCTGAAAGGGCTTTCTTAACTTACATCTAATACCACAGCTTAAGTTCCCCTAGGCCATCTAAGCCTCCCTTTATGACAGAGGCCTTGACCACCCTAGCTATGCCATGCTGACATTGTCCTGGTCTCCTGGCTTTGGAGCTAGTAATTTTCTATGCAGCTCCTGGTAGCACTGTTTTCTCAGCACAGAGGTAGTAAATAGATGGCAGACAGGGAGGCATGACAGGGTATGAATGTAGGTAGGTAACCTGGATCTACCCTCTATGTAGAATTTACCCTAGGTCCAGCCATTCATGAAAGGCAAAGCAGCACTCTTTCTCTTGACTGACCCTCTAAGTTGAGTTTTGATAGGGAAATGATCAATCCCTTACACTATGTTCAGCCAAGCAGGCACAAGGATGAGGTACCAAGATGCTAAATTCTAAAAGGCCATCTAATACCCCATTGGATGCCAATGCCATAACTTGAAATGCTTGGCAGGCACTGTAAAGCCAAGTAGAGAATGTTCACACCAGGTGGGGCCCAGATTTCACTTCTTAGCTCGCTGCACATGTTGTATGGGAGGTCTCCCAAGGGTTTGTAGGCAGTAGTTAAATGATGTCCAGAGAACCACATATGAGGTCTCTAAGACAGAGTAGCAACATGGATGACCAACTGTTGAACAGGATCCATTCTGTCCTCTTCTGGACAACTGAGCCTCTTATAGGCCTTTTAAAAGGCCTATAATAAGACCAGATATGAGAGCAAGACTCCCAGATTCCCAGAACAGGGCTAGTAGACTGAGACCCAAAGTCCCAATCTCACCTCCTAACCTGCCTTGCCCTTTCCTGAGTGGCTCATCCACCTGCAGGCTGCCATATCTCCTCCAACCCTCTAGCTTTGATTATCACTGTGGTGGTGGGATGCTAGGGTGGTGGAACTCTGGAAGAAAGCCAGAAACAGGGGATACGGAACTCTAGGATTGTGTCTTTACAGAATGCTCTAGAAGCAGTGAGCACTGGCTCCAGGTAGGTACAGCCCATTAACTTCACAGCATATTTGCACTGGTAATGATTCATATGGCTGGAGGGTGGTGAGGGGATGTCTCAGAGTATAGGGCTGAAGAGATAGCTCAGTGGGTAGAGAGTTTAGAATTAATGCAGGAAACTGTTGGGGCACAAGGGAAGCTGTGACTAACACAGATGGGTGCTGGCAGAGAATGTCTAGAGTCCAAGGAGGATCCGGAGCTCTTATATTTGAGAGTAGGTCATCCAGTTCTCCCTCCAAAGACACAAGCCAGTGTCTCAGGTAATGAAAAAACACTGTTCCCTCTCAGCAACCTGTTTCATGGAAGTTAAACTCAATTTACCCAGATGCTGGTCTAGTTAGAGAAGCTAATCCTCAGGTGCAGAAGCTGTCCCTATCTGGGACAGAGCTATGCCTCTATCCCTGACACTAAGACCCAGGACCCACATTGCTCAGTCTCCTCTCATCCATGACACCTCTAATTAAATATATCTATGTTGCTGTTACCTCGCACATGGTTCTTTGTTTTTTTCTCTTATTTATTTGTCCCTGGTGTTACTTTGTGCTTCTCTGTGGCCCCATCTAGCATTATACTGACTGCCCACATTCACTTTGAAGGAAACCTAAAACTGAGGCTTGGGCAAGCTAGACAGATTTGCCCACTAAAAGCAAAGAAGCACTGTGTTCACAACTCTTCGCCAGGGTCAGAACTTGCAGTCACCAGAAGGAGGAAGAATGTCCCTCAGAGAAAGGCCAGTCTTCTAAGGACAATAGCTGAGCTTGTAATGCCAACAGCCATAGCCATTGTACCAGTTCCCAAGCGGGACAGAGACCCACTTTCTTGCCTTCATCTGTTGTAGTCTGGGCCATAACACCCAGCGTGTTGGTGTCCAAGGAGCCTAGGATGGATGACTTGCATACTAGCTGTGGCTCCTCAGTAGGGAAATGTTCTATATAAATCTTAGCTCTTTATCATCTCATGGTTTCTGATGCCAAAGTCACTAGAAGGACTCAAGGAGTTTGTACATGTGAAACAGATGCAAGTATTTCTTTGATTTCAGTCCACTTCTAGGGAGAGCACTCAGCCACACAGGCTAGAGGAGAGGCTCAGGGGAATATTTAAGATGAAAATTTAGAGGCTGGGCACATCTTCTAATAATCCCAAGGCCACTAATTCCATTCCAGTCTGCACCACACAAGCCCATTTTGCCTATATCTTGTAGCACCCCTGGTTCTTATTGAGCAAGTGCAAAGGCTCCTATCAAATGCCTTTATTCCTGGGAAAGCATAAACAATGCTTTTTCTCCCAGATAAGGAACCAAAAGTAGACCGAAGTCCAATTTTGTAAGTTAATGAATTTTATTGGGGTTACTTAAGGGATATGGATGAGTGGTTACTTATGGGAGCAGAACGACTCTCATTAAACAGCAGCATCTCCAGAGCCCACAACAGCTCACAGAAATCTGAAACCTGAAACATACTGCACAACCTACTGGCAACACAACAGGTTGAGAAGTATCCTTTCCTGGTGCCTCAGTTTGTCTGAGCCTCTTCCAGGAAAGTTTGCTAGTTCCTGCTTCTTCTAGGCTGTTCAGCTGGTCTGTGCCCTTTCCAGGATTCTGGTCTAGGCAGCCCATCTTATCTGAGTGTCTTAGCAGTCCTTAAAGTTTATATATGTCTTAGGAGAGAGGGGCCTAATGAGTTACATTAGTTTCAGGGACTTCCTGAAGCTATTGAGTTGTTTACTTCCTAAACTTAAACTTCCCCCATAGAAGTTGCCACATTATATGAGCATAGGCAAGACTTTGCATGGCTCTCCCCTTCATTCTCTGCTGAGCACATTACCACAGCATCTTATCATCTGTCTCCATTTTCATCCCTACTTCTAGGATGTCTCTTCTCTTTTGTTTTGGTTGCCCCTCCAGTGTGTATTTTGAGACCCCATTCATGACATTTTTCTCAAGGGTTTAGTAGCATCTTGAGTGTGCTTTCTAGACACTGCCACTGGGTATCCTCAGGCAGTGGCTGGAACAGGTGAGAAGGGTGAGCAGTTAGTCACAAGACATATTGGTCAATTGGCATTGGGCCATAGTCACAGAGAAGCATGAAGGGCAGTGCGTGCTCTGAGCAAAGAGGCTGCCATGTGTCAGGTGAGGGGATGCTGATTGTCCTGAAACCGACATACAGGTGCTGTGGTCTGTGCCAGTCTCCATTGGTGGCCATTTGAGAACCAAGCTGGCTGTACTGGTTTCCAGGTCCCTGCAATCCTGAGGACAGACCTTAGCTAGCAGTCATGAGCAGGCAATGCTCTCCTACAATGGATTCCTCCCAAGACTTTGCATTTCTTGCCTAAATGGGCTTCAATTCAGTTTAGCCGAGTTGAAAAAATATTGCTTCTCAGCTGGAATTTTAAGCAGTGATTCATTTTGGTGGAAGTGCTTATAATTAAAAACAGCCACAACAAAAATGAGGTGCTGGAACATATGAGCCCCGGACAGTTCCGGAGCCCAGGAGGCCCCGAGGTAATGACAGCAGATGTGAGAGCAAATTAAATTTACAGATCGCTTGTGCCCCTTTCCAGGAGCGAGCTCCCCAAATGGGTCGGTTGATGGAAGCGGTTATAAAGTGTGGAATGCCTCTCGGAAATGATTATGCATATTTAAAAGTCATTTAAATGTTGAGAATTCATAGGTGTAAATACCAGGGAGAAGGAAGAAATGCTTCCTCTGGGTGAGTCAGAAAAGGAGAGTGACTTTCCTGCATATGGTGCAATTCCAAGGTCACCTCAAGGTGGGGATGTTGAGACAGCACAGCAGTGACATTGTCCCCCATGAAATGGGAATAGGAAGGTTACTTCCATGTCTCCCAGCTCTTCCTGAACTTCTAGCTGAGGTCACGAGAGAAAGATGGGAAGCCCTGCTGGACTGGGGCGGTAGAGAGAGTAAGACTGGTCCATGGTGGGGAAAGGGAGCTTGCTCAAGGTGTCTGTCAGTTTTTCTGAGCTCCTGATCAGCAACATTGGGGCTCAATGTAGGCTCCTTGGAGTATCCCTGGACCTCTCCCAAGCTGCATACGGTCTCCTAAGCGCTCAACATCACATTCCTCTGCAATATTTTACTTTCTAAGCCACACTGGGGTGAAGTTGGCACTGGCTCCCTAGGTGGGGATATCTCTCAGGGATGTCTCAGCGTTGAGATAGGAACAATGAAGTGAAGGTCAGAGGCTCATTTTTGTTCTGACTCTGAGCCAGGAAACCAAGGTCAGGCCTAGGCAGACAGGGGGCTGCGAGGACATCCTCCCCTTTCTTTCTTTCTTTCACACTTTGGCTCTCTCCCTTGCTACTTCAGCCTGACACTGGAACCTTCTAATTCATAGACAACGTGGTCCTATGACTCATTGCTGGTCAGCTTGCCCCAGAGGAAGTAGAAGATCCAGGGAGACGTTGAACAGTGGGTGCTGATGGGTGGACACAAAGGACCACCCGATAACCTGACAGTTAGGGAGATGCCCTCACTTGTTGCTCAGGACTCCAGATAGGCATATTTCTGGAGCCCATTCCTTAGAGCCAGGTGTACCATGACATGGTCTAGGTCACGAGTCCAGGTGGCCTTCTATTCCTCTTGTCTTTTTAATGTAGTTGCTTTAACTGAGTTTTAGAGCCCCTGACTGTAGGAGTACAAGGATCCTTCAGTGTATCTGTTAGCCTAGGTGTTAGATCTCTTTCAGAACTGAGAGCTAACAGGTCTCTGCTGAACAGAGATGGGCAGAGATGTGAATTCCATCTGGCCATTACTGGAGTTGAGCTGTCAGAGTGGTTGATACTGCATTTCATTATTGATGCCAAAAACTCGGGGCATGGACTCTCAGTTCTGTGTCCTGCATTCCAGCACCAGGTGTATTCATGAGAAGAGTCAAGGACTAGGCTTTTATGGTCTCTAAGTGTCTTAGTTACCGTTCTATTGCTGTGACGAGATGCCATGATCAAGACAGATTATAAGACAAAGCATTTAATTGTGGGATTGCTTACAGTTTCAGAGGGTCAGTCTATGATCATCATGGTGGCGAGCATGGGAACAGGCAGGCAGGCAGGCCTTGTGTTGGGAAAGTAGCTGAGAACTCACAGCTGATCCACAAGTTGCAGAGGGATATAAAGATACATAGGCAGGGTGGGGTTTGGGGGTGGGGTGGGGGACTGGGCCTAGTGTGAGCTTTTGAAACCTCAAATCTCAACCCCAGTGACATACCTCCTCCAACAAGGCCACACCTTCTAATCCTTCCCAAACAGTTCCACTAACAAGACCAAGAATCGAAACATGAGCTTGTGGGGCCATTCTCATTCAAACTACCACACTAGGCTTCTGAACTCCTATGATATCTGAAGCCTGTCCTTGTTGCCTGGGCTCCATCAGGGGCTCTGCGTCTAAGGGCAATCATCTGCCACACATGTACTAGGAAAAGTCCAGCTTAGGAATGTCTCAGGAAGAACCACAGCAGCTTGTTGGGGTGGCTGGCACAGCACAGATTGGTTGTTACACACAGAATGTTATCCTCTGTCTCCCAGTCTGACTCTCGACCGATATCTGGAGTCATGGTGCTATCAAGAATATGGGGTATCTGGGAGGAGTTGGGGGCTGGAAACCATAGCTAGAATCTATTTTCAATAAGAAAATATAAAAAGACTATTTCTCCTGAGATTGGGTGGGTGACTGTGCTTGTCACACCTCTCCCCTCTCCCACCTTTGTGTGGCACTCTGCCTGTCACCAGCAGAGCTTGTGAATGGAAGTGTCTGTTTGCATGACCTCACCAAAATAGTTCCAATTCCACCTGCAAGACTCTCTTTCCCACACAAAGCTGTGTCTCAAGCACCAAGGATGAGGTACAGAATCCCCCCATATATGAACTTGGGGGAATAAAAGCACACTCAAGATAAGCAGAGACTGGATTCTAGGCTCTTGTTTACTGTTCCAGAAGATAACACAGCTGCACTAGGCTCTGTGAAGAGACAGAGCTTCACTTTCATTGTGGAAGAGCAGAGAATTGGGAAACTTTGCTTTTGAATGGGCTGCGGAAGGATCCTGAGACATCAGTTGTTTCCAAATCAGGCACCAGAGCACCCAGGAAGTGGAGGCGGATATCAGCACCATTGACAGGGAAGCTGGCATTCTCTACACAGACTTTCATGGGACGCTCCCTGCCCTAGGTGACAGAGAGTTGCCTGGAAGGGAGAAGCTTTGGGCACTGGAGCCATCCTGCCAATGGCAGGGGCTGAAGTGGATTGAGAAAATGCTTTGGGTTGTTTTCAACAACTTGGTAAATTTTCCCCATAGAAAGCCAAAAAATGTTAATATCCCTGATGCCCAAGCCCTTCCCTATAGTCAGACTTGAGTACACTTCTCACTGACCCATAGGACTGATTCAAAGTCAGAGGGAGAATCAGGAAGAGATGGAGCCTGGCAGAGAGCTGGGCAAAAGTCAGTGAGAGGCACTGGGCTCAGGGCAATCTCCCATGGCATGTGTATCCTCTCTGTGGAGCAACCTTGGATCCTGTCTGCCACACACCCTAGATTCAGCTAACCCTGGCTCTGGAGCCTTTACTTACCTATCCTTTGTGTCAAAGCTGTAGCACCACTGATCTTTCCCCTTGTGTCTTTCAGAGGACATTACCGTGCTTCAATGGTAGTGTCCAAAAATCCACTGACCCTCCCTGCCCTCCATTGTGCTCAGCACCATTCCCAAGTTCTGAGAATGTGGACGTGAACAGAATGCAATGACCAAATGACAAACGTGCCTCTGTGGATTCTCTGGGACGTGGGAGAGAGGAGCAAGACTGACAAGGAGAATCTGGAGGCGTCTCCAAGTGTAGCCAAAGCAGTCCTTGTCCCAGTTAGGTCTTGAAGAGAAATAAAAGACAGAAAGACATCTGCTCCCCCCACTAGGTAGTCCAGACAAGCAGGAAAGAAGTACTCCCTGGAGGTGATGTTCTGCTTAAGCTGAACTCAGTTTTCCAGAGTGATCCAGGGGAGTGGGAGTAAGATGGCAGGAGTCATGTTGGTAGAATGGTACACAGCTCGCTCACATCTGGATACAGACACAGGCTATTCTTATAAGGACTATTGGTTTCCACGGTGGTCACCATGACAGTTTTATCTCATCACCATGAGTCTCTCGACAAACATCCCGTGTCTTTCCTGGAGATGAGGAAGTTGGTGCTTTTATTTTTGACTCTGGCAATAGCAATGGATGTCCAGGATCTTCTAGAAGGTGCGGGTAAACAGGCTGCTTCAGGGCACCCCGCTTTGTGTTTGTTGCAACCGCTTGTGAGTGCTCCCTGATGCCTTCTGGGGAGATAGGAGGAGGCAGGACAGTACAGCTGCCTCATCCCGCCCTGCACCTCCTGATGAGGGTGACTTTTCAGGCATCTTGCAGAGATGATTAACCACCAAGGTGATGGAAGCAAGTGCATTTAATCACTTTCTAATTAATGCATTTCTTGCAGCCCCTCGCTGCTTTTCAGCCTGAGAATAGTGAGCCAGAAGGAAGTGCCACGGGGATCCCACATTTTCACCCAAAGGTTAATTAACCTGGAGATAATCTGTGATATGGTGCCCACCCCTTCCTGGTGAAGGAAAAGCAAAGTGGATACCAAGTGGACACGCTGCCCGAGCCTGGCACAAGGCCACTGGAAGGGAGCACTTTGGATGGTGGCCTCAGCCTTTGAGAGAATGTTAATGTGGATATTGATGTAATTCAGCACAGGCTGCATTGTACTTGGAATTTTCTGGCAGATTATAAAGAAAAGAAAGAAGTGCTGAATGAGGCTATCAATTGAAAAGTTGCCTCTGTATTACACTGTGAAGAGAAACAGAGTTAGTGCCTGTTTATGTATTGACCTGGGTCCCAGTTTCCTCTGGTATCTTTACTGAGGCAGCAATGCCAACCTCTGCATCTTGAGGTGAGGCCCTTGAACAAGACTATAGAACCTCCAAATGTGTGTTTGCACACAGTTCTGGGGAAGGCCAAGATTTCCAGATTCTGATGTCAGAGGGCGCCTAGTTCCACAAGACATCCCACACGGTCAGCAGCAATGCAGAAGCAAGCTTGACAAACCCAGAGCAGCTCAAGGAGAGAAAGAGCTGGGTGCTGCCTCCTGGCAGGACCTCCTGCTGTCTGAAAATGGTTTACTTCCATGTATGACAGAATTCATAAAATAACTGGAAGAACAAATGAAGGGATCAATGAATGAATGAATCACAGTCTGTTTGTCTATCCCCCATCAGTCTGCAAAATGAAAAACAGGGAAGAACAATGTGAAAATTGAATGCTGAAAGTCCCTAGAACTCAGCAGTTACAATCACAAACTGCCAGGTTAGATAAATAATTACAGAAGTGCCCCCACATTGTGGCCTCAAAGATGCCCAGTGTATCTTTGTGATAAAAGTTTGTGAGAGATTTTTATCTTTGTAACTTTGGACAGGTTGTCACTCTGCTTCAGTTTCCCCATATGCAACCCCGCCGGACTGGTTAAAGGTTTGAAGGAGTGAGGAGCTGATGAAGATGCTGATATCACAAGCTACCTGCCACACGGCCGGCATCTTGCTGCTGAAGAGCTTGGTAATAGACATGGTGGTGTAGTGTTGGAGGTGCTTACGCTGGCCGTAGGGAGTGGAAGAGTTAGCATTGCAGTGCCACTTGTTCAGACACACATGCTATCACACTGCACGTAGAATACAGACATCAGAAGACTGAATGACAACAGTGAAGACTTTGGATACAGGAGTAGCAGTGGCTGGAAACGCAGTCTTTGTGTTTTACTGTATCTCCTGGATTTTCTTCTGTGAAAATATACATTCATTTTTCAGTTGGAAAAAGTTCTTAAAAATAACATCTGCTGAACTCTGTAGCAGTTTCTGACTGAGATTAGGACTGAAATATGAACTTCTTACTTGTGAGATGCAGATGAACACAGAGTCTGTATGCTAACCTTAATTTGAAGATATCATCATAGTGGTGACAGGAGAATGGTCAAATAAGAGTTAAAATAGGGACCAGTTACCCAAAGAGTCAGGGTAAGAGTCAGTCTCAGATGGCTAATGTTTAAAAAAAAGTCAAGTACGCTTGATCCCGTGGCAAGCGGTCCCTCTGGATACGCTAACTTGAAACATAAGGCACCCCATTTTTGTTTAAAACCTCCGTTTCTGCTCTGGTCTTAATGGACAGAGTTCGGACAAGGTCAGATAGCCTAAAGCCGCCCAATTCTGGGAAACTGCCTGTCTTACTAACCCATCCCTATTGCTTCCTCATTCCACATTCCCACCCTTATAGATTATACAAGAAGCCCCTAGAGAAAATCTCACTTCTCCACGTACTTCCTTATTGCTCGTTCTGGGGCATCTTAACACTACCTAGTAATACCGGATAGACCAGACCAGTCCGCATGCCAGATAAGGTTACCATAGCAACCTGCTTACGCATTCTCCACTCTTCTCCCCACTTCGAAAATTGGATAAATACTGGTACTATGTGTTCAATAAATCAAAGGCTTGACCGGACAAATCGTCTACCTTTCACTTCTCATGTCCCTGTCCCATACCCCATTCCCACGCCCTCTCCTAGGGTGGGACCCTTCAACCAGGGTCCTGGTTGAAGATTCCGCAGGTCAGGACAGATCCTGTGGTACAAATGGATTTCAGGACCGAGGGCCCAGACCCTCCAGGTTGTCCCACAAGCCCAGAGATCAGGAGAGAGGATCCAAGGCAAAGTGCCAGTCTGGGTGAGAAGGGTCAGAGGTTGCCTGGACCACATGGTTGTGATGTTGGTGTCTGGCAAAGGTTCCTTGACTTTATGGGGATCAAACAACACAGAAGGCCGTGATGATGAAACCAAGATGTTGATTCACACTTGTAAAATTATTCATAGAGTACCTGCTGGGGTGCTGGGGCAGCGTCCTGGTCAGAACATTTTCCTTAGGATTCAGTCCAAGGTGTTCAAGGTGTTTAAGCTTGTAACTTTATCTCAAAAGCTCAAGTGGATATGTGACATGTAACCAGAAAGAGGAACCATCTATGGGGAAGAAAAGGGCCGCCAGAGAGATGGCCTGCTTGTGACAGAGAGACAGAGAGGTAGATGGATCCTAGAATTTGGAAATACTAGTTTGTATTTTCTAAGCTGATCACACAGGGAGACTGTAATGTTCTATCACTTCTACAACTGAACCAAATATGCAGGAGTGGCTGTGAACAGGAAGAGGAGCAGGGAGTGGGAGCACAGAATGAATGAGGAGCAGGGAGATGGAGCACAGAATGAGGAACAGGGAAAGGGGGCATAGAATGAATGAGGAACAGGAAATGGATCAGAGAAGGAGGCTCACGGACCACCTGGAACACAGTTAAAGATAGCTGCTAGCCAGCGTGTGGGTGGTGTGGGTGTTGGGAATCAAACCCTGGTCCTCCGGTTCTCATAACTGTTGAGCAATCTCTAGCCCCACTTCTTTCACTTTTTACTTCGCTGTCCTGAACCCTTGGTGTTTTTCTTCCATGCTTGATTAGTCATTCTCAAGAATAGTTTTGCCCCCTTTCTACCATAGTGATATCACATTGGAAAGCTTATTTCATCTCTTATCGTCACCTTGCACTGGTGAATGGGTCTACAATCAATTACTGGAGTGCATCTTTCTTAGTTTCTTTTTCTGTCACTGTGATAAATACTCTGACAAAGGCAATGTAAAGGAGAAAGGCTTTACTCTGGCTCACAGTAAAGGGTATAGTCCATCGTGATAGGAAAGATGGAATGATAGCAGCTTGAAGTCGCTGGGTACATCAGCTCTACAGTCTGGAGCAAAGAGAGATGAGTCCGCCCTGCTGCTCAGCAACCTTTATCCATAGACACTGTCCAGAATCCCAGCCAGAGAATGGTGTCGCCCACAGTGGGCGGGTCTTCCCTCCTCAATTAATTCAATCAAGATAACGCCCCCCAGGCCTATGTCCCAGGTGATTCTAGTTTCTATTGAGTTGACAGTTAATGCTAACCAGTATAACATCACCCTGCAACAACTTCATATCCAAATACATCACTTTTAAGGTATAACTTTTCACTCCATGCCACCATAGTCTTTAACAATCTAATATTTTAAAGGTGAAAAATCTCTTAAATGTGTACTTCTTAATATAATAAAAAAAGTTTATTCAATTTCAACATATAATGGTACACAGTGAATATTCATATTCCTACGTAGAAGAACTAGGGCATCTGATCTAAAGTAGGACCAGAATCTAGCAAGGGGACCAGCAAACGCTGAACCTCCATGTCTAGCATTTGATACTTGTAATGTAATCCTTTGGGCTTTAGAAGGCTTAAGTATCCCTACCTCTCCACATCTACTCTCTGTAGCATACACAGATTCTTTTTTGGGCCCACTCCGTTTCATTCCTGAGTCTGTCTTCAACAGATGCCCCATGTTGGTGTCTCCACTATCCTGTTGTCTCCGTTGCAACTTAGGTTTCACCTACACAACTTCCTCACATGAACCTTTAAAGTCTCTTTATAGGGACTTCACCCTGCTACTCTGTTGCCTTGCCTAAGCTGCTGTCTGAAATCACACAGAAAGACTCTATGACCCCTCATTCTTGCATATAAAATGCTTCCAAAGCTGGTGCTATGTGGATGGTACTGCCAAGTTCTGCTGTTAGCTGAAGATAGAGTCTGGATCATTGGCCATGATCACACTTCTGTGTACTGACACTGGGGAAACTCTCTTATGCAGTTTGTTTTGAGGAGCACAGAATGCACTCAGCTGCATTCTAATTTCAGGCATTCTTTTTCACATAAATTTTCAACTTTACAAGTTGTAGTCTATGGGATTGTACCTTCAGGACACCTTCCTATTCCCTCATTGGTGACTGTCAAGTTTCTCCTTAATGTCTCAAGTCTCTTAAGAGTTACAGTTATCTGTCTGCTGTGTGCACTTTAATCTTACACTCACATACCTCTCTTCTTCCAAAAAGATTAGTCAATTTTCTTTAATTTGACTTAACTCAGGTTCTCAGGACATAGGCAGATAAGGCCAGCTTCTTGGCCAAAATATCACACAAATGACCCCTAGCCCAGTTCCTGGTAGGATCTCTCTTCCCCATTTATACCTCTCTGTGTTTCTCTAAGCATTAATGTTTCCCATTAAAATATACCACTAAATTCTGTTTATAGCATTCAAGGACCCTTCTAAGTGAACATTCCAAACTCTTCCCATATTATACTCCTATTTGGGAACAGCTTCTAAAAGCCTTAGACACCCCCAACAGTCAAGGTGACCACAACCATAGACCAACTTCTCAGGGGCAGTTTTTGTCTTCATTTCTTTTCTTACCATTGTCATAAAATATTCTGACAAAAGCAACTTAGAGGAGAAAGGTTCCTATTCTGGCTCATAATTTAAGAGAACAGTGTATAATGATGGGGGAAACAATGTAGCAGGAGTGTGAAGCAACCGATTATATCACCCTCAGGATACAAAGAGAATGAATTCACACTGCTGCTTATCTCCCTTTCTCCATGTACACTGTCCAGGATCCTGGCCAGGGAATGGTGCTACTCACAGTGGGTGGGTCTTCCCACACCAACTAACTAAACCAAGATAATCTTCCACAGGCATGCCAAAAGGCCTGTCTCCCAGGTGATTCTAGGTTACAGTCTACAATCAGCACTGACACAGCATCTTTCCTACCTCCAGATCTGTTCACCATGACTTCAATCTCTTAAGCACTCCACATAGATTCCAGCAGCATCCTAAACTCCATCAATCACAATGGCAGCCTGCTTGTCAATGGAAATACTTTCTAGTCCTCCAGAGGGTTACTAGCTACAAAGGTCAGTATGGAGCCTTTACTGAATGTTTCCAGTGGTGCAGACACTAGGCTCAGTGTGAAGCTTAATTGCTTTCAAAGTTTGTGCTCATAACTCAACACTAGAATTTCTTATTAAGAAACTTCCCCATCCCAGGTCAGATTCATGTTACTTCATGATTTAAAGTCTCACTTTTCACTGTTTGCTAATAAATTCCAAAGCCTTGGGTGCTAGCTCCTCTCCTATCTCTTGCCCCTTTGCTCTGGTCAGATAAAACAAGCTACTGTTCTGTACATACCATGTGGTTTTCCATCTTTGGTATTTGACTCACTCTTTCTTGATGCTTTGAGTCTTCTCCCATATCAACTCACCCGCCTTTCAAACCCATTGCATTAATCAACACACAACAACATTTATAGAAACTCCTCTTTGGTCATTTACAACAGAGTCCTTGGAATTCTTGGATGGTTCATGTTATCTGTCTATATATGCTAGAAGTAAGAAGACTTCCCTTATCTATTCAGGAGTTAGCTCCTCAAAGAAAGAGTCTAGTTTGACTCCTGCTTGCGTCACTGGAGTAAAGCATCACTTACCCAAGCATAGCCTCTATGAGCAGCAGGGAAAAACACTTGAGTCAATATAGAACTCATATTTCAAACCTAGAAGGGAAGTATTCCTAGGTTCCTGAAATTATACAGAAAAATAACAACTGAATTTACAATTTGATGACATATATTTTATTTCTGAGAGGGACTTCATGTTAAAATGTATTGTCTGTATTTGGGCTAGGATCTCACATTGATGTCTTTTATCCACTATCTCTTTGGTGTTTAAATAAGAAAAAAAACTGACAATATAATCAGTAGTGAAGTCTTTTGCTTAAAAGTCAACATCCTCTCAGTGGCCTTGGCATTCTGTTTTAGTATTCTTGGTTGTTCTTAATCTCCACCATTGACATTATATAACAATGCTCAGTGTTTTGAGGTTCTTCCTTAGTGCACACCTGATTAACAGGGCAGATACAAAGCTGCAAATCTCACATCATCTGTCCTTTTAATGATAATTGTAGGTTTTTTGCTGCTATGGGGGCTCATCAAGGAGACACAGAGGCATTTTCATAACTGCAAATCCTGCTAGACCTAGGCAGAGGGAACCACCATCCTGGCTAGTGTCACACTTGATCAACAGTGGAACCCTGAGTGTCTGAGCTCAGGTGTTTTTATTGATTCAGAACTCCTCTGGTACAGATCATAAACAATTAAACTACACTCACAGAAATCCAATACTTGCAAATAATACAAAATGCCCTGGGCAGCCCCTCACTCAATAGTGCATAAAACAGTTATTTTATATAAAACTAAAAAAAAAAAAAACTTTCACATTTCTCCTTTTCTGTATAAAAAAATTGTTTTACCTTAACAACTCAATTTAACACTATACCAACAAAACTATTTACAAGAAGAACAATTATGAGAGTTTTTAATGCACAGGACCAAATGAAACCATACATCTATCAAGCTTTTCACAATGTCCTTGAACAGCAGAAAAACATCAATGTCCAGTTATCTGGAATTATCACTCATGATCTTCTGGGTTCTTCCAAAGGGCTTTAGTCACTTCTCTGGCTCTGCCCTCTGCAACACACACAGCTTATTCTCCAAGCTCTGGCTGGCTCTACTCCACTGCTACTGCTGTTCTTGGTGGTCATCTCATGGTACGTGCATCTCAAAAACTGCTGGGGTCCCTTTCTGCAATTGGGCTGCACTTTCACTAATAGCCTCTTTTGAACTCTTTTAATGGTGTCAAGCCTCAACTTCTCTGCATGACCCCTTCAATCTTGGCCTTCAACTGCCACTGAGGCTGAACCTTCACTAATAGCCTCTCTGTGCTCAGTGCCTAGCCTCAACTGCTCTCCAAAGACCCTGTCATGCCTTCAAAACTAGTATCACTTGGGTGATTCTTATAGTACCAAGTTCAGCTACCAGCATAAAATACAACCTTGCCCAACTCTGGAAGACAGCTTCTGTGTGCTGACCCTGAGGAAACACTTTCCAGATTTTCAGATACAGTCTGGCTTGCTGGAAAAGTAACTAGTCCTTGTCTGCAGAAAGAGTTCCCTCATGGTGTGGAGTTATCACTTGTAGACAAATCTGCAGAAAAAAAACAAACAAAACTATTCAGTTTAACTAAGCTTTGTGGCTCTAAGCCCAGGGGATCCTGGGCCAGTGGGAAGAATCTCTGGCTGAAATATTCTGACAGTTTGGCGTTTTTTTTCCTCAGCACTGCTATGGGGAAGCATACACCATTCTTCATAGACCTCAAACACAAGACCCATTTCAGCTTCACATACATACAGCGCAGCTATCAGAAAACTCAGTTTGTGAAACAGTATGCTACCATCAGTGGCAGGAGGGAATATGGGCTCCATGATCAGGAATAGCAGTAAGAACCTTGGTTTTTTTTCCTGCTCCTACCTGAATTCTTTATCTCTAAGGGCCTCCATTCTGTGTCTCTCACCTCAGAGCTTTCTTTCTCATTTATTTATTAATTTCACAGCCTTTTCTCTTCATAGAGGCTTATTTCCTTTCTCTCTCCTCTTCCTTCAGGAGCTTTCAATTAATACCATAATCTGTATTCCCTGATAGCTTCCCTGAGCCGACTTTGCCAGACTCTGTGAGGTCTGGAGTTTCTTTCTTGTTCTTCCTTGTCTCCGTGTTGGATGAGCATGATCATAAACTGGATGAACTTTGGGCCCCATGTTGCAGGTGTCATTTATAGTTGTTTGCTGCTGTGGGGGCTCAGCAAAGAGACACAGAGGCATTTTCATAACTACAAACCTTGCCAGACCTCAACAGAAGGAACATCATCCTGAACAACACTGTACTCGATCAACAGTAGAGTCCTGATCATCTGAGTTCAGGGTATTTATTGATTCAGAACTCCTCAGGTACAGATCATAAGCAATTAAACAACTCCCATGGAAATCCAACACCTGCAAACAATACAGAACACTCTGGACATCCCCTTACTCAACAGTGCATTGTTATTTTATATATAACTAAAAATAAACTTCCACAACAGATAATGTGCTAGGTATTTGAAGGGACTTAGCATGAGAAAGACAAAAATATTAATCTAGTGACCTAATGGGTTTAGTAAAATTTCTGTTATTATCACAGTTTGAGTTGGGGTGCAGAGTCTGCAGCTAACCTTGGTCCATTAAACCCATTGAATCCCAGTCTAAGCACATGAGCTACTGATGCATGTGGGCATGTGATAATAAATGTTGTAGTTAGGGCCACAACAAGAGATCTGTTGCAGATATCCTACTTAAACTTCATTGTCATTTGAAAAAACACAACCTCAGAAGTTGTTGGGAGTATTACAACATAATGAAGTAGGAAATGGCCATTGCTTAACCTAGGGCCTAGGACATAATAAGCACTAGAGAAATGAATGGAGGAATAATGAAAAGAAACAACTATGAGCAATTGGTTTCATCAAGTATTACCTTGGGGAACTGCACACTGTCCAGACCGCGACCAATGTCATCTATGATGTCTCGCAGGAGCTGACCCTGAGGAACAGGGTGTTGCGGTAAGTACTTTCATGAATATATAAACATAAACTGGAGCAAAATGATGGAGACAATCAGGATGCAAGCATAGAAGTTCAGGTACAGGGAATAAATATGGACAGTAAATAGAAACCAAATTTAGTTAGGATAAAGGAAGAGCTGGCCGTGGTGGCGCACACCTGTGACCACAGCCCTCGGCAGGCAGAGGCCGGAAGATCACAGTGTTCTACCACTGTATGTAGATTCTTTTTTTTGTAGAAGTAAACAGGATTTTAAGAAGGAGAAATCGTAAGATGTGTCTTTTTTCTGTGGAATCGGTTAAGCTTACTGAGCCCAAGATACTGTTTGAGGACTAAACCTCACAAATGTGACATACCTACACTTGGTTCCATTTTCCAAGAGGAAAAATCGCATCTATCATCCTTGACAAGTCTCCTCACTCATCCCACAGATCACCAAGTTTGATAGTTTGATGGCAGATGAGATTCATCACAGTTTCTGTAGGTGTTACTGCAGAATGTGACTGGACCATTTCAAATTGTGTCTTTGAAGAATGGCTAAGTATTACCCATCTTCATATGATCTGTGGAGTCAGAGAAGCTACAGAGCACTAATGAACCTCCCCCACTTCTCCTGATACAATATGGTACTACTCTCCTACCATGCCTGAGTCGTGTGAGCATGTCCAATCTATATGTGTTGATCTGTAATCAAACACAGTATAGTGGTTGAAGCCTATCATGGTCATTCACATCCCATAGGCTGAGAAAACCCGGGAGCAATGAGCCATGAGGGAGAGTGAGGTTTCTCAGGAAGTGCTAGTTTCTTATAGACCAGTTCTATAAGGTATCCCTCGGGAAGTGGTGCATTCTAGCTTGTTGAAATTGGTGGAGGAGACTCTGGAAAAGAAACACCTCTAAAATGATCTTGTGGAGTCTTCTTCACTTGCTAGGTAATAGGTCATGGTTTTCTGTTTTGCATCAGCTATTTATTAAAGAGAGTCTATGAGGATGGTGATGACATTGGTGACATTACAGAAGTTACATCTGCAGACATGGGGGAGAAGAGAACCAAGGAGTCAGCAAGTGGAGTCCCACATGCACAGGGGCTCCACAGTCTGGGATCCCCTTACCTTCCCCTTGTGCCCTGCTCATCCTGGACAACAAACGCTTCCAACCATGAGCCGTATTATCAAGGACAGAACTTGATGCTAGCCAAATGGAAATTTCCAAGCATCTATTTCACTGAATTTTCACCGAGGGATAAATAGGTCACCAAGCTGTACACGTATTCATTACATTTCTTTCACATTCTCTTGTATCTCCTGATGTGAGTGCTACACAGTGACCCAGACAGTGTCCTGGGCAGCTGAACTGCGTCCTCCAAACTTCCCTGTGTTGTGCTTTAAGCCATATGCTGAAGTAACACCACCTTCTATTGCAAGTGACATCATCCCTTGACACATCTTTTGGAGACCTAAAGGTGGAATAGCTGCTTCACTGAGGGCAAGACAGGAGGGAGGCACCACGTGCCAACCCCACATGGAACGGTGGTTTCAGATGAGGCAGAAGGCAGTATGCCAGGGGTGGTTGGAACGTGAGGACGAGACAAGGCATATCCAGGTGGTGTATCATGTCCATTGGCCCCATCTTGGGTGTTATCTGAAAAACCTAGTAACACTGAAATGAGCAAGCAGAGCCATCTGATTGACACCTGCTTTCAACAGCCTACAAAGATAGGGGCAGCTAGTGAACTAGAGATGAGCTGCCTCCACCGAGGCCTTACCTACCAAGAGCAGAGCATGGGTATTTGGTTAGTTGGGCAGTAGGTACAGCTTAGGGAAGATTTGCCTTGTTATCTTAGCTAGCTTTTCTCCATATCGTTTTGCCCTCTCTTGGGCCTGTGATTCCTGCCCGTTTCTTGTCAAGAGACTCTGGTTAGCAGACAGACTGAGTGATGCCAGCTGACCAAGTGCTTGGACACAGACTTTAGCCCAACTCTCCTCACACCCTGAGCTGGAGGGAGGTACAGTGGTCCTCAGGCCAGGCTTTGGAAAGTCAGCTGCATCTCTGTTCCATCTTGTTTGTGACACCATGAACAAATTATTTAACCTTTCAAGGTTTCTACTCCCTTGCCTGTTGCTAAGAGATGAAATTAATGTCCCTATCTTAATGGTGGTGCAGAGGAAATGTGATTGGCTGTGTAGAGGAGTCCACGCATGTGTAGCCTGATACTACCTCAGGGTTCTATCTTGTCACTCACTGTCCAGCCACTGGTGTGCAGGAAAAGTGGGTTGTTTGGTTTGTTTTATCTTCTGAAAAGAAAGATAAAACATCTGCTCTCTGTTGTTTAACCTTACTAAATTCCAGTCATTTTTAGCAGAATGCAAGAAATTGCCTCCCCCCAAACATTTAGCTTCTAAATATACTTAACTATTTAGTACTATCACTGAGATGCAAATGGCTCTGCTACTACTTGTAGTTTTTAGTTATGAAATGAGTATATTTTCCATTAATTTCCTTCAAGGCACACAAAAACTTGGCATATATTAAACCATTCAGGATAACATTGCATACTACACACACACAAACACACACACACACAGGGAGAGAGAGAGAGAGAGAGAGAGAGAGAGAGAGAGAGGGGATACAAAGAGACAAAGAGATACCTTGCAATCTAAGGAGGACCCCCTTGATCCCCTGAGCTACAGTCAGAATCACACAGGATCATAGAGTTAGAATCTCAAGGAGCCCTAGGCTCTTGTGCCCAAGCTGTCCCTCAGAACTGCAACTCAAGAATCTTATAGGCCTGTGCTATTTGCTGCACAGTCCTAGGAGGGTGCGGCTGCAGTAGCTATCACGTGTGAGCTGGTGCCTTGCTCAGCCATTGTCTCTCTGTCTAGACTATTAAGAAAGTCTCACTGTCAGGGAAGCTGATAGACAGCACACAGTCTTTTCTCAGAGGCCAGGGCGTGGGGTCAGGTTCTTCAAGATTGCAGACTGCTGACTCAGTGGGTCTTCCTCAGAAGGAAAGGGTAGAGTGGGCTCTCTGGCTTCTTTTTATAAAGTCATTAATCCTATTCATGATGGTTCCACCAATGAAGGGGGCTGCCATCCCTGCTTTCAAACGTCCCACAGTGGGACAAAGATTTCCACACACAACACTTCTATACAAGACAAACAGACCATAACAGTAAACTTTGTACTCTCAGCAGATGGGAAGGAGAAGACTCCAGGCTATACTCAGGGTGATACCAGAAACTGATCAGTTTCCAGTTTCACTCGGCTGGCTCCAGCCCATTAGAGCCATGTGAAAATGTGTGTCCAGAATTTCCAGGTATTTTAAATCATTCACAAAAGATAGAGTTGCAAAGATTTTCTGCCGTGGCTTTAGATACGGTCTAATGAGGTGAAGATTCAAGGCTCCAGTAGACATGACACACTGGCTGCTGTGGTGGGTGGTGAGCACTGAGCTTAGGGCATGGTGGTCCTCTCAGGAGCTGGGACCTGCCTGTGGAAAGGCAGCTTTGAGATGTGGGAAGAAGGAGACACCTGCGAGATGATGATGAAGAGAAACAGCCAGGAGGAAGGGAGAAATGGCTCGTTTTTAAAGCAGAGGTAAGGTGCATTTCACAAATGCCCACTTCCATACGTACTCTTGCATGTGTCCGTGGCTTTTCTAATCACATCTGATTATAAAGAGTAAGAGGCCCCATTGCCATGACCTTCCTCATTCTGCTATTACAATCTTGAGTATCCATGCACAGAGGACACTAGAAGTTCGTGCACTGCTCATGGGGAAGTCAGACTGATGCAGCCTCCACTGATCCCAGGAGAAATGTCGACATGCTATGACTTAGGCTGGGGTGTGTGGGAGGCAGGACAGAAGTCATATTCTAGGGTTTAGGAGGGCCAGCTGGCTTTAAAGCCCTTCAACTCCAGATCAGTTTCTTTGGTTTATGCAAAAACTGTTGCTAGAGGACCTTGCTGATGGCTGACCATGAGTGGAGGGATAAGAAAGACAGACAGACCAGGTGGAGTGAGGGCTTTGTGATGATGGTGTCACTGGGGTCCTGATGACAGGGACAGGCCCAGCAGAGGAGCTACAAAGAGTGATTGGCCCAAGTAGAACGGAGAGTTTTGAGGCCGTTGTCCAAGGGCGTGTGTGGGGTGAGGAGGCACAGGAAAGGGAGCAAAAGCCATACATTGCTGATGGCACTTGGACAACCATGCCCTAGGGCACATCAGACATTCAGGAGCTGACGTGGCAAAGTAAACTCTTATTGCCCTTCTTAAGCCAGAATTTGAGGATTTTTTAAAAAGTCATTTTTAATTTTATTCATGTGTATGTGCATGAGTGTACCTGTGTGATTGATTGTCTTTTACATGTGTACAGGAGCTGAGGAGGGTGTCAGATCCCCTGGAGCTGGGGTTGCAGAACTGTGAACCGCCTAATAGGAGCACAGGAAACGAACTTCTGTCCTCTGGAAGATCAGCACAGTTCTTAGTTTCTGAGTCATCTTTCCAGCCTGGAATTTGAGTGTTTTTTTTTTTTTTTTTTTTTTTTTTTTTTTGGACTGAAGACAGGTCACATAAGAAATGAGAAGCAGGAGAGCTGTGAACAACTGTGCTTGGCAGGATGGGGAGACCAGGGGATGAGGAGAGATGCAATCTCTTTAGCAGTGTTTGGTTCCAAATCTACTTCCATATCAGCTGTGGGTTAAAAGCTGTCTTGACTGTCACCAGAACAGAGACCTGGTTCCTCTGAGGCAGCAGTAGGCCTTCCTTTTGCTGTACCCTATTCTGCAAGGACTCTTCTTAAAGAAAGGTTGTTTTAAGCAAAACAAGTGCTGGTAACAGGCAGAGGAACTATGCTTGAGGGTTCAGACCCCACATGGTTGCATGGTGTGAGTGGGGAGATAATTTACAGAATCCTCCCTCCAACGTGAGAGATGTATTGACACCCAAGAAACAGAGAGAAATTCTAACCCAGCCTAGAGGCCATGTGCTGTGCTGCGCTCTGGAAATGATTGCTTGAAGGGGCAGTCGGTCAGTTCTGAGGGGCCCCTGGAGCAGAGCCTAGATGGCCAGGTGTGGAGCATGATCAGGGCCACCAGGCCAGCACAATCTGTGGGCCTTGCAGTTTCCCCAGTGCCAGCTCTGCCGGGGAAGTCATCATGCATCCACACAATCTGGCACAGGAACTGCTTGCCAGCTCCTCCTGCCCGCGGTCAGTGCTGGTTCTCACTGACACACATGAGATGAGAAAATACTGTATTCTGGGACTCTGCACAAAAGAGTTAGCAGAGATGGCTAGTGCTTGACACCATTCTGGCAGCTCATGGGGACACCTAGAGCTGCACAGAGCTGATACTGTTTTTCCAGTTCTGATCTATCCTCACAGAGCCCTGTGGATGCAGTGCTAAGCCACTGCAAGGAGCCTAGGGCATCCAGATAACGGGTAGTTTAAGATGCACCACCGAGGCATGCTTTAGCCCACACTAACAATGAACTGCATGAGAGTGGGGATGTAGGAGAAAGAGGGCAGAGATATGGAGGGCACATCCTGGCAGAGCATGCCCTTCATCTGACTGATCTCCTTGGAAACTCATAAAGAAGGGAAATTAAAACCTGCTTTCTTACTGCTCTGGCTGTCATCCAATAAACAAATAGTGACTAATGCTTTGTCTTAGTGCCCGCCTCCCTACAAATGATGGGCAAACACTAAAGGAAGTATTGATTTTGCAGCAATGCATTCTATTAGTCGTCCTGAGCTTTGTATACAGAAAGGAGAGTCTGACCTCAGACAGTCAGGGGAGGGCAGTTCCATGGGGAGGGCCATCAAGAGACTAGATAGCAGGGTTCTGGAAAGCAGGAGTGTAACAATGGTTAAGTGAGATTTTGTGAGGTCAGGGATGTTACCTGTCCAGGTGACTTGCCAGAGATTGCTGTAGATGTGGCAGCATTCACACTGTGTTTTCAAGGGGGGTCAGCCCTGATCCCAGTCTAGTCATCCTCCTCTGGCTCCTACCAACACAGCACAAGAGCCCCTTTGTCCTATTTAGCTGGCTTCAGCTTAACTAAAACAAAGTGGCAGATTAACGTGCCATTCAGTATGTTGACAATCATATAGCTCACCAATTATGTCACTTCCAGTCAGAGTAAGGGAAGCTACATATTCCAGAGTTGGGTTATTGTGACTTGGACTCTCCACATCACTAAAGGACTCTGGCCAGAGCACGCAACTCATGGCCTCTCATTTTTTAGGAGCCAGTGAATGAGACTCACTGTCTGCGAGCTCCAGGCACAAGGTCAGTTCTCAGAAGGAGCAGAGGCCACTGTGTGATCCAATGGCTGTAAGAGGGTGGCAGCCTGTAACAGAGAAGGTCAGTGAAGGAAGCATCCATGTGTGCTTTCTGGGCCCCAGGATGTCAGATGTTGCATCACTTTGGCGGAGAAGGCGAGGTACTACCCAGTGTGAATGCTGTCTGCGGTGAGGTGGTACGAGGTACAGAATGAGAAAGGAGCATGTGTTGGGTTCTTAGTGATCCTCATACAAATGAACACAGTGGCTTCAGATAACAAATTTTTTCTCAGAACTCTGGGTCTAGAAAGATAATATCAAGGCAGCAGCAGAGTTATTTCCTCCTGATGACTGTGAGGAAGACTCTCGCCCTGCCACTTCCTGCCTTAACTTTGGTTGATAGTGATTTTTTCCCCTTTGTTGCTGTCACTATCTTCATGAATTTCCCTCTCTGCATCTTCTCTTTTTCCATCTCTTATAAGACAGAAAAGTGATCACAGAATTTGACAGGAATCGCATTGAATTTTTAACCATATTAATTCTTCTAACTCACTAACATGGGGACATTCCATTTATATGTATCTTGAGTGGCTTGTAGTGTTAAGGATAGTGTTTATAAAGACAAAAGTGCATGTTGGTGAGGCTGTAGAGGAAAGGGAATCATTACCCAGTGCTATGAGAAGGTAAACTAATGCTGGCATTATATGGAGGCTCCTGAAACTCAAAGAGGAAAAGCATATGAGCCAACCCTCCTATTTCTGGGGTTATTTACATCCAAAGATCTAAAAAAAAATGTTCTTGTATTCCTACGTTCATTTCAACCTCATTCTTAGGATCTGGGACTTGGTAATAATTGTCAACTGGTAAATGAATGCATGAAAAAACTGAATGGAATTTTTATTCAGCTGTAAAGAGGAAGGAAATGTGTCCATTTACAATGGCATGCAAAAGTACTTGAAGACTAATTCTGTGTAAAATGACCCAGGTCCAGTGTGATAAATAGTTTATAATCAGATGGCATGCAGATCATAAAAAGGAAACAATAAGAAATAAAGTATTAGTAACGAAGAGCAGACTACTGGTGACGAGGGATTGAGATGGAGGAAGGAGGGAGCCAATGGTCAGAGGCATGGAGAGGTAGTTATGAGATGAGTCGGCGCTAAAGGTTTGTGTTAGCATGGTGACTGTACTAATCACACTGCATGAATGTGGTGGCAGTGTTAACAACACTGCACCAGTGTGGTGATTGCAACAACACTGCACCAGCATGTGACTACAGTAACAACTGCATCAGCTTGGTGACTGTAGCAACAGTGTTGCATCAGCATAGTAACTGTGGTAACCACGCTGTATCACCATGGTGATTGCGACAACAACGCTGTATCAATGTGGTGACTGTAGTAACAACTGCTTCAGTGCGGCAGCTATATTAAGAGTACTGCAACAGTGCGGTGACTCTCTTCACAACATTGAATCAGCATGGTGACCATAGCAACAACATTGCGTCAGTGTGGTGACTGCAACAGCAGCCCTGCATCAGCGTGGCGACTGTAGTACAACCCTGTAACAGTGTGATGACTAGTAACAACCCAGCAACAGTGTGGCAGCTATGGTAACAGCAATGCATCAGCGTGGTGACTGTAGTAACAACCCTGCAACAGTGTGATGACTAGTAACAACCCAGCAACAGTGTGGCAGCTATGGAAACAGTACTGCATCAGCATGACGACTGTAAGAACAACCCTGAAACAGTGTGATGACTAGTAACAACCCAGCAACAGTGTGGCAGCTATGGTAACAGCACTGCATCAGCGTGCTGACTGTAGTACAACCCTGCAACAATGTGATGACTAGTAACAACCCACAACAGTGTGGCAGCTATGGTAACAGTACTGCATCAGCATGGCGACTGTAGTACAACCCTGCAACAGTGTGATGACTAGTAACAATCCAGCAACAGTGTGGCAGCTGTAGTAACAGTACTGCATCAGCGTGGCGACTGTAAGAACAATCCTGCAACAGTGTGATGACTAGTAACAACCCAGCAACAGTGTGGCAGCTATAGTAACAGTACTGCATCAGCACGACGACTGTAAGAACAACCCTGAAACAGTGTGATGACTAGTAACAACCCAGCAACAGTGTGGCAGCTATGGTAACAGTGCTGCATCAGCGTGGCGACTGTAGTACAACCCTGCAACAGTGTGATGACTAGTAACAACCCAGCAACAGTGTGGCAGCTATGGTAACAGCACTGCATCAGCGTGGCGACTGTTAGAACAACCCTGCAACAGTGTGATGACTAGTAACAACCCAGCAACAGTGTGGCAGCTATGGTAACAGTACTGCATCAGCGTGGTGACTGTACTACAACCCTGCAACAGTGTGAGGACTAGTAACAACCCAGCAACAGTGTGGCAGCTATGGTAACAGCACTGCATCAGCGTGGCGACTGTAAGAACAACCCTGCAACAACATCCTGGCAACCATTGCAGCAACAATACATCATGCACTGGAAATGTTCCTAGACTTGCTCTTGTGAGCTCTTATCAAACACTTGCAGTTTGGATACGACAGTGTCTTTTTAATAAAGGGACAACACTGAGACAAACTGTAAAATAGCCTGTAGGATGCAACTTCCCTGTCTCCAGGTGCCTGGTCCTGGACTGGCATCTGACATAGCCGTTTCTGTGAAAGCTCCATTGACCTGCTAGAAAACTCCTGTTTTTGAATGAAAACACGAAAAATGAACAAAAAGATTTCAAGGTCTGTGAGGATTGATGTGATTCTTTTTAATTGTCAGTTTTTAGACTGAGAAGTTATCTAAATATGCCGGAAGTACATTCTGTAGCTCTCATTAACGTAATAACTCATTATAAATAAATAACACTCGGATAAAATTAACCATGTGTTGAAAACTTATTTCAAATGCTTGTATATATCATAGGTTAAACAAATCACAATAAAACTGAGGAGATGTGGAATCAAATCACAACTGGAATGTTATATAACGAAACCATTCAGCCTCCTTTAAAGAAATTTCCATAGGAAACTGTAGTTAGTGCCTCATGATCTGATTACATCTCAGTTGTGCTACCATCTGGGACCAAACTTCAACATAGGAGCCTCCTGGGAGACACTCAGTATCTAAACCACAAGAAACAAGTTAGAAGGGAAGTTAATGAACCAAGAGTAGAGTTCAAACAAAAGTGAAAACAAACTCATGAAGCAGTGTTGGAGAGTAATAAAATAAGAAATAAAAACAAGTCGGGAAATTAATGAAATATGCAGGAAATACCTTAAGAAGATGCACAACTACAGGAAGTCTGTACTTTGTAAAAGAACTCATGGATGTTGACTGATCTTAGGTGGAATGGATCAAAGTCAGACATCTTACACCTGAAGAACAAAGACAAAAGAGTAAAACGGGACTTAAATTATAACCAGTGACAGAAAAATGAGTAACAGTGGCTGTTTTTTGAAAGAAAATTACCAACATTGATAGGGACACAAATAGAGTCTGTATACCAGGATAATTCTGGAAACAGCCCACGAAAGTTACCAAATATGGAAGATCTGTTGTCAATACCAATAAATCTTCCCAAGATGGGAAACTTGTCTTTTTGCTCCAGGAAGGGAAGGAGCAGGAAGACATTTCAGCTCCTTTTGAGGACTGTATGAGTCTGAATCAGGCATGTGAGGGCAGCTCATATCAGGGAAGTACAGCCAGTCTCACAGAGGCCGTAGGTTTAGGAGCCTTAATCTGCAAGCTCAATCATGATTAAAAGTGATATGAGTATGTAAAACTACATGTAGTGCATATTCATATATATGTGTATTACATGGCAAGCAATACACAGCATGTATATGAGACACTGACTAATATAATAAGCAGACACAGACACACATTAGTGTGTCTTTCCCTATTAGTACATGTCAGCGGGATAAAAACTACTAGAAGACATTAATTATACCATGAAAATTCTGTAACTCCAAACAACCCCTGTTCCCATCAGTACGGGAAGTGTCAATGAAATCTGGGTTTGTCCATGTGGATGGGGCAGTGGAAACAAACAAATCATATTCATATATAAACTTAGGTAATATCAGTGAAGAAACATCTGTCATCTATTAGAATGGAAAGCCATTTGAGAAAACATGGAGTAGTTTACCACAGTGTAAGTCCAAGACTGCACAAATCCTCTCTACACTTACATACGCTAACATATAAAGCATGACGAGCTAAATGGCAGGAACGGTGGACACATGTTTCACAGAAGTCGTGACTTCTGCAAGTGGGCAGAGAACAGTTACAAAACCTAGGATAACATACACTGCAATTCTGAAGGTCTAAAAACAGGGTAACTTTCAGTATTTCAATGTCATAGCATGGAATAATATATAAATTGTTATCCCCTAATTTTTATATATTTGTATGCGTAAAATTTCATAATATCATGAGAAATATTAATAGCGCACATTTACAGGAACAATTTCTTCCTTTGTAGCTCAATGATAGGCTCCTTGGTAAATATCATATGGTCTTTGGCTACACTAGCCATAGTCCTGGGGGTCTAAATACATCCAAAAGTGGTTGGCAGTGACTTTGACCTTAAGCCTCAGTGTCACATTTCACCCTTCCCTGAGCCCTTGGTAGTGCACTATAGTGTATTCTGGGTGGGGGTTCTCATGGACATGGCTGGCTTGGGAAGAGACAACTGAAGTTTTAGATGGGAAGTTCATGCACTTTGTACTCTTTGTCTTCTTCCTCCACCATTCTGATCTTGGTGTGGTGATTTGAATATGAAATTTTCCCCCTAAGCAAAATATTTGAGCACTGGGTCCCCAGTTGGTGGCACTATTGGGGAGATTATGGAACCTTTAGGAGGAGCAGTCTTGCTGGAGAAAGTATGCAACTGACTTTGGGAGTTTAGAGCCTTGCTCCGTTTCCCGTTCTAACTTTCTGATTCCTGGGTATTGATGAAATATAGCTAGCCAGCTTCCTGGTCCTGCCAACACCCTGCCATTATGGACTCTGGAACCTTAAGCCCAAAATCAACATTTTCGTTCTCTATGTTGATTTTGGTTATGGTATTTTGTCACAGCAACCTAAAAGTAGCCAATACAGTTGAGAATAGTCTAGTCCAAAGTAATGGTTCTAGAATTTTCCTCCAGGCCTACATAATTTTTATAACCTGGAATTTCAAACCTACATCTGGGCACAGTCTTCTAGTTGTCTGCTGGTCTCAGATGAATGGAAGACAGTATAGGGCCGAAGCTGGCACATGCAGGTGTTGCCTGCAGGGTCCTTCCTATGTGATTCCTTCAAAAAGCAACACATTGTTACTTATTTTGTCATGCATGTATGTATATGTGTGGCCATGGTGCATGTATGGAGATCAGGGGACAATTTTCAGGAGTTTGCTCTCTCCTTCCACCATGTGGGTCCTGGGGATCCAGATCGGCTGCCAGTCTTAGGGGTAAGTGCCTTTACCTGCTGAGACACCCAGTTCTCTGCTGCCAATTTTCCTTTATGCAAAGTGAAAACAGCTTTGTGAATACACAAAGACCATTGAGACCTAGATTTCTGGCAGAATTTCTGTCAAGATTTCCATGTTCCCAAGCTGTGAGCAAAACCGTGTAGTTGACAAGGTGTCACAATGATTGTTGACAAGAAAGAAATTATCTTTTAAAGCAATTAAATTCTTCTTTGGGTTTCGATGATGAGTTCCGAGAATCATGAAGAAAACAATTTTGTCACAGAAACAGAAGAAAATTTTCTTTTGGAAAAAAAAAAAAAAAAGGATCAATGTCCATCCACACCACAAGCAGGATGCAACTTCAGTAAGTGACAGGTCAAGAATGAGTTAAAATAACCCAGTTAGATGTTTTGGTAAATGTTAGTGACTCAGGGTTATATGTAGGCAGGTCTCTACTGTTCATAAAGTAGGCATGCTGTGCTGGTTGCATTGCCTGTCATTCAGCTCATTCAATGCTCTCCCCCATCCCTCTCTCTCTTTCTCACACACAGAGATACACATGAAGATACATACTCACACACATGCATACACACACAGAGACACACGGACACACATATGCATATACAAATTCACACACACACATTCACACACAGATAAACACATTTGTGCATACTCACTCATTCATACATATACACTCACATATACACATGGAGACACGCACAGTCACATAGACACATGCACATACTCACACATATATACACACACATACAGATACACAGACCTTTTAAAAATTTATTATTTTTTAATTACATGCAGGACGTGTGTCATGTAATCGAAGGTGTTCACAGATACTAGAGGCATCAGCTGGAGTTGCAGGCAGTTGTGAAGCCTCCAACATGGGTTCTAAGAACCTGACTCAAGTCCTCTGAAAGAACAATACACTTTCTAAGGCACTGAGCCATCTCAACCCAGCCCCTTTCTTCCTGTGCATGGCTATATTAGCTCAGTCAGACATTAGTTAAGACCTAAAAGCAACTGCAAAATCAGCTTTGTCTTCTTCGATCTTTTTTTCTGTGTTGTTTTTTGAGAAAGGGTCTTGCTATGCTTCCCATGCTGGCCTTGAAATCCCTCTGTCTCAGTTTCCCAAGTGCCAAGATCACAGGTGTGCACCATCACACCCAGTTGGATAAAAATATTAAGTGTGGGTTAGGCAAACAGTCAGTTGTATTGGTTGAGCTTCTCAAATACATAGATCTATGCACACCAGGTTCACTAAGGCAGGGCTCTGCAGAAAAGTCTGAAAAGAATGGTGGAAAGTAGGACAAAGAAAGTTCCCCAGGTATGAATGGAGTCACAGTCAGCAGAGAAAGGAGACAGCTGTGCATTAGAAGCCACACGCTGTAACAACTGGGACCACATCTGTCAATCCAGGAAAGGGAACTTGGTGGGCACCGCATGCTCTCCAGTACTTTTCCTTATGCAGTGGTCACAGCCACTAGTTTCTCACGGAGGTATCTCTCTAGCCATGATTCCGTGATCACAATATTGAAAAACGTTCTGAAGGATGGTTGGCACAAAACTCCATCCACACTGCTGCAGGAATGCAGACTCACAGTGCCCACTCCTCTGTCAGCGCCTCTAATTACCCTCATTGTTAGGTATCACCCAGTGGGCCAGGGAGGACTGTGAAGTAGGTTGGCTGGCCCAATTCCCATCGTTAATAGATCTGAAAAGGCAGTCACTGAATTCTTACTTGGCTGTGGTTTCTTCAGCATTATTGTTAACAATAGTCATTGGACACCAAGAGAATCTCTTGGATTTCCTGAGAGCCTGGTTCCATATTCACTATCGACACCATGATAGCTAAGGATCACACAGGATGGTCAGTTTTGTGCCTGCTGATTCCCTGGCATTCAGAGCCCACAGCAGTCAGGCAATAGATGTTGCTTCAGATTTAGGAGGATTGTTGCAATGACCTGTTAACGGCTTCCACCCTTTTGTTAGTCATAATTAAGATTGGCTACAGAGCCAAAAATTGTGGGGTTAGAAAATACAAACCTCTTGATGTGGTCATGGGACTGGGCAGAGTGGGGCCTCTCCTAATTATCACCCTGCCATGCAGACCTAGCCACTTTGGCAACTCAACTCCACATCATGACCATGATCTTCCTAAGACTATCCCACCTTGAAGGACAGGGTCTCCTCCCCTCACTGTGCCAGAGATGAAACTTCTTCCAAGAGGTCACGATATTCTTTTTCTAGTTCGCCAGTTGCTAGTCTGTGGTGAGCACTGCCAACACCACAGCCTCGTTCTCACTGCCATACAGGCTTTTTTGGATTTGGGTGATATTACCCAGTATTCCACACCACTCAGTTAGAATCTCTCGTCTCCCATAAGTTCTCAATCTCTTACTAACATCCTGACCCCTTGATCAGTTTTGTCCAGGGGTATTAATTAATTGGTTAATTAAACCATTTGTCCCTGTCCATGAGTTTTTATCTATCCTAATCTGGGGGACTCTTGCCATCAAACTCTATTACTGGTTTGCCCTCAGTTATGAAAGATTTCAAGATGCCCTTTCCAGTTTCCACACACTTTCTTTAAGTGACTGATAGTTTTTTGTCATTTCATTTCTTTAATTATGGGTTGCTCTCAGCACTGGTGTCTGAATTCTGTAGTCTTCACAACTATAATCTCTCATCTCCTCAGTGCCAAAGGTATTGTGCAAGAGAGAACTTACATGCTCATCCACTTCCTATCTCAGGTTACCCCAGATAAAATCCGACCCCTTTATCTGTTTCAGTGTTTTCTATGCTGAAGATTCTCTTGCCTGCTGATAGCTATGTACCAACTAGTACAACTAGTACCAACTTAGCACCAAGGAGGCTGAGAGTGATCATACCTCAGAATCTGGCTCTTGAGTCTGTTTCTGGGTTCAGCCCTAGCACCAAATGTCTCAGATTGAGTTTCCAAGAGATAGAGTCTGGGACACTGCGGGTGCACATGATTACAGAGGCCCCTTAGAAGCATCTGCAGTGAAGGAAGTGACTCAAACTAGGAAGAGGAAAGATGATCAAAGGTCTGACCACAGGGAAGTATTTCCTTGATGCCTTGGTATGTTTGATTTCTGTAACAAAATGCCACAATATACCTGCCTAATAAACAAGAGATGTTTATTTCTAGAGACTTGGAATCAAGGTGTTGACAGACTGTGTCTGAGGAGGACATGCGAGAGCTCTCTGGGGGTGTCCAATGCATGATGGTGCTATTCTGATAACTTAATGGCAACTCAGGTTCCCAGGTCCATTTGGGTTTGGTTTTTGCATATGAATTTGAAGTGTTTTTGTCCATAGCATTGTCTACAGTGCGATTCACAGAGAGCAAATGAGCTCATTCCACCCAGCTGAGACCTCTTTGGTCTGAGAGGAGGCTCATTACTTCTTAGTGAGGCACTCGTGGGTGGACACTTGAGTAGGGCGTCTTCGTGAGATGGGATAGCACCTACCACACCCACATGGTGTGAGTCTAATTCCAGCCCCACTACTTTCTGCTGTATGAAATAGGCAAATCTATAAAATCTGACAAAAGTAACTTTCAGTTATGTTAGCTTTTATTACGTGCTTTCATAGGCATTATTACCACCCATTATTTATGAGTATAGACTCATGAAATGCCAAATACTAACTAATCTTTTGAGATAAAATGAATCAAAGTTTCACTGTGTACTGATGAATATTTAAAGCCACGATTAATAGCAGCTGTGCCAGTACTCAAAGGGTCCATATACATCTGCTTTTACAGAATGATGTGAACTACTCAGTACTCACACCAAGTAAAATAACCCAGGAGACAGATATGAGGTCTACCAACGGGTCAGGAGACCTGGTTCCACAGGTACACTGTGCACCACCTTCACTGTCTGTGGGTCTCCTGTAAAATACTGGCTAGAAACTGACATCTCTCACTATTCAATGGAGGAAATTTATCTGGCTCAATAAAAGAGATTATTTTAATTTTACTAAATTCTTCAGATCTGAAGAATTACTTAACATCACCCTTGGGAGATAAGCATTGGGTATCTAAATGACTTTACCATCAGTAACTTCTATTATGCTTCCTTGGGGATGAAACTTAAGTTCCAATACTTTCATCCTGTGTCTCCAAATACTCAAGACACAGGACATGACTGACAACTGACAAATGGGTAGTTTCCTCATAGAAATGACGGAGAGGCATCCCAAAAGTGTGCCACCATCATGCTTAGCCCAGGAACTGAGAGGTCCAGATGTGATCGGAATGAAAACTAGATGGTGAGCTGGAGTGTGTTGGATGTGGGGAATCATAGATGGAAACCCAGCACTGGGGAGGATAGGGCAGGGGGATTGCCATGAGTTTAAGGGTGATGTCCTCATCATACTGATGCAGAAATTGAGAGATTAAACTGAAGTTGTGAAGCCGAAGCTGGGCAGCTGCTGTATTTCTTCAGAATTTGTGGACTAGAGAGCTCTTGCCCAGTGCTCTTTAACATGCTGGGGTTTTCTCTTTGAAAGTGACAAAATGACTCATCTTTCTGGCTGGGAGAAATTCCTTTCAGAAGAATACACTCTGTGCCCTACACCTCACCTCAGCTGTTTCATTCCTGAGTCCCTGAAGGCAGATCTCCGCCACATATAGGAAATACATGCTCTGGAGCTCAGAAGTTCGAGGACTGAGAAGTGGAATGACTGGTTGGGTGTTTACTCCATGCACTACTCCATGGCTAGTTAACACATTTCCTCAACTACATTGGTTCATTTGCCTGCTGCTCTAACAAAATACCCAAAGCCGAGTATTTATAAAGAGAGAAGGTTTACTTAGATTTAAGTGTGTGGGAGGGTGGGGGTTCTGGAATGGGGGATCACCTCAAGAGGGTGAGGGTAATGGAGCCACCAGCCCAAGAAACAGTTTCTGGAGACCAGCCTCGTGATGCAGATCTGTAGGGCTTCCAGGCTAAAGAGTGAAGTTGTAGCATGAGCGGTCCTCGCCCCCAGGGGCTGGCAGGACACTCAGAGACTCCTTTACTCTTGAAGCCCTGGAAGCTGCTAACTCAGTAAACAGATTGTCAAAATGTCTGCCTGCCTCGTGGTGAATCATACACCTGGGTCTCCGCAAAGGCCATGGATATTGTGGGGGTTGGCCAGGTACGCCCTTCCCCTTGCCATGCTAATTAAGGCTTCCCTGCTGGAGAGGAGAAGCCACGCCCTTATGGGGAGAGGTTATTTATTGGGGAAGAACCCCTTGAATAAACGAGTTCGGGTCCACCAGATGTCGTCTCCTTCATTCCGGACTCCCGGGCCTTCTTCGCGGCTCGTCACACATTTCTCAGGCCTGCGGGTGGAGGGCTCCGCGATAGGTCACGGAACCACGGATCCTGGGCCCCCACGCGCTGCCTGCCGCTTGGGTCTGGGTCCCCCCGCCTGGCCAGCTGGATGGATGCCAGACCGCCACAGCAGGACAAGCACAGCTCGGCATGGATCTACTTTATTGTGGAAGAAGCCGGGCTTCCATAGAGGAAGCAGGGCATTGCATAAGGGAGAGGTCCAATCCCTTTGGTCCAATCAGCCTATGTAAAGCTTGCTGAAGTGGGTGGTGGTGGAGGAAGTAGGCAAGGTCGGGAAAGGTCCAACTCTCTTCAGGTATGTATGTTTTAGCTCTTACCTAAACAAAGCATCCATAAAGAGGAGAAGTAGGAACCACCCTGGTGGGTTTTCTCATTTGAGGCTGGACCAGTGTTCCAGGATCCACATTTTAAAGGTCACACAATATGCTGCAGACTGAGGTACTTACCCTGGCACAGGCGCTGATGCCCGTCTTCTCTCCCTCTACCGGGATCCCTGGCTGACAACATGGTAGAGAGATGGAAAGGAAAGTGGTAAGTACAGGACGGTCCCAGCACATAGGACAGTCTGTGTACTCAACTCACAACGGCCTCTTCGTGACAACTAACTCCATGAAGAACAGCGTTTATCTCTTCCAGAGATGCCACGACGGCCTAACTCTCTCCCACCCGGCCTCACGGCCTCAGGTTCCACCACCTCTCAATATTTCTAGAGAGCCCCCTACTTCTACTCTGCGAATACACGGAGAAGGAAACCTCATTCAAACCACGGCACCAACAAAGCTGCCTCCAATGTGCTGTTATTCTGGAGCTCAGCTGGAAAAGTGTGTTTGTTTCCTCAGTCCTACCGATACAAGCATGTTCAGGAGGCTTTTATTTCTGGTGGTTTTCTCTGTCAATCTCATCTCAGTCGGCTTATGTCTTCCAGGAATTTCTCAGTGTCCCAGTTTTCCAATAGGATTATTTAATGTTCCATTACTAACATGCATTTGTTCTTCCATTCCAGTATTAAAATGTAATTCCATCACTTCCCTCGCCCCTTTCCTCCCTCCACCCCTTCCACATCCCCTGATGACATTTATTCCTTAATCCTGTGACTTGTGATGGAGGCAGAAGTAGCTGTGTTCATGGAGTCATTTTGAAGAAACCTTGGGATACAATGTCAATCACTGACAATGTGGGAGCAAGACCTCAGGCTTAGATATGTGCCAACCCAGCAGTATACTTGTTGCTTTGTGTTTTAGGACTGCAGTTTGGGTGTGTTATTTTTACAGAGGTTGGTGAGATTTCCCTCTCTTTTGTGGGACCTCTTTCCAATAGCAGAACCCTGAAGACTGGGGAAAGTACAACACGAATTTCTAAAAGTTGGTCCTTTCATTAAAAAAAAAACAATGTGTTTTTGATTAATAATGGGTTCAAGGAGGGTATTAGATTGTGTTGTGGATAAAATAATAAGACAGCCTCTCTTTGCAAGCAAGCTGTGCACACTGGGTACTGCGTTCACTCTTGGTGGTTTCTGGTGGGTATCTGGAAGAATCTCATGCCTGGCAGTCAATCGTGAACTTTATCACAAGCCAATGGCGTGATAAAGCTGCTGCCTAAAGTCAAATGAGACCATAATCTGCAGGTTATGGGGCACAAGTGCTTCTAATATTCTGCTCACTTGGGAGCATTGTTGATCTTAGCCAACTATTATGAGGCTAATAAGTTGTAGCCTCAGCCTAATCACCTCCAACCTTACCAGCTTCCATGGGTCTTCTCTATTCCAATCAGTAATGTTCTTACCCTTCACAGGCAACTGTCTTAGTTAGGGTTCCTATCACTGTAACAAAACATCATGACCAAAAGCAAGTTGGGGAAGAAGTGGTTTACTAGGCGTACTCTTCCACAATGTTCACCACTCAAGGAAGTCAGGACATGAACTCAGACACAGCAGGATTCTGGAGGCAGGAGCTGATTCAGGGGCCACGGAGGGGTACTGCTTACTGGCTTGCTCCCCATGTCTTGCTCAGCCTGCTTTCTTATAGAACTCAGGACCACCAGCCTAGGGATGGCATCACCCATAATGGGCTGGATCCTCCCTCCCCATCAATCACCAATTAAGAAAATGCCCTACAGCTGGATCTTATGGAGACATTTTCGTAATTAAGGTTCCCTTCTTTGAGTTAACTCTAATTTGTGTCAAGTTAACATAAGACTAGCCAGCACAACTGACCCCTTGTCAGCTTGACACAAACACATTTCTATTAAACCACACCTTTCCTTTCCTATCCAGTTCAAAGATCTCAAATTAAAAACATAAATACTTTTAAAAGTCCTGCAGTCTTTATAAATACAAACACATTAAAATTTCAATCTCTTTAAAATAACAATCTCTCAAAAAATTCAAAATCTCTTTTAAAATTTCAAAGTCTTTTAACTGTGGGTTCCTGTAAAAATCAAAACCAAACTTTTTCAAGAAGGAAGAACTAGGGAACAGTTATAACTTGAATCAAGCAAAACTACTCCAACAGTATAAGTACCCCGATGTCCAGTCATCTGTTAAAATAAAGTTATTGGCGCTTAAACGGAGAGTCCAGACGTTGAAGTTTCCAATGCTCTTTATTAATCACAAACCATGTCAAATCTCAGGGAATTCTAATACCCGGGCAGCTAGGCCGAGAGCTCACTCTAAGGCTTCTTCCCCCATTGCTCTCCTCTTGGTTCTTCTCCTCTCCTCTCTCTCTCTTCCTGCTCCTACTATCCTCCACCTCCTACCCCTACTCCCTCCTTGCTCCACTCCTCAATCCCCAGGTGTTTTCTTCCTGTTTTCACACAGACCCTCAATCAACAAATAACAGGAACCTCCTGTGGGGGTGGAAGCTGGGGATGGCACAGAGGTGTAAACAAGTAAGAGACGAATCTTAACTAAAATATTATCCACAACTAAACATACCACAACAGTCATCTGGGATTCACCCACAATCTTCTGGACTCCTCCAAGGAGCTTGAGTCCCTTCTCCAGCTCTGACCTCTGCAGCTCTCACAACTTGTTTTCCCAGCTCTGGCTGGCTCTACTCCACTGCTGTTGCTTTTCTTGGTGGTCCTCTCATGATACTGGCATCTCCAAAATCCTGGGGTATTCTGCTGCAACTGGACTGCACTTTCACCAGTATCTTCTCATAGGCTGTGTTCTGGTGCTAAGCATGAGCCCTTCAGTCCTGGACATTCAACTGCTACTGAGGCGACACCTTCTCCAATGGCCTCTCTTGGCCTCTCACAGTGTGAATCTTCAGGTGCTCTCCATGACCTCTTCATGTCTTCAAAGCCAGTACTACGTGGGTGACTCTTACATATTACCAAGTCTAGCTGCCAACATAAGATACAACCTTGGCTGTCTCTGGACATAGCTTCTCTGTACTCTCAGGAAACACCTCCCAGAAGATTTCACCTCAATGTTGCTGGTCTCAATCATTGCTAAATTCTCAGCTCCAGCTAACCAGCAATGGGAATTCCAGCAAAGCAAAACCTTAACTGGTATCTTGTTAACCACGGCAAATTCTTCAACCCTAGCTAACTAGAACTGTGAATTCTTCACACAAAAAGCGCTCTTCTGCAGCTCTCAATATTCTTATCTTCTAAACTCCCACAGAATATCTCACTGAGCTTTCAAAACTCAGTGACTTTTCTTGCTCAAAATTCCAAAGTCCTTCCACAATCTTCCCCAAAACATGGCCAGGTCTGTCATCGTACTAGCCTAATCCTAGTACCGACTTGTCTTAATTAGGGTTTCCATTGCTGCAACAATACACATGACCAAAAACAACTTCGGGAGAAAAGGGTTTATTCAGCTTATACTTCTACATCACTGATCATCACTGAAGGAAGTCAGGACAGAAACTCAAACACGGCAGGATCCTGGAGGCAGGAGCTGATCCAGAGGCTATGGAGGGGTAAGCAAGCTTACTGGCTTGCTTCCCATGGCTTGTTCAGCCTGTTTTCTTATAGAACCCAGGGCCACCACCAGCCCAGTTACAGCACCACTCACAGGGCTTGGCTCTCCCCCACCAATTACTAATTAAGAAAATACTTTACAGCTGGGTCTTAATTGAGGACTTTTCTCAGTTAAGTTTCCCTCCTTTCAGATACCTCTAGTATATGTGTCAAGTTGACATAAGACACACCATCTCTTCCATTCCTCCAGTGTATCACCCAATCACTGTACATAGAGCTGAGATGATTTCAGAAGAGTTGTGTTGGTGAACTCTGATGGAGGCAGACGTCCCTGTGTGTTCTGAGCTGACTGGGAGAAGATGCTCCGGAAAGCAGGTACATCATTGAGAAGTGCAGGATCACGTGATTTGTGTGGACTCTTCCTGATACGTGCTGGAACTCCATCTAGGGCTCTGTACATGCTAAGTGAGCACTCTGCCACTGAGCTGATTCTCAAGCCTCCAAGTTTTAATATGTATTCTAAATGCTTCCTCCTGGCAGGCCGTCCCAACTTTCCTTTTACTTTTAACAGATTATCTGTTAGATAATCTCGGTTGCAGGTCAGCACTTTCCTTAGCCCTTCATATTCCCTGAAAACTGGCAAGAGGATTCTGATGATCTGTCAGACTAAACATCTGTAGCAGGCAGAATAATAGATCCCCAAAGATGCCCATTTCAAATTCCCTGGACCCTATGTGTATGTTATCGCCTGTAGAAAGGGACTGCACAGATGTGCTTGCATTAAGGGCCTAGGGTTTACTCTGGATTACTCAGGTGGACTCAAATGGCCATGAGGTCCTTCTGTTGTGACTGAGGCTCAGAGGAGACGTGAAAGTGTAAGCAGAGGGTGGAGTCAAGTAGTTTGTTGCTACCTTTGTTTTAGCCACATGTAGCCCATTTTATAGTTCTTTTTTCATTCATTTCTCTCTCTCTCTCTCTCTCCCTCTCTCCCTCCCTCCCCCTTGCCCCTCCCCTCCCTGCATGTGTGAGTGTACATGCTCCACATTACTGATGTGTGGAGATCAGAAGACAACATGCAGGAGAAGTCAGTTCTCTCCCTCTACTACATGAATTCTGGGAATCCGACTCAGGTTACCAGGCATGGCTGAAAGTGCTTCTACCTGCCCAGCCATCTCACAGGCCCCACTGTTTTAGGTTGTCATTTTAAGGGGCAGATCCACAGCCATTTGTTAGAGCACCAGTAAAAGAATCCCCTTGGGGTCAGAGGGGGAGTGAAGTTCTTTCCACGGGAGGTGTGAAGATCTGGGCTTGAGTTGTTGACTGAGGTTCTTGCCCGGTATGTGGAACTGAGTCACTGGGATCCATAGGCACTGCCTGATTTCCTTCATTTCTGGATCCGAGTCACTGGGATCCATAGGCACTGTCTGATTTCCTTCATTTCTAGATCTGAGTCACTGGGATCCATAGGCACTGCCTAATTTCCTTCATTTCTGGATCCGAGTCACTGGGATCCATAGGCACTGTCTAATGTCCTTCATTTCTTGTTCACTTATGATCTTAGCTGTCCTGTAAAGAGACACTGCCTTGTACATTATAGTCTTATGAAGATGAATGGGTTTTCCCAGCCCAAAAGGTGGTCTAGTCACGGTTTCTGTAGGGAGGGCTTGTGCACTGTCTGGTCATTTCAAATACGTATACACAAACATTTCCATTCTTGAACAATGGTAGACTGTCAGTTGGCTTCCGTGTCCCTGTGACATGGCCCGCCCAGCATCTTTGATGGTAGGAATCCTGGCTTTCCACAGTGATAAGATGTTCCCCTCCATTTAGCACACCATCTGTCCAAACATGTGGGCTGAAATTTGTCTGAGGATTCTTGGTTTTTTAGGGCTGAAAATGAGATTTTAAACTAAATTTGGATCCTAAGTTATGACACAGCTATTTTATTTGGGGCTCTGTTGTATTTGCTTATGATTTAACTGACTCCATATAAAAAAGTGTTTTCAAATTTTAATTCTTGCAAAAGTGATGATTACAAATTCTTTAACTGGGAACAAAATAGCATCAAAATTTTATTTACCAGGATTATAGTATTGGAGAAGTTTATCTCCTCTGAGCTAATAAAACTTCATTTGCGTTCTAACAGTGCAGTTTGGCGGCTCAGTGCATAAGGCTGGGTGTTCTGAGAAGCACACCATATTCCTAGATTTGCAGCAAGCTCCTGACTGGTGCTTCTATACCATTAGAGAGCTTTGAGAACTGAGGAGCACTCTAAGATGATTTCAGCCATTGAAATCCCTGCTCTAAACCCCTGAGCTTCCTGGTTTCGTGCTTGTAAGGACAATCTGTCACAGACAGTCCCTCCCTTTTGAACTGAGGTTTTAGATACTTTGCTCCCATCATTCATTCTAAGACATAGTCCAGACCTCAAGGAACCCTTTCCTGGCTGCCATCCATCACTAGTTTGGGGAACTTACAAATGGGAATTTAAAACCAGTACTTGTTATCTTGGCAAATTGGTCAGGTTTTAAACGTAGTTATTCTGTGGGGACATTGGTCCTGTCAGGAAGAAGCTGATATGAGGATTAGGTAGTGAAATAAACATGCACCAGACACAGGCTTGGCACAGAGGAGGCATTCGCCAGTGATTAATTCTTTTTCCAGGCAGAATCCTGGTCTTCACTGACACAAACCCAAATGCCACCCTTTCCTGAGTACATCAGCCCTTGCCATTTCAAGAGGTGTTGCTCACTTCTGCTCAGGCCTTGCCTGTCATCTGCTCTGGAAGGTGCAAGGCCCTGCTCTGGGCTGCAGCTACACTGATTTAGTACTTCCACCCCAGATCACATGCATCCTACAGACTTTTGTGCCCAGTCACACCATTGTAGATGCTCTTAAGAAGAAACAATTTATGTTTGCTGAGGACTCACCATAGAGTTTCTAGAGCCCTCTTCAGGTATCTGTAGAATGCGGTGAGGCAAGACAGACAACAAGCAACACAGACACACACACACACACACACACACACACACACACACACACACACACAGTGTATAGGAAGTAATCTGTGGAAGTTCAATTGGGGGACCCACTTTAAGAAGACCTAGCTGCTGAGGACAGACAAGCATGGAAACTCAAGGAGGAGAGCCTTTCCTGTGGAAGGAAGAGTTAGTGCAAAGGCCCTGGGCACGAAGCAGCCTGGGGTACTGCAGAGTGAGGAGGAGTGCAGGGAGCTACTTCTTGGTCAGGAGGAAGAACCAGCACTTAACAGGAGCAGAATGTTCCACTTGCCCCAGATAAACTTTGCTGCTGTGGATCTGGGGATGAGGGTGGCACAGCCAGGACCCCAAGAAGGAGCCAGGTGGGAGCTCAGTGACATCTGATGCTGAACACAGCGCAGCTGCTGTCATTCAGGCAGGTCTGGAGACTGTAAATGTGGGACAATGGGATCCACTGGAATTTCCTTGGGTATGGCTCATGTCAGAGGGGAAGAGCTCTGTTTATTGAGACAGAAGTTAGTTAGATGTTATAAGGCAGCCATCATTTGAGGCAGGCAGGGGTCATAAACAATGCTTACATGTTACTTGGAGTGCGGTAGCCATGAAGAGAGGATGAGGATGAAGCCAGAGGATCTCTGTGCTCACAGTGTGGGGCAGCCTCTGCAGAGCAGGTTGGTTAGGTCCATCCTGGAGAACGTAGCACTTGGTCTTCATCTTGACTCTGTTTCATCCTGCCCTGAGTCTACTGGGTGGGAACATGATCCTGAGATGAACTGCATCAATCCAAGGTTCTCTGGACACTCTGTGGCTCAAGTCCTCTTCTCTCTGCCCTTTACTTCCCTTTGAAGATCATGCACTCTGCTGCCAAGTCCAACTTACTCATCGTGTTTTACACAGAACTCATTCCACAGCTCTCTCCATCTCCCTGAACAGACTCCACCACTCACCTTAGTCACGGGTTATGGGAAAGGTAGGCGATGTGGTTGGGGCAGAAGGAAGGAGAAAGGAGAGAGATAGAAAGATTATCTGGGAGTGGGGTCTGTTCATTGTCCGAGGTGTTTTCCTGGAGGGTGTAGGAAGCTTTAGGACTGAGGTCCCTAGGGATACTCTGTCCTTAGGGGTCTTCTCCATATGGCATCACCACAGTGGCTGTCTCTGAACCACCAGGAATATCACCCTCAGTGCAGCCTCATGTGGTGGTTTGAATAAGAATGACTCCCATAGGCTCATATATTTGAATACTTAGCAGGGAATGGCATTATTTGAAAGGATTAAAAGGATTAGGACAGTGGTTCTCAACCTGTGAGTTGCATCCCTTTTGGGGGTCAAATGATCCTTTCACAGGAGTTGCCTAAGACCATCTGCATGTCAGATATTTAATACTACTATTCCTAACAGTAACAAAATTGCAGTTGTGAAGTAGCAATGAAAATAATTTTATGGTTAGGGATCACCACAACATGAGGAACTGTATTAAAGGGTTGAAGCATTAGGAAGGTTGAGAACCACTGGATTAGGAGATGTGGGCTTATTGGAGGAGGTATGTCACTGACTAGGGGTGAGTTTGGTGGTTTAAAAAGCCCATGCCAGGCCCAGAGTCTTTGCTTGTGGATCAGAATGTAGCTCTTAGCTACTGCTCTAGTGCCTGGCTGCATTCCCCCATGCTCACCACTGTGATGATGATGGACCAAGTCTCTGAAATTATACACAAGCCCCCCCAGTTAAATGCTTCCTTAAGAGTTGCCTTGGTCAGTGTTCAGCAATAGAACACTGATTAAGATAACCCCCTTGCTCCTCTTTGTGCCTTTGGCGAAAGAGAACTTCATCAGCAAGAAGAGAGCTCCCTCTAACCCATTCTATTCTGGACTTATGTAGATGGACTGATGTAGATGTAAGATTAATTCCTCCTTCTGCGGGTGGCTGCTTGTGCTGTTGGGACAGTGGGATATGCAAAGGTGTTCATCCACACATCCCCCTGCCAATGGTTTTCATCCTGTGTTGCAAGTGTGACTGTCTGAAACTGATGTGTGACTGTGTGATCTCTCTGGGAAGCTAGACCTTTTAATCATGAACTCCTCATTTAGTATGGGCTTATCTGCATTTTGGAGTATTATAAATATTTGTATAATTTACATCTTGTTTCAGGAATGTGACACTTAAATGGCCTCTGTTATGAAATTCTCACTGGAAAACATTATCAGTGACATTTTCACTCACATCCTACAAGTTTGCTGTGAAAATAATTAGGATCCTGAAGTGTTGGCTAATCATGCACTAGGTGAGAAAATGGCTAACTGTTCCAAATAATTAAGTTGTATTTTGATGAATAATTTTTCTCTTCATTTTAAGTTATAAATACCAGTCAGACAGATCTAACTGGAGGTGTCACTCAGAATGACTAAAAGACAGTCCTGCCTTTCTGGCCACTGCCTGCTGTCCTGTTGGTTATGGGAGAATCAGCCATTAGGTTGCCAGGGTTCCTCCGTCAACAGTGACTCAGTCTAGGGAACTGGTTTAATGATAACTGCCAGGACGGATCTTGCCAAGGCATCTGCCCCACTTCCGACACTGGTTATGACTGTGATCGCAATGTGCCCCCCTCGTGTGTCGTATATTGGCACATATAGACTCTACTTTCTTCATTACCCCATGCTGTCTTCCACTGCATCCTTAGCCCCTCACTCAAACTGACTTTCAGAACATTGATGAAGCCACAGCTCTGCAGAAAGTCTCCCCCTAAGGGAGCTGTGGCTCAATGCTTGGCCTCTAGCTCTGCCCAGTTAGCCAGCTCCTCATCAGCAGCAAATCTGCTCTAGACTCTGCTGAGTACTTATGGAGCTGTCTCCATAGATGTTCTGGATTCTGGCCATATCTAGGCATATATGGGTTGTCTCAGTGAGTCAGTGGGTGAGGAACCTGGTACCCCTGATCAGAGTCAGCCGGGATTCACTTAAGAGTACATGAGGCCAGGATCTGAACACCCTTGATTGTAGGATGCAGGTCTTAGTCTTCACATGGAAGGTTTCTGCCACTGGATGTTTGTCAGTCTCAACTTTGAGGCCTTCTAGAAGATTAAAGATACACTTGAGGATTCTAGTCTCTTTGCTAAATCAGTCCTTATCTCATCTGGCTACAAGATCTTTCCTAAATGTCCCCAGGACACAGCTCAGATGGACACAGTAGCCAGCTTTAGTGGATTTCAGTGTCCCTTGCTCAAATGCTGTCAATCCTGGGACTCATGGGAAAAACCAGGCCAGAGGGTAAAGTGCTCAAACACTACAGCTTGTTCTGAAAATCAGTGAGTCCTGAGTGAATAATGACAGTGGCTACTGACACTTCTAATGTTCTGGGAAGAGTGAGGCCTATTCTTCATCCCAGCTTGTCTGTCTGTGGAATAACATGGTTAGCGAGGCCCTCCACGTTTAAGGTTGCCGCTACTTAATCACTGGAATATGTAACACTGTGTGGGTTGACATTCTGCTAGGGACAAGGTCTTCTGCTTTCTACTAGGTTTTGTGTGACAAAAGGAACCACAGAAGTGGTGATTGTAATTATGAAAATATATCAAGAAATTTATACACACACACACACACACATATACACATATGTATATATACAAAACAAAACTTTTTTCATATAGTTTAAATGGCATCTTAATACTTAGTCACCTTGGTTTTATTTGAAGCAAGGTAGCCTGTGACTAGGGCTTCCCAATTCCTTAGAGACAGGAAATAAGTTAGAGGTGGGTAAGTGTCTGCAGTGATGGAGGAGACGTGCAGTGTGTGAGCAGGTTTATAATCAGAGTTCTTTCTAGAGGTAAACCCGGTGCTGAGTCTTTGACACGCAGCTCCCTGCAATGGACATGATTGAATTTGTTGATGGATACTGTACATGCATGTGTTCTCTTCATGCATGCACATATGCATGTCTTTATGTACATGCATGAAGACTTTCTTACCTGATATTCTCAGCTCATTCACAGGGTCAGACTGTGATCTCATGTTGCCATTCCCAGGAGAGTATTATACTTGAATAGCTTTACAATTTATCTGATACTTCTCTGGCTGCCTTGTTTAGTATAGAATTCTTCCTTATCCTCCAGTCAGTATCCTCTTCTGTGATGATCGGTAGTTTTGTCTATAAGTACATGATCTGCATATGGACAAAAGGCAGACACAGTCTAATGCAGCAGGAGATGGTCTTGGTTGTTAGTGATTGATAAACAGGATTCATATAATTTGGACCTGACACTTATTAAATTATCATCTTTGGCTCAGAAGACTGAGTTTTCTTTATTTTCACATCAAATTGTACATAAAGAATCAACCTTGTATGAAGCAAGTACAGCAGAGCGAGGCTTTCCAGCCAAGGCTGTTTGTGTTAATTTGGATGGTTTCCTTTGTATGGATAATTCTTCATTTCTTCCATTCTTCATGTGCACAGAATTTTGTTAAATGTCAATTTGGTAAATTGTTGGCTTCAAACAATTGTTCTGAATTGAACCAGACAAATACCTTTTCTTGAACAAAAGGCAGATTCATGATGGAACCGTAGTCCCTACTGAAATGAACTATTGCTAATGGGAGTTGGTGGCCATGCCTTGGCTCTGGGATTAAAATCATCAGGGAGATGGATGGCTTCTCCATCTGCATGTCTTCATCTCAATCCCATTTATCAAGACTGCAGAGCTAAGGAAATTAGAGCTCAGAGAGACACAAGCAGGCTAGAGACAGTCTTACTCCTCAGGAAGTGTCAGAGTCTCAGCAGTGTCCACAGAGCCCTCTCCCAGCCTTCAGAAACCTATGCAAGCTCTGGATGTTACTGTTCTCACACAGGAGCTCAACTCTCTATAGCCCTCCTCTATGTCCAGGATCTATGAAGTATGGCAGAACCTTGGAGAAATCTACATTTATTTGCTTCTCCTATATTCTTTTTAAATAGAGCACGGCTGGATGATGCCACTAGATGATATTAAGTCCCTGTGTAAATGAGAAGCATAGTCTCCTTGAATAGCAGAATTAAGATCTTTAATGAGCACAGGGCTTCACAACTTGTAGGCACTAGCTACAAGTTAGATGTTGGAATGCAGTTGCAAATCTACTTTCTAGTATGAAGGACTCTTCCTCAGAAGCTAGGAATGAAGCTGAGGAGATCCTCAGCTGCCAGTCTCTTGGAAGATCGCTTCAGCTTGAGGGGAGTTCTCCCTCTTCTTGCTGTGACTTACCCTCAAGGCCTGGCAGAAGTCCTCACTTGGTGAAACTCTGAAGGTATTTTCCTAGATTTAAGATTACCCTCATCTGTGGCTTCTGCAGACACCACATAAGAGCTGTTTCCTTCCACTACCGAATCCCTTGATAGGCAGTGATGGCAGAAGTACTAAATCATAGCCTGTCTAATCATGAGTACCAATAATCCTCATCTCAGAGCCACTTCCTGGAATAAAGGGGCCTTCCTGAGTTCTCCAGCCCTGAGCTTTGGGTCCGCACCTCAACGCATTTGATCTCCATTCTTCTTTCAGATATAAAGTAAGTTATGTGTACAAAGTGATTGTCCCTTCCTAACAATCATCTTTTTCTTGGAATGCTTCACTGATTTATATTTGTTCTTATAAACAAACAACACCACCTCTCCAATAGCCACTAAGTAGCTTGACCATCAAATCTGCCATCCAAACTAGGGAAGTACTAGAAGTACAACAAGAAATAAAAATAATATTAATGTGTGCATTTTTAAATGTTTGTTTTCTGAATGACAAGTTGGCTTTATTGTATTGACAATCCTTTAAAATAGTTCTATTAAAAACTCCCCAAAGGGGCTGGAGGGTGACTCAGCACCTCCTGAGGACCTGAGTCAGTTCCCAGCACTCACAGCAGGCATCTCATGATCACCTAGAACCGCAGTTCCAGGGGGAATCTGATATCTCTGCTTCCCAGGAGGCAGCATTCACATGTGTACACACACACACACACACACACACATACACATACACACACACATACACACAGAAATACACATGCACATATATGCACACACACACACATGCACACACACACATACAGAAACACACACACACACATACATGCACACATGCACACACACTTAAAATTTTGTAAAGTTCTAAAAAAATTCCTCACCAAAGCTTGCCAATAATATATACATCGAGGCAACATTTTATCGTCTTGTTCAACATTAACATAAGCACAAAAGTCATTTTTCCACCTGCTTATAGAGCCTGTCATCTAGCTAGCATCTCCGCTATTAGGTAACTCATAATTTTCACAGGTGCACTTTTAATAAGGTCTTAAATTTCTCATTATTTAAAAATGGTTATAATATTTTACAAAGCTAAATTGTATAGTGAGAAAATGTGAAGTTACACATGTCTTCAACTGACCCTTCTCCATAGCATGCTTAGTTGGGAGAACGTCCTCTGCCAGGTGCCAGTATAGACAATAAGTGTAACAAAAACACCTCAGCAAATGAGAATTCCTCAATTACCTTCTAAATGCTGCACTGAATGCAGACACTGGAAATCACAGCCCGCCTGTGTGGTTTCAGTCTGGTTTTACATCGTCTTATGCAACTGAAGGTAGAAATTCCGTCAGGGTTCTGCCTAAATGCAGACATAGAAAGTTTCATGTTGTTGGGCATCATATAAACACTCACCTTGCAGGTTCTTCAGCTAAATGTAATCACTCCTTGTGATTAAAATGGTCATTCACCTGCGTAGCTTTGTTTTCGCTAACTGAAATTTACTGACAGCTTCCAAAGATGAAATTTTCTTGCCCTACATGCCTGCCTACTTGGTTTAGCATTTCCCCTTTGTGAAGAGAGTGTCAGAACAACCCTACATCCCTGCATGCTTGGTTTAGAGTTTCCCCCTTTGTGCAGAGAGTGTCAGAACATCCACTCTGAACTTGGGATGTGTGGTCAGACATAATGATAGAAAGTATGAGAACTCTGACACCTTAGTATTGACATAGGTTGCACTTTCATGAGACATAGGCTTCAGGCAAGCTGCATAATGTTTGGTTTGATATAGACAGGTTGATCCTGATAAAGATTATCATATGTGGTGGTAGTGCCCATGCTTGCTTACTAGGTCAACGTTACCTGATAGGGCTGACCGAGGAAAGACCACCAGGCTCTGGGTTGGAGGTTCCACAGCAAAACAAATGCTGTGGCTACTTTTATTGGGAGCAATCAGACTTTTACATGTTTATCAGAAACAGAACATAATGGCAATTGCCAGGATAGTATAGTGATGGTTGCCAGGATACAATGATGTTTGCAAGTGATACAGGGTACACAAGATTAATGTTCAAATGTCCTTTCAAGCTTTCATGCTTCATTGATCACTAAGGGAACATACAGAGAAACACAAAGTAGCCTGAATGTTCCATTGCCTGAGGGGTTATATCAATCTCTCAGAAACCGTGAAGCGCACAGTGCTCCCAGGAGTCACAGGCTCTAAGCTGAGTAACCTATGAGACGAATTACTCTCAAGGTACCTAGGTCAGGTCACCTGCACAGTTCACTGCAATGTGTGTAACCATATCACAGGTCAAGACGTGGAGCATTTCTAGATTCTTCCCACCATCTGCCCCTCCCAGCAAAGTACCTACCGAGAACATGTCTGTGTTCTAATCTCTGAGACATTCAGTGTTATTTAAAGGTCAATGCAGAGTAGACATGGCAGGTAGAAATGAGATTGCTGATCAAGTGACTTTATGAAAGGAAGACTGTGCCACTGTCCTGGGTTATCTGAGTGTGGGGCTGAGTGTAGTCTACCTTTAGATGTTGGAGGCCGAGGAGACTCATAGATGGAGTGTCACCATGTGAGAAATGCTCTGTCGCATGTGACTGGCTTGAGAGATGGGGAAAGGGCTGGAAACAAAGAAATATAGACAACTTCTGAAGGATTTCTGTGTAAGGAAACACATTATCCCCTAGTCCCACAAGGAGGAAGACAACCTTGACTTTAAGCTAAGGACACCCATCTTAGACTAGTGACATCCAGAACTGTACAAGAATGAGCCTTTGGTCTTTCTCATCACTAAATATGTGATAATTTGTCATAGTAACAGTACAAAATGAAGATACATGTACATCAGATTCATCCATTTTTATTTCCACATTGAGATATAAAACAAAGGAAAGCATAAAACGTATGAGAAATCATCACCCTGTATGTTGTGTTGAGCTTTGGAAAATGCATAGGCTTCCTATGGACAACATCACAGTCAGATACAGACTCATCTCCAGTCTAAAAGTGTTGCCTTGAATTGCTTTCCCTATAGCCTTGCTCCTGTCTCCAGAGAGAGACCCCCCCTTTTCTGCTTTCTGTCACCATGAGTTAGTGAGTTTTGCTTGCTATTGAACTTCATATAAATGGAATCATAAATCACAAAGATGTATTCTTTTATGTGTGCTTCCTTGCCTTAGCTGTATCCAATCTCCCATCGGTGGGCACTGGCTGGTTTCCAGTTTGAGCCTGTAATGAATGAGGCACCTATTTTGTGAGTCATTTTCTGATCACATCCTTTCATTTCTCTTGCGTGTATGCCTCACGGGATTGCTGCATTGCATGGTAAGGTGATGCTAAGCCGGCGGTCCTCAACCTTCCTAACGCTATGACCCTTCAATACAGTTCCTCATGCTGTAGTGACCCCAACCATAATACTATTTTCATTGCTACTTCATGACTGTAATTTTGCTACTGTTATGAATCGTAATGTAAATATCTGATATGCAGATGGTCTCAGACGACTCCTGTGAAAGGGCCGCTCACCCCTCAAAAGGGGTATGAAACTGTGGTATGCTTTCAGAGGAGCATACTGTAGCACAATCTATCCAGCAACGCATTAGAGATCTGGGTGTACTGAGTTCCTGATAGTGCTCGGTGCTGTCAATCACACCTATCACGGCTGTGGCTGAGGGTGTAGTGTGGTACAGCACAACATTGTCACTCTGTGGCCTTTCTCTATCTCTGATGACTAATGCCATTGAGCTCCTCACGATTTGATTAGCTTGCATGTCTCCATTTGTGAGTTGTCTTTGAAACATTTGCCTCCTTGTCATGTTAGTTTTTGTCATTTGTTTGTTGCAAGTAAATAGTGTGTTCTGCAAGTGTCTTCTGTTGGCTTCTGTGTGTGTACCGAGGGTATCCCCTCTTACGTCCCTGCCATCTCCACAATTCTCTGTGCCTTCTGCAAAGGGCAAGATATACTTTGCTGAGGTTTATATGTTTTTAATTTTGCTTTCTTTTGTTTTGTTTTCGTATTTTCCTTCATCTTCTGACTAGTGTTCTCATGCCCTGAGAGTTGGTGTGGATTAAAGCTTGCATTGTGTTCCACAATCCTCATGCCTGACTTCCTGTTCAGCTCTGTAAGCTCCCTTGAGCTAGCTAGTTCATGTAGTAAAGAGGCCACAGCTTGCTTTCATTTCCAGGCATATTTTGTTGTCGTAGTATCCCTTTGCTCTACCAGAGATACTTTTGTATTTATTATCATCTTTACTCTAAAAATGCGTGGCTTAGTTGTCTGCTCTGCACCTGTTAAAAATATGTGCCTCTAACACCAAAGCTGCCATTGTGGTTAGAAAATCCTCAGCTGTTAGGAATGAAATTGATGCACTTCCACCATTGCAAGTCAAACCTGACCCACAGGTGGTAATTCAGTGGAGACATCACTCCTTTCCTTCCTTCCTTCCTTCCTTCCTTCCTTCCTTCCTTCCTTCCTTCCTTCCTGTCTTCTTTCCTTCCTTCGTTCCTGTCTTCTTTCCTTCCTGTCTTCCTTCCTGTCTTCCTTCCTGTCTTCCTTCCTGTCTTCCTTCCTTCCTGTCTTCTTTCCTTCCTGTCTTCCTTCCTGTCTTCCTTCCTTCCTTCCTTCCTTCCTTCCTTCCTGTCTTCTTTCCTTCCTTCCTTCCTGTCTTCTTTCCTTCCTGTCTTCCTTCCTTCCTTCCTTCCTTCCTTCCTTCCTGTCTTCCTTCCTGTCTTCATTCCTGTCTTCCTTCCTTCCTGTCTTCTTTCCTTCCTGTCTTCCTTCCTGTCTTCCTTCCTTCCTTCCTTCCTTCCTTCCTTCCTTCCTGTCTTCTTCCTTCCTTCCTTCCTGTCTTCTTTCCTTCCTGTCTTCCTTCCTGTCTTCCTTCCTGTCTTCCTTCCTGTCTTCCTTCCTGTCTTCCTTCCTTCCTGTCTTCTTTCCTTCCTGTCTTCCTTCCTGTCTTCCTTCCTTCCTTCCTTCCTTCCTTCCTGTCTTCTTTCCTTCCTTCCTTCCTGTCTTCTTTCCTTCCTGTCTTCCTTCCTTCCTTCCTTCCTTCCTTCCTTCCTTCCTGTCTTCTTTCCTTCCTTCCTTCCTTCCTTCCTTCCTTCCTTCCTTCCTTCCTTCCTGTCTTCTTTCCTTCCTGTCTTCCTTCCTGTCTTCCTTCCTGTCTTCCTTCCTGTCTTCCTTCCTGTCTTCCTTCCTTCCTTCCTTCCTTCCTTCCTTCCTTCCTTCCTTCCTTCCTGTCTTCCTTCCTGTCTTCATTCCTGTCTTCATTCCTTCCTTCCTTCCTTCCTTCCTGCCTGCCTTCCCTTCTCTCTCTCTCTCTCTCTCTCTCTCTCTCTCTCTCTCTCTCTCTCTCTTTCTTTCCTCTTTTCTTGTAGAGGTCCTCGCCAAGGTCTCCATCATGGACTCGAGTGAGTTTCCACTGTTCATGGTCTCCAGATCCCTCCTTTAATGTTCTCTGGTTCTAGTTGTCTCTCCATATATTCTTTGCCTCCATTCCTCTCCCCACACCTGGTCTCTTCTCTTCCTATTCCTAACCTTCCCCAGCCACCTGCACCATCTCTTCCATTTCCCCTTTACCAGGGAGATCCCTGTGTCAAAACTGATCCCCTTCTTGTTGTTCAGTCTCTCTGGGTCTGTGGATTGCAGAGCCTTTCTCCTTTGTGTAACAGTTAATAACCACTTTTAATTGAGTGCATGCCTAGTTCATCTCTCTGGGACTGGGTTACCTCACTCAAAATGAATTTTTCTAGTTCCTTCTAGTTGCCTGCAAAATCCATGTAGACATTTTTTTAATATAATAAGTAATACTCATTACTCCATTGTGTAAATGTGCCACATTTTCTCTATCCATTCTTCAGTTGAGGGGCATCTAGGCTGTTTCCAATTTCTGGCTATTATGAACAAATAATCCTTGTGATAGGATGGAATGTCCTTTTTTATATATACTGAGGAGTGGAATGTCTGGATCTTGAGGTAGATCTACTTCCAATTTCCTGAGGAATCGGCATATTGCTTTCCATCATGGCTGTCCAATACTAGCAATGAAGGAGAGTTCCCCTCGCTCCACAACCTCACCAGCATGAGCTGTCCTTTGTGTTATTGATCTTAGCCGTTCTGACAGGTCTAAGATGGAATCTCAAAGTGCATTTCCCTGATGGCTAAGGATGTTGAACATTTCTTTACCGGTTTCTCAGCCAGTTGAGACTTCTCTTTTGAGAATTCTTTGTTTAGATCTGTACCCCCATTTTTCATTGGATTATTTGGTTTGTTGATAAGACATCACTTTCACAATATTTTGTTCCACCAAAGTTTATGTTCATTCGACATAAGCAATTCTTTGTTCGGTGTTGACCTTTTAACTTCACAGAGAAGAAACTCAGCAGTGATATTTCCTTGCCTCCACCAAAAAGAAAACTTTGCAAAGGCTTTCTTTAACTTCAGAAATCACACATAGCGTCCAACTATTACAATTATCTGGCCGTTCACCCAAAGAGTCTCAACCAACAATCTAAGATGACATCATCTGTTGGCTTGCGAAGCTTTTCCTGCTACAAAGCCAATTTATTAATATTTATTTCTTAACTTCTGTGTGCATGCAAGAAAACTTGGAATAGAAGGTGGGTAGCATTAATTTAGAAGGCAGACATTTGACGTAAGGTCAAGCAACTTACTAATTTCACCTGGTACAGTTGAAGAAGTTGCGCCATCACCCCGGGGCTTCATCTTATTAAAGTCACCCACACTTCCACAGAAGCTTGTGTCCCACTTTTATTGGCTCTGTGATACCGCCAGATTCTGTGGGGACAATGCATGATAAATATTTATGTATAATTTGTTTACGTTATAAATGTTTACTACCAATTCTTGATAAATACAAATAATTTTACATTGAACCTTCACATTCATGATTTAGCTCTTTGGTTTAATAGAAAAGATGTCAAACAATATAACTCACTTTTACAATATACTATGTTAGCAAGATATAGTGGCAAGAGCAGCAGAGACTCTTCACTGTTGTGGAAGTTTATTTTTAGTCGTGTTTAAAATAATTATTTTTTGTGTAACTGTTGGAAAAAAAGGATGCACGGGCCTTGGTGTTTTGTGTTGTCTATGGGTGTTGGATTTTGTGGAGGATGTTTGGTTGCTTATGATCTGCACCTGAATAGTTCTGAATCAATAAAGACACCCAAGCTCAGATGCTCGGGGTTCTACTGGCAGTATGGCACTGGCCATGATGGTGGTTCCCTCTGCTGAGGTCTGACAGGGTTTGCATCAATGAATATGCTTCCTTGTCTTGGCTGAACCACCATAGCAGCGAACTACTACACCTCACCACACAAATCTCCTCATGAGTCTTCTTATCTAACCTACAATTTCCCATGTTAACCACTAATCTTGCTCATTGTAGCCAGATGTCATGCAGGCCAGTGTAAGCTTAGGTGATCACTGTGACAAACTGGCTCTTAAACAAATGTCAGCATGGGCAGCACCAGACTGTAGCTACTTTCTCTTGTGGCCACTCCTAGCTGCTTGTGTCTCAGCACTTCAACACCAAGGATCCCACATGCTGCCCTCATCAGGCAGGCTGTGCAAACCTCATCCGCTCCTAAGTCTGATCCCACACATAGCTGGGATTATGCAAAAGGGATTTACTGAAACTAATTGGTCTTATTTTTGTGCAGTCTACAAAAATACTTCCTTTAAAATGTGAAAGTCCAAGACAAATATTAAATCATGAAAGATTCTAGAACAGCAGCCACAATCAGGACCTGCCTCTCCCAATAGGGTAAAGGATTATGCTGTACAGGTTTTCTAGAGTCTTCTGACTCTTCTCCCAGCCTCACAGGCACTGGCTTCATGTGTGTGGGAACTCCATGTGGACTTTGGAATCTGTTCTGTCTCCATTCTAAGATTGTGTTGGATTGGAGTCACCACAGGTCCCTGGCTCTCTACAGACTGTCTGTTACATGCAGGCTGCATATAACACCTTCGTTCAGTAAACCAGGGCAACTGTGAGTAAGAAAGGCTCAGGGAGGGAGTATTGACTCTCTAGGTCTCAGGGTAGAGAGGCTGTCCTTTGGAAGCTGTGAGTGGCACATGTTTGGGGCAGAGTAAGCCAGAAGCCATTGGATGAGCATGGCACGTGCGATCCTTCTTCACTGCAAGTGCAGTCCAGTCAGCACAGAGTCAGGAAATACTGGGGAGACAGAAATCAGGAACCTGAAGCAGTTTTGTGACTAAAGTTCTGAGTGCTTGGGTTTTTAGACTGAACAAGAGAGGGGAAAGCTGTCTGATCACTAGCAGGCAAGCTAGTGTGTGTGCACTGGTTTCTCTGCTCTTGATTGTAGATGTGATGTTACCAGCTGCTCTAAGTTGTTGTCTCCCTGGCTTCCCTGCTGTGATACACTGTGCTCAGGAATTGTGGGTAAACATGCCCTTCGGTGTTATCATGTCCCTTCAGTTGCTCTTGGCCTGCATGCTTCACCACAGCAATAGAAATTAAACTAAGACACAGGGCTCACACTCCGCAACTCATGCAAAATGACAGATATAGTTTATTAAAAGTTTTTATGAGCCAAATGCAGTGACTCACACCTGTAATCCAGAGCTGGGGAGGGTGAGGGGGGACTGTTGCAAGGTAAGAGGCAGCCTGGGCGACAGAGCGTAGCCTAGGCCAGCTCGGCTACAGTGTGAGATCCTATCTCAGAAATGGAAGAAAAAAAAAAAAAAAACCAACACACTGAAGCAACCAAGATATTCTTCACTATGTGGACGAACCGCGGAATGACAGACAGTGGGTATTAAGCAGTGGTGAGATGGAGGAGGCATCAACATATGGAAGACTAAGGAAGGCCTTTGACATACACCACTAGCAACGGGAGCCAGCGTGCACAGGGTACGTACTTCAGGGTACCTGCAACGTGACGCTCTGATGAACGTGAAGCGGTAGAGACAAGAGAAGGAGCAGTGGGTGCAGAGATCTGAGCAGGGAGGACTGAATACGTACAACACAGAGAGTATTCACGGCTGTGAAGCTGCTTTGAGTGACACCATAATGGAAGGTGCGTGTCCTTGCACGTGCATGTCTGACACTGAAGTGAGCGCTGGTGCCGACCGTAGGGCTGTGTGGGGGGGAAATTGTTGCTCTTCCCTTTTGGTTTTCTATTGCATCTAGATGGCTGTAAGTATAAAGTCTATATAACAGTCAAATGAAAGCAACAAAGACTTTTTGGATGTTTAGAGGAGCGTGTAGAAGGAAAGGGGGTAGTGTTGGCCCACAAGAACTTTCTACAGATGATCCGCCAAGGGCTCCTACCTACAGGGACTTAGTACCTGCTCTGAATCTGCTGTCACCTTGAATTATTTGCTTTTGTGTCCTAGAGTTCCTCAGACTACAGTCTTGAGTAGGAGAAGGGATCCGGGCTCGGAAAGGAGGGAATATGGATGACTGGACAATGAGTACGGATATTCTCCCACCTAGTAGAAGCCTGTGAAGAACACTGACATTGAAGATATCAAAAGTGCCTGTGTTTCTCCAGAACAGATTTTTCAAACACAAATTTAATTAAGTATGTGTTTATGTGTACAAGTACAAGTGTAGGTCCACACAGAGCCACGACTATTGGCCACCTGACATGGTGCTAGGGCATGAACCCAGGCTCTCAGCATGAATAGTAGATGCTCTTAACCCACTGAGCATCTTTCCAGTCCCCAGAACATATTTGTGTTCCTATAAATCCAAACTCCATGCTTTTGATTATTTTTAAAACAGAACGTTGTCGGTAAATACAGAGACATAATCTGAGCCCACTCACATCAGCCTCGCACCAGGGTGTGCCTAGGCGGCCAGCAGTGACTGACTGCTGTGTCTACGGCCACCCCAACATGCTCTTCCTTCTTGTTGCCTGTCTCACAGGTCACTTTCCACTTTCAGCCTTTCTTCCTTTTGCTAGCCCTTCTGTCCTTCCCTCTTTCTTGCGTTTCCGTAGTGATGGGACTGTTTCTCACATGATGAGTGAGATGCGTGTTCTGTGGGGATAGTGGGGGATCCTCCTGACCACACGCAATTTCTGAACTCTTGTAGGATTATCTAGCATCCCTGCCCCATCACCCGGAACAGTGGCAAATACAGAGAGCTGTGCCGGGCCAGGCAGAGGAATGAGAGCCCAGGAGGAAAAGAGCGTCTCCCTGTCTTGCTTTATGGTACCTCTGAGCTAGCTGATCCAGCACAAGGATGGTGTTCATTTTAACTCACCTTAATTCCTATTGCTAGCATCGCAATACCACCATGGTTTCCACAGAGACATCACGTCTGTGCCTTCAGTGCTTCACCCGTTCATTCCTTCGTGCTCTCACATGCAGAGCTGGAGAACTGCACATACCTGAGGTCATTTGGCAATCCCTTAGAGCTTGAGCTCTGGAGTCTAGCAGCAATGTGGCCCTGCCGTCCATTGTTAAAACACACAGCAGCATCGTATCAGAAACAGACATACAAATATGCACAAGGCCCTTTGGTCTCTTCCTGAATATTTGTTGAGTGATGCTAGTCTGATGCACTCTCATTATGAGGAAATTTAATCTGGGATTTGTGATAAGTCTTGGTGATGACAACACTGTAGAATATTCTAGCATTTTTATTTCTAATAAGGTTTCGTCTGTCCCAAGATATAGGAATACATCTGGTATAAGGCTTCTTCCTCCTTTTGTTGTCCTCTTTTAACTAGTCACAGGAGGGACAGGAGAGAGTAGCTATGGCTGCCATGAAGGATGTATGAAGTAAACTTGAAGCTGAATCAAGTATCCAGTGGGGAGCTTAGCTGTTGAAATGGCAGGTTGGTGCAATTCGGACCAGCAATGTAGGAGCTGTCACTTAGCACTTGATTAAAAGCAGCTAGGGCCTTGCCAAAGATTTACCCCAGGCCCAGGAACACCCAGCAAATGCAAACGCTCCAGAGGAGAAGCTATGGATGAGATCATTTATTGTCCTTGGCTGACCTCTGCTTTAGCGCAGGCAGAAGTGAGCTTGGATTTGTTTTTGTCCAGGGCCTGTTTTACTTCAGTTGCATCTCTGAGACCCTATCAGGCATTTGGCATCCTCAGCATCCATGGAGCCCAGACAAGCTGAATAAATCATTGCACTATGGCAGTGCACACTGAGAAATAAACAAGGCCAACTAAAGCCACACAGGGCTAGAAAGGAACCTGCAGTGTCAGCACCTAGCCTTGCCAGCAAGGCTTGGAGGCATTAACTATTGGGCTTGTCCCTGCCTCTGAGATAAAGAGGGACGATCATCTAGTTGAACCTAGCGATTGGCCCTTTCCAGGTTATTGAAAAGTCTGTCTTTTAACAAAATTTCTAGACAATGAGAACAAGAGATCTCTAAGATCTGGAACCACGCAGATTTAAGAGCCCAAGCTGTCTTTCTGATTGCTACAGTCCGAACCCTGGGCTGACACAGCCTCCTACAAAGTGCGGTATGTAGCTGCTGAATTAGTGTTGCTTCTCACGTGTTGAGAAAGAAGTGGTACCCAGGAGGCTGGTGACGCCAACCTTAGAAAGAGGTCTTCAGCCTGCAGTAGCTTTACAAGCGGCACCAGCACTGGAGGCTGTTGTGCAGCATTATTCCCTGAACCAAGTAGCCACTGTCTTCATGAGTTCAGTTGTGCTCCCTCGCAAGGCGTCACACCTGGGCTTGGTGATGTTGACACTCCCTCATAGAAAGGATAGGAGGGACCTCCCTGAGTGACCAGCCACTCCTCCCAACCAACTGTATGTAACTCTGCTCTAATTGCATGTAGCCTTGGAGTCTCAGGGAGGGGCTAGTGTATACAGGCTGGGGAAGGCAAGAGGAAGGGAGTTCCATCTACGTGGCCATGGAGACATCACCATCCATGCTGGGTGCAGGCCTCTTAATGCTGATTCTTCTGAATGTCTCAGCCACACTCCTGCAACTCTCAGTTATGCTCTGTCAGTAACTCGATAAATCCATTTGTTCCCTAGGGCACTTCACTGGAATTGAACTTTCATTTGTCATTAGGACCTCACGAAGAGGGAGTAGATACTGCTACCCCACCCCCACCCCAGTGTTAACATTCTCTAGACAGGGATGCCAAAGGAAACATAGTCCCTGCCCTCCTGTGCTAAACAAACTTGCCAAGTATGCAGGGGGATGGATACAGACGCGCTATAGGATGAGTGGGGGTCTGCAGAGCTGCTTGGCGGGGAAGGAGAGTAGAGATGCCTCTGGCTTAGAATCATTTGAACCATTGACACCATCAATGTAATTACATGTGGATATGCACATGTAAGCACTTAGCATGTGGAATGTGGGTGTACATAAATGTGTGCATATGCTCAGTGTGCATGTGTATCCTGAATACGTGCATTGTGAAAATTTGGGGATGTGTGTCTCCACATGTGCATGTCTGTGCATGTCCATGTAGGTAGTCTTCTTGAATGTTAAGTGGTGAATATCTCCCTCTCCATCCCACTCATACCCTATCTCTCTCTCTCTCTCTCTCTCTCTCTCTCTCTCTCTCTCTCTCTATCTCTCTCTTTCTTCCTCTGTGTGGTGTGTGTCTGTACTGTGAAGACATTTCAGGCACTGGCAGGACACTCAGGCCTGCTCTGATGTAATTATACACAGTGACATTGATCTCCAAGGGCATCCCCCCCCATAGAAAATTGTAATGGAACTGTCTCTCACTTTCTTAGGTAATGTGGCTTGGTTCATTATATCTGCAAAAACAGAATCTCAGTTACGAAGCCCGGCTTTCTTACCTTGTGAGCTCTCTGAGCCCTTCTTGTTAAGGCATGGCGCACAGGCTGCTGCATAGCAGTCTTAGGACTGACGTAACTCTATCAAGTGACTCATTGTAATTTGTTAGAGTGTAAGCAGGAGCTGAATCTGAGATACAGGCTTGAAGTGGATTGTGAGAGGAACAGGGATGACACCCAAAGCTGGTATGTCACCTCAAGCTAAATGTCACCCAAAGCCAGATGTCACCCCAAGCCAAGATGTTATCCCAAGCCAGGATGTTATCCCAAGCCAGGATGTTACCCTAAGCCAGGGTGTCACCCCAAGACAGGATGGCACTCCCAGCCAGGCCTTGCTAGGTGGGTAGGCTGTGCTTTCTGGAACATGGCTGCAGTGAGTGGGAAGAAGACTCCAGTCTCCTGGCAGATATTCCATAGCTGTTCTGGCAGTGTCTTACAAAGGCTAGCCCTAGGTCATGCTTTCATTCCCACTTAGAATGTCTCTTTCTAACGGCCCCTGAGACTCTCCAGCATGGAGAGACATGGAAATGGCCTGGCAGGGCCTGGGGACCCCAGCCATGCTCATTCTCCTGCATGTGCTCCTGTATTTCTCTTCTCAGTACCTCTTAGCATGAGTAGAGCCCCAAACTTTCTCTCTCACACCCTGCAGTTGCTGCTTCTGCTATTTTTGTGTTACTGCTCCGTGAATTCCCTACCTTCAATTCTTACTGTTGAAATAATTGGCAGAGTTCTGTGCCCTTCACTGGATCCTGACTGTTTCAATGTTCCTGTAGCTAAATGGAAGGATTAAAAGTGTCTCGGCTGGGACATTTGGCTGACGGACAGCTCCCCAACTAGTGACAGACTTTCAGATAAACCTGCAGAACTACAGAAGGATAGATGTGTGAAGACAAGCGTACTCCCTGATGGAGGTAGAAATCCCAAATGCGGGAGATCAGTGATTGGACTGAGTTCTAGAAGGAGGGACTGAGGAGAGTAAAGAGGAGGGAGGTAGAGGAGGGAGAATGAGACTCAAATGCACCCCCAAGTATAGAACAGTGAGCGAATTCCCACCCATGTCCCTGTATATCTTCCTGTGCTTGAGAGCCACGGATGGGCTCCGAGTGAGGTGACAGCAGCTCAGTGTGTTCCAGAGACTCGGTACTTGGAGGTCCAGGGTTTCTGGGCAGCACTGGAGCTGCAGGGATCTGCATGCGTGGTGGGACAAAAATGAGAGACAGAAAAGCCCGGCAGACCAGGCAGGAAGCATTGGGCATCACAGGGGGACAATGATGGGGCAAGGTGACATGTTTCCTGTTAACCTTGTCTTGCAAGGGTCTTGGGTCTCCTTGTCCCGCCCTGCCGACTTGTCAGTGTGATTTGAAGCTCTCAGTTTGTGTCTTCTTTGCAAGTTGCAGAGAGTGTTGAGTGAGCCTAGGGACCACTTTGAGCACTACTTGCTTCCTCACCCAGTGTGGGTCATGTGACTGCCTGAGCGTTGTGCAAACATCTTCATCTAATGAAGCCTGGGGGACCCATAGTGCTTCACTTCACAGCAGAGAAAATCGAAAATTGGAGGTGCCTTAGAGGTGTGTGGATAAATGGAAGTCTTCCTAAATGAAACCAAGATGTATGTCCAGCTTATATTCTGATTTTTGTCACTTTATCGTTAAGCTCCCCTTTTGTTTTATTGCAGTCTGCCTCTGGCCTCCTAGATACTGTGCTGCCCATTCGCAAGCCCACCAGTGTAAGCAAGATCTTATCTTGGGTCTATCTAGTGCACAATTCAGAAGATATAGGCACAGTCACTCCAGATGTCACATGTTGTCATTGTTCTCTGTCCACTGTGATTGGAGCTGCCTCGCTCTTGCCTCCTCTTGATGGTGCTAGAAGGAAGCAGAACAAGGACATGGAGCCTATTTCATGCCTCCTTTGTTTGCTTGTTTTGTTTTTTTTAACAGCTGGAAAAATGAGACGGCTGTGATGGACCAAGGCAGAAATTGGCAGCATGTGAGAAATCACTTTTCTCCATTTTCCGGAGCCTCCAGTGTCCAGCTGACTCTGAGCCCCGCGAGGTGCCCAGGGAATGAGTGTATTTGCCAAATTACTGCAGAACAGTAATGAACTCAAGCCATGGGTGTCTATACTCAGACACAGGAGAATTTACACACGCCATTGTCCAGTGACTAGAATACGCTTTGAGGAGAAGTAAATCAGTGAGGACCAACCAGTTCCTAAAGACAGACTGACCTGCTTATAGGCAATGGGGGTCAAAGCTCCAGGGAGGGCATAAAGACCAAGCTGCAAGGCATAGAACAAATCACAGCACTCAATGTTTGCTGTGAACCTGGTGGGGAGGGCAGCTTGGTGAAACCCTGTATTGTCTGCACCTTTCCCAGTGACCACAGTAAAACAGGGCTGTAACCAGACAGTAGTGATGAACACCATGATGCCGAATCAAACAGGAATCAGAGTGACCTCACATTCTAGCCCCTACTGTTGTGAATGGTGCTGTTTTGGGGCGAGTACTCCCTTGTTAACCTCTTCTACTTTGTCTTCCTGGGAGAAGAAAGCATGCATGTCAGAGGTGAAGCACAAGTGAGCACCCACAAATGAGTGAGTCCCCAGGGTGGAGCCTAAACCTCAGTAGTGTGTACTTGTTAAATGAAGTGCATTCCTTAACAACTCAAATATGCTGTTTTGTCCATTTCTACTTTCCTCTTACAGAACAGTTTTAGAACTTTGCATCTGAGCTGGAAAGGGAAAGAAACAAGTGGGAAGCCAGCCCCTGTGCTGTCTGTCCTACTGTGATACAACCATGCATTCAGAGGTCTGAATGAAGGGCTAGGGTCCTCTCACCAGCTGGGACATGGGGGAAGATCGGGCCTTTCCCATCACCTTCCAGGAGAAGAATGAAAGCTCAGATGTAAGGAGTCACCTTCTGTGAATATTGGCTTAGAGAATGTCTTTAAATGAAAGGGATGTTTAGCAGCACCAAGAAACAGTTTACTTGCCACATCAGGGGTTGATACTGGTCTCTCATAGGTAGAGATGAGGAGTGTGGTAAACATACTACAATACACCTCCATAACTTAGAAATGCATTACTATTGCAGGTGATTAGATTAAGTGTGTGTGTGTGTGTGTGTGTGTGTGTGTGTGTGTTGTGCATATGAGAGTGTATGTGTGTGTGTGTATATGTGTGTATTTGTGTGTATGCATAATGTGTATGCGTGTGTGTGTGTGGTATTTGTGGTGTATGTGGTGTAGTGTGTGTGTACATTTGTGAGCGTATATGGGTATGTATGGTATGTGTGGTGTGTGTGTGATACATGTGGGGCAGGTGTGTGTAGGTGTGTTTGTGTGTGTGTGTGTGTGTGTGTTGATTCATTTCACACTATTGCAGTGAAATGTCTCAAGCAATTAGCTTTAAAGCTGAAAGTTTGAATAAGCTTACAGCTTCAGAACCTGAAGACATGGTTCTTGCATCTGCTCATCTGAGGAGAGTGGCAGATATATATATATATATATATATATATATATATATATATATATATATATATATATATATATATATATATATGTGGCAAAAGTGAATGTAGAAGCAACATTCCCATTCTGAACTGGAGAGGGGTAAGGTGGGGGAGAGAATGAAGTCTTACAATTCCTTTGGAGTCGTGTCTCAATGACATAAGGAATTCATATAAATCCCTGGATCCCACAGCCCACAGCTTTTAACAGCCCTGATACCCTGGTAACCTAAGACTTTAGCACATGCAACTCGTACCCAAACCACAGTCATGTGTTAAAGCCACAAGAAGATAGCCCAAGAATAGACCAGAAATTAATTATGTAAGTGTATGAAGCTCTCACACAATGAAAGCATTTTAAAAGTTTAGAAAATCATTCTTGACTTATATAAAAAACAAGAAGATAAAACCTCGCCCAGATGCAAAACATATTTCCTTTAGTAAACTTTTCTGTAACGTATGAGATACGGTCAAGCATGAAAAATGATGAGAGCTCAGCCGCGTCACTTTGCTTCAAGGATGAAATAGTTTTTACAAAAAAATAAATAATGTTTAGTTTTAAGATTCCATCACCGAAGCCTCAGTTTTCTATGAATAAATGTTCTTTGGCAATTTTATATAGGCATATAATGGATTTGGTTACTCCCCACCACCTACTCTTCCTCCTTTATTCCCAACAAATCCTTTTCCCAAATTCATGTTGTTTTGTTTTGTATTCCACTGAGTTTAATGCCGACCAACTGTGTGACCATGGGTCTGGAACTGTCCCATGGGAACCTGGTGGGCTCAGCAGTATGAACACGGCTGGACACTTTCCCTTTCCTCTTGACATGGATACTTGCAAATACGTCAGCAAAGTGGTAAGGCCTCAGGAGCCGCTCCCCATCCACAGGTGGCTATTTGGAGAGCTCAACTATGAGGCCTTTGCTACTAAGTAGGTGCAGCCACTGTGAGCACGACAACCCTGGTTGTATTTGTGCTTAGAAGATGGAATGTCAAAGCCCTCTTCCCAATCTTCCAACTCTTCCATGCTTTAGCCCTTTCTTCTATAGCATCATTTGAGCCTTAAGGCTGTGGTAATAAATGTCTTGTTTGGGCTAAGTTGTCAGCTTTCCTTTGTTCTCAGCAGCTTGTGCAGTCACGGGTCTCTGAATTCACCTCTGTGCTCTCCGAGGAGAGGCATCTCTACTTAAAGCTGAGAGTAGCCTTCGTGAACATAAATGTAAATATTTAGAGAACAGTCTGGTGCTATGCAAATTTAAATAAGCAACAGTAGTAAGTTTCTCCGTAGGTCCTAAGACCTCCTTAGATAGGGTTTTTGGACAGTTAACTCTCAGCTTCAATCTAATTTTATTTTCTACCTAACTATATAATTGTTTAAAGAAAATTAAAATTAAAAGATGTTTGGTGCGGACTACTCTCTTTCTTCTTCTCTTGTCTTTATATCTGTATTTAACTTGACTAGATAATAATTAATCTTTATCCAGATGGAGGGGTAGATATCTACTAACAGAATTGCCCGCAGAGACCACATAAAATCCATCTGGCCAGGGAAGCAGGAGGCTTAGCTGTTCTGTAGATAGAACATACTTTTTCATGGATACAAAAAAAAATCTCCTGAAAAGTGCTTAGGGTTAATAAATCAAAGTGGCTTGACTCTTCACCTCCTCCTTCATTTCAGCATCCCAAGTACTTAGCACAGTTAGGTCACTTAAGAATGACAGCCAGGCATATGAACAGTCCACATGCTGCTGGCCAGAGTGGAGAAGTGGGCCTCTCCCCCTCTCCCTCCTCAACTTAGTTGTGATTTTTCACATTCAGAGGAATAAGAATTGGAGCTGGGTAGAACCCAAGGATGTAGGAGCCTTAAAGCTCTACGTATTCATGTTATGTCTAGACACACCTTCTCTTAAAAGCAGATAGGCTCATTTGGACACAGAAAGCATCTTATAACCTGCCCTGCCCTCAAACGGATCCAGTAGGAGACAACCTTCTGATGTATTCCAGAGAATGTTTACCATGTTCTGGAACCATTCTAATCTTTACATCTCATCTTTGTCATTCTACCACATTCGTGAATTTGAATAATAATTCATCTTTCTTCTCCATGGTAAAAGACAGATGGTAAACCACCAGTTTTTTTTTTTTTTTTTTTACATGCACCTGTCTATGGTATACCCCATGTCTTCTGGTGATAGTGATCTTCTCAAGGAGATGCTTATCTTGAGGATCTCTGGCGGACAGACAGTCTAACGTCTAATGTCCAGGGCTACTTAGTCTGTGCTTGGTTTCCTGGGCCATGTCCCTGTCACTGGCTCTAAAGACAGAGCAGGCCCTCAGGACTGCCTTCCTGAGCACACAGTGATCTGACGAGGTGGGCGGGTGTTGCACATTTTACGTAATCATGCTGAAATTTAATTCAGAATTTCTTGGTAGTCTATAAATAGTCTATCATATTAATTATTTTTATCCTCTTAGTATGGCAGCCAAGTTTTGCTCAGCGTTAAAACCAATATACCTGAGTGGTATTAATTATAGTACTCTGATCAGTTATGAAAAGCTGCACTGCTAACATTACTAGTTAATGACATACACATGGTGCTTGCTGTCAGCTTTTTATAGATAAAACTGGGACTAGGATAGACTGTGGAGCAGTAAAAATGTTCAGAGCTGCTGTATTGACCAGGAACCAATAATGCACATGCATTCGTATTAAGTCTGAAAAGGCAAGTTGCCACTGCAGCTCCCTGATGTGGGGTCAAGTATTCCCTTCCTGCAGGGGATACAGTGAGCTCATTTGCATTAGGACATCTTAAAAAGAGTCTGACCTTAAAATGCCCAGGTGGGAGCAACTCTTTAAGAAAGTCGAGAATAGTGAGAATTTTACATTCTCCATTTCAGTTCTGTTGTTTTAATCCACTATAACAATGGGGAGTGACATAGCTAGTTAGATTTGGATATTATGCAAATCCTCTAAGGAAATGATGATGTTTTAGCAGAGGCAACGGAGCAACTCAAGTTGACACTGCAGTTTAATGGAAGATATTTTGAGCTTTTGAACACAGAAACATTAAGATGACTAACCTAAGAAGTGTGTACAGTTGAAGCCACCAGTGAAATGAATAATACACAGAGGTTTGTGATCTGACGTACATGTGCATTCAAGCAACCTGGGTGTGAGTTTCTGTCCTCTCTCTGAAGGGTCCTGGCTGAATAACAAGCATATTTTTTAATTAACTGTTAACAGAGAAAGCTCCATGAGTGGTCCACCAACTGCTAATCAAGACAGTGTTCCTATCTTCCCCCATCCCAGTGTAGTGACATTATCTCTCAAAAACAATTGGTTTTATGAGCCATTACAACTTTGCTAAGATATCCCACCCTGCTGTGCTTTGAGTATCTGTGGCTGAGAACTCATATGTGCGTTGGAAAGTTAATAACTCAAGTCCTATGCTAATGGTGTTTGATGGCAAGTTGAGCTATGAGTGTGCCATCTTCATAAAGGACCTCAGCCATTTGAAGATTAGTGGATTAGTGAGTCATTTTAGGATTAACTTTGTTATAAAAGGTGGCTGTGTCAGGCAAGTTCCTCTGTTTCTGTTTCATTGTGTGAAGCCCTCAGCCTTGTAGCAAGAACTTCCCCACCAAGTACTCAGCATAATCGATACATTTCATGATCTTAGAATTTCTAGTACCAGAACACTAAGGCATTGAACTGGTATAGGCATTCAGTTACATCAATGGGAAATACCATAGTTATCTCGCAGTCCCAGTGACTGAAGAAATGTCTGGCATGTAACTATATCCAGGGGGAGCGTGGGTTTGAAGAACAACACTCTAACCCAACATGACTATCTGCATCTCCTATTGTTGGTAATCTAGGGACAACAACAAATTATTTTTCATTTAAAATGACTGAAGAAATAAGAGAAGGGAGCATAGGAAATACAGAAAAGTCCATGGAAAACTGCCATCAAAATACAAATGCTACCAAACGAATAACTAAGATTCCCACAAAGATCAGAGATTATCAATAGGGCTGAAAGATTGTTTGAAAAGATTCTTGCCAGAAGTTTTCAAAAATGAATGAAACACACCAAGAGCTCAGTTTAGGAGTCTCTCTAAAAGCAAATAACAGAAGCAAAGGTTTAGAATACATTAGTGAATACCCGAGGAACAGTGAGATTTAATTATTGCAAGAGAAAAAAAAAAAACCCAAAGCAAACACATCAAAGTGCAATAAACAAAGGTAGATTTTACTAAGCTGTCAGATGGGAATTCAGAGGATCCCCTTGGAGGGGGCCTGTTTAGACTACTTGAAGCCAGAAGACCGGAGAACTAAGCTAGTCTTATCTGCCAAGTCTTATCTTTCAAAAATAAGACAAAACAAATGTACATTCAGACAAGAAAAGTGAAGAAAAATAATTACACACAGATGTTCCATTAAATAAATCACAGGCAGGGCTTCAGAGAGAGAGAGGGAGAATACTGACCATAGACAGATGCCCCAGAGCACAGGAAGACTATGGAGAAGAGAGTGAGCTACATGAGTTAATACATATGAATGCTGGGTCCTACAAAACAAAGACAATCACATGTGGGATTTGAGATATCTGTAGTGCCATGCAGAGCATTGGCACTGGCTTTGGGGAGGGTGGAGGGAGCTCTGGCTGATTAGCATATTGGACAAGCAGCACAAGAATGGTCTATGTTAACTTGTAGCACCAAGCGTACATATTCTAGTCCTTGGGTTCCTGACAAAACTGTGTAGGCATGAAACAGTGGAGAAAAACATGAAATGCAATATTGATGGAAGAAGCAACACCAAAGGGAAATAACCTAGCTATTGCCTACCATCAATTAATACTTGGCTTCTACAGCAGAGGATATCACACAGTGAGACAGAGGAGCTTGCCTGACACAGCTAGCATTTATAACAAAGTCAATCAAAAAATGACTCATTAATCCACTAATCTACAAATGGCTCAAGTCCTTTAGGAGGACTGTGCATTCATAATGTTTCCTATTTTCTCTCCCAGATCTTGCACTACTGATGTTGTGCATTTTACTTGTGCATATGTGACAAAGCCCACAGCACACTGCACTTTGAATATGTCATATTTTGGAAAAATGTTCTCTTAATTCTTTGAGAATCTCATGCAGTATATTTTGATCATATTCACTCAATTGACCCTCAAGAATCATAAGGTTTTTTTTGTTTTGTTTTTTGTGTTTTTTAGAAATGTACCTAATAAATGAGGAAAAGAAAGCCTTTATTTCCCCCAAGTGGCCACCTCTACTCTTCATGCCTTGGTGAAGACTCAGGCTTCCCTCTGGAATTTATTCTGCTTGACTTCAAAGACACCTTTCAGGCGTGCTGTAAGTTTTCTGGTGATGAATTCTCTCAGTTCTTGCAATCTGAAAACAGCTTTCTATTTTCTTTCCATTAGATGTAGTTGTAGGAAGTAAAGAATTTCAAGTTGATGATTTTTCTTCTTTCAGTATTTGAAAATATTTCTTTTTGAAAAGTTTTTTTTTGTTTAAATTTGTATCTCTATGTTTCTCTCAGTTTCTCTCTGTGTGTCTTTCTGTGTTTCTGCCCCTTTCCCTTCCCTCCTTCCTCCTTTCCTCCCTCCCTCCCTCCTTCTCACCTCTCTCCCTCTCTGTGTGTGTGTGTGTGTGTGTGTGTGTGCACGCGCGCTGAAGTGCATGTACCCTTGGAGTCTAGAAGAGGGTGTTAGATCCCCTGGGGTGGAATTGCAAGTGGTTGTGACTCCCTTAACATGCATGCTGGAAAACAAAACTAGCTCCTTTGCAGGACCAAGGCGGGCTTTTAACAACTTATCCGTCTCTCCAGTCACCCAGAAGCATTTTTCCGAACCTTCAGGTAGCCTTCTTTCTGGTAGAAAGGCTGCTGTCCTCCTTCCCATTGCTTGACTCGGTGTGACACCTCTTCTTTTGGATGTGGCTAAGATTTTATTAGGGTTTTAAAAAATTTTGATGCAATATTTTTTTTGTGTGATATTTTCTGCCTCTTGTCCTTGATGACTTTTGATTTATAGTTTTCATTAGAAAGATATTTGACCTTCTTCAGTTATCTAGTGATAATTCTTCCAGCCCTTTCTGCTCTACCCAGCTGTCTTCTCTGGGGATCCTAGTTTGATGAATATTTATGCTGTTTAATTTTGACACACTATTGCTTTCTTTTTAGATTTTCTTTTTCTCTTTGGGTTTTATTTTTATAAAACTCTTTTTATATTCCCTGTGTTCTTCTGCAATGTTTAATCTTTTATTACAGCTAGGTATTGCATTTCAAAGCTATATAGTGCTACTTTTTAAAGACAGGAGCCATAAGCTTAAGAATCAACAAGTTTTCAGATTTAATAATTTATTAAATAAATAGACCTAGCAATCAGTAAGACTTACAGAGCCCAGAGCATCTAGTGACCCACACACAGAAGCATAGCACTTCCTGCATGTAAAGGTTTTTTTGAGTTGGTCTTTACAACTTCCATTTCTGTTTAACTTGCCAATCACTCCCTCAGATTCTTAAACATGTGGAATTCAGCAATTTTCAACTGTGCCCAAAGACAAGGACTCTGTTTTTTGTGTCCCTTTTGATGTATGACTTTCTTTCCTCTTTTCCGTTCTTTAAGTCTTTCTCTCTGTGACCCCCAGGCTCTCTGAGCATGTCTTTCTCTGAGGAGTCTAAGATCTGAGAACAGGAGTCAACCCATGTATTGGTTTGCTTTGTGACAAAACACTGATCAAAATAACTTGGGGAGGAAGGATTTATTTGGCTTACACATCTACATCACAGTCCTTCATTGGGGAAAGTCAGGGCAAGAACTCAAGGCAGAAACCTGGAGACAGGAACTGAAACAAAGACCATGGAGAAGCCCTGCTTACTGGCTTACCATGGCCTACTCTTGCTTTTTAATGAAACACAAGGCCACCTGCCTGCCAGGGGTGGGACTGTCCACAGTAGGCTGGGCACTCCTACAGCAATTATTAATCAAGAAAATGTCCCACAGACATTCCCATGGGCCAGTCTGGTGGAGCCATTCTTCAGATGAGTTTCGTTGTTTCCAGAGTGACTTTAGTTTGCACAAAGTTGACAACTAACCTGTAAATACACCCTGATTCCTGAGTCTTAGCTTTTCTCCACAACTCAGACATCCCAAGCCCTGTCTACCCTGTGGTACAGCCCAGGAGCTGGCTCCAATTCATGAGCAGGACTCACTTTGTTTTCTGTCTCTCAGGAGCCTCTGTCCTTTGTGTCCTGATATCCAATGCTTTGAAAACTGTTGTCTAATGTATTTTGTCAGTTTAAAAAAATGTTTCAGGCTGAAGTGAAAGAACAGGTTTTGTTACTTGAAATCAACTGCCAGGAGAAATAAATAATGTTGAAAAAACCCCCTGAAAATCTCAAGCAGTATCTGTAGTGTTCCAACCTAGGTTCTGGAACTGGCTCATTCTAATTTAAGATTTAATAGTAAAATCAATTTACACACAAAAGAACCTATTTAGAAAAAAAATAGGCAAAACTTAAAAGTGATCCTTTGAGGAAATTAAAATCTAAATGACCAAAGAGCATAGAGAAATGCTCCATCTCAATCACAGCTAAGTAGATTAAAAATGAAATATCCAAGAAATTCCCTTGCTCATCCTCAGACAGAGGAGTATTTAGAGTACGGTGATGCCACACACACACACACACACACACACACACACACACACACACACGTACCGAGCGTGAGAGGAAAGAGGCAGCCACACACTCAGGGCAGGATAACACATGGACGCATACGCGTTGTTCGAAGTTTTAAAATGTGCTTTCTCACACAATTATTCCCAGCAGAATTTTTCCTAATGAAAATTCCAAGATTACAGAAAAACGTGTATGCTGCACATTAACATTTTGTTTATTAAAATCAATATCAAATAGAATCCCTTATTAAGAGCAGCATATTACACACAAAGCAGTCACGAAGTACGTATAAGAGACACTACATTGCTGTTATGACCAAGAATGTCTGTACGTTTCAAACACAGAAACACTGCATATAAAAATTGATAAAGACCGTCATCAAAGCAAGTTTGCGGCATGACCTCATATGTAAGTAGCTATGAGCATGTGTGGATGTGTGTGAGTGCGCATCAGAGTGCATGTATGTGAACAGCACTACACTTGAGAAGGCGGGACATGTGCCTTTCTGCCTGTCATCTACCTATTTATCTTTTATCTGTCTACAATCTGCCCACTGATAGTACAGGTGATTGTAATTACATGTGTATGTATTGGATGCATATTGTCTCATTTATAATGCAAGTGTATATACATACAATATATAGTATGTTTATGAGCGTGATTGTGTGGTAATGTAGTATTTATTGCCTGCAATTTGAATATAAGTGTGGGAACGCATGTGTGCTATGCATGTATTTATGTGGGTGCATGTATGTCTGAGAGTATCTGCTTTATTTTATTTGTGCATCACCTGTGTTTTCTACAGTGTTTTTATACTAAGCATCTATTAATTTCTTCTAATTAGAAACAACCATAAAGTTTCTTTCCCTGGGAGAAAAAGTAATGTTCATAAACCCCTAAGCACTCATAAAGATTTCTCCTCCATAATTTAGTGGGAATATAACCTTGGAGAATGGCAGAACAGCCTTGAGACCTAATTATATGAACAAGCTGTCAAGTTGAGAGTTAGAAATATAAAGTGTAAACAAAGCCCATGCAGACACTTGGACTGGAAATAAAAATTCAGGATAGAACTGTGGTTTCTGACCTCATAGGCAGTGGGCAACACCCCGACCCCAAAACTGAGGTACCCAGGCTTCTAGACCACAAGAACCCAGCTCAAAACTTTTACTCACAAGAGTGGAGCATCTCTGGGCACATTGCGTCGCCTGTTTGGTTCTCTGTGAGGTGTGCAAGAGACAGGTGAATTGTCCACTCAGTGTCGTGCTGAACCTTGAGAAGGCACTTAGTAACTAGATACCATCATGATTAGATGGCACAAGACATGAGCAAATGATCTCATTAGCTGACTTACTGTGTCAGGGTTTTGTATGTTTCTACTAGCAGGAGTGTGCCGACTTATGAATTATAATTTCAGTGAATGATGTAATTCTAGCCTTCCAAAGGTGACAGAGCTTGTGACGCTCTGAGCAGAAGACAGACTCTGAGTATGTCTGGATATGTGGGCCCCCTCTTGGCATGTGCTCTAGGGAGAGCTGGTTTATTTTGAGAGCTTCCTGTGTGATGAGGGCACCTTAAATCCCCCCTCCCCACTGTGTGTTCCTATCTTCCCATTCCTTGCAGTACTTGTTTGAAGAGTTTGCAGGATTTTCTTTAGCCATTTTTACCTTTTCGACTCCCTCACTCCTGGACACCTCAAAAATACAGGATGATTATTATCTATTGGTAATGCCAAGTATCTATACAGTAGAGGTTTGTCTTAGTGGAGAAGGGCAGGAGAGGTGACTCAGACTCTCTGGGGATATGTAAGTTTCCTCCTAGATTACATGCTTATTCTGGCTTCCTGTGAACAACAACAGATTGTGAGGATGAAGTCCTTTTCTGTCCACTGTTACTGTCCCTAGTAGCTCAGTGCCCACTGTAAGAATAAACACCTTGCGTTAAAGAGTGAGCCAGGCCAGCAATTCTCAGAACATAAAACTTCAAAGATGGTATTGTTTGGTGCCTTTTGGTACTGTTTTTCTTCTAGCAAAACTCACTTGGTCTTTTTCAAGTAGCACCTCATTGGGGTGGATAAAGATGGGCTCAGCTTCTCCCGAGTTCCAGATGTCTGCTCAATTGCTCATCTTTCAGGACTACAACTGCACAGGGTGAATATGGATGGATGCCCTTAAGTAGTTGCCAAGCGTGTTTAGCATGTGTCCTGAACCACAGAGAGGAGGAAGCAGTTACTGCATAAACGGTGAGATGTTGATTCTGCTAGTATCTCCATGAGGTGTGTGTATAGGGTACAAATCCTATTACCACATGGTTCAAGACATGAGACAGGAGGCTAAACAAACAGTATCCTCCTTGTACCTCAAGAAAACATCGCTCCTTGAGGCTTCAGATAAGGTACTCTCCCACTTGTGCATGAGTTCAGCTGTCTGCTCCCACAGTGGAGTGCAAAGCTGTGCTCCAACTGCCTGGTCAAGTCAGAGCCTTTTCCTGTTCAATCATGAAGCAAGAAAGAAGCCGGCCAAATCATGTTCTCAGTCATCCAGAGATTGGTCTCATGAGTGTCCAACATCCACACGGGGTGGGAGATCAGAGTACAGTTTGTCAGTAAGTAGACACCGAAGCCGGTCCAAGCAGGCTTTCAGACTGCTCTGGGAATAGTGATGAAAACATTCATGCATCTTTCTTGACAGGTTCTTTTATTATTGAACATCTGCTAGAGAAGTTGTCTTCTCTTTAGGTTATCCTTGGGAGCAATCAACAAAATAAGAGTGTGTTAATGCCATTATTGGATGAAGACGTCTTTTTTATTTTATTTCTTATTTCATTTAAAAAAATTTTTTTTGTTTGGTTTTTTTGAGACAGAGTTTTCTCTGTTGTAACTCTGGCTGTCCTGGAACTCACTCTGTGGACAAGGCTGGCCTCAAACTCACAGAAATCCACCTGTCTCTGCCTCGCAAATGCTGGAACTAAAGGCATAGGCCACCACCGCCTGGCATGAGTACATCTTTTTTAAAAGCTGGAAACTAGATGTGTAGTAGGAGATTAAGTAAGTCTGTGTACTTGGCTTAATCATTAGGTATGAAGAAATTGTTTTTAGAGATGTATCTAATCATTACATATAAAGAAATTATTTTAGACATACTTGGGCTTTGAAGAATCCATGGTTAATCAGCACTTGTTTTCTGTGATCGATGGAGCTGCTTTTGAGGAGCTTACACCCCTCCCCATAAAATCCGGTTGCAAGACATTCCTGACACACCTGGACATCCTGCTCAATTGATGGTTGTGGAACAGTGTTCGATAGAGTGGCTGGGATTTTACCTGGGTTATATTGTTCTTTAGAACAGCACTTCAATAAAAGGTTTGGTATGTGGAACTTTGCCCTGCCCTAAATTAGTTTTTGTGTAACTATCAATAAATATGATTCAGAGAAGCAATGCTTGGTCAGTCTCTCGAAGGCTGTACTGCCCTGCCCTTCTATTTGAAGTTTTGCATCCCGAGGTGGCTCTCTTGATTTGAATGTCTCGTGACACATACACAGGCATAAACGGCCAGTGACTTCCTAGAAGGGTGGCGGAAGCACATCTTTCTGTGGATGAACTATTTCTCTTACTCTGTAAGTGAATGGCTATGACTAGACCCCTGTGAACCCTTTCCTGTGAGAGGGAAAGCAAGGCGTAGAGATAAGGACACGGAGGCTAGTTAGCTTCATGCCAAGAAGGTATCAGTCAGACTCTCCACATACTATTCATGTGCACAGGGTCTTAAATCACATTCCAAGCAAGGGGACTTCAACCCGAAAGTACCTGGTTCAGAACTTCAAGCAAGATCATAGCTCCTGTCTTCTATATAACAGCGAGAAAAATGAGGGTGTGGATTTTGGGGTGGTAACCAAGGGGATGGCGTGCACTCAGTGGATCCTCTGCTAGGTGATAGCTATCACCAACCTCATTTGCAGATATGTTTGACACAAGGGACAAGGCGAATGGTACCCTGTAGCGAGCAAGCAGAGAGATTATTTAAAAAGGAACCCGAAGGTACTCTTTACTATAGGAAGCAAAGATGCTATACCTAAATACAGGCAGGGAGGAAAGAGATGGGGTTATTAGGAGAGAAAGTTCTTTTTGTGTTCTATTGATGGTACTGTGAACAGTGTCACTTCCCAAGGGTGACAGCTAGGCAAAGGTCATCTTTGCATGTGACCTCTGTGCTGATCCAATTCAGTTTGTGCACAGAACAATGCCAGACAGCTGTAAGAAGATTTACAAATAATCCTGGTGTTGACAATTCCTGTACAAGTAGGGAATGCAAAATCCTTGGTGGTTTAAGAGTTGGAATGGCTGTGGCAAAGCCAATAACATTACAGTACCTAGGGGACATCTTGAGAAGATTTCTCAGGCCAGGGAATGACTTGTGAAGACAGCATACCTACCTTGGCTGCACACTTTTAAGCTTTAGTCTTCTGGTATTAAACTCTTCTCTAGGGAAGACTCTGGGAAACTGAGTTACTTTGGATTGTGGTATTTCCTTATAGGATGCATAAGTTGATCCTGAACCAGACAGGTTAACTGTTCTGTGGCCCATGCTCTGCATTTGTGAATATATACCTAGCGCTCTAGTGAGAGAACTTACCTTTCCAGCCTATGGTGCTTGCGGGCATACGAGGGAGTGCTAACGTCTGATGTAGACTAAGCACTAAGAAGCTATTTGCTGTTAGTCTGTGTTACTGTTACTGCCGACACTTGACTTTTAGGGTACACACAGTGAACCCCAACAGTGCTTATTTCTTCCCCAAGTCTTTCTTCCTTCCTCATGTGCACAAGTTAACCCTTGTGCTTCCTTCCTCTGTGAGATGAGACACCTCCTTCTAAGGTAACAATCCTGTTTGTGCTGATGCCCTTTCTAAATGCCTGAAATGATGTCTGGGGAGAGGACTCATGCTGGACAGCCTCTAGGGTTGTTGATCTTACAAAGCTTCCACTGTAGGAGCTGATACTTCTCAAAGTAGATTCAGAGACAGAGTGGAAGCTAAGCATCAGCAGAGACTCTGAAACAGTACCAAGACTCTCCCTCCAGCACAAACAGACCTGTTTACCTATGTTATCACTCATCATCCTGGTACAGAAGGTCCCCATGGTCCTCCTGACCTTCTCCAGGCAGAGCTAATGATATCATTGTCCTCTCATTACCGCTCCATTCCATTGTAAGTGTCTGATATTTCATTACAGTCATTCTTCTATAAGTCCAGTCAATGGGGCTTTGGGGAGTGCAAATCGCAGAGGTCAGCAGGACCTCTGACCTTTATGTCCACTTAATTACATCTCCCTTCTTCATGGCTGTACTTAATCTCATTTATAAATGCATGTTTTCTCCACTATTCTGTTCCGCTTCTCGAGATGTAGTTGACCAAAGCAGTTTATTCTGAGCTTATTCATTTCTCCTCTCTGACCTTGACATCACATCTTTCTTCCTCAGAGATTATCTCAACATCTATGCTTCTACCTGTCACAAATCAGATATGTTGGGAGGAGTGGTGATTTATATAATTGTTAAAACAGGAAGCAATGAAGATGGATCATAAAAATTTTAAAAACTAGAAATATTCAATAAACTGAAATTTATAAAAAGTATCTTTCATCTCACTTGGATCAGCACCATAGCATGGAAAGAGAACCTGAGAGTTGAGGGTCCAGCAGTGGGATTCTGGTCCCATGGATTGTGACTGCTTATTGGGTAAATGATTTGGCAAAGTTACATGTCCTTTCCTAGTCTCTGACTCACGTATAAAATTACATGCCGTGAGGAAGTATTTGGTGTTTGCTGAGTGCAGCACCAGCATACTCTCTTTAGCTAGCTACTCCTGGTGAATTGGGCAAAACTATGTGTTCCTACTCAGTGGCTCACTATTGGATAGTCATGAAATGTGTTACTGTGGTCTGACAATTTCCCCAAACTAATTGGGGAAATTGTATTAACTGTGACACCTTTGCTCATGCTAAGGAGGGCACATTGGGGGCTGCCATAGGAAGACTCAGCCATAGCCGGAGTGAATGGAGCCAGTCACAATGTATCTTTAGATACACAATATGGCTCTTTAGAGGACAGGACAGTAAGGCAGCACAGGACCACAGGACAGTCTCAGCCTTGAAGTTTTGAGTTTCAGGGTGCTTTCTTGGGGTGTACCAGGGAGACCTGGCTCCTGGCAGGCAGCTTACTGGTCACTTTGCCTCATGCCACATACCCACTGCTGACTGTTTATTAACCTATTGCTCATATGTATCCCATTTCAAGGATGAAATGCCTCTTCTGAGCAGCCTGGGGTGTCAGCTCCAGGCTCTTTTAATCATGGTTTCAAGAGGCTCTTCTGCAGAAACAAGTCTTATGCATAACTGGTAGGTAAGGCCTGTAATCGCTGGTTATGAGTAGAGCAGCAGCCTGACCCTTAGAAAGCAATGTTTCATAGCATGCATGTTTACTTAGCTTACAAGAAACTTAGAAGCGGATGTATCATTTAAAAAATATTAAACTGAATTGTTACCTTGTCAACTCTAGTGCTACTACTGACTTCCACAGATGTTTCTCACTTACGCATTCAGCCACTTGCTTCATGTCCTGTATGCTGCTGCGTGTGTGATGTAGGCAAATCAGGTACAAATCACTGTATTAATTCTCAAAACATAAAAGTAAGTGAGGAGTGGGCATGGCTGCCTTCAAGTTCTGAAAGTGTGTGTTGCGGGTAACAAACATCCCTAGAGTATCAAGGTCTGTATGAAGAGGGGCTGTTTTCAGTGTTGAACTCGGGTCTATTTGCTATGACAGCTAAAGATGAGTAAGAGAATTAGACTCACTAGCATGATAAACAATACTCTAAAACACACACATGTGCACATACACATGCACAAATGGATGTAGACCCCAAAATCTAAAAGTACACATATGCATACACATATAGACATTTATACGTGCACACACATGCCTACACACATTTCAGACGCCGTGATTCAAATATGGCTTGTTCCCTTTAAACTCACAGTTTGATCAGCATTATGGCAGTGTGTTTTCAAGAGCTGAGAAAGTCATTAATATGGTAATGTCTTTACCATAGAAGTGAGCTAATTTTTCATATTATCAGGCTGAAGTGAGATTGTCCTGGTTATATCAAGTCATTATGAAGCAGGGCATCTGTCTTTGGCCCCCTTCTTTCACACACACGCTCTTAAGCCTTTCCATTTTGTACCATGAAATGAGGTGTCACAAGTCTTTTATAGAAACTATTGGGGTTTTAGTACATTTCCAATCTCTGGTACCATGGGATAAAATAAATGATTTTCTTTTAAAAAAAAGATTTTTTAAATTTATTGTAAAGATTTCTAGTGTTTTGTTTAAATTCTTGTATAATATAGTCTTTCCTCTCCTCTAACTTCTCTCTAGTCCTCAATTTTATGTTCACCCCTCAAAAACAAAACAAACACCAAAAAATGAAAATCAAAACAAGCTGAAAGAACCAATAAAACAAAATATAACACAAAACAAACAACATCACACACACACACACACACACACACACACACACACACACAAAATCACTGAGTTCATTTGTGTTAGCCAACTACTCATGGTGTGGTGCCTGCTCTGGAGTCCTGTAGTTCATATACATACTGACACTCTATTGGAGAAACCTAACTGATTTTCCCTTTCCCCACAGGTATGAATTGCAGATAGCTTCTTGGCAAGGGTTAGGACTTAGTGTCCATTTACCCTTAGCTCAGTATCTTGCAGGTCACTCACTGCATAATGTGCCAGCACTTCCTGACTTTCTGGGGGTGGGGTCTCTTTCTATTGTATATATATTTCTTTCTTGCAGCTACTGTGACAAAGGACCATACTCTGACATCTTAACTGAAAGACTTGTGTTGTCATACACTCCCAGGTTCCAGAATTTCAATACTGAAATGCTATTGGGTTCGTTTCTGAGAGCTGCATTTCAGGATTCTTTCCTGGCTTCAGGGAGTCTGGAGGGATCCCTGGAGTGACGTGACTTGCAGTATAACTGCAGTGTTCCCACAGCATTTGCCCTGTGTTGGCCTCCATATTCCCCTGTCCACAGGACACCAGTCAGATGGTATCTGAGAGGCATCCTGCTCCCGCACAGCTTCATCTGCACTCATGACACAGAGCAAGGCCAATCATGAAAGTCAGATAAAAAAGCATAGAGAAGAAAGAAGTCAACATTTTAGGATCCTAATAATGAAAGAACAAGAACAAAGCCTTTCCTTTCTGTTTCAGTCAATTTTTTTCTTCATCTTAACTTCGGATTGATCCGAGATCAACAGTGGTTTGCTATTCTCAGCATTTAGTTTGCCCCTCTCACTGATGTTGTGAGGTATACACTTGAGGGATTGACAGATAGGCTGCTACTTTGCCATGAGGTAAACATTCCTTTCTTGTAGGGCTGCCAATGTAGCCCTATGGTTAACACCATAGCTGGGATCTGCAGCCTCTGGTGTGAATTCTGTCTCATGGTGTTCAACATTCTTTTGTCTCACCAGTGCGAAGAACAATACTACAAAAAGATCCTCACTCCATTCTCCATAATGCTTCCCTGATGCTGGCAGCTTACTGGCTGAGGGTAATCCTGAAAGAGAAGACACAAATAGCTTTTGCTTCTCAGATAACCTGAAGCTTTCGCTCAAAAGTTTTTAGAATGTGAGAGCAGAAGAGTCCTGTATATGTGGCTAGAGAAAAAGACTGACCTGGATACAAAGGTATGTCAAAGAACAACACAAATCTATCCTTTTGACTAGTCTCCACTAGGCTTCAGAAACCCTAAGGGAGCTGAGACCCTGTGCTTCCTTCTGAAGCAGTGTGGCTGGGAAGCATCTCTTCTATGCAGAGGGTAGTCCAGCTGGTGATGGCTGGATTGTATCCTAAACATCCTTAGTGTTAGTCATTGTGAATTCAATTTCTCTATTGTATTTTGTAATAGGCTACTAGTAGCAAAAATTGCAGTATAGTTGACTTTTGTATGTTTTTATTTGTTACGGTCATCTTCTTAACATGCTAGAAAGGACCCACTGTCCCGGAAGGGTTGAAGTCTTTTTGATCTCCTAATGTCTAAATAGACCTTCTAGGTTGTTTTCTTTGCTTTTTGTTGTTGTTGTTTTGCTTTATTTTCAGTGACTAGCTGGCATTTATTTTTAAGCCACAAGTCTGTCTAATAATAGCCAGTTGTTTATTATTTTACCATAGATTTTGTGTTACCCAACAAGCCACAGAGTCAGATGTGTGTGGCAGCGTGCCAAGTGATTGTTCAGCAGCGTTCTAGTACCCAGGGCCTCTTGTGAGTGATGTCCTAGAGTGAGGGAGTCCCTTCTCTGTCTAGAGATAGAAATCTCTACAGAAGAGTTATTAATTCCTTGGTGGACGCCCTCATGTGGAGCAAGTGAAGCAGAAAGCAGGCTAGAGGGAGCGCTTTGGGTCCCGGCGGCCACCAGGAGCCTGGATCAGGCAGGCAGAGCCGGAATGCGCACAGTCTGGGGTGAAAGAGTCTGAGCAGTGCATTGGGAGCAGGGTGCTGAGATTCATGCCTGGCCGGCTGCGTCAGCGAGTGGTACAGGTGTACACGACTGCGCACCAGTCCAAACTTGGCTTGACTCTCCAGCATCTATTCACAGAGCATTTGTGTCTCAAAATACAGAGACTCAAGGATACTGTCGTTTCCTAGTGGGTACTATGTTATGAAAGCCTTTCAGATCAATAGCATGCAAACACATCAGTAGTATTGATCATCCTTACCATCACTCCTGCGGTGCTTATTTATATTTTAAATCCACTAAAATCTTAAAAGTGGGTTATTAAAATGGTGGACTGCTGTGCATTGTTATTTTATAAATTGACTTTTAGGATAGCATACAGAGTAATAGGTTTCATCATAGCTTTGTATATTCATGTGGTGCTTTGTCCTCATTGGTGCTGTGCATTGCTCGTGTGCATCTGCATGGCGAAGGGAGATGTTTTCCCAGGGTGTTGATAGAATCAGTTTGATTTTTATACTTTAATTGGTTAAAGTCAAGAATAATATGAATTTTTAAATCAACCTCCCTTCATTTTCTATAATAAGAACAATGCAGATCTACTAATTACATGTCTAAACAGCATGAGATTCAGTTTTCTAATATTTTAATTATTTATTTTAATACCTTTAAGACCTCTAAATTTATTTTTTTTGAAAAGTTCACACATATGTGCGCTCTATCTTGGTCATATTAGTATTAGTAAGATTCTCTAGAATAACAGAACTTGTCATATATATATATATATATATATATATATATATATATATATATATATGAGTTAGTAGAATGACTTACAGACTGTAGTCCAGATAATCCAAAAATGGCTGGCTGTGAACAGAAAGTCCAAGAATCCAGTATTTGTTGCTTAGTCCACAAGTCCCAGCCTGTCCATATATGCTAGAGTCCTGAAGAAGTAGACTCTTTTGCCCACGAGGGAAGAGACTCACTAGCAAGGAGAGAGCAGGCAGGCAAAGAGCAAAAGCTTCTCTTCTTCCATGTCCTTATATAGACTTCTAGAAGAAGGTGTGTCCCAAATTAGATTTGGATTAGAGGTGTGTCTTCCTAGCTCAAAGATTCTGGTCAGAAGTAGACCTTCCCACTTCAAATTCAGCAGAAACCACTTAGAGTCTGCCCTCCATTTTGGGGTTTTAGTTAACTACAGATGTAATCAAGTTTACAACCAAGAATAGCCATCAAAAGCCCACTCCATTGTCCACTCCAGCTGTCCCTAGGAACTCCATCACATTTCCTTCCAATTTCCTTCCTTCTTTCCTTCCTTCCTTCCTCCTTCCTTCCTTCCTTCATTTATTCATTTATTTATTTATTTTCATTTAATCCCCTGAGTCTAATTAGTTCCTTACATATGCTCCTGAGATCAGCCCCTGGAGCATGGGGAACCTACAAATGAGGAAAAGTAACTCTTCTTCCCATTGCTCCCCAGCCTGGGGTGGGGTCTTGGGAGCCCCTCCCCATCCATGCTGGGATTTTTAACTGGTTTCATCTTGTACAGATCTTGTGTAGGTAACTACAGCTATTGTGAGTTCATGTGTGCAGCAGACATGCCATGTCCAGAAAACAGCCATTTCTCTGGCTCTTTCAATTTTCCACCCCTTTGTCTCAGATGTTCCCTGAACTTTGGGAGGGTGACACTGATGTCCCATCTATGGCTGAGCGTGTGGTTTCTTGTTTCCATCTTTGAATGGTGATGCATCTCTGCATTAACTACCGCAGTAGGAAGGCTCTCTGACAAAGGTTGGGAGCAGCGCAGATTACATTCCAGTTTTGGGAGTCTGCATGTTTGATATTTTGATTTTCCATTTCCTAGGACTATCTTTGATAGGTTTATTGTTCTGTTGAAACTTGAGGGACAACGGGGCCTGGTGACATGGGTTTGTGGTGATTGTTACTGTGTAGGCTGAGTCAGGAGGATCATAATTTCAATGTCTGCTTTGGCTACAGAGTTCAAGACGCTCCTGGGCAACTCAGTGAATCTAGGTCTCAAAACTAAAAGGACTGAGATGAAGTTCATGTCAGTGATCCTGTCTAGCATGTGTGGGACCTTAGGTTCGATCTTCTCCCGTGCTACAAAAAAAGGAGAGAGGAGGAGGAGGAGGCAGATGAAGAAAGGGAGGAAGCTGGGGGAGAAGACGGAAGAGGAGAAAGAGAAGGAGGAGGAAGAAGAACGGAGGAGAAAGTTGGGGACTATATGTTCCCCCGTTCCATGGAATTTGGATAAGGTAAAGAGTTGGGTAGGAAGGATGTATAAAATCATTGTGCAGTGTCTCTGTGTGGAGATTTTTAATCACACTTCGGTCTGTCTGTTCTATTGTAACTCTGCCCCTTCTTTCCATTCAGTTTAACTAAGTTATTTTTTCTGAATTTTCTCCATTTATTTCCAGAATTGGAAGTTGCTAGTAAGGACTTGCCCCTGCTGCTCGGTCTGGAGTTGCGCCACTTCCTTCCTCAGTGCTGCTTGTTGCTGCTGTGTGCTCTTGACCAGTTTTCGTCCTTCTGTCTGTCTCAGGAAGATCTCAAAGGCTCTGCCTTCAACCAAGGCCTGCTCAGCTGACTGCTCTCACACCCTGACCAGAAATTCTCCCTTCACTCTTTAAAGCTGGAGCCCACCATTTCCATTCAGAAGCACCTCAATAAGATCACCTAAGACTTTTTGTTGGGATTTTTACTTTGTTTGCAGCTCGGAAATTTAATGAAGAATTTTTGCTATATTTATTTCTATGTTACCATTTAATTTCTTCCTTGACATCTGGATGATTTTTTCCTTCCCAAGTAAGGTAAAGCCTGCTGTATTTTTGCTCAGTCTCCAGAATAGGTGCTTCACACTCAGGCTAGCCTAATAGGTGCTTCACACTCAGGCTAGCCTAATAGGTGCTTCACACTCAGGCTAGCCTAATAGGTGCTTCACACTCAGGCTAGCCTATCTTCACAAATTATTTGAAGTGTGTTCACAGAGCTTATGCCACCCCATGCATTAGTCGGCCTTCTGTAACTGTGACAAACGACTTGAGACAAGTAGCTTTTAGACAGGAAAGGTTTATTTTTCCTCCCAGTTTTGGAGAATTCTTTCCACGGTCTTTGGTCAGAGCACTACACATCATGAGAGCATGTGACTGAGGACAATGTCCCTGGTAGTGCTGGAAAGGAAAGAGAGAGAGAAGAAGGGACCAGGATCCCACTATCCCTATGAGTCACGCACTCAAACGCCTGACTTCCTCTTGAAAACCACCCCTCCTAAAGGGTCCATGACCTCCCTACAGCACTAGAGCATCCTCAGCAGGGCACCAGGCCTTCAATATGTGGGCGGTTGGAGAACATTTAAAAATGTTCGAATGACATTTGTTGGGTATTTATTTTGTGTGTGTACATGGACGTCTGAGGACAACTGATCAGAGTCAGTTCTCTCCTACCATGTGATTCTGGGATTGAATTCAGGTCGTCATACTATCAAAGCAACAGCAGCAGCAGCAACAACAACAAAAGCACCTGTATCTACTGAGTTTTCTCACCAGTGCTGGGGAACATTTTATATCCTTTTTTTAAGATCTCACATGACTAGTGTTTGTAGCTGTCCCCTATATGTTTGAGATGGGTAATCTTTAAATTTCTGGGCAAGAATTTTATACCTACCTGTCCTGTATGCTAGCTGTGCGGTTCACCTCATCTGTGTCTTCAATAGTTTTCCCATTAGATTGTGGTGTTGTATTACCAATTCCATCCCTGTTATAGATACTCCATTTACACTAAATATTTAACAACAGTTTCATCACTTCACGGAGGTTCACAATAATCCAATTCTCTTATAGAAGTGATCTTAAGAAATGGCTGTGTAGGGCTGTTGTACTGAAATGCTTTGTGCCTTGAGGTTCATTTTGCTGATGACAGCACAGTGACCTTGGCTTTCCTTTAGCTGGCACTTCCCCTGCTCCTTCTCACACGTTTCTATCCTTTTGTGTTTTTAGTGCAGATATTTGCACTGTGGTGTAAATGTTTTTCTCATGCAGCACACAGTGTGATTTTAAAAGTCAAATCTTGTCATTGTTAACTTTCACTTTTTAGTTTAGCCTGTTGTTGCAGTTCCCTTTATCCATTGCTCTTGCTTCTTTCCAGTATTTGACAAGGGGCTTCTGCATCTTTGTTCTGTGCTAGGCCCAGAAAATGTTATTAAATAATTTATTTTAAATTTTTATTTGTGTGTGTGTGTGTGTGTGTGTGTGTGTGTAATGTCTTCAGAGTCTCTTAAGTTCCCTGTGGGTTCCACCTCCTTTGTCTAAAGTCCCCTCCTCTGTTTTAGTTTGAGGGCTGAAAACACTGGATGACCACAGCACAGGCCTCTGTGCTCAGCTGGAAGAGCTGTCTCCCTCCTGCCATAAAGACTTCTGGATGTAAATTAGCCCTGCCAATGCACCACTATGGGGCCAGCTATGTGGGATTCTAAGGTAGGGGGTCACGAGCTCAAGGACTTTTAAGACTGTAGAGAGCGTTCAAGGCTTAGTGAGATCCTGTCTTATAATAAAGGACTAACAGGGGACTTGATATACCATTTAGTGTGGAGCAGAGGTTCTCAACTCCTTTGGGGTTTGAGCGATCCTTTCGAAGTGTTGCCTAAGATCATCTGCATATCAGATATGTACATTGCAATTTATAGTAGTAGCAAAATTACAGTTATCAAGCACTAAAGAAAATAATTTTATGGTTGGGGTTACCACAACATGAAGAGCTATATTAAACGGTCATGGCATTAGGAAGGTTGAGAACCACTTGCGTAGAGGGACTACCTAACATACATGAAATTCTGGGTTCATTTTCCAATTCTGGAAAACAAACAACTTTATATAGAATGAGTTCAAGTTCATCCTGGATAACAGAGATCCAGTCTCAAAAAAAAAAAGTGTAAAGGGACTTGGACACAACCAAAGTGAAAGCACTTGCCCAGGGTTTTTTCAGTCCATCACTCTGCCACTATCTAGGCCTCATTTCTCCAAAGATCCTCCAGCAGGAAGGAATTACCACCAGTTAGCCCGGTAGGTAGGACTGTGTTTCAGTAGCTACCTGGTATCATAGCTCTTCCTTCCACAGAGTAGGAAAAAGGGAACCACTAGGTTGTTGTCTCACCTCTGAAGTCTTTTTATTCTGATGAGCAAGTTATTGGATTGGAAACTCCAGAAGCAACAACCAGGCTTCAGGTTCTCTGAGATCACATTCGGTTCTCTCAGATTTCAGGAAATGCTGGTACAGGTGAAGTCCATGACTGAGAGACTACACTTAGGAAATGCTAGTGAGTCACATCCTCTCATCCTTCAGGAACTGTATGCATGTGGCTGTGGACAAGGTACAAATAGCAGTAGGCTCTGCATTGCTGCAAAGAGAGCTTACCCAGTCAGTATGGGATTAGCACATGGGTCAGACTGTGTCCTCTCAATCAGTACATGTTCCTTTCAACTGATAGGCCATGCATGGCCATCATGCATCAAGTATTGCTGTCCATAGTCTGGACTCACCAGTTGGTTATCAATTCACTCAGTTCATGTGAGCCTTAAGTCAATTGAGATGGCTAGTGTGCTAGGCTCTGCCTCCTTCTGAATAGGTACTTCTGAATCCGGTTGAGTAGAGATTTAATTCTCCTGTGTACCAAACAATTGGAAGTTTGAAAGCCCTTTGGTTTCCCCCAGAAGTGGAGTTCGCCTGCTAATACATCCGGGTCTAATCTCTGCTACTTTAGCCTTGCTCCTGTTTCCCTGTGTTGTCTCTGAAATTTTCCTTTTTCTTATTTTATAGCAGTGTAGAATTTGTAAGTACCAGAGAGCATGTGAATAATAATTCCTACTGATCCACTGTGCCAGGATTGGTTAGATAACTTGATGATATTCATGGCTGCGTTGCTTTTTAATCTCCTTTTCTCGTTTGCACCTTTTAACTATTTTTGATGGCTGTCTACACCCATGGATATCTATCCACCTGGAAAGGGAGACCAAGTTCGCACAACGTTTGCTGAAGGGAACATTTGTTCTCTCCATGAATATGCAAAGTTTTTTAAGCATAAATTATAGACACCTTTAAACTATAGCATTCTTTTGAATTACCATGGCTGACTTAGGTAGGTTTCTTGCAAATGTTTAGAGTCCCATTGCTTTCTGTAGCATCCAAAACAATTTTATATATCATCCATTTTGGGGCTCCAAAATTCTTTTTTTACAGATGGATACTGTTATTTGAAGAACTGATAATTGACATAGCCTATTGGGTTTGTGGGGTACGGCCAAAATATTATTTGTTTAGGAAGATGTTATTTTTCTTTTGTTTAAAAAATTAAAATCTACTTATGTGTGTGGGTGAATTCGTGTGGTGTGCATGTGATGGGGCATGTTCTGGAGCTCAGAAGAGAACGTCTGAATCCAAAGATGCTGATTCACGTTACCTGCATTAACAACCACAAAAAGTCACTTGGAGTCCAAAAACAAGCTGGAGTTACTCAATATCATTTTAGATATTTCACTAGAGCACTCAGGCACCAATTATGAGTGAGGAAAACATAATTCTATACAAGTGTAAATTTTCTGTTACTGTGATAAAACACCTAGAGCAGAGCAACATAAGGGAGAAAAGGGTTATTTTGGCTTTTAGTTCCAGAAGGACAGAGTCCATCATGACAGGAGACATTGCAGTTGAGAGCTCACATCCTTAACTGCAAGCAGGAAGCGGAAGCAGAAAGCAGGAAGCAAGCAGGAAGTGGGAAGCAGGCAGAGAACTAGGGAGGTGTAAGGCTTTTAATCTCAAAGCCCATCTCAGTGATGTGCTCCCTCCAGCAGGGCTAAAGCACCTAAAACTCCCTAAACAGCATCAACAACTAGGGACCAAGTGTTCAAATGCCCAGGAGTACGGGAAAATTCTCATTCAAACCACCACAGTGAGGGGCCAGGAAAAGCAACAACCACAAGGACTTACTGAAAACAGCAGAAGTGGCAGAAGCGGCAGTGGGCGGTGGGCTGGCATGCCTACACAGAGCTGACTCCAGTGGGAAGGAAACGTGATCAGGAAGGAGCGATGTTCTCCCATCACCACGCAGAGCAAGGAGTTGAGCCAAAGTGCAGCAGCTGCTGCGTCTCCCCTGGATTGCCCTACAGGGAGGGGAAGCAGGTACTGAAAAGAGAGAGACTGAGGGCAGTGAACAGCAGAGAAGACCCTGTGGTGGGGAGAAGGGCTTCAGTAAAGCCAAGCTCAGCTTCGCGTAATACACAGGCATCTTTGGATTTCTGGTCCAAATGAGAGATGGTTAGTGAATGGGAAATAGTCATAAGGAGGTGCATGGGTGGGGAGCTTTCTTACTCAGGCCACCCAAGCATGTAGATATCCAGGCTAAGTGTGGTGGTTTGAACTGAATGGCCCCCATAGGCTCATATATTTGAAAGCTTGGTCCCAGGTTGATAGACCTGTTTAGGAGGGATTCGGAGGTGTGACCTTGTTGAAGGAGATGTATCACTGAGAGCTGGATTTGAGGTTTCAAAAGTCCATGCCGTTCCCGCTCTCCTGAGAGTTCTGAGTTACTGCTCCTGCTGCCTGCCTGCCTGGTGCTTTGCTCTCTCCCATCATGGTTCCGACTCACTCCCTAGAACTGTAAGCCAGCCCTCATCAAATGCTCTCTTCTACCAATTGGTTATGGTGCCTCTTCACAGGAGTAGAGCAGTGGCTGAGTGGTGATAAGAAACTTGATCAACAAGAATGGAAGGTCTTTCAAACAGACTGAACAATATTGATGGGAAAACTGAATGAGGAAGCTCAAATTGAGAAGATGGTTCAAAGGAACCTGTTTCTGGCTGGTCAGGGATGAAGAGTTTTGCTTTGTTGCTATGGTGACAGGCTGAACAGGATATGGGAAGAAGGTGGAGCCTGGTGTGGTGTCTGTTCCTTAGTAAAATCCATTGATGAGGTAAATAAAACTGTCTCATTTATACCAGTAATCCTAAAACTATGTGTTCACTGTGTGTTCTATCAGCTGTACCATCCAGTCCTTCAGAGAGGACTGATGTGCACAGCAGGTCTGTCTGTAGTGCAGTGTCCTCAGTGCTATTCAGACAGAGTTAACGATGATTTTTTAAATGGCGATCAAAGAAATCTCTCCTGCTTTGTTCCAAGGTGGCTCAGAGGGATCCTCGAAGGACTGAAGGACTAGTTTGCACTGGCTTTTCCCGTCACAATAAGTGTTTTGCCCTCTTTCCTATGGAGTTTCTCTGTCCTGAGACCTTCTTGCTGGGAAGTGAAGCATGGTGGCTCCCCAGTGCTTCATTAAGGTCCACGTGCCTGCTCCTCCACTTCTTTGCTGTCTTCCCTGCTTTCTTTCTCCCCTCTAATTGATCCCTCTGCAGAGCCTGTGGCTTTAAGGATCACAGTCTTACTGTTTGCTTTTCCTGGTAGGCAGAGGAATCCCAACATGAAGCTATAGAATAAACAGGGCACCTCTGAATGTGACAATACATTTTAAAACTGAAGAATCACTATCTTCTCTAATTGCCACGTTCTGAGCCCCTAGAAACCAAACTCACTTTCTGTCCAGTGCGGAGAGAATGTCTGGTCCAGACGCCAGGCATTGCACAGATGGGGTCCATGTGAGGGGGACTTGGTGTATGCTGAGTCGGCTTAAAGGAACATGCGGCTGAGTTGTTTTTTAGTTTGTTTGTTTTACTTTATTTATTTGTATTTATTTATTAGCTATTTTACACTAGCAATATGGAAGTAGTACAGAATTAAGTTCTTTATTTTATTTCATCCCTGATCTCAGATGGGCTCTTTCTCCTGGAGCAGAAGTACAACACTGAAAGTACAGATTTTGTTCAATTACGGTGTGGATATTTGCAACTTAGACATCAGCTGAAAAAGTCTCTATAAGGATAAAGTCTGTAATCAAGAGGGTAGGCACAGAAATTCAGATGTAGGATAAATTAGTATGTTTGAATTTTGCTGCCTTGTTTGAGTAAACATTTGCAAGCTCCGGATTTTCCTCCTAGACCCTCACTGTACTAGGATGCACTTTCTGGTTGCCTTCATGGTGTTTGAATAGCCTGTAGCCCAGTGCTGAGCTGAAGTTTCACTAGGGAGTGCTATAGGAGGTCATCAATCGGACAAAGCCTAATGGAATGATGTAGCAAATGCAGTGTGTGAGGGGGAGCTTTGGAAAATGACTGAGAAGAGTGTGAAGTAATACATGAGATTCAGAGCAGAAGTCACTTTTGCCTACAGTCTGATCATGTATGGCAGAGTCAAGACTCAGGAATGAGCAGTATGTAGCCCTCAGGGTGGTCTATACTCAGAGCAAGGCACGCTTCTCTCTGCCTTAGCGCAGAGTCCACCTGCGATCACAGTTAGCTTTGTTTGTGACCTATACATACGTAAGGTGATGCTATGTGAAACTCCAGGTGTGGGCTCTGTGAAAACTGCCAGTGCTAAGGTGGAGCCATGTCCATGTTAATCAAAATGGAGCCAAGAGGCTATGGAGAACGAATGGCCTCCATTTACGTATACTTGCAAAGGGAACCAGTACAGAGATCTCTGGTGGTACAGAGCATTCCAGATGAGTTGTTTCTGCGATGACACCTCAACAATTATCAGTGTTTCAGAGGAGTAATGTTGGGGAAATTTATTTCTAGCTTTGCTCATATAATTAAAACAATTGTTTTGTACATTGTTGGGGGAAGGACTGCCTAAGCCTTGGCAGTCTGTTTCCATCTACAGGTGCTGACTTGATGTAAATCTGCGATTCAGAGGTCTGCTTCCTCATGACCTGTACCTGCTCACAGATCTATGGCAGGGTCATTGTGGAGAAGAGCAAAGTTGCTGTGGAGGAATTCTCACAGTCTCAGGCAACAAAAGGAGAACACTCCCACCATAAAGACTATGTAGCTTGGCTGCTAAAGGATTGTGGGATCAGACTAAGCTAAAAGTTTCCTACATTATGCAAATAGGCCTGTGGATGAGGGAGTAGAGTTTTTTTTATCAAAAAAACACCTGAGATCAGATGATTGGGTTTCAGCTGTTTAGGATGGAACTTGCCATGACAGGTGGTTCCTTCTGCTAAGGTCTGGCAGGTTTGTTTCTATGAAAATGTCACTTTGTCTTTCTTGTTGTCTTTCTTGCTAATCACCCTATATGGGACATAGGGTGACTAGCTGAACAAGGATGGCTGTGGAGTGGATACTAAGGTGCTGAGCTGTGATGTGTGGATACTATGGTGGTGAGGTAAAGAGAAATGGACACAGACTTGGAGATAGTGGGCTATAGGAAATAGAGGGTTGGTTATACAGTAGGGGTCTGGACACTCGTCTGGTAGGCTTTAGGGGTAGATGTGAACCCTAGGCTGGTGGGATGTAGTTTAATGTAGACCTTGAGCTGGTGGGCTGTAGAGGGTGGGTATGAACCCTAGACAGGTGGGCTGTAGAGGCCTGTGTGCACCTTTGGCTTGTGAGCAGTGAAAGAGATGCAGAAGTGCAGAGAAGGTGCTACAATCCCAAGAGTCAGTAACTTGCGGAGTATTTGACAAGAAGGACACAGAGGCACCCAGTCTCTCTATCACTTGTGCTGTGATACGCCCATGTGTGGAATTTCCTAATCCTGGCTCTTCCCTAAGAAGACTCCCATGAGTGTTACTGCTGGAGTTGAGTTCAAGAGACATGAAATCCCACACATCTTCCTTCAAACTCAGTTCAGAGTTACAAGAGTGACAAAGCCCAGGTAGATCCAAGGGTTAGCTACTGGTGTCCAGAGGTTCAAGGGCTCTCTGCTCTGTGTACACAACATGTAGGATTTTTCCAGCAATGGGCTATGGAGTTAGATGGCCTTACCTGCTCTTGGAAATGCACTTCACCTTATCAGGGTCTAGAGGATCAGAACATCACCTAAGCATTCCTGGGACGTCTTGCTCCGATGGTAGATAAAGAAGGACTACCTTGTGGAAACCCCTGCTGTGGAGAAGGGAAAGCAATGGGCAATAGATTGGGGAGGGGGGTGTTAGGGTCTTCATGGAAGCCAGAAAAGGAGTAGGAGAAGGGCTTCAGTTTACAGGTGATGAAACCTTTCTGTTGTGTGGACTAAAGGAAGTATGTCTGATAAATTCAAAAGAACAGAAGAGAAAAATAGTAATTATCCAGTGGTACACCTGCCTCATACCTCCTGACTGAGTTGAAAGTAGTGGCACCTTCACATCACCTACCCTCAGTGCAACACCACGGCAAGGACATCTCACCCTGGCAAGGCCCATCTGAGGACTAATCACCTCAAGTCCTCACGGCAAACATTAGGGAACCCCAGTGTACCCAGCCTGTACCCTCCAGACTTCCAGAATGTGATGTATTAATGCAGTGTGCATGAAACTTAACAGTAATAGAAAACCTAGACCTGCCCACACAACATGAAATTTAATCAACAATAACGTATGACTCTTTAGCGTAGACTAATGCAATTTGGTGATTATAAAGTAAACAGTTGGGACAGCTGGGTACAAGGCACACACGCCAACTCTATGCTCTGTAACTTTTCAATAATCTAAACTCATTCCAAACTAAAAGGCTCAACTTTTAAGATGCACGACATGTTTAAAGCACTCAACATCACGTCTACACAGTAAGTCGCAGTTAAAGCACTTACTGTTTGCTGTGCCTACACAATAAATCTTGGTTTAGAGCATTTAGCATCACATCTGCACAATAAATCTCAGTAGCTTTTAGAAAAGAAAATAGAAGAATAAATATAAGAAGTCTACTTTGGCTTGGTGACTGCTCTGGCTTTGAGATGTAGTGGGCTATGTGGTGGAGGAGTTCCAGCCATGCTGGGGAATAGAGAAAAGAATGGATGTTCTATACGTGTTGAAAAGGAATGAAATAGTTCCACCTCTAAACAAAAGGTCTCATGTCTGATTGTAAATGAGGGCAGAGGTTGAAGACCTGCTCAAGGACACTGCAGTGTGTGGTCATTGGATCACATTAGAGATCACTGTACCACCAGGATGCAAGAGGAAATTGGTTAGGGCAGGGAGATAGATAAGGAAGACTTGAAAGCCAGGCACATGTAGGAAAAATAGGCAGCAGCCCAGGTAAAGATGTGCCTCGTGCAATGGCATAGATGGAGTCGGCACTCTGAGGAAGAGAAGAAATGATATTCATGTAGGGCCAGAATAGGATTTGGTGCTGATGGGACATCAATGCCCTTGGGGAGGCTATGGATCTGTAGGGATGGAGGTTCCTTGTTTCAGGTTGTCGAGGAGCTTAATTCTAAGAGTCAGAGAGAAAGAGTCAACAAGAAGGAGCTGGTTGGAAAGGGAACCTGATGGCATGGGGCAAGAAAGCAGAGGGAGCAAAGACTAGAAGGAGGTGCCTCCTGAAATGAAATGGTATAGAACGCCGTCTTAAACTGCAAAATCTCTTTTAAAACAGTTCAGGTTCCCAGGAAAATAAGAAAACCCCCTAGCCTTAAGAGCTCACCAGTAAAGCCAAAATAAGATGATTATTGGGTACTTATTTGGGAGCTGAGATGTGTCATATCTGGATTATGGTGACTCTGACCATGATTGTTAGTGAGTCTCTGATTGGTTAAAACTTATGGCTAACTTTTGTTTATGTTGGCACAAAATGTTTATGGTTTTCAAGCTTAAAAAGTTTGTAAAAATTTGAGTTACGGACATAGCTCTGTACTTTCATTTCAGACAAGGTCCCTGGCCAGTCCAGCTTTCTTATTTCTTTATCCCTCTTTTTCTCTCTTTCTTTCTTCTTTTTCTTTTTATGCTTGAACTCAATATTTTTTTTTTCTTTCAACAAGTTGTGTGTTGGTATAATTGGATCAGAAGGACGCCACAAAATATGGGATCTGATCCCATGACCCAACTCTCTGCGTTTTGGCATACCCCTGGATTTCTTTTTTCCTTTTTGCTTTCTTTTCCCTTTGTATTTGGCTGTGAGAGCAAGCCTGGGCCAAGTAAGCTCTGTTTAGTGCAGGGAGCTTCATGGACAAGGAGGCTCTGGTCAGGTATTCAAAGGAAGAGAGCTCTGCTTGGAGTGTGCAGTCTCCTTTAAGGTGAAGAGGCTCTGATTGACTTAGGCTTATTGGGGTACATCTTTGATTTGTTTAGGTGCACCTATATGAGAACTCAGGGAACAGCTGGACAGAGTTTTGTTCAGTGTTCTGTGACCACGTGGGGATGCCCCACTTGGTCCTTGAATGTGGTTAGGGCCACTTTGCCTCTTTGAAGGGACAATGAACTGTTTTTCTAATTGTCTGTTCATTGGTGTCAGTGTCAAACAAAAGAAAAGATTAACTAGATACAGGGAAATTGGAGGAGGGCTAGAGAATGCCCAAGGCCAATAAGAGGGATCTGGGATCAAAACAAAACAAAGCTTTCGGTTCTGTGAATTTCCGGAGCAGCAAGACTGAATAGCCACAATGGACCTAGAGGCCCTAGGGAAATGCACGTATTGGCAATCTGGGGACCCAAGTGCACAACACAGTCCCCAGAATATAGTGACTATGAATGGCTTTGTGTGTTTCAGGGATGAGGTGTGCTGGGTGGATACCACTGTGCATGTGTTAGAAGACAGAAACAAGGGTTCCAGGCCGTCCTATCTATAGTAAGGCCTAGATTCAGGGACTGGAAGTCTGGTGGGGCTGGGAAGAGATGGTGTCTGCTGGTGGATGGAGCTTAGGAGAGAACTGTGAAGCCTGGAGCTCCACCAGGCCAGAAAAACAGGAGCACCGGCCATAAAGACCCAAGATATAGAACACAAGCTACTGCTGGTCCAGGAGAGTGAGGGTGGTTTCCAGTACCACTCCTGAGATAATTTCATCAGAAGACAATCCTCTCATGGTCTGTTGACACAGAGGCTGAGCTTGCTGATGCACAATCTCATAAATACTGGGAAGTAGGAGAGGAGAAATTGGGGCTGTGGTTAAGACCCAGCTGTTCAGAGCTGAGGAGGAGGGATGGGTGGGAGATACAGCAGGGTTTCCAAGCCAATGGTGACTACTCACTGTTGGTCTTTGCATCCACTGCTAATGTTGCAATGCGTGGGTGGTGTGCTGTGGTGATCAAAAGCCATCTAGGGCAAGTGTGGAGATTTGGGCCTCATCTCTCCCAGTGTGCGCAAGGTCAGCTTGAGTTTGCCTGAGTTTCAGAGTTTCTAGGAAGCCAATGGCAGCTGATGGAGCATGCACACCCAAGGGCAGCCTTTGGCCTAGTTTCTTCCTTTTGACTGTGTCTCTGCTTTCCTTGCTGGGTAGTTTCCCATATCTAAATTGTAGGATACATTTTGTTCCTTGTCGTTGCAGACACAAGGTTGCTCTCTGCCTCTGCCTTTGGATTTTTATCTGACATTATCTCCTGTTGTCATCTCAGAGCTTATACAATGGTGAGAGTCTATAGACCCAGGGAGGAATTTCTATGGCTCTTTTCAAGTGTAAATTTAGAAAAGCCTGATTCAGGGCTATGGCAGTTGCATAAGTATCCAGTCTAATCTACCTTCAGGTAAAGCAGTTAAATGAACTCAACTGGAGCAGAATGATCTGAAATGAAAAACCCCACAGTTCTTTCTGAGTACTCAACATAAAGGCTAAACACACAGCTAAACACACCTGTTAATAGGCTTGTTGTCTTCCCCTGAATTGCACAGGGCATCCTGCATTTGCAGCCACCTGGGACTGCAGGAACAAGGCACACAAATGCAGATTTCAGTGTCAGCATCTACACAGTGGTCACTGCTGTGAAGACTGTGCATATGCCACAAGTCTGACATCTGTATCTAGAGGCGCTTGTATCTGAGTCCAGCCAGAGAAAATAAGGAAGTTCTTCTGTGTCTTCTCCCTTGACTGCCAAATGCAGAAAGGATGCTACCTGCTATAAAGACACCCAATGACCAGTGACACCATCTTCCTGTCAGGCAGTGTGTCCCTGCTGATGGTACCTGATGCTGTACAGGAGTCGAGGGCACCTAACTGGAGCCCCTGAAGAACCCTACCAGTCCCCAAATTGACCTTCAAATTTGCTTCCTATATCTAGGAGGTAAAATCAGGTGAGCCCATCTTATCTACCTGGGGTTGGTTTGGATTATCATTTTTCTTCTGCACAGAGGCCACTTCTGTATCTCCCCTCCCTGTTGCCCCCTGCTGTGACTCAGCCACAGACACCAGTGGAAAAGCAGATCATGTGTACTCTGCATAAATAAACTGTGCTGTAGTTTCTGATCATGCATGATGAAATACCATAATTTCTGCTCAGATGTTCACATGTGCCCGTTTGCATCCTGTTTGCAGCCTGTGTCAATTTGAGGGATCAGCAGAGGATACTGGTGAAGGCTGTTAGATTTGAGGAATTCATGGAAAGAAAGTAGGTGGGATGGGACAGAAAGTTCCAGAAGGAGGCCAGGTAGTAAGAGTAGCCATTGTGAAAGCCTCTACCTAGTCACTGCTAGGAGAGGACTCCTAGGTAATTTCCTTCCACTGAGGACATGTTCACACAGACTTAAACAAAGACAAGAGTGGAACAGGTGTCTGTTAGATCTGCTCACTCCCCACTTCTCTACCTCTGCCTAGTCTAATAGAACCCCCTAATCATAGCTAAGTGAATCTCTTCAGGGAGTTCAGGGCCACCTCCACTCTGGTGGCAGGTGTATTGCTTGAAGTTTCTTAAGAAGCCTCTCATAAGGTAGGGTCAGGTCTAAGGGCTCAAGTTTTGAAGGACTAGCCAGAGTTGGTTAGCGCATTTACCAGTAGTTCTGACTTTGGTGTATGTGTATGTTCCCTCCTTTCCCTTTGTACAGTCCCAGAAGAATCAATTACCACCTTGGCCTGGTCTGAGGACAGTCACAGAAGGATAAGGGCAATGAAGTGATTGTTCTCACACACTGGTCGGCAGACACCTTTAACAAAAGCCACACAAGCAGAACAGTGAGCTCTTCTAGCATTTCACAGGCTTTGGAGAAAAGCCACAGGAAAAACTGTGGTTGAAAATTCTTGACTCGGGAGTATGACAAGCAATTTAAAATGGTTGATTTTTTCACTATGCCATCTCGATTCCCATTAAATAATGAAACAATCCCAGTTGAGCTTGAATCAACTCTCTTCCTGGTTTATAAAATGAATTTCTAGTTTTCCTTGGATGTGTCTATATGTTATTGAATATGTGCAAAACATGAACATGTGTTCCATTTTGTTAAAATAACTCCACCAGAAATTTGGCACCAATTTAAAAACACTTAAAAGTACACATGTTTTGACCAAGAAATTGTTTTCTTTTAAGCATAAAATAAATGTAAGAATTTAATCTAGAAATGAATTATACGTGTTCCAAATTGTATACACACAAGTTTTGGTTACAGCATTTTAAAAAAGTGAAATGAGAAATAATGTCTACATCTAACAAGACGGCCAAATAATCAGTGGTGCACTGTGATCTTAGAAACCACACTGTAGAAGACAATATGACACAGGCTCAGCCCAGTCCACTGCCTCAAAGAATGGGTGCTGTGTAACCCTAACCACCTTCCAGTCTGGAACCTCTAGGGAAAATGTGTTTATACATAAAACACATTGCACATCCATTTTAAAACAAAATTATTTGGAGTGCTTAAGGACTACACTCATTTTTTCTCTTGTTCTTCCTTAATTCCCCCAAGTTTATAGTATGCACGTGTTGTGGATCAACAACCCAAAGGCCAAAACCAAGCTCTACCCATAGTATTTACATAGTCACTGATGTTTGACAATTTTATAGGTGTGAGGAGTTTAATTATAGTGGACACGTAGCGAGTGCTCTGTCATTCTGTTTTAACATAGGCAAGCTCTTGAAACCATCACCATATCGTACCTGTCACTGCAGAAAGTGACTCCTTCACTTGGGTAGTCTCCCCTCACCCCTGCTCTGCCACACCTCCTTATCTAAGCGAACACCTATCCCCTCAACACTCTCTCACTGCAATGAAACGTATGATTTCTATGATTTTATATAAGTAGCATCCTGTCTATTGACTGGCATCTATCACACAGTCCAAATGATTTTTAGATCATCTGTATTCTGGAACATTCCAATAGGCCATTGCTTTTTGTTACAGTATTTTACTGTATCGATGAGGGAGTTTGCCTCTCTAGCCTCCCCTGGATGGATATTTGGATTGCTTCCAATTTTCGTTTATTTTAACTAAGCCAGTTGCGGAGGGATCCAGCCTTTTCCACAAATGGGTTCACGAAAACTCTACACAGGAGGGAGTATGAGTGCAGGAATGACAAACGAGCAGAGTAGTTCATTCTTTCATGGGACCCAGAGAAATGGCATGCACAATCGCACTTTGAAATGACACGTGGAATACACTTTAGAAGTAAAACGCAGGAGCGTTTTTAGTAGGGGAATTAACAGTGTACATATGAAGAAAAGAGAGAGGCAAGAGAGAGACTGACCATGTGCCTTGTCAGAGGAAAAGCCACACCAAAAGAAGGATGGAGAGACTGACAATGTACATTACCAGGGGAAGGGGCCCACACCAGAAAGAGAGCGAACTGCTCTGGCAAAAACTTTAAAAGCTGAATGCAGTTTTGTGGTATACAGATGTTGGTCAGGCCTCCAGAGGAGCAGATTTGATATGCAGATGTAAGTAGAAGTCAGTCACACCCAGGGAGCAGCCGGGTGTCCTTCCCCCTGCGACTTACAAACTTCAAGGTTATCTTGTTTACTATGAAAGAACATTTGACTCAATGACCCATAATTGGTTGAATATTACTGTTGGCTGAATAATAATATCTCCATCTGCCTCAAGCAGAGCAGGGTGCCATGTAGGTGCCAAATAAGGTTTTTGGTTTTTTTTATTTTTTATTTTTTTATGGTTTCAGAGCTTTGGTGCATATTTACTTTTTCTCTATCTAGGCTCTTTTTGCTTCTATCTGTTAAAGGTTTGTCTCTTCCTGGGAGGACCAATGCCCACCCCAGGAATAGCCTTACAATCTGTATGCATAGATAGCTCTACACATGCCAGGATTTAGAAGCCAGCAAGGTATTTTACAATAACAATTACTTTTGAGTAAAATGGCTACAGTCCCCTTCTCAGCCAACCATAACCAGCTTAGGTGTTACTAGGCCATGCAGACATTATTATTGATGAAAGACTTTTTGTCACCATTACAGCAAAGAGGAAAAGGGAACAAAATGGCTGGTGAGCTGAAATTCCCTGGCCAGGGAACCTGGAACCTTGTCATGCAGTCTTCATCCATGTTACCAGGGTATTGGGGCTCATAGCAGCCAGTAACAGCATATGACTTGTGTCATATGCTTGCAACTCTACCAGAAAAGAGTGGGATCATGGGATCCTATGGAAGTTTCTTTATTCTTTGGAGAAGGCTCCGACTTTGGCTCTGAAGGTCCCAGACTATGTTGTGTTCCCAACAGAACTTAGGCTATTGGATGCTGGATAGCACCTGAAATGCTCAGGCGTTATATTTCAGCCATTCTAATAAAAGTGTCACAGTACTTGTCCCACTTTCTAACAGAATTGGAGCCTAAGCCTTACAAATCATATCCCATACCTCTGTTGGACCCCCAAAGGCCCAAACCGGGATGCTGCACCCCCACAGAGACTCACAGACAGGATATCGATGCAAATAGCAAGAGGATTTATTCCAGTGCACTGGGACCGTTCTAACACACAGGATAGAATTGGCCCCGAGGAGCAAATGGTGAAGCTTTTTAAACAGTTGTTGGGCACAAACCGAATTGGTACAAGTTGATTGGTTCCCAAATTGTTTTCCCATTTTGATAGGTAGGGGCCAGTTAACCTTTAAATTGATTGGTGTTGGCATATAGCAAGGTCGCGGGCACCAGGAAATGTAAAGTCCCTTGCCCAAGGCTATTAGGCAGCGGCTGTAGCTGCCGCTCATTTTAGGAATTTGGGCTGGGTCACAGTGCTCTTGAATTAAGCCTGACAATAATTGTTTTATGGTTTCTGGGGTAGGCTAGTTCTTGGAACAGGGAGTTCTGGAAAGTACTCAATAATTATTGTATTGAGTAGAGAAAGCCAGGGCCGAGGGTCTCCGGCCTCACACCTCTCACGTTCATTTTAATCTTAATTTGGCTAATGACTTAATCAAGTGGAAAATTGATTTACCATTCATATATCTTTCTGAAGGACCTGCTAGATAAGAAGGGAATATTTTTCTACTTATAGTGTGAGATCATAATTGTCCTGCAACCAGATTGAAGTTAGCACTCAGGAACACTGATAAAAACATTCTAAACAGCATTTTAGCAATGATCATCTAATAGTACATGGAAGTCACCATCCTGAGCTAGGCATAGTGGCTCATGCCATAATCCAGGCATTCAGGAGGCTGAGGCATGTCAATTGCTGAGTTGGAGATCAGTCTCCACTACATAGTGAGTTCTAGGCCAGTCTGGGATACAGTGTAAGATCCACTCTCAAGAAACACAAAATCAAGCATCAGCAGGACCAATTAAGGTTCATTTCAGAAATTCATTTTTAAAAATATGTTTTAATTGAACTAGAATTGTATCACTTCCTCCCTTCCCTTTCCTCGCTCCAGAATCTCTCAGGGACTCCCTCCAAACCACTCCTGTGTCTCTCTCCAACATTCTCAAGCTGATACACCTTTTTTTTCTTTGATTATTATTTATCACGTACATATATATCTATGTGTGTGCACACTCATATATAAATACAATCCGATGAGCCTGTTTTTGTTGTGTGGTTTCAGGGCTGAGCACTCTGCACTGGACAATAAGGGAGCTAATTCTCCTCCTAGTAGTCATTAGTTGCCCCTAGTTTGTTGTTTAGGGGTGGGTAGGACTCCATAAAAATTTCCCCTTCCTTGTTAACATGTCCACTGATCTTGCTATTGTTCTGGTCTTGTTTATGTAGACACTTGGAGGAGAGAGTGTTACACGACCAACATCCTGGTGTTCTGGCTTTTACAATCGTACTGCAGGCATTTTGAAATGTTCTCTGAGCCACAGAAATCCAAGTTGTATTAGAAACCAGTCCTGTTCTGCAACAGAAGGAGAAAGACTATGTGATAAACCAAGGAAACAGAGAGAATCATCAGGAAAACTCACCATTCATTCCACACAATTTCAGGAAGCTAGGGGTGAACAAAAGCTGCATTCACCAGAACCCTACCTAGAGCATCTTGTTTCCTGGAGCACTCTTGTTCTTCTCCTCTGCACTGAGCAGAGAGGCTGTGTTGTTATCATTTCGGTCTTCCCCGGCACTTTCGCCACCGCCCTATCCCAGCCCGGGGGCTGGCTGGGAAGCCGCTTGGTTCCCTGCCCTGGCCAGGGACGAGAGGCTCAAACAGAAAGCCGTGGGAAAGCACCAGGGAGCTTTGAGGGACGTGGGTTCCTTGGACCACGTGGCGCCACCTGACCCCGCTTGCTGAGAATGAACAGGACACGAGAAGAAATCCCTGGAGACGGCGTCTGATGAACCCGAACTCCTTTTTTTAAGGGGTTCACTCCAATAAATAGCCTCTTTCCCTGGGGAAGGGCGGGGAAAACTTAATTAGCATGGCAGGGGAGGGGCGTACCTGGCCAACCTCCACTATATTCATGACCTTTGCAGAGACAAAGCTGTATAATTCACCACAGGGCAGGCAGACATTTTGCCAATCTGTTTACTAAGTAGCGGCTTCCAGGGCTCCAAAGAAAAGGAGTCTCCGTGCATCCTGCTAGCCTCGGCGGGGGTCGAGGAATGCTTGTGCTTCAACTTAACTGTGTGGCCCAGAGCCCTACAAGGCTGGATACTCTTATGCCCCTCAGCATTGTGCTAGAGGTTTTAGATCATTCAACAAAGCAAGAATAGCAAATAAAATGTGATTATAGAGGAAGTACGACTCTCGTCATCTGTGAGTGCCATATGTTTGTAGGGAACCCTGAAAAATGTACCAGAAATCATGTGGAATGATCAAACAAGTTTAATAAAAACCTAAGCACAAAAGCTCCATTGTAGCTCATGCAGTTTCTCTGAAGTAAACAAAAGCAGTCTCAATTTAGAATAAAAGCATGTATTGAGAGTACCAAAATGTGAAAGGGACAAATCATATAAATGGCATAAATTTCTATAAAATAAAATGATAAACTATTGATGAAATTTTAAAAATCTATAGATAAAAGATATCTAGACCAATTTTTAGATCAAAACTGTTGAGATGTCAACTCTTCCTACATTGTTGTACAGATTTTACTTAATTTTAGAGAATTCTAAGTAACATTTCAATTTATAGAAATTGGTATGTTGATTTTTAATATCATGTAGAATTTCCAAAGATCCAGAAGTATAAATATATTTTTTCTTTAAAAAGCAATGTAAGTTGATTGTGGTGGCACACACCTTTAATCCCAGGAGGCAAAATCAGGAAGATCTCGGAGTTCAAGTTCAACCTGGTCTACATAGTGAGTTCCAGGCAGCCAGAGGTATATAGTGAAACCCTTTCTCAAAAAAACAAAAGAACAAAGTTGAAAAAGTAGAACTAGATTGTCCTAAGACATTCTGCAAAGCCGCAACAGTCAGGAAAGAACCATAATGTTGTAAAGTTACATTCATAGATCAATAGAACAGAATAAAGCCGAGAAGTAGACTCACATTTGTGTGGATACCTTAATCCCAACAGACATACAAAGGTGCCTCAGCAGAGAATGTGTAGTTTCAAACATTTGGAGACAATGTCTTGTGAAAAGGAAAATGATTTATTTTATATTTTGCATCAAATCAAACACTGAATCCCAGTGAATTTTAATCCTGCTATCTTTCACCCTTTCCCACTTTCTGCTTGGTTACTGAACTAATCTAATTATATGATCTGTATTATTCCTTAAATGTAGGCAAAAGTTCCTTAGCTGTGATCGACCTCAGTTGCTTAACTCACAAGGACAAATTGATAGATTAGACTTCATAAAATAAAACCGTCATGTTTTGAAAGGCACCTTCAAAAGAAAAAGTAACAGGACAGACTGGGAGAAACTGCTTACCAATATCACATTAATAAAGTCCTTAAGCCCAGACAAGTAACAGACTTTCAAAGTTCAACAGTAAAATAATGCAAGTCTTAAAAAGTAGGACACTTATGTTTTAAATCAATAATTCAACAAGTATAAAGGATCATTTTCTCATTTTTTTCTCAAATGCTGTTATAGTTTGTTATCAGAAGTAAGAGTCTGCATGTACTCTTAATGCTTAAGAAGTTGGAGATAGAACATTTGTCAAAAATTCTCTCCTTAAATATCAAAATGCAAACCAGACATTTCATGCCTCCGCCCTATGACTCACCAATTGGTTCCCTTAGTTTAAGGATGTAAGACATGATCCAAACAAAGTATAATTTAATTCTTGAGGGCAACTTTTGTGCACCATGCACTCACACCAAGACTTCAGAGAAGAGAAAGGCCATGCAGTGGAGAGATATGGAGAACGACCTTGTCATAAGGTCACTAGGATGATGGCAACCCTGAAGGACCCGCAGGGTTCTGACGTGAATGAAGGGGGAAGAGGTCTGATGAGGGGCCTTCTTCCTGACCAGAGACTTGTCTCCATGAACTAAATAACATTGACTTCTACTGACTGGAGAAAGCCAAAAGGGAGCAGTCGGGAGGGCAGGGAACTGCAAGGGGGAGTGGTGAGGATGGTGGATATCACAGGGATCCTTCAGAAAATCAGCACAGCTTCAATCCCGCCTTCTGATACTCTTAGTTAGCCATGTCCAGTGCATGTGCTTGCATATGATATTGTATATTTGCATATATTACAAGTGCATGTATAAATCTTTTGAAACATTTAACCAATGAAATCTATAAGCATTTATATACTATATATTAATATAGGTCTATAAAATATATATGCAATGTCATCTATATATCAAAATGTATCTTTATATACATATATATGCACACATACATATATTTACTTATAAATGCACGTGTATACAACTTGTGACACAGGCATTTCATTCCATGTTCTCACTGGGAGGCATCTATAGAAGGCAAAGCAGCATATTATGCCTGAATGGCCCATCAGTGAACACAGTATCATGGCTGTATGTTACACTCCATGCTCACTTGAGGAGCCTGCACTTCTGAGCCTCTTGTTTAACACACCATGTCTTGGGATCTTTATTAGCACATGCTGAGTCTCCTGAAGGCCAGAATCTGGGAGTTAGGCAGGGCCTACCATTTGTTTCAGGACTGTGACTCAGGCTCACTGTGTAGCTCCTATGTTCCCTCTTCATGATGGGGTGATATGGGATATGCTGGTTACTTGCTGTGGAAGTGTCAAGAGTCTGGGGAGCTTTGCAAAGTGTGCATCTGAGTACACTAAGGCAGCATGTCCAGGAGACTAAAGTCAAACCCAGCTTTGTCCAATTAAAGTCCCTACTGTTAGAAGACTAAATGTTGAGAGAATTTTGACTATGTACCATGCATTTCCTTAGCTGCTGGAAACAGACACACGTATCTGCTGTCCTAGGTGAGGAGAGGGAAGGGGACTAAATGAAGTTTTTCAAATATGAAGTATGTTTTTCTTATGAGTACCAAGTAGGGAAGTTAGCAGAGAAGGAGATGGAGAATTTTTTTTTTTTAAATAAGGAGCCTAGGTTGAACCCAGAGAAGGCACAAAGTACCAGCCGTGTGATTCAACAAGGGCAGACACTTCCAGGCTGAGGGCCCAGCATGGGCACAAACCCTGGGGCTCAGGTGTCATAGGCATGTGTCTGGAGCTTCAGGTACAACTCTGAGCATTTCATGCTCAGCACAGCTCTTATCCACTGTGTCACTGCAAGGGGTGACATTCTATATAAAATCCATGTAAAAAGTTTTGTCCCCAGATGTACAAATGTAGATGTTTAAAATATGTAAATCTTGAGATTTTTCCAGTCACATTGTTTGTTTCTTGAGGCTGAGTGTCTCCCTTGCTGTGTAGCCCTGTGTCATCTGTCCCCAAGAAAACAGTCTCACATTGTTTTGCACATGTGAGTTAGTGTTTCATGTGTCAGGCATAATGGACAATAGTTCGTCCTATACACTGGTCTAACTCATCCAGTTCGCCATGGCCAAGTCTGACTAGAAGAGCCCTTTGAAACTCAGTTTCCTTATCTGTGGCAGAGGGATGACTCCACTCATCCTGCTTACCAGCTTTTGTAAACATTGTTCCATTGTGTGTGTGTCACCCTTCTGCTCTATGAACTGGTCAAGGCACAGAACTCAGCTGTGGCTGTGGCCTGGGCTCTAGAGGAGATGGGGAATGTGGCAATCAGTTTGTGGTGTACAGCCCCGAGAGAAGTGGCTGCTCTTTTGTCAGGCCTGGCCTGCCATGACATGAGGTGGTCTTGACACAGTAAAAGAAAGGCAAGTGGCTTGTATCTTCAAAGCAGGTTTAGTTTTCATCTGGATGGTTTCATCTGGTGTCTAGAGGGAGAGGGAAGGAGGATTCCGGTCAGGTACAGAGTGAGCAAAGGGAGAGTAAGGACAGCATGGGGAACTAGGACACTGTAGGCTGAGCTCTTCTTCAGAAATCTTGAGTGGTGTGTTCGTGTGCATGCATGTGTATGCATGTGTGTTTGTGTGTGCGTATGTGTGCATGCACAAATGTATAAACATGTATGTGTGTGTGTTGTCTGTACAAGTATGTACACAACAGAAGGACATGTAAGACCTGAATACGCATGCACAAATGTATAAACATGTATGTGTGTGTGTTGTCTGTACAAGTATGTACACAATAGAAGGACATGTAAGACCTGAATACGCATTCACAAATATATAAACATGTATGTGTGTGTGTTGTCTGTACAAGTATGTACACAATAGAAGGACATGTAAGACCTGAAACGTATTACATTTTTCCAATTTACCTCACAAGCATTGAAGATACAGTATGTTTGTGCTGATAATAACATCTCCACTGGAAGGCTGAGCATGAAAGCAGAGCAAAAGGGTACACAGGGTATGGGTTCCATCTCAAAGCACAACACGGTATATTATTTCTGGGTGTAATCATGTTTAAGACTATATAGCCACGGACTAAAATGACACAGTGTGAGAACTATAAAAAGGGTAAAGAGAAGATGCAATGGAGACACCAAATGTATTAAAAGTATTGGCATCCCAAACCAGATGGTTTCTAATGATGGGAGTGTGGATGTTGACATTATTGTAATGTTTACAGATCTCATGAGCTTTGCATGGGAAACACTGATGTCACTGTGCTGTAAGCTGGGAAGAAGGGTAGAACAGGGGGAGGCAAGAGGAAGACGAGGCTAGTGGTGGGAGCCAGGGTGATGGGGGGAAAGGCAGTGAAGGATTCTGGGGAAATTGAGGACAAAGCACATCAGAATGGGTGGCGGTGGGCCAGACAGTGAGTAGGGAGGGGGCGTGCCTCAGCCTAAATGATGGGGTGGTGTTAGCAAAGGTGGTGCTGCTGTCATGTAAGTCCATCCTGAAAACAAGCAGGTTTGACCCCTAAAGATATCAGGTTAGGACTTAGGGGTGCTTGTTGAAGGATGAGAGAAGAAAAAAGCAGGGGTAGGAATGTCAACTTTTCTACACAGTAAGCTCTCTAGCCTGGAAGACCGTGCAGGAGTAAAGAGAACTTAGTGTGGCCAACCCTGAAAGCATGAGTGTCTACACCTGGGTCCTCTGGGAAGTTAGTCCCATTGCACGCATGCACACATGCGCACACGCACACATGCACAAGAAATGTCAAGGGGGCATTTCCCACAGCCCGAGTCACGCTAAGGAGCTATGCTATGAGAGGACCCGGTAGGAAGCACAACTCAGCCTTGTCCTTACCTAGGCCTGGGCAGGCTTCTCCCTTTCTTGCTGACGGGCACTGGGTTTGAGGGATGCCAAGCAGCGTTAATTCTAAATGGCAGTGTGTGCCCACATCCTATGATCCTGATAGCACACTAAATTGTAAATGGCTCCTTCCTGCCCCAGTGCCGAATCCTTCCCCCATAGCTGCTACACAGGAGAAAAAGAGATACAGCATCTCTACTCAGGGCCAGTTAAAGAGAATTTTCAAACATCCGTCTAACCTTGACTTCAACCGACTAGTGCACACACATGCTTACATTTGCAGATACTAAAGAACTCGCTGAACTCTGGACAAGTATCTTTCTTTGAAACATGAGCAATGGCTCGGGGGAGCAGAGGAGTGGACAGCACTGATGGGAGAAGAGGGGTCATGGCAGTACTGTTTTCCTGGTGGAAACAGACACAGCCCTTAATCTTTGGCATTTAGTAAATTGTCAAGATATTTAAAAGTCAATAACCATGATGGTCAAAGTGTGTCAGTATAGTGCTGGTCTTGGAGATGCTTACGAGGTTTATTCTGGTTTATCTATCACCTGCATCCTTTTACGGTATAAAGAGTATTGTGGACGGTGGTGTGGGTGTTGAGGGGAGAGTTTATACAATAAAAACACATATCAGTCCATTATGGTTTGGTTCAAGCGCTACGTATGCCTTCAGATTCTGGGTGGAAATAACACCAAATACGGAGGACATAAGCTTGTTTGAGTCACAGCCAGTAAGCAATTCCTGTGGAGTTCCAGGTTTAGTGTCAAGTTTTAGATTTGCTGTGAGATGCTAATCCATGTTATGTGTTTCTGTCCTCAATAACATAAGATATAAAGAAAAATGAATATTTATATTTTTGAAGTTAGAACCTTACTAGTTAAACTAAAACAGTGTTTTGCAATAACTTCTCACTAGGGAGACAGAAGCCACACACCACACATGAAGTTGATACTTGATATCTGACAACAGCTCATATTGTAGCCTCAGAGTACCTGCAGGAAGCCCTTCAATAAGCTGTGCTTGTAACTTTCAAGGCTGAACCCTAATCTGCCATGGAAAGAGCAGGATGTTGGAGATTCCAGGGACATCTGCCAAGAGAAGCTGCAGTCCAGAGTAGAGGTGGGCAAAGAGAGGAGTCACATGGGTTCACATAGGTGCACGGTCATAGGGAAGATCCGCCCAAGGCTCTTGGAGTCAAATCACAAAACTAGAACCCCAGAAATCACACGTGGAGCTATAGAGTAAGTTTACAGCCTGACTGCTGTGCTCTCTTGAAATTCCCTCTATCAAATAAGTTAGTCCATTGCTTCTGAATTCAGCCTGAGTAAAATTTCAGGGTGACATTGCCTGGGCGCAGATACATTCTTTCACTGAATATAACATGATTGGCCTGTAATCCATTTCAGAGAGTCCTTGTTCCCATCTGAAATCTCAGGAACACCGCTACTGTGCATTCCTGTAAACATTCTTCTGAACTCCCACGAAGATAATCTATCAAACAGATTACAGTGTTCTCCGTATTTCCAGCCGATGTACCTGGACACTTCCTATTTCTCCAATGCCATGGTTATGAAGCCTGGAGAACTGCGTGTTCAGGTTCGCAACAGTGAAGGCCTCACTTCTCTGCTAACAGACTCTATTATCAGTCACCTCTGTCTTGCTGTGACCTACTTCTGTCAGCTAGTCCTTCCTCCTAATGTTCCACAAGCTCGAAAGATGCCATTGTCTGCTAGAAACAAGAATTCACGAGCCTATGAAAATATTGTAAGATCAAACCCTTACAGAGAGTAGGAGGAGGAATCACAAAGCAAGGGAAGGCAGGTGCGGGGAGGTGCTGGAATGTGGGGCGCAACAGGGCCACTTGGGAGGATGTGGCAGATGGCTCAGACCAGGGATCAAGGCAGGAAAATCTCCATCTACTCACATTTTTTTTTCCTTTGGAAGATAGGTACCATGGTGCGGTTCCAGAAAGAGACCCCATGAGCTGATATTTTATTTCTAAATGTTTCTTCACAGTGAGGTTGTTGGTAGCTACGGAGAAGTATAGCAATGCCATGTATTATAGCCTGGCCTCTATGGTGTGCTCACCTGAGCCCTCACTGTTGACGCAGAGTGCTCAGCCCAGGGCCTGATCTTCTGACCATAAGAACCATGGGTGTTAGGGGTGACCTGTGAGCAGGTCTGTGTAAAAGAATTTGTCTTGGGGGCCTGTTCTCTGTTTACTTTGCATACATGGCATCCAGATAGAATTGAAGGAAAATTGAAATGCAAGGGTGAGGATCCAATAGGAAAGGACCCAAGTTCCCATGCCCTTCTGACTCCTCTGTGATCTGCTAGTGCAGCACCAGAGTGTCAGCCTGTGCTCCTGAGCCTCTTCTCATTCATTCAAGTCTTAATTTGAGCCTTTCTTCTGCCCTTACTCCTTGATAGGGCTTTAGTTTCAGATGAGTTTCAGCTTAGGTAGAAAAATAAAATGTGGAGTTACCAACTATTCTTAAAACTAATCATTTTTATATAGATTTTGCAAACCAAACTCGAAGTACAGCCTTTTGTGGGTGTGGTTTAATGATGCCATGTGACCCAGAAATACATGGAGTAGCTTTGAGTTCTATTCAGTTTATGAAGTGAACAGATGTTCCCTTGTTGATAAGGGAAATTCTTTTGCATTATTAAAGAGATAAAGCATACTTCAACATGTTAAGGTGGAACAGATTCATGAGTAGGTGAAAAGGGTTTTTGATAGAATTTTAAATTAAAATTTTATCACAATCATCAAGAAAAAGTTTAACATAAATTTTTAAACACTTGAGCTTAACATACTTAACACCTGCTTTACTCACAGGGTGGTTGTAGTTACAGTCAAGTCTCGACTCTGAGACTGTGACAGAACCTTTAGGAGGAGTTGGGAAAGTGTGCTAATGGCGGTGGATTCGGGGATTTAAAGTCTTGCCCCACTTCAGTTCATTCTCTTTGTTTCCTGGTTGTAGTTGAAGATGTTATCTCTCAGCTTTTGCCCCTGCCACTATGCTGGCTGTTGGCTGCCATGGTGGATCTGCAAGAGCAAATAAATTCTTCCATAAGTTACTTTTGGACATGGTGAGTTATCACAACACAGAAAAGTAACTAATACTGACCCAAAGTAGGTTGTTTCCCCTCTTTTTCCTATTTTGCCCCATAGTGCAGATGGAAATGCTTTCTACTTTTCTTAGTTAACACATATATTTTATATATGTTGAAATTAGCAGGCCGCAATGACTTTGGCAGCTGCTCACAAGGCCTTCCCAGTTTTGGAGGCTGGATAGTCCGTCACACTTCAGTTTGAATGAGCATCGATGAAATTATAATTGTCTCTGGGACAGTCATGTTACAGTGCAGTATGTGTTAACATTCACTGTGCTCTCAGTGACAGCTGATGTTATAAACAATATCTTCCTAGCAGAGAAAATGATTGTTTTACAGAACTAGTTATCTTCTATTTTGTAGGAGTCATTTTAAAACATGCATTAGTGCAGGCAAGACGCATCAACTGGTAAAGGCTCTCCCTCCTAAGCCTGTTGGTTCAACCATTCAGTCTCTGGTAAAAGATAGAACTGAGTCCTGCATGATGCCTCCTGACCTCCATCTGCACTCTACACACAGACAAACTGACACACACACACAGAAACACAACACACAGAAACACAACACACAGGCTCACAGATACACACAACACAGACATATAGACACAGAAATAGACAGAGACACACAGAGAGAAACAAATGCAGACACACACACACACACACACACACACAGACACAAGAACCACAGACACAGACAGACACACACATACACACAAACAAGACACACACAAAGACACACAGACACAGAAACACACATCCAGACACAAACAGTAACAGACGCAGACAGATATACACAGATACACACAAAGACACACATACACACGCACACACACATATGCATACATTAAAATAAGTCAATGTCATTTTTTTAAAGTAATTAGAAATGTGTCAGGATTTTCTGTTTATGGTTCTTGGCACTCCGTGACCACATTCAGCTTATCTAGTTTTCTGTTCTGCTATCTGAGTAGCTGGTTCAGACAACCCCAGCTCAGATTTTCTTCCTGAGATGGGTTCTAGAGGTCCCTAGGATTTTCCATTGTTGGCTCAAGTCTGGAGCTCTGCAACATGGTGTTCACTAGAGTCAGTCATCAGCTCTTATGGACTTGTGTAGGCTGTGGATCAATGCTGATGTCTGTAGATCCCACACCCTCATCACTGCTTGATCTCTCTTGCACCTTTCACTCTGCCTCCCGGGTTGTTACCCCATCCCAAGTCCCTCTGAACCTGGCCCACACTATTGGCTGTGTCCCTATCCTGCCCAGTCATTGCATTCCTCAAGGCCACAGCTTCTACTCCTATCTCTGTGTTCCTCCCTAGTGGATAATAGGTGTCCAAACAAGAACTGTCTCTACTTGGTTCCTGATATGATAACCACAAGAGAGCCTTGTGACTTCCAGTCGTGTGGGTTAGTTTATGTCAACTGAGAAGGAACTCAACTGCCTCTAGCATACTGACCTGCAGGAAAGAGTGCAGTGCAGTTTTTTTTTTTTTTTTTTTTGGATTGATAATTGATTTGGGAGAGTCCAGCTCATGGTAGATGGTGCCACCTTTGGGCAGGTGGTCCTGGGTTGTATAAGAAAGCAGGCTGAGCAAGCCACGAGGAGCAAGGCAATATACAGTACTCCTCCATGGCCTCTGCATCAGGTCCTTCCTCCAGGTTCCTGCCTTGACATCCTGCCCTGACGTCTCTCAGAGAGAGAGTGTGAACTGAGAGCAATAAGATGAAATAAACTCTTCCTTCCCCAAGATGCTTTTGGTCACGGTATTTTATCTCAGCAATAGAAACCCTAACTCAGACAGCAGTGGATTTCTGGTCACATGCAGGCAGAATGCTTTCACCAAGGATGTCCATTTCCTACTGGGTGAAAACATGCCTTACAAACTGAAAGTTAGATCTTGAAGCCCGAGAATAGGAGTGAACATATACAACACGGATGGCATGTGCATTTATTATGTAGTGAAGCGATAGTATTTTAGGTATGTTGTGTTAAATAAATATTACTTTTTATATTATTAAATAATATTTCTATTAAATTATTATGATATTATATTATTATATTATATATAATATTATGTTATTAAATAAAGATTATTGTAAATAATCTCACGTTTTTGCTTCAAGCTTTTATAATGTGACTACTAAGGCATTTAGAATTTTGTATGTGTTTGGCATTGTCTTTGACTGTATTCACTAAATTTAGCAGATGCCAAGTACTCCAAAAATACCAAATGACAAGCTTGCTTTTTTTTTTTCCTTTAATCATACCTGCTCTGTAAACACCATCAGAGCCCATGTTGGGGGAAGCCATAAAACCTTGGGGGACAATTTAATTTTGTTGTTTAGCTAAGTTGACATAGCATCAAACTGCCTTCTAAATCTTAGTGTTTATACATAAACTGCCACTTTCAGGCTTAATGGAGAAGCTTCTCTTAAAAGGGTGACAGATAAATGCTCAGCCTGAAATAGGATGTGAACCCCATCTCCTCTGAGGCTCAGGAACAGAAATGGACTGGCAAGCACCTACTAACTGGATGGCAGAAAGAGCTGTGGAACATCATCTCCTGGACATCGCAGCCATTGCAGTCGCAAGCCCTCAGCATCTGACCATCCCAACACTGGGATTGACATCACCAGCATCTGTACCTCCCAGCAGAACTCTGTACAAGATGGGCCTATTGGCAGTCAGGGATGGATGGAGGGGAAGCCCAGAGTACTGATATGTTCAGGGAAGAAGAGTCACTGCCTTCAATTGTATGACACTGGTGATTCCACCAAGCTCCAGAGAGCAATTGGTGGTCACACATAGGGCCATGATTAAGCCCAATAGGCCTCCAAACAAACCCAAAGTCATGAATCTGGGAAAGGACTGGTGGGCGAGTGGTGAGGAGATCAGAAAGTGAGGAACAAGACAGTGATCACAGAGTGTATAATACACTGTGGTATATGTACACATATGCAATATGTGTATGCAGGTAATTAATTAAAAATCACAAAAGAACAAAATAAAGAAAGAAGTTGGAGTCAAAACCGATGTCTGAAATTCTCACTGCCTCCTTCCTACTCCAGCACCAGCCTCCAGGAAGGAGATCTCAACAGACTGAGAACATGCTTTGTATTCTTAAGTACTTAGATTATTTTGAAGACAAAGCTACACCCCCAGGGCATTCATACTAGGACTCCCAGCATGAGGCAAGGCCATTTCTAATTGCCCTGGGCCTCTCACAGAGTAAAAGACTATCCCAATGCAGTTAGGAACTCCCATTGCTTTGCAGCATGAGACCTTCCAGTCAGGTGCTCCATGAAAATGTTTTCCAGCTGGGAAAATAACCCAGTTGATAAAGAGCAATGCAGTATGCAAGAGGCCCTGTCCCCAAGTTTGTGTGTGCTGGTTAGGTGTGTTGTCAATGTGACACAGGCTAGGGTCATCAGGGAAGAGGAAACCTCAATTGAGAGAATGCCTCCTTCAGACCAGCCTGTTGGCAAGTTTGTGGGGGTATTTTCTTGATTAACCTCCTTTTCACAAGAGATTCCCTGGTATTTTCTTGATTAATGGTTGAAGTAGGAAAGCCCAGCTCACTTGGTCCTTTGTTGTATAGAAAAAGCAACCGAACAAGCCACGAGGAGCAAGTGTATATACTCATCCGCAGAGCATAGGTCTGTTTTTACCTCCAGGTTCTTCCCTGAGTTCTTGCCCTGCGTTCCCTCAGCATTGAAGTGTCAATGGGATGTAAGCCAAAGAGACCCTTTCCTCCTCAAGTTGCTTTTGGTCATGGGTTTTTATCAAAGCTATATAAAAGCAAACTAGAACACTTCAAAAAGCCAGGTGTGGTGGCACACTCCTGAATTTCACACTCCTGGTGGCAAAGGCATAAGGGTTATTGTTTCATTGAAAAAATAAGTATGATGTAGAGTTGAACATAAATGTGTGGCTTACTCTTGATGAAACCTACTCTGAGCCTTGTGGGAGCAGAGCAGGGTATTTCAATGATATGCATGATGTCAGTCTGTTGTTCCATCTGCTGTGAATAAGGGAGCAAGCCACTTCCCCTGTAGAGACTTTTAACCTCCTTTTCACAAGAGATTCCCTGGCCCTCAGGAGCTGGGCAGATGGGAGTGTCTGCTCTGTGAGTCCCTTGCTTCTTTAAGGTTAGATTTTTCCAACTGAAGCCCAGACTCCCTAGCCCACAAACTCATAAGCTGTTAACTGCTGTTCACTCACAGGTTTTCTTGGGTGTTTTCCAGGCAGTGCAGTGTCAACAGGTAATAGGTAAAAGATTTGCTGGCTCCCAATATAAAATTTGGGGCAAGTGGCCCTTCCTGAAAGGACTCACATCCTTACCACCTACCCTCCCAGGTAACCAAACATTTGGCATTACCAGTGTCTCTACTCTTGTGGTCATTTCCCCCAGCTGCTTATCCTCCTGCTCTGCCAAGTTCCATCTTCTGTGCAGCTCAGACACTCAGGGCTTACTTATGTCCTCTTTCTTTTTCTTTTTCCTGGACTGCAGAAAGAAGTTTCACTGGCTTTGGTCAATGAGCTCAGCTGACTGGAGCATGAAAAAGGAGATGACTTAGACATGTCTTCTTCGCTCTACCTCAGTATTGGCATCAGACCACATTAGGTAGCTGCTTGAATACCTGCAGTCACCAGGAAGACCCTGTGGGAGTTCATCTTTCTTCAGAGGAATTTTTTTCCACATGTCTTTCAAGTCTTAGAGTAGACATTATTTCTTGTTTTCCGGTTATGAGGGCCTTACATCTCCTGTTGGTTTGTTCAACCCTGTCACATTTTTGAAACTTCAAACTTTGTTGAAGTTTCTTCAGTGTAGATGAGTCCTACTCTCTGCCCAGATTGAGTGAGTTTCTTATACTCATAAGAAAGGAGTCAGGACTCTGAGTCACTGAAAACTGCCTCTAACCTATGACCTGGCATCTTCTCATTGTACTCTTAAATTTTCTGCACATTAATTATACAGTATTTAAAAATATACATTTTGTGTTTTTCCCTCATGAAATGTAATCTCCTTAAAGATAAAGACCTAATTAATCATTCTAATCTGAAGTTCTCATTGCCTGGAAACATACCTAACATGTAGCTGCTATCCTTGGGCCTCAAAAATTGCTTTTGATTGAGTAAGTCATGTTGTAGGAAAAGAGATAAAACTGATTTTCATAATTTCAAATTATAATTTCCTGAACCCAGAATGACTGGGTTCATGTATATAGAAAAATGTCTAATGATTAAAAGACTACTTAAACACACGTAATTAGTAAGTTTTAAGGTGAGCGATACAACTTCAAATGTTGAAGTATGACATTGCATCAGATGGACATAGAGACACGGTCACTCTGAACAGGCTGCATTTTCTGTTCACAGAATCTCAAAGCTTGAAATCAACTTTGGTAAGCCAAACTTTTTGGGAGAACAAGCCTTGCACAGACATCACAAAGTCCATCCCTGAATGCACCACAAGTCTCAAAAGCAGAATGGGAGAAACTGTCATTCCTGGAGAATCACCTTGCCTTGCAGGGAGAAGACTGAAGCAAGGTCACTTCCACCTAGAGGTCAGGAGGAAGACAGTTAAGCATGGAGAGATAAACACACAGACAGAATCTTAGTCAGGAACAGTATTTCCTGGTAAGTGCTCACTGACTTCTGCTTTTCAGAATTCCATTCCAGACAGGGACATTGAGCTTTGGAGAACATTCTGCTCTTGGAAGCCTTTCTAGAGGGGAATTGGCAGAATTGCCAGCAGAGATTCCCACTAGAGTTCTCTGCTGTGTCCTGCCCTAAAATTCTGAAGATCTCCTTTCCAGAAAAAAAAAAAAAGTCTGTTTTAATAAAAGCCTTCTAGGCAACCTGTGGGGATTAAACAAAACTGTAAACAAAATTCTAGAGCAGGCAAAGCCAACCTATGAGAAAAATCTAGAGCAGTCGTCTTTGTGAGCATGCAGGCAAAGGAGCTTTGGGAAGCAGCACTCCAGTCTCCTCTGGAGGACTGCAACATTCCTTACCTTGACAGGATTTAGTTATAAGGTGTGTGTGCACTGTATGTTCACTGACTTTGTACTTCATTGTGTGTAAAATTTCCATCAAAAGGAAAATGTGCGTACACGTATTGAAATCTATCCGCTGTGACAAATGCTGCCATTTCCACAGGAGTGTGCTGATGCATTTTGAAACTCATTTGATTATTGGACAACGGATGGAGGGATAAACTGTGGTTAGATATTCAGGAAAATGGGTATAATAAAATGTATATGGCAGGCCCTAGGTAAGGTTTACAACTCTTCAAGGTTAAATTTAGCCCTGCTCTTTGTTTGGCAATTCTTGTAATAAAAGTCAGGAAATGAAACCCCTCAGCACTCCTTCCACTGGCTTTGAGATGTTGGACATCTTTCTTTCCTTCTCTTTAACTCTCAGTGCATGGAGCCTGAGCCACCTCAGCTAATGATAAATGAATACTCCTTGGAGTGTGGCCCAGGGACTTCATAGTGACATCTAGACTTTTACAGAGGATCTGCAAGGTTAGGACATCCCATAATTGTTGTGGGAGATTTTAGTTATGGGTAATGTTTCAGTAAACTGTCCTTGAAGCAAGTAAAGGATTCACTGCCTACCAGTTGTTGGACTTCAGGGATCCAAACTGGGACCCCCAGGGTCCAAACCGGAACGCCACATCCCCACAGAGACTCACAGACGGGATATCGATGCAAATAGCAAGAGGATTTATTCCAGTGCACTGGGACTGTTCTAACAGGCAGGATAGAATCGGCCCCAAGGAGCAAATGGGTGAAGCTTTTTGAGGCATTACTGGCGCGCGTCCGGGTCCCGCCTATCCCACGCAGGAGATGAGCATGGCGGGGCCCGATCCCTTCCCTCCCAGCCCTTTTATTGGGTTAGGGCAAAGGGGTCTGGGGATGGGGGCTCGTGCAGTTGATTGGCTTCGAGCTCTCTATATTAGACTAATTGGTCGGGAGTTTCGCACGAGCAGGATGGGGGGGGTGGGGGGGGTGGGGGGCGGGGGCGTGGTCAACCTGTGCCCTTGGACTAGCCCCTTGGGACAGGGTGGCTCCTGGTATGCTGGGGAAGGAAGAATCCTGCTGATAAGCTTAATGGTCATTTCCCTGTGGGTGGGGAGGAGACTGAAGAGTACAGTTAATGGCCGTACTTGGGAAGGCATTTCCCCCTATATGTGATTGCATTTCTATGTTTCATATTTCTTAAACCCTTTCACAGTAAACAAAGGAGTGGCTATACGGCTTTCCACAAGAATGAGACAGTCCTTAGCCTTAAGGCAGATGAAGGTTAGGCTCCATTGATTTGTATATTGGAGGGCTGGGTGGAGACACAGAGGATTTTGGAATAAAAAAGAACTAGGGCAAGGGCAGAGGGAGGAGACAGAGAAAGAGGAGACAGAAAGGAGAGAGGAGACAGACAGCAGGGAATGAAGCAAGAAGAAGCTAGGAGCGGGAGGAGAACCAAGAGAAGAGGATGGGGTGAGGAAGCCATTGGAGTGAGCTCTCTGCCTAGCTGCCGGGACATTAGAATTCCCTGAGATTTGACATGGTTTGTGATTAATAAAGAGCATTGGAAATTTCAACGTCTGGACTCTCTGATAAGCGCCATAACTTTATTTTAACAGTAATCATTCCACAGTGCTGTCTGTTTCCCTTTACAGGTGTTCAGTAGAAGGTTTTAGAGGCATTGCTATTTGTGGGATGTCTAGAGACTAAATGCAGCGGCCACATATTCTGGTTTGCTTTTCTGTTGACGTGATAAAAAACACTGTTGCAGTACACCTACTGTGGTGGCTCAGTAAGGACGACAAGGAAACATCTTCATAGGTGCAAGCTCTGCCGGACCTCAGCAGAGGGAACCACTATCCTGGCCAGTGCCTTGCTAGACCATGGAAACCTGAGCCTCAGAGCTCAGATGTTTTTATTGATTCAGAACTCCTCAGGAGCAGATCCTAAGCAATCAACCATCCCCCACAGAAATCCAACACCTGCAAACAATACAGAATGCCAAGACCTAGGCAGACCTTTTCCCAACACTGCACAAAGCAATTATTTTAAACATAACTAAAATAAACTCAAGCCAGAGCTGAAACAGAAACCATGAAAAATACTGCTTATTGGGTTACTCCCTCTGGCTTGCTCGGGCTGCTATCATGTACCTTCCAGCACTACCTCCTAAGGATTGTGCCACCCACAGTGGGCTGGGCTCTCCCACATCAATTGTCCATCAAGACAATTCTTCACAGACATGGCCACAGTACATATGGATGGAGGTAATTCTTCAGTTGGGGCTCTTTCTTCCCAGGTGGCTTTCGATTGTGTCAAGTTGACAATAAAAGCTAACCATGACACGAGGTAATAAAGAATGCAAAAGCACAAGGTAGCTCTATCGTGTTATTCACCGTTTCTATTTGGGAAAATATAATTATTTTAAAAAGAAATGTGTCATTTATGTCACTTTTCATTGTTTTACATTGTAATTTTGAAGTGTATCAGTATGTATAAGTGAAACAAATTTGGAGTGCCATGGTTTTAATTATTGATGATTAAGTATGTGGTAAATTTGAATTATTAGCAGTGGCAGTTAAAAGCCAAGTCAGTTCTAATCATTGCATTTTATTGCAAAGGTTAGCTCAGTTTTATTTACATTCCTGAAATTAGAGGACTGTCAGCACATTTGAGGAAACACGGGTCCTGAAAGCTGATGCCTGTGACTCTGGGCAGTCACGATTTGTCCCACTGAGGATGAAAGCTGCCTGTAGTAGAGTCCAATTCCTGTGTGAATTGTGATTGTGTGGTTTCTGTGATTGGCTGCGTGATTTCTGGCTGGAAACTGGACTGCACTCAGATGCTTATTATAGGCCAGAGATATGGGGTGCCCATCTCCCCTGGTTCATGAAAGGTGGCAAGAGTTGGAGGTAAAGAGAGATTGGAAAGTGGTGAGCACTAGAAAAATAACAGCAAAAAACAAAAAAAACAAAAACAAAAACAGAAACAAAACAAAGCAAAGAAAATGCCTGGCATACATTATCTAGGCATGGACTCAGCCTAGATGCCCACCAACAGATGAGCACACACAATGACGTGTTATACCACCACACAGAAGGAAGAAATTCTGTCATTTCCAGCAAAATGGATATAACTAGAAGACACTGTGTTAAGTGAACTAAGCCAGACGCAGAAAGACAAATGCTTCATGTTTGTTTTCATACACGGGGCCAGTGAAGTCAGTGTGCTACAGACTATGCAGGACAGAAGTCTGAGTGAGGATGGCAGTGGGAATGTTAAAAGCTTTGAAAATAAGTACTAAAACAGATGTAAGGAACAGATCGTGATAGACTACAGTTAGCAATAACCTATGTATATCTAGAAAAAAGCTCAATGTATGAAAAGACAGGTAAATTTATTTTAACATCCATAGGACATAGCAGGTTAAAAGTTGGAATATTGCACTGAGATCATAAATGTGTACAGTTAACTGTGGATCTCTTTGTGGGCTCCCTTCCCAGGGTGGTAGCTAAGCCACTGGCCAAAAGCTCAGCTTTGGGAAAGAAAGCACAGGGCAGGTCCATGCAAGGTCTAGGCAGGTCTTTGGTCAGAGGGCTAAGAATAGTGGGAAACAGAATTCCTGGGAGACGTTGTCAATAAAACATCTCAGTTTTTTGAAGCAAGAGTGGTTACATTTATAGTGGAAAAGGCAGGGGAGGGTCCTTGGCACCCAGGGATGAGGGCCATTGGTTAAGACAGGGATACTAGAGTTACCTCATTTGTATGTTAGGGCTCCTTGTCTAAGGGTCAAAGTCCACAAAAGCACCTTCTGTATAAGGTATGGTCTTATTGGAGAAAGATGAAGACACCTTATCAGAAAATGTGCTCAGCCTTAGGACTTCCAGCTACAACATTTAGATAAGCACCAACCAGGCCACATTCCTTTGCTGGAGATCTGCTATGAAGCAGGCAGCATTTAGAATTTAGCTGGGTTTTGCCAGGGCTAAGAAAACGGGGAGCAGCCAAATACCTTCTGCTCTCGGGATGAGAATTCTGGGGTTCAAAGTACACTTCAGCCCACTCTTAGCTCTAGGAAAGCCCTAGAGTTATGTTTTTCAAACTTTTAAATGTTGAAGGAAACAGATAAATTGACTGCTTTGACTTGGTCATAATACATTGTGCATACTTACTGGAGGGTCACACAGTACACAGTGCCACACAACACCTACAAGTAAGATGATACTTGTTTTTAAATTCTAATGTAAGTGCAGTTTTTCTTCTGATCCCATGCACATGCAGATAGCTAGATATTGATATACTTTGAAACTGGAGTGTGTTCCAAAGGCTTCTGTTCCTAACGTCCGGATGTTGGCTGCTGGCACTCTTGTAGGGTAATGAGGATGCTGGGAGTTTGGGCTAGTTGGTGGAAGTATGTCACTGGGGGCTCCATTCAGAGTGTACCTATTCCTTGTCTCTCCCCGCTCCTCCTCACCTTTCCTAGGTTTTCTGGCTACCATTCCCCGAGCAGCTTTGCTCTGCTACATGTCCCCCACGACCATGCTCTGTTTATTCACAGTTCCACAGTAGGACAGCACCACAGTACAACCCTCAGCCTTGAACAGAAGCTTCTGCAACCATGACCAAGAGCAAATTTTTCTTTCCTTTGCCTTTTTTATCTCCATAACATTGCTTTCAAACATGGATGTTCTTATCTTTTCTGCAAAAAAATCTGTAGCTTTAACATGCAACAGGCATAATCTGTAGGTGCCTGTGATTCTACAGCCACCAAGCCTCCAAGTATCTCCAACAGTCCCTTACAAACAATATGTCCTAGAACTGCCCAGGGGGTATGGGAATTGGTTTGTAGTTATATGAAGTCCCCAGTTTTAACCAGTTGGAAGCCAAATTATGGAAGACTTCCAAGGATGTCTGTATTAACACTTTCTAGTATTCAGTTATTAAACAGGGACACACTTGAAGCAATTTATCTAAAAGGGCTTCGTGAGGAAACCTCCTTAATAAAGAGACAAGAGTAATTTTCAATTAGCATCTCAAGTGTTTACAAGGAAATAGAGGCTTCTAGATACTTGAAGGTGCTTGAAAACAGTATGCTCATATAAGTAGTTTTGATATTTGCCTAAAATATTATTTCTCATACAAACTGATTTAATATACTCTCCTCTCGTGAAGTGTGAGATTAGACGCAAGTTTTAGTGGTGACCCTCACAGTAAGTTCCTGGTGATACTAAGACTCACACAGCAGAAGAATGACACAAATCAACTCTATCCTGCTCACATACAGCTACCAACTGGGATGTGACAAAGAACATACCCTGGGAGCTGCCAGTTCTAACACTTACTGCATATTGAAGACAGTGTCTGGTCCACATTCTAATCAGAATAAGACCTTCTAGTGCCCTTCACACAGAACTCACAGAGAGGGAGAGCAGAACCAGGGGCTATGCTTTTCTATCCGTTTCTTCAGTTCTGCAAATAACATAGGCTGGATTGCTGGGGAAAGATTGTATATTGAAACACATTTGGTTTCCAAGGACAACGGTTTGGAATGGCCTATTAATATACCCCTGATATGATAGCAAATTTGCTGAGAATCTTTAATTCTAGAAAGAGCCCACAGAAATAAATCATGGCCTGAACATGCATTAATACAAATTGCTTTCATTTACCACACATTAACTCCCAAATGAAAAGATATCTAAGAATGCAAAATATTTTCAGAACTATCTATGGATGCAATTATCTGGCCCTGCTTTGATGCCCTGTAGTAATGAATGCTTAGCTGCCACAGATACGGTCCCATTAAAGATCTGGTTGTTCTGCTTGTATATGATGCTGGTGCCAACAGACTTCAGAGACATCCTGCTTATTTCTTTCTAAAACAATCTCAGGTCCTTCAGATCTGTCTTACCACATTTGTTTAGTTCTTTCTCTTCTGTTTGTTGCAATGTCAAGTCTAAATGTTTCCTTGCAGAAGGATATTTATTTTTAATTCTGGCTCTGTTACTTGTTTTCTGTGTCAAGGCAATGTCTGTCTGTAGCCAATGTTCCAGAGATCTGTCCATGTACCCTGGATGTTACCTTGGCTACACCAGTGCAGGCTGGCCTTCTGAGCATGTCATCTTGGAGAGCTTTGCAAGATGTTTCCCCACTGCAGCTCCATCTTCCATTGCCCAAGGCTGCTAAACCTTCCACAAAGCCACTGGCTCTCCTCTGATGCTTTTCACCATAAGCTGTTCCCAGATAGATACATGTTCATCTCCTTTATCAGAGCCATGGTTAGTTATCTTTGAAGCAGTTAATTATCATCTCAGAGGAGACTCCACAGACTCAGCCACAGGGCAAGGGTATATAGTCATTCAGGTGTGTTCATGGCCGCTGCTGCCCACCAGCTGCCCCTCCCCACTTTGTCCATGCATTCTGGTCATGCCTTGCCCTGCCAGGCTGTGAGTTCTGCCCTGTTGTACGGTTCCTACAGTTGTTAACCTAAGACATGCCCCAACTCTGGCTAACTCTGAGTATCTGTCTCGCCTAATTACAACCTCTGATTTCTGTTAATTTGCTTCCCAGGTCCCACTCAGTATTTTCAGTTCTTACTTTTCACTGGACTGTTTGTCTTCACCCTCCAAGGTCTTCTTCTCTTTCTTCATCTCAGTTCTTTGGATAACATCTGCATGAGCCCTCTAGTTTTCTTTTAATATCAAGCTGCCATAAAAGTAAAGTGAGAACTAGTTTCCTAAAACATCTGCCACATCTGCACATACGACACATTCTGTATATTCATGTGTAATGTGTGTTGAAGGTATGTCTCTTAGTCTGTGTGGGCTGCTATCACAAAGTGTGTTAAGTTGGGTAGCTTACTCCTTACTTGCTTAAGAATGAAACATCCAACAAGTTAAAGGTGCTGACAGACTCAGTGTTTGGGGAGGGACATTTTATTAGTTTATTGGTAGAGAATCCTAGTCTTTACAGGACAGGCAGGGTAAAGTCTTTTTCTTTGATTTCTTCCTAATACTAACGTCATTAACCTGTGCTCTGACTTTATATTCGAATCACCCTCTAAGTGTTCCATACTCTAAGACTATCAGCATAGATGCAGGACTTCGTTGCAAATCTGAGAGACACAACTATTTCGTTCATACTGATGTGAGTAAGGTAACTCTATCTTGTCCTGACTTGATTTTGTTTCTGCTTAAACACTTCTCAGCTCTCTACACCCCTAATAGCTCCATCTGCCTTGGCAATGCATGTTGGATTTCCATGACTCTGACTGTAGTTCAGATGAATTAACCAAAATAATCAACATTTGTATGAACTAAACATAAAACCAAAATAACTGAAAAGGGTATAAATCAAAATTAATTTTCATGTTGTGTCTGAAATAATCATGATGTTCTGTCAAAACAAATGTTCCAGAGTTTGTCTAATCTAACATGGATATAATTGTGGTTTTGCCTTTGAAAATGCTGTACCCTGAGCTTCAGCATCAAGAGACATTGAAGCATGACCCTGCTCTTGGTCACCAGCCAAAAGTTAAAGAACCCTTATATTTTTAATTGGCTTAATCAGCCTTGTTATCTGCATCTTTCTTGTGTGGATTATTTCACATGCTGCTATATATTAATATATAAAGAGATGATATCTCTCATGATATTTATTATTTATCTCTTAGATTTACAGATATCATATACATGTTCAAATAGCTCACTTAAGAAAAAAAAACTCAGCTGGCAAGGTAGCTCAGCTTATCTGTCATGCATGAAACTTTGTGTGTAGTCCACAGTGCTACATGAAACTTTTGCATGCTTCTATCCCCACTGCCAGTGAGGAAAAGGCAGAGGCAGGAGGATTGGAAGTTTAGGGTAATCCTAGACTACATAGAGAGTTTAAGCCAATTTGGGTTATACTAGACCCTGTTTTAAAACCAACCAAACAAGCAAAAATCCAAAGCTCTTCTTTAAAAAAAAAATACAATATATATGATTTTCTTCCTTTATATTTTCCAGAATCCATAACATTTTAATGTATCATTTTCAAATTATAATTCAGATTATAGAGGAGAGTAGGAGTGGAAAACAAAACAGGAGGGACTTGGAGAGAAGCGAGCAGGTGGTGGGATATGTGCCTGGAGTCTTATGAGAAATCAAACTGAGATGAGAAATACCACTCTGGATGTTTACTTTTTCAAAGTGGACTACAGCTCATCTTCCCTTCATTTGGTTTGTGCTTGTATTATTTATTATAGCAGACACAAAGCAATTTTCTCTGGGAGGTCTTCAATTCCTCAGTCCACTCCTTGCCTCTTAATTAAATTCACTGTAACCGATACTTAATGATTACCTGCTCTGTAGCTCTCACTGCAGTCAAAGCCCAGTAGGGACTTGGAGCACTGGGAGTTGGAGCTCACAGAGACAAGACAGCATGAATAAAGTTGCTACTGCTTGTGCCCCATCAAGGACCCACTTATTATAAACCTCACCCCCATGTGAGAGTATTAGGGCATTGGTGCATAGGAAGCAATTACAGTGTCAGAGCATTAAGCCCTCATAGATGAGAGTAGCGCCTTTATTATTCTAATTTTATACTGTATTTGTTCTTGGAGAATTCCATACAGTGTGTTTTGATCATACTTACCCCTCAGTTAACTCTTCGAAGATTCACATACCCCTTCCTTCTCATACAACTTTGTGTTCCCCCATTAAGCCCAGTTTCTGTTGTCCAAATATTCTTGCTTGTGTGGCTTTTTCCTGGAGTGTAGTCAACTTGGAAGGAGTTACATTAATAGAAAACTGACCCTTCCTTCACCAGCAGTGACCAGTTGCCAATACCTTGAGGTCCCCGCCAAATCTCCACTGCCTGGCTCAATCATGTGAGGACACAATCAGAAGGCAACCTCTCAGCCAAGGGGTATCTCTCACCCAACAGTGAACTTGACAGCCTTTTGATGTCCAGCCTCAAGCAGATGAGAAATGCCTGTTGTTTATGAGCCTTTTGGTCTGAACCACTCTAACAAACTCACAAGGACTTCTAGATTGCATTTTACCCACTGAATAATGCAGAAATGCCTCTCACTGTAATGCCAGCTCAAAATCAGCTTCAATTCTGTCTTTAACTCCTTTTGCATTATATCCACGGGCTGTGGGGCTAAGGATGTGTATAGCTTTGGGGCAAAATAGTTTGCCTCCTATGATGCTTAGAACTCTTCTGTGCTTGCATGCATAACATCTCCAATGCATATGTGGTATTAAAACTTAACTGCCTCTGGATATAGCGTATTGTCCTCCTACTGCTTACTTGCTCCCTGATATCAATAGAAAATTTTGAGAAAAAAATCCCTTCGGATGCATTTGAGTGCTTCAGAGGAATGCTTAAGTAGCCAGAGATGACAATATAGCATCCTGAAGGACCTCACTCATGCCAGATTGACACTCTGTGTCATGATATTCTCCTGGTTCTGTAATTTCATAAACACTGCAGGGCCTGAAGGAGCAGAGCAGCAGGAAGCAGCCATTGAACTTTAGAAGCCTGAGCGGAGCTCTGATTCTTATACCAAAGAGGAGCTTAGAGCCAGTGAGAAGGTTTTGCTTGGAGATGAGTCTGTATCCTTAAGCCATCCTTGATTTCAATCATCTCTGGGCAGAGACATGGTGGAGGAGGTGTGAGAAGACATACAGAGTTCCAGGTTCAAAATGAGGAGGTGTTCCCAAGCTCCTCAGTTGTAGAAAAAGCCTTGGAATCTGATACAGCACTCTTCTTTGTTCTGACAAGAGCCCAGTGTCTGCCTTTAACACCAATCTGTATCCATGTGCCTGTATCCAACCCAGGTGCCTGCTAGGTAAAGGAAAGAATCTTGGTCTCATAAACTATTTTTTGTGCATAGTGAGAAAGAAGGATTAGTCCCTTAGACTGTACACTTGATTTAGCCATTACATTAGTTTAAAGTATACACATATACACACACTCAAAACACACACACACATACACAGAGAGAGAGAGAGAGAAGTACAGACACACACAAAGTACAAACATACACACAACCACATATACAAACACACATAATCACACACATACAAACACAAAAGCACAAATGCATACACTAACACATGCATGCTGCACAACATAAGTATACACAGTTTCCATTGCTGTTACTGATGTATTGATGTATGATGGAGAAAAACTGATGTTGTTCTCCAAAGGCTCATGCGTTGAAGGTTTGGTTCTCAAATGGAGCTGTTGAAATGTGACCGGACAGTGAGAGTGTCAGTCCCCAATGGGTTAGCCTACTGATGATAGAATGGACTATGAGACCTTGCTGTAGAGAGCAAACCGGTACAGCACCCTGCTGGGGTATACCTTGCCTCTGTTCTTCCTCTCTTTGTCTGTCTCTCCTCCTATCTGTCATCAGTTGAACCGCTTTGTCTTTCCACATGCTCTGCATGACCCTCAGCTTCACCAAACACATTCCCAAACATGGTGCAACCAAGTTACTGTGAAATGGTGAGGCCTAATCAATGCTTCCTTCTGTCTCTACATTGTTCATTTGAGATATTTGAACACTTGGAAAGGAGCTGACATACACTTGTCAATTTCAAAAGATAAACCAAATACAAAATTAAAAGGGTATGGGTGAGTGATAGAGTTCTTATCTGCAATGTGCAGGGCCCTGGGTTCTGTCTCCAGCGCCACAAAAATACTAATTAGGGGACAGTGAAACTCTAGTTATCCCTGCACTTTGATCACTCCCAGCATCAAATGTTTGATGCATAGTGGTCAGGCCTGGTGGGAGGCTAAAAAAAGATTAAAGCTGAGAGAAAGAAATGAAAGTAGAAACATATGCTTAGGAAATCCTGGCTGTAGCCCCTGTGCTCTGCAGAAACTGGTTCCTAAGATGCTTTGGAAGCTTGGACAGGAGTCGAGTGCACAGTCCACAGCCAGCTCCAGATATGGGAGCTGTAACGTCAATCCTTGTGACTTCTGACCAAGGCCGCAGGAGAGACCACAGCAAAACTTCCCCCTCAACTCTTCTAGGATGGTTGGCCAACTGGGTCCTTGAAAGATCAACAGGTGATAACTTCTGGTTGTTTAAAACACTAACGTTCACAAGATTTAATATATATGTATCTCCTTTTATAATTAGTACAGCACTCAGCAATATACCGGTGTGTGGACGCTGAAGGACACATATGTAATGCTGACAGCAGTACTGGGGCTTGGGATGTAGCTCAGTGGTACAGCAAATAGTTATGACACATAGGACCTTAGCTTTAATCATCAGCACTGAAAAACTATGCAATAACACCATACAGTAATGTTGCTTTCAGTAGCCACAAACCATAAAAAGGAAACTAGTGAATTATGATATATAAGCATGGATGAATACTGTTAATAAGTAAAAATTATTAAAATATTATTGCATGCATTTGAAATTGGGCCATAAAAGAGTATCTTGCCCCAGAAATCTATTTTTTGATTTGGCTGCAGACCCCTACATCCTGACTCCAAATGCCCATGAGAGTCACAAGTCTCCAAGGAAGCTAAAGAACAAGATTAAACATTGGAGTCCTAGGGCAGAATCTCGGGTTGAAGTTACAGGACAGACCAGAACAAAAAGGAAACTGGACATTCCCAATCACAACTAACCACAAGCTCCGTCCCTGTCCTCAGGACACTTGAGTTCTGTGTCTGTTGCCAATTAGAGGAAAAGAGTATGCCTTACAACTCCTTGAAAATGAAACTACAGTAAAGCTCTTTTCCCAAATGATGATTGTATGTTAGAATACAGACTCCTGTGTGCTTTGAGACACAATTTCCTTCTCAGGATAACAATATGCATGAATTTCAGCACAAACAACACTGATCAGAGAGGCCATATTGAACTCAAACTCCATACTAGTCAATTTTATTTCTAGAATGTCCAAAACCAAGCAAAGATCATCTTTGCTGATAGAGTTAAGGACACTGGACTCCTTCAGGAGGTCAAAGGGAACCAAAAATGCTAACAGTACCACCTTCATGACACTGAGACGACCTGGTCCTCTCACCAGCATGGTGTCTTGAAGGCTTCTGTCGCTGGAACAGCTTGCTCCATTCTGCAGTTTGTTCTTAGGTGTGCCTTCCAGCACTTCTGTGTATTTACGTACAGCTTCCAAGAATCCAGGAAGCAAAGAACTCAGAATATTCTGTCCTATTATAAAAACTCCTGAATTTTAAAGCAGTATAACTTACTTTGAAGACACAACCTGTCACTTGATCAGAGAGACTGAACAGTGAATAAACAAAAACAAGAATCTTACAGTTTGACAGCTTGTGGGCTTACAGAAGTTCCCAGAGGGCACTGGAAGGCAATGGGGAAGCTGCTCCCATTATGATCTGGTGGTGTATTGCAGCCTGACACCATCCCACTGATGTACAAGAAATGAAGACTCTTCGAGGGTCCACAGTTTGCTAACTGCTCCAGTCTGGCCTTGTTCACATATGCAGAGGATCTGGGAAACAAACTGGGTAGCAGGTGATGAGGGGCAAGCTATGAGGCCAGAGGAAGCCTTCACCTACCATGGTGCTCAGTGGCTCCTGTGGTGGTCATGGAAATAAAAGATGTCCTGATAATTTGTTTTCAGAAAAGTGTTTCCAAGCTGAACCCTGAGAGATACCAAACAAGGTGAGTTTGTACTGGATAGGAATCAAGACTGTGCTGGCTTCTGACAAACAGAATCAAATCCCCTGGCTTTGACTTTGAAAACCACAAGGCGACATCTCCAACACTTGACTGACAGCAAAAAAAACCTACCTCAAAATTATTTTATATGCTTTAGGTATAAATTCATTGTTTGAGGTTTATTATGTACTGTTTCGCAAATTAAATAGCTCTTTGTTTCTTTTTTGCTCTTAAAAGTTGGGCAACAACAGCTTTTGTCCTCTGAGAGGTTAATGTAATTGCTAATCAGGCATTGCACCCCTTATAAACACACACAGCTCTGCAAGACACAATAAACACAGGGCCATTAGCTAACGGCCATTTCTTCCAGCAAAACCAATGCAATACACAACTATTGGGGAAATTGATTTTATCAACTACAATGTGTTTCTTTTTAGTGAAGCTAAAAAGGGAAAGCGTGAAGAAATAATTAGAGCATTTGCAGAATGAGGGAATTGGGGGTCAAGGGTACAGAGAGTGGGAAGATGGACGTTACCATCAGCATCCACCAGTCTTTGAAATGGAAAAACTGATTCGTTGAGTTCTTATTTTTAATCTCTTCTTCTGTGCACTGAGAGTATAACTCATATCTATCTGAGATGTGTCCCCCATTAAAGGTCAGCCACAGTTCTTCAGAGGGGTTTCTTCATCACACCGGAGTGGGGTGATGATGGACCCAATTCCTCACGAGATGTAAACAGTGAGTGTTTTTACAGTTCTGGGCTGTGAACCTAGGGCTTCCTGTATGTGGGTGGGTGCTCTGTTCCAAGCCCCCTCTTGACATTTTACTTTGAGACAGGCTTTGAACTTGCAATGCTGTCTCTGTTTCCCAAGTAGCTGGAATTAAAGACCTGTGTCTTCAGACCAAGGCTGACCTCAAACTGTGATATATCACTTCAACCACAGAGGATTCCAAACATGTGCCACCATGTCAACAAGGAGACATTTCTAAAAGGTTTATTGACTTTCACTTTCTGTGAAAGAGAATTTTTAAAACTGAAATTTTCAGTGTATCCATCCTCCCAAAGAAACAAAGGAAATAAGGAAGAAGAAAAAGAGAAAGGATGGAAAGAGGACAAAATGAAGGGAGGAAGGAAGGAAGGGAGGAAGGAAGGAAGGAAGGAAGGAAGGAAAGAAAGAAGGAAGGTGCTGAGTCAGCAGGAATAAAAAGAGTTTACAGACTCAACCTGAGGCCCTAGTATTGAAAACCATTTAACCTAAGGTGTAGGCACTGAGAAAGACATGGTCTCTTTAGGTGAAGCACTCTCTCTCTCTATCTCTCTCAATGTCTCTCTCTCTCTCTCTCTGCTTCTTTCACTTTCTCTGTATATATGTATATGTATATGTATATATATATATATATATGTATATATATATATATATATACACATATATGTGTAGGTATCTATCTATCCATCCATCTATTTATCTATCTATTGATCTATCTATATCTGCTTCTTAGATGGGAACTAGCCACTGGGGAGCTGGTCCACATGTTATGGCTAGTGCTTGGATGGCACATTGGCTCACCTTCAGGTTTCAAGTGCTTAGCTCTCCCAGAAGGCTGTGGCATTTGGAACTCAACACAGAGATTATAGAAGATTTACTTCACTGGAATGATCCCTCATGTTCCTTGGGCTGGGCCAGATTCTGTGGGATCTTGGATATCTGTCTCTCTGTCTTTCTCTGTCTATCTCTCCTGGGCTTTTTCTCCTCCTCCTCCTCATCATCATCTTTCTCCTCCTCATCTTCCCCCTCCTTCTCCCCCTTCTTCTCTTCCTCCTTCTCCTTCTCTCTCTCTCTGACACACACCTTTCTTTTATAATGTAAATTAAAAACTAATTTAATTTCATAAAAGGAAAATAGAAAAATCTATCTATTTGCCTTTCAAGATAGTAATGGGAAATTAGTTCTAGTTCGATTAACTCAATAGCCGGCAGAAGCATGTTTCCCTTACATATTGTCTAAGTGAAGGAAGCCTGCAGGAAGGCTGGCTGTCTGGATGGGAGGAAGACAAACCCTAGGAGGCAGGGCAACGGCCATGCCAGGACAGTGCTATCTCTTCCTCTGATTTTTGTCAGTGTGGAGCTTGTGGCATGGTAGGCACTGCTGGGCTTCAGCAGGGAGGATCAGTGTGTTATCTTGTGGCGCCTTAGCATGAAAGACACCAGCTTACCGTTACAGTCCTTATATAAATCAGAGCTCAATTCTTATCTTACTTGCTCTGCAACTTACCAGCAAAATGAGAAAAAAAAAAATTGCACAAGAAGCATTGTGAGTGAAACAGTCGAAGGGGACCATCTGGGATTCAAGATCCAACAGGATCTGTCCCAGCCCAAAGAACAGAGGAAAGATACAGTGAAGTAAACGTTCTATAATCTCTGTGCTGAGTCCCAAATCCCATGGCTTTCCAGGAGAGCGAAGCACTTACAACCTGAGGATGAGCCAATGTACCATCCAAGCCATAGTATGTGGACCACCTACCCAGTGGCTTATTCCCATCTAAGAATTCCCTTCCTCATAGGAAGCCATATCTCTGCCAAGTAGACTTTCTAGAAGTAAACACACCTGCACACACATGTGCTCATGTACTCAGGAGCACACGTGGGTGTACAAACACATTCTGTCTTCATTTGCTTTTTATTGCCATGATAAAATACCAAGATCAGAAGCAATTTGGGGAAGCAAGGGCTTCTTTGGATGGCACTTCCACATCACAATCTACCAGGAAAGGAAGGGAGGGAAGGAACTCAAGGCAGGAATTTGGAGGTAGGAAGAGATGTAAATATAGGAAGGAATGCTGCTGACAGGCTTGTTATTCATGGCTTCCTCAACCCAGGAACACTTGCCTATGGGTGGCACCACCTTCAGTGAGCTGTGCTTTTCCATAACAATCATCAATTAAGAAAGTGCCCCATTTGTTTTTTGGCCAGTCTAATGGAGTTACTTTCTCAACTGAGGCTCCCTCTTCCCAGAAGATTCTAGCTTTTGTCAAGTTGGAAAACAAACAACAACAACAAACCACTTAGCCATCACACAAACTTATACCACTAATAGTTAAGAATCAGAATCCATAAAGATAATGACTAAGAATTCACTTAGGATTGAAAGTGACACTCAGTGTAACATGTGGTCTTCCATCTGAGTAGAACACTCTCAGAGAAGATGCACAAGTAGGAAGAAGTTTGTTCCTTTACTTCACAAAACTGAGAACCTATGTTCACATCTGTGCCGATACATGGTCAGGGAAAAAAAAAAAAAACTTAAGAATTATTATCCCTGGTTCTAAATTACCATAAGATCTGTAAAACCTTAAAGACATCACTGCATTCTAAATGATCCTAAGAAAGTAAATTGCTTCACAGTTCTCCCTGTGAGCACCCATTCAAGTCTGCTTTGCTGTAACAGACAGGAACATACTGGCTCCCACTTCTGGTAGTCAGGAAGTCTAGGACTAAGGTGTTGATGTCTCATGAGGCCATCTTGGTCGAAAGCATTACAAGGTAGATACAAAAGAAGGTGACTCAGAGTAAAATGGGTAGACCTGTCTCTTCAGTAAGGAGACCACTCATGCAATAACAGGCCGATTTCCACAATAATCTCATAAAGTCATTCTCTCCACCATTAAAGCCTGATTACTTTTCTTCGGGCTCATCCATCCTCTGATACATTGAGTTTAAGTCTCTAGTATACAATTTTAAGACACATTCAAACCACCAAAGACACTGAGTCCCTCCTTGGACAGAAGCAATTGAAGCTCCTGAGACCAGGTCATAGCTAGTATGATCATTAATCTTTGTTGTCAATGTGACTACATCTAGAATCAGCTGGAATCCATACCGCTGGGCACATGTGTGAGGGATTTTCTTGGTTGGATCATCTGAGGTCAGAAGGCTCATCCTAAATCTGGCTTCATCTTCTGTTGGCAGCCCACATGAAAGGAAGGTGGAAGAAGGAAATTTTGGATTTTTGCCTGTTTTCCCTCACTTTCACTGGCAAGTTCATCTAACCTGTTTCTGAGACATTCCTTCACTTATATTTGAACTCATTTCTTTGGAATCCCAAAGATTTTTTTGAAAAATAGTAATCATGTTTTTGAAAGTTTCATTCATTTGTGCCTGCATATTGATCACATCCATCACCACTATCTCCCTCTAGCTCCCTGGAATGCCCACCACCCTATGTCCCTCTTGACTTCATGTCCTCTATTTTTTGTTTTTGCTAATGATAATCCCTTCTTTCTGGTTTAATTAGTGCTGCCTGTATGCACATGGGTGTGTGGTCATACAGTGGGCAAGAGGAATCTATTCAGTCACATCCCCAAAGGAGAGTCATGTTCCCTTCTCCAGGAGCCATCAAGTGCCAATGACCACTCAGACAGAGGCGGTGCTTATGGGGTACTCCCCAGTTCATAGTGGAGTTTGATTGGTTTGACATTATGCAGGTCTTGTCCAGGTAACCACAGCTGCTGTGATTTGATCCCCATTTCCAATTCTATCATGTAAATCAACAGGACCAAAGGGATCACCAAATTCCCATTTTCCAACCATGGACCACTCATAACACTCACCATGGACATCGAAATGGGAAGCACCATTTATAGGAAGGAGGAAAGTTAGTGTTACTGTTTTAGTCACAGATCTTCAACACACTTTTCATTTTCAATTACAATTCTTTCAGAACAATAGCAAAGACCCAAAAAGTCAAGAAAAAGAGACTTGTTTCTGAAATGTTTTGCCAATAGTGAAGAGAGCAAAGATAAACCCATTGTAGACTGCCAGTGTGTGTCTAGCTTATAGGAAGTAAAACTACACAGTCGAAGGCCACAGACAACCCTAAGAGGAACTCATGGCTTCCACAACTCATCTAGAAAATAGTATGGATTGGGAGTGAGAAGTAAATTGGAAGCCCTTCAAATGTATTACAGAAGAATCACGACTCCTCAACAGAGAAAAAGAAAGATGCTAAAAATCAGAGGTTTGAGAGAAACCAGGATTTTGGTATCTCTTTTCGTGAAGGTATTTTGGAGTTTACTTTTGTAAAGGCAGGAATTGAAGTGCAGATTCCTCTGAGTGGGATCACTGCGAGCACTGGCTGTTCCAACACTCTAGATCACCTTTTCCCTTTCATTACCCCAGGTGATACGACGGAGAACCAGAACACGCTCCTGTACCACACGTGTGCACATCCGTGTCTCCTCGAGATGCATGAGGTCCAGCCTCACCTCACCCATGGGACACTCTTGCCAAAATTTAAAAAACTCAGGTTAACAACGAAAAAGCATTAGGTGAGCCCATGTTGGCCAGTTCCACAAAGCTGACCTGAAGATCTCTGAAGACAAACCGTGAGAAGAGAGAAAAAAGGCAGTGTGACAGCTCTGCAGGGGAGGAGTTTGCTCATTGTTGCCTCCAAGACTGCTGTCGTTTTCAGGCACGCGCAGTGTGTTCATTCCTGGGGTACCTGGTCCAGCCCATGGCGGTCTGGGATCCATCCTGCTGGCCAGGCGAGCAGACCCAAAATCCAAGCGGTGGGAGGCGTGGGGCCCCGAGATCCGTGGTTCCGTGACGTTTTGTGGAGCACCAGGGAGACAGCCTCTGATGAACCCGAACTCGTTTATTCCAAACGCTCTCCCCAATAAATAACCTCTTTCCCCGGGGAAGGGCGGGGATTTCTTCCTTGGGTGGGGAGGCCTTAATTAGCATGGCAGGGGAGGGGCCCACCTGGCCAACCTCCACAATATTCATGGCCTTTGTAGAGACAGAGGTGCATAATTCACCACAGGGCAGACAGAAATTTTGCCAAACTGTTTACTGAGTAGCAGCTTCCAGGGCTTCAAGAAAAGGAGTCTGCATAGCATCCTGCCAGTCCCGTTCCCTCCCCCCCTCGTGGGCTGGTGGGGGTGGGGGCGGGGGCGCGCCAAGGAACGCTCCAGCTTCAACTTAACTCTTAGCCCAGAGCCCTACAGACTGCCACCATTGTGTTTAGCGCAATGAGTGTGTATGTCTGCATACATATAAGAGCATACACACATAATTGGGGGTATGTGTGTGTGTGTGCGTGTGTGTATATAAGCCACAGGACAACCTGAGTTATCTTCAGGAACATCATTGACCTCCTTTTTGAAAGGGTCTCTCATTGTCCAGGGGATCATCAATTAGAATAAATTGGCTGATCATTGGTCCTAGGCTTCCTCCTGCCTCAGCCTCCTCAGGGCTAGGTCACTGACACACATAGGCAAACCTGGCTTTCTACTTGGGTTCTAGGGATCAAACTCAGGTCCTTTTGCTTGCCAGGCATGCACTTTGCTTTCTGAGCCATCCTCTTTGGCCCTGTTGTGTTTTTATTCATTGCATAAAAGTCTTGCTTTAAAGGAACTGATTATGTAACTTGGACTATGAAACAAGATGGCACTGTAATTGGCTGTTTGGTTGATGTCACAGAGATGACTGACACATGACTGAAAGACGGAGAAGGAGGAGATTTTACATTCAGTGGGTTGGTCAGAACAGGGATAGATGCATAGGATATTCAAGAGGTGAAACAGAAGTCAATTTGACTGGAAAGATAGAGTGAGTTTGGGGTGTGGGAAACAAGCATTCTAAATAATGAATCATCAGTGTCTCACGAAGTAAAGCCCTAGGCTCTGCAGCCAGATCCACATTCAGAGGCCAGGAGAGCCTCCTAGTGCACCCCAACAGTGCACACGAGACCTGGGGTGTCTTTGAGCCAGCAGCTTCTTCCTCCCATCCTGTTTCCTTCAGCTGAAAACCACTTACATTTAGTGGCTTACAGCAACACCAGCTTTTTATCTCAGACCTTCAGAAGTCAGAAGTTAAGAATAACTCTCAGAGGCTGAAATCAAGTTTTCTTTTGGAGATTCAGAAGGACAATCTGTATTGGCCTCTTGCACCTCCAGAAGCCATTTGCATTCTTTGGCTCCCAGCTGCCTGACTCCAGACCCTCTCTCCACAGGCACCATCTGTGACTGGAAGGACTCCTGTGATTGCATTCACATACCACTCAGGACTTCCAAATCTCAAGCAGCAAGCGTTGAGCTGGGAGGTTCACAGATGTGCAAGATCATTCCAGAGGCTTCTATAAGACAAATCTTGAGTTAGATTTTCTACAACAAATAGAGTCCCAAGATAGGCTCTGCCTCAGAAAAGTCAGGTTTACCAGCAGATGACGTGTGGCTGCAATCTTCAGGGGCATTGGCAAAACCAGAAGAGACCAGCCTTAGAAGAAGGATTTTCTGACTACCAGACACAGTGCAATGTGCCAGCCAAGGAAGAAAGAGAAGGAAGCAATCTAGGAGGTCGGAGATGAGAGGTGGGAGGAGCCTGACAAGTCTGATTTGTTTTCTTCGATTTCCCCAAAGCTGCAACAGACCTGAGCTGAGGGGAGCTTCCTGACATCCTGCTGGTGCAAGCACAGCCCTCATTGAACAATCTGCTCTGCTCTTACTTTCCTGCAGCATACCTAACCCGTCCCTCTCATTTCACCTGTTTTAATGCGTTTCAAACAGCATAAAGGGATAAACCTCACTGGAGCATAGAGCAAGGCCCCCGTGACTGCTCAGTTTGGTTTCCACATCCATCAGAAGAGAATAATCTTAAACCAGTGACCATGGAGACCCATTTAGGAAGTGAAGAGGTTCATGCCAAGAACCACTAGACCTGTAAATAAGCTTGTATCTGATCACTGGAATAAGCAGTTGGAGAAAAAGTTAGAGTTGGAACAGTCGTTAAAATTAGTAATTATTCTGTGAGGCATGCTGCCTCCCTATTGTTCAGGGCATAGACGTACACATATTATGGTCAAAGATTTATCTTCTTAAGAAGCTTTTGAGAGTCATAATGATAACACAGGATGCTGAAATTATATATGTATAAATTCAGACCATTTGCTGTGCACCCAAACATGAGTCTTCTGAAATAGAGCCTATGTGCAGTTGCTACAATACACTTGTTCTCTTCTTGTTTAGTTAGCCGCAGGTTGGAGCACCAGCTCTCTGGAAATGCTTTCAAGCTGTAAGATTCTTTAAAAGGCGCTCAAAACCATGTGACCTCTTTGATCTGAATACTTAATTAATGAATTTTATATTTATTTAAATTAGTCTCCAATTGCACACTCAGATATTTGTCTGAAACCTTAAGAGGCAGGATTACAGAAAAGAATTTGTATTCACTCTTTGCAGAATAAACATGATAAATTCAGCTTCATTTCACAGTAATACAAATAATTTAGATTTTTTTCCCAGTGCATTTTCTTTTCTTGGGTAATACATTTACATGCTTATTCTTGTCTTCTCTGGAATTTTCTTATTTTTTTTTCCATCTTTTGTTTTATTTCCAAACGTAAGTAAAATTTCAAAACATATTGAGTCCTAGTCTTGGAAGCTTGGATGGGAATTCTATACAAATGTTTATACCCTTCACTTTTAATTTAAATACAATATTTGAGCTTATCTGGAACAACAACAAAATGAAGGCAGATCCTATTTTTATTGTTAAGTAAGTAACATTAATCCATACCTTGTGCTTTCTGTCCACTGTCAGTGGACTTCCAGTGACAGTGTCTTCCACTCCTGGAGACACACTGAACAAGTTACTCTCTGTGGTCACATAAAGAAGGCTGGGAGGGGCATTTGTGTCAAAGGCCTAATTCCTTCAACCTGTGTCAAGAACCCTGGAGCCCTCACTCAGTAAGAAATGCATTGCCAGGCTCCTTGACAGCCTGAAATATATTTAAAGCTAATGCTCAGGTTTCCATGCTGGTTTCTGGAATGGCTCAGAACCTCCAGGGAGAAAGAATGAAGCCTACCTGGCTGCAATAAACTGCATGAATTTAGGGTATACTGTAAAATTGTTCAAATAGTTATAATTATGAAATGATTACACAGTGGAGCTTATGTCCTTCATTTTAATTCTTCTTTAAAAATATAAAAGTATAAATGTCACTTGAGCATAGAAGAAGGCCTTTATGACTGCTCAGTTTGGTTTCCATGTCCATCAGAAGAGAATAATATTAAACCAGTGACCATGGAGACACAATTAGGAAGTGAGGAAGTTCAGGCCAAGAATGGCTCGACAAGCAAATGAGCTTGTACACTGGAGTGTATTATTAGATGCCCATGTTCATTGAAACATTATTCACAAAACCAAGACAAGGAGAGAAGACCAGTGCCCACACTCTGCTGCCTGGTGAACAGATAATGACTGTAAGATGTATGTAAGAGAGGAGGAAGAGAGAGGAAGAGGAAAAGAGGGAGTTGTTTATAGATCTCAGCTACTGTATAAACTATTTTAAAATATTATTTTACAAATATTTTAAGTCTGGAATGGTTTCACTGAGGTATAATAGATTCTTTAAAACCCAGAGTTGATGAGCTTGCTTAGCAGGTGAAGACAGTTGACCCGCAAGGCTGGAGACTGGTGTTCAATTCCCAGAACCCACATGAAGTCACATGGAGAGAAAAGACTCCATGAGTTGTCTTATTTGTACACACAGACTATATGTACCATATGTCCCAATCCTGTAGTTATAAAATAACCTAATTTGGTTACCATAGCAATGTGTTTGAACACACAGAATTTCAGAAGCATGTCTCAAAAAGCTACAGCCATTCAGATGTCAACCAGGAATGGCTCTGGTCTTGTTCCATGTCTTCCTTGCTCATTGTTGTGCTTATTAAATCTTGCTGAATGGAAGATTTTAACTGATCATTACTATTTTCTGTGAATTGCTGGTCCCTGACCTTTAGCCATCTTCTGACTAAGCTGTCAGTCTTTTCCTCATCAGCTTGCACAGTGTGCACCAGCCAGCCTAGAGTGTCTCTGAAAAGGTATGTGAGCTTGGACTTAAAGAATGATGGCCAAGGAGTCAAGGATCCTGGAGGTAACAACTGTCTCTGTCTGGGTTCAGCAGTGAACCGGTATGTGCATCATCCAATAGCATGGCAGATTTCCATTTTCTTCTCATCTCAAGCAACATAAAAACCAAAGCGTTGTAATTGACCACAGTGTGCCAAGAGTTCAGCATCTACTCCAGTGCCATTTGGCCACCCTCCTCCATGACTCCTCTTCTCCCTCATGGGTAAGTCTATCATGTACATTCCAAATTTATCCTTGATTGGAGAAAGCTGAGATTTGAGAGTAGTGTGTAGCTTCCCCCAGGTTTCAGCCTGGTAATCCCGTGCAGCTCTCTCATCTGCCTGGCTGATCTCTGCACTGAGTCCTGGAGTCGGCATGTGCCTGGAGCTTAGCGAATGTGTTGCCTTAAGCAAGTCATTCAGCTTAGTACACTTTTTTTTTTTTTGAGAAAGCATAAAATGTTAAACAGTATTAAAAACAAGTTAGCAATACTGGGGTAAGTGAAATAAATTGGAGTTTAGGGGTTCATATTTGAGATGGAGGCCTTAGAGTAAGATGGACAGGCAAAATCCAAAACGTTTGCTCCAGTGGCCTTATATCTCTAAACCATACCACCTGGAAAGGGGCCCTGAGTTCTTTCCCAATGATGCAAAGGAGCTGCTGTAACTAGGGCAGAGTTTAATGAAGTGGTTGAGAAAAAAGAACAAGACCACAGAGGTGGGAAGTGTGGGTTTCCATGAGAGGTTGGAGTGCTGGATTTACACTGACTGTGCAGCCCCAAATTGAGGGATTTTCTAGACAGAGACTCACTGTATTAATAAGGATTCCCCAAAGAAACAGAACTGATAGAAGCACACACACACACACAAGTATATGTTATTACGTGAATTACGGATAATAAAGGGGATTTATTAACTTGGCTTACAGGCTGAGGTCCTAGTAGTCCAACACTGGCTGTCTCCTGATGGAAAAGCCAACAATTTAGTAGTTTTCAGTTCAAGACTGGATATCTCAGCAGTCCTAGTAGGGTGCTGAGTCCCACAGGGCTCTTAGAGGGCTGCTGGTCTTCACACTACATTGGAATCCCAGAATTCTGGATACTATGACAAGTTCACAGTTTTCTAGCCTGGTCTGTGAAGAAACCCTTGATAGGACAATAGAAGAACATTAAGAGTGAACTTGTTTGGGAGTTTGTAGTTTGTGAGCGACTGGTCTGAGAAGGGAGCTGCCATGCTTGTACAGCTGTCACTCATTAAAGAGTAATGCATTGGAAAAGAGTTAAGGGTATAGCCTTTGTGAGGATCCTTGTGAGAGGAAAGTGGGGGCAGGAAGGATGAGTCAGGGATCACGGAAAGTGGAATATGAGGATTTTGACATAGTTGTACCACATGTCCAGCACCCTTCCTTAAAAGGTGTGAGAAGTACAACAATAGGTTCTAGAGAATGTCCACATAGGAGTCCACAGAGTTCATAAATCTCAGTGTCACAGACAGAAACAGAATTTAAATTACCAACCTTAAAGTGAAGAATCGAATTATCTGGAAGGATCAACTGGACCATTAAAAATGGAGACAGGAGAAATTGTTAGGTAGATGTCATGGTGGCAGGAGATGGGGAAAGTCCTAAAGGCTGAAAGAAACCCCATCTGTTTCTATTGGCTTTGACAGCCCAGGAATGGCAATGGCCTCCAGGACCCAAGATTAGCCCTCATCCGACAGTTGCCAAGGGCACTGAGAGCTTGGCCATATCTTAAGGAATGAGATTCTGTCACCCACAGTGTTAAGTTGGGGACAATTGAATCAGTCTTCTCTGGAGCTTCGAGGATGCTGATATCATAAGTAACCCCCCGAGACCCATGTCAGACTTCTCACCTGAAGCGCTATGATAACTAGAATCAGTATATCCTAAGGTACTGAGTGAGGGGTTCAGTCATTACAAGGCACACCCAGGACTCTCTGTCCCACACTAAGGCTCCTTTTGTGTGATGACTATGTAAAGACAATGAAGATATACAAAAAGGATGATATTGTGTGTAATTTTCCAACCCAGAATGGTTCTAATGGTTTGAATTCATGGGCTTTGTCACAGCTGTTTGCTAATATTAGATTGAAGTTGCTGGAAGTAGATCTTCGGGTAAGCAGAGCATTGCCACGTGACCATACAGTGAGGAATAATACCCACTTGGGCTGGTAATGAATAGCGTGTCTGTCTTATTGCTTTCCTTTGTTATTTTGCTGTTTAACCATTACCTTTTGTCCAATAACATGTTGTTTCAGAACAACAACGCAGTTATTGTTTCTAGTGTTAGGGGCAGATGGAAGGAGACCCCCGAGAAATCACCAGGGCTGGAGATCGATGCAAAAGCAAGAGGTTTATTTCCAATGCGTTGGGGTCAACCCTCACAGGGCGACCCCCAGCACACTCTAAGTATAGTTTATATAGGCTTTTCAAAGGCAGAGCTTAGCAACAGGGTATGAGGTGCAATTCTATTGGTTACTACATAGTGATGTCAGTATTGACCTTTAAACTGATTGGTGCTGGCATGTAGCAAGGTTGTGGGCACTAGAAAATGTAAACTTAGGGTCTTAGTCAACGTGGGGGTAAATTCTTAGCCCAAGGCCATTAGTCAACCGTTCATATCTTGTTTGTCTGAGAAATTGTTTCCCTTACTCTAGTTCTGGGAACTGTTCAGAGTCACCTTGCCCCTGACTTGGGCCTACACAGTTTTGGTGCTTTTAGAAGCCTGACTAAAGTTCGGCTGCTTTGGTTTTTGCCCTTTCCCTAGCTATTCTTGTATTTTGCAACAGGGGCTATGAATCGCAAAACCACTTTTCTCTTTTTTCAGTGACAGGTCTCTGAATTGGTAAACTGGTACCATTTTTCAGAGCCAGCATGACTCCAGGTTTTATTGAGTGCTGCCTACTCCTGATTCTATGAATTTTCAACAGAGCCCATGTTTCCACCCATTTACCTCTTGTCTGGCATAAGACAGGGTAACTTATTCCAAAGAGATTCACATTTTTTTTTTAGGGTTAGGGTTATATATTTATATAAATTAATTTATAAATATATAAATTAGTTTATAAATATATAAATTTAATTATATATAAATATATAATATATATAAATATATACCCTTTGCTTCAATAAAATGAGCTGTTCACTGACACTATATATATATACTATATATATAAAAAACATGTGTATATACATACACATATATAATGTGTGTGTATATATATGTGTGTGTGTGTATATACACACACACACATACACACACATAGTAGAGGGAAAGGGAGAAATGTTTATGTGGTGGTAAGTTATTGGCTAGGGCAGTGATACTAGGAGAGCTCCATTTGCATGGGGGGGCTCACAACCAGATATGGGTGGTTGCATGTTATTGGCTGGGGCCAAAGACTTGAGGAGGCCTGGTTTTATTAAGCAGAGGTCTCACAGGGGTCAGGGGCAGAGATATTAAACAGTCATATAGGTATAGAAGAAGTCCAGCCTGAGTTCTCCAGAACCAATGGTCAGATAAACATTAACCAGGGCACATACCTTGGAGAGACAGGATTTTATCAGGTGGTATGTGTCAGAAGACATGGCAGCACTGGAGGAACTAATGCTAGCTGTGGTCTGTCAGAGTAAGAATGAGAAACAACTGAATGCCTTCTGCTCACAGAGTGAGAAAATATATGGTTCAAAGTACACTTCAATCCCCTCTTACCTCTAGGCCAGCCCCACAGTCTCTCTCAGTTCATATCCTGGACTGGAGAGGAGGAAAGACAGAAAAATGCCAGTTTAGTTACATGATGTATTGATTACATTTATATGAAATGTTTTCCTCATTAAAGCAGACATCAGTTAAGCAAGCATCCCCCAAATGATTATATTTCTCAGGCCCACATCCTGGGCTCCATGACAAGAAAAGCCCAAGGGCTTCTGCTCCTGTCTCTCCTCTGTGGAGCACTGTTTGTGCCCATACCCCTCACACCTACTGCACAGTCATCAGGAGCCAAGGTTCACTGCCCAGTGAGACTGTCCACAACACAAGGCATTGCACGCTCCAGGACGTTAATGGGTCTAACTTTGAGGACCACTGCAGGGAAGGTATGGGCTTAGCGTGTTACCTTTATCAGCTCCAAGAAGCCTGTGGATCTTGACTCTATGTAGAATCAAATAATAGGGATGGTAATAACTCAGTGTCAGAGGCCATCCTGTCAGAGGAACCTGAGTTGAGGTGCACTGACTGCTACAGGGAGGAACACTGACTTGTCCTTCATAATGGCCAGTGCAGGGTGGGGGTGGAAACATCACTGCCCTGCTTCTCTCCTTATTGCAATGGCATCCAATGTGTTAGATGTCTGAAAACCGCTGCTCTAGAGGAAAATTCGTCTCCGGGGCCAATAATGACAGGAGGAGAGGAGAGTGACATTACTGACAAGCTCACAGAGAATTCATGAAAAATTAAATATGATGTTTATGCTTTTAAAATTGTTTTTTAAACATTTTATATGTCTAGTGTGTGTGTGTGTGTGTGTGTGTGTGTGTGTGTGAGAGAGAGGGGGGGGATGTAACAGCACACATGTGGAAGTCAAAGGACAACTTTCAGGGTTCAGTTATCTCCTTCTACCACTTAGGTCCTGAGGACTGACTTTTTATCCTTATGTTTGGAGGCGATCCCTTTAGCCCATTGAGCCATCTCTCAAGTCCTAAAGTCACCTTAGAATTCAGATTTCTATAGTGATTTTTAAAAGGTGTCATGTGGTTGACAATGTCTGCTTTATCTTGGGGGTTGTATATGAAAGCTTAAATGCAGGTGTTCTTAACTTTTTGAATCCCAAATGAGCAATATTGTCATAAGTTAGGAGGCAAATAGCCAACATTTTTATGTCTTTGAGCAATGTTGAATATCTGCATAGTTATAAACTGCCACTACCTCAAGGATTCCACCAGGTTCTGATAAACTGAGAATAGTTTAGTGCAATGAAATGTGAACAACACAAAGATGGCTGAGAGCCACAAAGCGTTGTCCTGCACTGGGCTGTGCGTAAGGCTAAAGCTTACAGTGGTGCACTGCTGCTGTGAATCTGTCCCCATTCTTTATGTTACCAACTGAATCATGCACAGAAAGTGAAAGTGTATAGCACCAGAACCAAATCTGGTTGGCAGTGTATCCAGATCAGGATTTGTAATACCAGAGTCAGTCAGCCAGAAGCTACAGATGTTGTGGGCAAGTCACTGGTATCCAGCTAGTCACCTTGTGTGTGGGCTGCAGAGGAGTCTCCTATCAGTCTTGAGTTCCTGGACTACAAGAAGCCAGGCAGTCAGAAACCTCCATCTGCAGCTGTCACTGCTCCATTTTTGAGACCTTGAGAATTACTGAGACCTATGACCGTACAGCAAGGATCTCATTTTTCTGAAATGGAGGCTGAGTCTGGTTTTGCTGACACAGCTCCCTGTTGTTTCCTAGACAGACACCAGAATTGTACTTGACACATTATAGGTGGCTGTTACAATTTACCTGTACGATTCTGTCACCACCTATAACTTTGTTTTCTCTTCTGTCCTTGTGTGGATAGACATGTCACATGCTTTTCTATCTTTGGGAACATCTCCCTCCATGGAAGGAGGAAGGACTACCTGCGTTTGAATAAGATTCTTCTTTAAAAGCAGTTCTCATTTCAAGGATACTTGTCAAGTAGTTGTTCAAACTTGCTTTTCTATGGAAGAAATGTCTCTTGGACTAGAACCTCAGATCATGGGGTCCTAATTAACTCACCAAATATCATCCTGGGGTACGACAAGCTGAAGAGGGTCCCTGAGTTCAGGAGCCTTGATGTTGGTATCTAATTTGTGCTGGGTTCAAGGAGTTTGTGCCCACTTAGCTCCTTAAAAATGCAGGACTGTTTTTACTGTGTTGAGACTTTTCTTGCGAGTAATTTTATTTTCCTTAGAAAGTCAGAGTCCAGTACCAGGAATAAACTAGTCACCCTTCATACTACTTGCTCTCCAGATATTTCTCTGAGACTAACTAGCAGGAACATCTTCTCTGAAAACTGAAATCTTACTCCTGCAGCCTGAATCTTTCTTGCCCTGGTTTGCTCACAACTTCTGTAGTTTTCTGTCACGTGTGACTCATCCTGGTCCAATGTTAGTTGCCCCCCACCCCACACACGGGCTCCTAGCCATGGAGTTCTTACATTTCTCAGCAGTCAATGCTGCTGCATCAGGGTGAGTCAGCTTCTATTTAGAGTTGGCAAAGTGTACTGAAGTCCAAGCAGCCTGTAAAGCTTGTTTTTTTTTTTTTTCCACACTCAGGTGATACTTTTCCTTCACCAACTGAACTCACTGAGTCCAGATCAGAAAAGAGTAAAAGAGTAACTACAGAGGCACTGAAAATGAAGCAGATGTGGGGCATTCTTACATATATCTTGAACATCTCATCATCCAAAGGGGAGCAACCCAGATACTAGCAAGTCCTGGAGGCACCAGTACCTCTAAATCTTAGGTAGCAGCCCAAGGAAGCAGCTAACAGCCATATGAAATGGGAAACACCAACTCTGGGGCTCAGAGGAGAGACCCACTCAAGGCTGAAGCCCATACCTGGAGACCTGTGCCCTGGAGTTAGTCCTGGATGTTAGCTAGCAAGAGTTCAGAACCTTAGCTATGTGTGTGTGTGTGTGTGTGCATATATATATACATTTGTATATGTATACATATATAGAGATATATCTTCTATATCTCTCCCACCCCACAGTGCTTAGAGAATCTGTGCCCAGGACTGAAGCACATTCTCCACCTTCTTGCCTTCCAACCTGGTATCTCCATTAGTAGATCCTAATAGAAAATGGATAAGAAAGTAAGTAGCTGAGAGGTCAGAGTAACAGTCCCTGTTGGAGAAGTTTATTTCTAGTTATGTTTGTAATAATTGTTTTGTATGCTGTTGGGGGAAGGGCTGCCCAAGCCCTGGCAGTTCGTATTATCTGCAGGAGTTGGCTCTATGTAAATCTGTGATTAAGATGGTTGCTCATAATCTGCATCTGCTCACCGCTCTCTGGCAGAGCCATTGTGGAAGAGCAAAGCCGCTGTGGAGGAATTCTTGTAGTCCCTCTCTCACAGCCTCAGGCAACAAGGAGAGAACACTCCCCTCAGGCTTTGAGCTCCCCCACAGTAAAGGTGACATAGCTCAGCTGCTAAAAGGATTGTGGAATGAGATTAGGCTATAGCTTTCCTTCATTATGCAAATAGGGCTTTGGATGAGAGGGCAGAGTTTTTGTAACTCCTGAGGAGCTTCTGTATCAATAAAAACCCCTGAGATCAGGCTGAAGTTCCACTGTCAAGTACGGTGCTTGCCATGACAGGTGGTTCCCTCTGCTGAGGTCTGGCAGGGTTTACATAAGTGTCTCCTTGTCTTCCTTGCTGAGCTCACACACACAGTAGCAAACTGCTACAAGTTTCAGCCTCACACAGTCCAGGAGCTGGGAAACAATAGCAAAAGGCAAAGCAGTTCAAGACACTCTGCTTCCACATAAATGCTGCTGTAACGTCCATTCCTTCCTGTCTTAGCAGCTGCAGGCTTTGCGCTTAGGAGATGCAGCTATCCTTCACATAAATGAGAGTATCTCCCAATAAAGAGGGCAGACCCACCAGCCCAGAAGTCACTGATTTAGTTTGGAATGGTGCTGACTTCCTGCTCAGTCATTCACAGCCCTGTATGAACTTCTTTCCCAAAGACTTCAACCAGCACTTACTATAGAAAACAGGGGAAAGAAGGTGCCACTGGTAATATGTGAGTGTAACAGTGTGCTGGGACAGTCACCGTTTCTACCTCACTGCAGTGTTGCTGACCTGTGCTTTTGCACCAAATGCCCACTTGTGCCCTGTGATTTCCAACAATGCACCCATGTGTGCTGCCCGGTATGTGCTCATGTTGTATTCTTGTGTCCGAATTCTCCTGGTGAGGCATGATGACTTAAATTCCTCCACCCCCCTCTGTCTCTGTGTGTGTGTGTGTGTGTGTGTGTGTGTGTGGTGTAGGGCTGATATGTATCCCTGGATGGCTTGAATGCACAGAGGTTCACTGGCCTCTGCACCATGAGTTTGGTATTAAAGACTTGCTTTAACACACCCAGCTAAACCTTTATTTTTGAGGCAGTACTTCTCACTGAGCCAGCAGCTAGCTGATTTGACTAAGCTGATTGGCCAATGAGCTTCAAGAGCTTGTCCTGAGTTCTGGAGTTACAGGCACATACCCCCAAACCCAGCCTTTCAAACTGGCCCTGGGTTCCAAACTGAGGTCCTAATACTTGCTCTATGGGTCCTTTGCTGACCTCCCAGGTCCATACATCTCTTCTTTAAAAGATGACAGAAGCTTTTATTGTAAGATTCTATGTGTCCTGTTGAGATCCTAGGCTTAGCAATCCTATGTACTGTGAGCAATAAGACAGCAAGTGAACACTGGAGACACAGAAGACCAAGTCCTCAAAGTGACTAGAGCCATTCTCTTGTGAATACGGAGCTGTGTTGAGTTAGTATGGCTGTAATATGGCCATAGATGACCTTTTGCTCCATAGAATCATTGCTCTGAGGACTTGAGTCATTTCACTTTCAGGAACCCTGACAGGTGTAATGTTCCCAGTTGCTTGGGTGTCATGCTCACATATTCCTTCAGCCTTTCTCTTCCTGTCTCTGACCATCTGTCTCTCTGTCTCTGTCTTTCTCTCTCTCTCTGTCTCCGTCTCTCCTCTCTCCTCTCTTTCCCTCTCTCTCTCTCTTTCTCTCTCTCTCTCTCTCTGTGATTCTAGGTGAGTTGCTAGACCCAGTCAAACAGAGTATCCTCCACATATGAGTGTGGCTCAACTAGCTCCCAGGAAAGACCAGAGATAGGTGACCCTAAGGTGAATATCAACATATCCAAACTCTGCTGAACCAAACATCAGCTACTTTCTGGTCTCAAACTAACTTACACAGTCAATTCCCTGGGCAATTAGCAGCTCTGTCTCATCAGCTCCCATGACTAAATGAGCCAAAGAATAAATTCTCTCTATTCTCTCTTTCCTTCTGTGTGTGTGTCTGTGTGTGTGTGTGTAGGAGAAAGAGAAAGAGAGAGAAGAGAAAGAAGGGGGGTGGGGGGGAGAGAGGGAGATGCACACAACACTATTGATTCAGTTTTCCTTGTGAAGTCTGGATCACAAAGGAACTAAGACAGAAGATTGGATTTATGGCTCATAAATGAAGCAGTTGCCTAAGGCACAAAATTTGAGTGGCATCAGAAAACTCTAATCAAGATAAATAACACTCTAGTGATAGATTGTAAAAGTGAAAAAAAAATCGATGTGAAATTCATTTTGAAGAAATACTAAATTAAAAATGAAGGGGAAATCTAGCATAAGCCACACGGCATTACAGTCTGAGATGAAAACGTGTGTTTCTTTATGTGTATTGAGAAGTTAAAAGTACATGTATTGAAGTTTACAACACTTCAAAAATTTTATCTTTTCAGAAGGGCTGGGAGTGGGCTGGGGAAACGGCTCACTGGATAAAGTACTTGTCATGCAAACATGGGACCAGACCTCTGCTTTCCAGAGCTCATATAGAAAAGCATGGTAGCTGCCTGCAATCCCAGAACTTAGGAGGCAGAGACATGAGATCACGGGGGCAATATGGCTAAATAGACTAGCCAATCAGTGAGCTCCAGGTTCAACTGAGAAAGTCTGTCTCAATAAATAAAATCATGTATATACATGCATGTGTTTGTACCCCTTATACACATGTCCACACACATGTGAACAGAACACACAAACATAAACACCACACAAGAACATAATCATATGCATGTACATCACACACACACACACACACACACACACACACACGGGGAGAGAAAGAAAGAGAGAGAGAGAGAAATGTGAATAGTGATTCATTCACCATATAGCTTGGTGTCAACTTGACAAAACTAAAATCTCTTGGGAAGAAAACCTCGCTGGGGGACTGACTATCTACATTGGATTGGTCTGTGGCTGATTATCTTAATTGAGTTTATCGATGTAGGGAGACACAGTCTGTCATGGTCTGCACCACTCTCTGGACAGAGCCCTGAACCGAATGGGAGAGGAGAAACTGAGCTGCGCACAAGCAAGGAAGAATGCAAGCATGTGTTCATTCCTTTGCTCTTGACTGTGGATGCCATGTGACTGGCTGCTTCAAGCTGCCACCGTGACGTCCCTGTTATGATGGACCTGGAGCTGTGAGCTGACAAACCCTCATCGCCCCCTAACTTGCTTTCTGTCACGGTGTTTTATCACAACAGGTATGAGACTGGGACACTTGGTGTGTTCACATCTTCACTACCGCAGTGGTGATTCAGCATCGTATCTCCTGCTGTGGGTTCTAATGTTCTATTTACGCCCAAAGCAGAATGTACGGCCATGTTACTTTACTATTTTTCATGAGAGCAAATTCAGCAATCACATTTCACAATTTAACATATTCCCTTATCTCCCTTTTAAGTTAGAGATTTGCTGATTGACAAGGACTCTCCTCATGTGACAACCTAAGATAATCTCATCAACTTCAGTTTTACTCAACATGACTGTCTTCATTGAAATTTTTGTTCATTCAGTATGTTTTGTCTCCTAATGTCTTCAAAAGTATTGTGTTAAATATTATCATGATGAATGCGTTTCTGATGCTCTTTTAATTTTGTATTCAAAGCAAGGGCTTTACTTCACTCTCTGGAAACTTGTTAAAAACCCCGTATTCACTAGAACTTAAAGTAGGGAAAGAGAAGGACACATTCACAAGCAAATTCTTTGGTGTAGTAATTAGGGGAGTGTGCAGGGAGCACACCTGTGGCTAGCCCAGGAGCACACTCACAGGGAGGAGCAGGGGTGTCTTCTGTGTGTATGAGGTATCAGAGGGAAAAGTGTGAAGTGGAACAAATGAATAGGAAAAGCAACAAGAGAAGAGAAAGAACAGGAGGACAGGAAGGAGGGAAGAATCTTTGCTGTGCTGTATTATCACTAAACATGAACGAAAATTCATTTTACTCACGTTGATGCTGGTTGATGCTGAAAGCATTGGCATTGCAGCTATTCTGACAGATGTGGGGAAATGCCACGGAGTTCTAAATGCAAGTGTTTTTGTTCCAATATGCAATGAAGAATTAATCTCACCCTGCAGTCAAAACTCCATTATCTGAGTCAACAGCCTGATATGATATGAATATGGCTCACTCCCCAAAGGCTCATGTGCTGTTCCCTTGGTCCCCTGCATGACAGTACAGAGGAACTGTGGATCTTTAAGAGGAGAGGCCTAATGGAAGGCAACTGGGTCTCAAGAGACTCCAACCTCAGAAGGGACAGCTGTCCTCTTGTGGGAGTAAATCAAGTCTCATGATACTGAATTAGTTCTCACAAGAATGAACTGTTGTGAAGTGTTTATTTTAAGTTGCTCTCTAATTTCCTCTGTCGCACATCTGTGATCCCCCCCTCCCCGACTCCTACTCATCTCCCGTGCTACTGTGCATCAGGGGTTCCTAGTTAGAAGTTCAGACCACACTGCTGGGCTTTTCCAGCCACTAGAATCCAGAGCCAAGTATCTTCTTTATGAAGTACCCAGCCTCATGCTTTGTGGTTGTCATAACAACACAGAATATACTAAGACAGGAACTTTATCATTAACCATAGGTAGCATGTTTGCAATGTCTTCACTTCATGTTTCTCCTGGTGATGCAGAAGACCAGCTAAGTGTTTGCATAAATGACCAACAGTGGAGGGAGGAGCTGGAGCATTATCAGGCTAAATAGAGAAACACTAATGTCCTTTAGTCGAGAGGACTAGCTGACCAGGACACCCTCTGATTGGGCCTTGCCAGCAGCTGTCTTTGAAGAATCTAGATGAGTGCATCCCATATTAAATCAGTACGTGGCCCTCTTGAGTGGGAATTGCTGAGACTGTGTTTACAGAATACTAACACATTAGCAATCTGGGGAAGACACAGGCACAGGCGACTGTACTTTGAGCAAATTCAAACCTTTTCTTGAGTAAAAATTATGTGAAGAATGACCTCAGGTTTCCAAATGAAATAATTCCGGCAAAGCTTATGCAGACTCCCAACCAGGAAGACTCCATTCAGCGGGCAGTTGACATTGTAGACTGTGGTGAGCATCCCATCACATGGATAATTACAGTTTAATTCAAGTTATTTACAGCAACCTGTCTCAGCAAAACGTCTTACTTGTGGGATAGTTTTAACATAGAGGAAGGCTGACCTCCTGGAACTTTTGTGTTTATAATCCGCAGGGTGATTCAAATTAAAATATTTAAACTCAGCACATCTTTTGAGATCCAACTTTATTGATTCATTAACATCTAGATTGCTTATTTAAATGTGTTATAATGGTTTTACCATATAATTAGATTAAATTTGTGAATCCTTTTCTCTAAGGAAGCAAAATTATGCTGACTGCATTTTTCTAATATTATGAAGGGTAGAGCCTATCTTCTAAAATTTCATTAACATCTTTTGCCTAGAAACTTTCTCCTTATCACCAGTACTTCCTCATCATACCCAGTACTTCTTACCAAGATAGGACTTCCTCCTCTTACCTAGAAAGTACTTCCTTTCTATACTCTGTACTTCTTCATTATTTTTCAATAGGTACATTTTAATGGGTACTCTTACCACATACTTTATATAGTAGAATAAGAAAACTTCAGCCTGAACTTGAGGTCAGGTCTGCTCTCTGGGCTAAGATCAACTCCCAGGAGGTCTAGCTGATTGATTTCAGGAGTGTTTGTCAAAGGAAGAGTGATGCACTGAACCAGGCTGTGCTGATCCAGGTGGGATATTAGGGAGTTCGGAGTTAGAGACAACAGAGGCCCTGAAGTCTTCACAAGCTGCAGCCGTGACAACCTCGAGGTCATGAGTGAGCACAGCAGGTGCTGGCCACCAACAGAGACTTTAAGACTTTAAGACTCATACCTGGGGGATTTTTCAAACCAGACCAGACCTTGGGCATGGCTGACAACAAAGTAGGTCCCTGGCTCAGATAAAAACAAACTCTTCTTAGATAATGAGAAATTTTATCCAAAATGACTACTGCAGCAGGGGGAAGGGCTATTTGATTTAAGGAGAATGCTCCAGTGGCCAAGGTCTTTCAGTAAAAAGTACAGGAGTGGGGAGGCCAGAATTAGGTGGTGTGATGGTGTAGCAGATGACGCTGCCTATCTCTCCTGGTGGCTAACTGCATTGGTGCCACTAAACAATGCAAATATTCTTCCTCTTAAAGTAGTTTAGACCAAGAATGACTCCAAACATAAATTCCAATCTCTCCTGTGCCTTCTGTTTGTTGTCTGTCTGCTGTGTGCGTTAGAACTGTCTCTTCCTGTTGCCTGTTCATAAGAAAAGGCTTTGCTCTGTGTTAGTTTAATGGCACAAAAAACAAGATATGAGAAAGGATGGAGGGATATTTTTTACAGAAACCTTTAACAGTTTTGCAGGTGAGGAAGTTAAATTACTGACCCTAGCTGACCCAGAACAGCACTCAAGACCTCAAATGAATGTTGTCAACCAGTATCTATGTGTCACTTCTAACATTGATGGTGGATTTTCATTTGCATTTGTTTTCTTTAAGAAAACAAAATGTGTTTGCACACTTTTGGCTGCTTTAAGCAAGTAATTACCTTAACATACATCCACACACATTTTTCTGGGTCTAGGGAATAGAAAAATTTAAGACATGGTTCTCAACCTTCTTAATGCTGCAACCCTTTAATACGTATTGTGATGACCCCCCAATCGTAAAATTATTCTCATTGCAACTCCATAACTGCAATTTTGCTACTGTTATGAATCATAATGTAAATATCAGATATGCAGATGGTCTTAGGCAACCAGTATGAAAGGACCATTCAACTCTCAAAAGGGTTGAGATCCACAGGTTGAGATTTAAGATTAGGGGTATACATTTAGCTTAGGTCCTTAAAGCTGAGTGTATGGGGAATCCAGGCTGTAGTAAAGTCAGTTACGTGGTTTTCAAAAAGGCAAGTTAAACTTGAACATGTGAATGCGCAGTGGGGAAAGAGACTAAGAATACAGTTTTAAATGCTCTCAAATTGTGTTAGTAACTTGACTGCAAAGTCCCTCCAAAGTTAAGTTACTGAAGGCAAGAGGTGTTTCAGAAAATAGCTGGCTGAAACTCATGAGGGCATTGACAAGGGATTCAGTTGTCTACTGCCTATTCTGTGAGAAAGTGGGATACTGGAGACCCTGAAGCAGGAGAGGAGTTTGATCAGTTATGTGCCTGTTCAGATTGGAGTTTGCTTAAGTATTTAGGAAACAAACAATGGACAATCATCTGACCTCTCTGGATCTTCTGTAGGTAAGGAACAAGGATCAAGGTAGTGGCTAAGACATGAGTGGAGTGATTCCTGAGAGTCAGCTGTTTCCTAGAGCAACGGAGGCTAAGGGACTTCTTTCAACTACGCTAATGTCCAGAACTACAGGGCTTGTGCAACAGTTCAGCATTCTCAAAGGCAAGGGGTGATAAGCCTCGGGTACGAACAACCCAGATGCGAGCTCTGGCCTGCAGGACTCGCATCCTTCCAACTCAAGTGACACATAGACTTGTCCTAGGCGGGGAAGAAAAACCAAGGAGGAGAAGGAGGCCAGGAGTAAGAAGAGGCATCTTAGCCCCACAACACATGGACACTGATCTGACTTACTCTCTATATGCACTGAAGGACAGCTTTATAGACAGTTCTGCGATTATTGAACTAAAAACCTTACAGGGAAATTGAACAATCTTCTGACTGTGATTGTGACTAAATTGCAAACACAAGTGCCTCTAAATGTCTAAACCTAAAACACTCCTAAATTATGAAGACTAACTTCCTTTATTTCATATTGAAAAAAAAAATGTTTCAGTTCAACAGAAATTCCCGTTGATTTCTACCAATATCAAGAAGCACATAGAAACTTAGGAATAAAAACCCACCGAACTGTCGTGCACAGTATAAAATAGTGCTAAATGTAGTAACATAATTAGTTCACACTTAACGGCCTAATGAGGGATTATTTGCACAACAGGCTAACCATGCATTTACATAATTAGTTCACACTCAGTGGCCTAGTGAGAGTTTACTTGCACGACAGACTATTACGTTGTTTTTTTCTCAACCCTGAAGAATCATGCTGCTGTTCGGTGAGGACAGACCATCCTGGTTTGCCTTTTGTTTTGATTTTGTGGATGCAGAAGCCATACTCACCTGGGGGAAACGTTATTTTGACTCTTTGACTCTTGGTCCTTTTCATGCTAGCGGTGTGGCTGAGCCCTCTCTGGTGCTGCAGTGGACACGGGGCTGCAGGAAGCCATCACTCCTCGGCCACAGGATCACAGGGGAGTTCCTGGCTACTCGACGATGTCTGTGCTAACCCAGGAGAGCCCATGTGTCAGTCAATTCATTCAGTGCTTTCCCTACTTACAGTATTGTCAACTCTCTGCAGGTTTATCTGGACACAACACTATCAAAAGCTGTGCCAATATGAATAAGGACTGCAGGAAACACCCATGAAAAAAAGGAAAAAACGTGAGTGTAGGGGAAGGAGTGAGAGATGAGTTTGATCAAAGTACATTGTATATCTGCGTGGATTTCCCAAAGAATAAATGAAAATATATTTTAAAACTAGAAGAAGAAAAGCAATGAGCAGGAGATAGCCTGGAGTTGGAGCACGTCTCAGCTAGGGTTTAGAGGTAGGAGCACTCATGGGTGCTGGTGGGACTGTGGTCCTTAGAAGCTAGACAGCAGATGGACAAACAGAGCTTAAGTTCTCTTGCAATAAGACCCTGTGGCTTCCAGTGACTCAGAACTGACTGGGCTCACACTGTTCAGACTGGATCCTTCTATTTATACCACAAATAATCACAGTATCAGCATTAATTTAACCCTCTAATTTTTTTAGTTTGATGGATTTTTCTAGTTGATGGCTGGGTTTTACACTTACTGAATAGATTTAAGGTCTTTTGGGGTTTGCCATTTTTCAACTTCTATACACATCTTTTAACCTTTTACGCTCTTTAGTTTTGTTTGGATAAAATTAGATGGAGACCCAGGCACATGCACAGAAAACATGTGTGAAATATCTCTAAGCTGTTACCACCTCTAACTTGCCTCCACACCAAATGGAATATTCTGTGTAACTCCTGTCCCAGATGTGTACTGGAGCTTGTCAGTCCAGCCATTGTCTCTTTCAGGTCGATTTCCGTATCTGTTCCTTCTTAATTCTTCAGTCTGTTGGGCTCAGTGCTTCACACTTTCAGTTCTCAAGTCCCCTTTAATGCTTCCTCGTATGCAATCTGTTAATTTTTTTTTTCATTTTGGACTGCCTAATAGGCTTTCTTTTCAAACTTCTTACTTGGTGGTTTATGACTTTGTGGCTCTTTGGAGGCCATTCTTTCTCTGGAAGATTCTTACATCAGACACATTTTTTAAACAGAGTAAATTCATCCTTCAGTGTAGTCCAGACTTTCACAGTCAATGATGCTTTCCTTATGCACTTCGGAATTTCAGATCTCAAATTCACCTCCAGCAGCTGAGTGTGTGTGTGAGTGTGTGTGTGTGTGTGTATGTGTATGTGTGTGTGAGAGACAGAGATAGAGATAGAGATAGACAGAGAGAGAGAATAGGTGTGACACATGTGAGGGATATTGTTTGTGTGTGTGTGTGTGTGTATGTGATGTGTTAGATGTAAGTCCTATATATATGTGTGTGGTTGTATTTATATATATGGTATGAGTGCATGTAGTGTTTATGTATGTATATGTGGCGTAGGTGATATAGCATGAGTGTGTGGTATGTGGTGCAATGTTTGTCCATGTGTGGTGTAGTGTTTATATATGGTGTATTTGTGTGTCTGTGTACGTGTGAATGTGATAGTATGTGCATGTGCTTTGTGTGTGTTAATTCTCTCCCTGTTTGCACACAAATATTGCTGCTGTTTTGTACCCTCTCCTTTTTCTTATTAGAATCAAGTCCCTGTTAGCAGCTAAGCCCTTGAATTTACAGGGACTTAGTGGTGAGTGAGTATCATGTCCTTGCACAGAAAGTGCTCTTAAGTCTCTGCTGCTGGGTATTTCTGTGCCTTGTCTCTGCAAGGCAGTTAGTCTGGGTCCCACTTCTGCCCAATTCTGCCACACAGGGTTGTTAAGTTCATTTTGAAAGAAGTTATGTTCCTTGGATAACGTTTTTTGGCTTTACTATTACTGTTCACTTGAAACAGCTGACGGCGTGTGGTAAGGAAGTCATCTGAAGCCCTGTGTCCCTACATACCTAGGGACCTCAGTTCTTTGGTGATGATAATGTATAACATAGGCAGTCTCTGTAGTGAAAGCCATGCCTGGGAAAATACTCACTTTCCTCTTGAAGTGAGCACTTTAGCGGGCAGGAAACAATGCAAGTTCTACGGAAGCTTGCCATGTCTGCACTAAAGTTGGTTCACTTGGTGGTAGTGAGTGTTAGAAAAGGACTCTGAGATATTTACAGAAATTCACACTCACCTGAGACAACACAGCTGTTAAAGACATGTGTTTCCAGCTCACTGAATAGACAGCAGCAAACAGCTCTGGCTGAGCTGGTTCCTGTCAATGCACACTCACCTGCTCTTTGTATGCTGTCATCATGCCAATTAAAAACCTTAGTAGATGAAGCCACAGAGCCCTGTGCTGATTGCTGCAACTTCACTCACTTCCGATCAATCCACCCACCTGTCACTTCTTTGATGTGATTTTTGTTTTTGCTTTGTTTAGAACCTGACTGCTTGGTTAGAGGACATGTTATTGACAGTCATTATAAAGAAGACCTTGGCCACGTGAGAAGGAGTAGATCTGCATACGTGTGGGCTCTGTCCACAAGAGGCATGATCTTTGTGAGCTGGATATGTGGATGGGACTGTGGGCTAGGGTCCATGTGAAAGTTGAATTCTTGGCCTTTCTCCATCATGGTTCTCAGTTGTTCTCAGAAGCTCTACAGTGAGAACAGTAACCTGGCTTTGAAGGCAGGAGTGCTTCCCGCTGGCTTGCTCTCCATGCCTTGCTCAGCCCATGTTCCTATGCGATTCAGGCTTACCTGTCTAGGGGTGGCCACTATGACCTGGACCCTCCCACATCACGTATCAATCAAGACAATGCTTCACAGCCTTGCCTACACCCAGTGTGACGGAGGTACTTTCTTAACTTCAGTTTCCTCTTCCCAGATGACCACAGTTTGGGTCAAGTTGACAAAAACCAGCCAGCACAGTGAGTTAGAGAGCTATTGAGGTCATCAGTTTGTCACTTAATGACTTTAGGGCTATTTACAGAAGTGTATGCATACTAATACAGCTCTTAATGACATGTAGCTACTGAGGAAACCAGCCCAAGAAGACTGTCTTCCAGAATGTGTCATCCCTTCACTTTGGAGCACTATTTATACTCAGTTGTTTTCCTATGGCGAGTTGAGAGCCTTGATCTGGGTGTGGTTACTTTGGCAGTGACACTTTACTGCAGTTCCATTCTTCTATCGTTTGTGTGACTTTCCCATTTGTCTTTTACAAAAAAGTGTATTTTTTCCTTCTGCAAATATGCTAAGTCTGATATTTTTAAGCAAATTTAGCACAACTTGGAAGTGAACTTTCCACAATGAGAGCTTCTGAAGTTCTTAACCTAATATGCTTTATTTCAAAAAGCATATGTGTGCTAAACACATGTGTTATCAGAATATCACAGGTTACTACTGATAAAGCTAATGTTTATATGAATATCTTTAAAAGCTATGTTTGTGTATATGCTTTAGATCTATGACAGTGAAATCTACGTAGATCAAATGTACCCATGGCTTGTTTGTGTCTTTGATTCTCTGTAACTGTTTTCTGAAGCTGTAGCTGAGCTCTGGAGCCTTATTTGTTTGGAGCCAATTGTAACTGTTACTTTTCTACTCTGAACTGAACTCTGCCTCCTGGTTCTGTTGCTCAGCTTGTAACTGCTTGTACCGAAAGCTAGTTCTCTTGCTCCAACTGCTGCTGCGACAGGAGCTTTTTTAACCCTCTAGCTCTAAAAAGGTTAGAAAGGAAGAAATCTTTTTAGCCCCTTCTGGCTGTCTTTATCTGTCTTAACCTGGAGACCTGGATTAGCATCTGACATCTTTTATCCCATGAACTGTCCTCTAACATGCTTTCCCATCCACTGTCCCTTGTCTCAGCCTGGTGGCTGCCTTCCTTCCCAGCAACCGCCTTCTGTCTCAGCCTAGTGGCTGCCTTCCCATCCAGTGTCCCTTGCCACTAACTCTCACTGCCAATTGCCACTGCCTCTTTTATAGGGCTTTTAAGCTGTTCCCAGAAGTCCAAGCAGCACATAATCATAAGGGTGCACAGTACAAAAAACTTCTCGGCAAAGTCCCACTACAGTTCTCTTGTTAGGTAATCATAATTCAGAAGCATTGAGTGCTTACAGAGTCCTGGTTCAGCGTTGAGAAGATTGAGTCTCCTGTGAACTTTCCCTTAGAAACAGGAAACTGCACATTTGAAGCCTGTTTTAAACTTGCTGTTTTTTTAAAGAACACATGATTTCATGTCCACTTAAATGGAATCCAAATTTGTGTTTCAGCATTACAACTCACTGTAAGATTTATAACACTCTGTTGCAATGTTTTATATTTGGGGTGACCTCCCCCACCGTGTGTGTGTGTGTGTGTGTGTGTGTGTGTGTGTGTGACAGAGAGAAAGAACTCTCACAACATTGTTAATTAGTAAGTTCCCATTAAATGGCTTCTGGAACATGTATCTCTGGTTTCAGAGACTGTGTAAGTGACTTAGAGAAAGCAGGAGGTATGTGAATACTATCCAAGGTACAACTGTGTATTTACTTTAGACATTTAAGAAGCCAGACTTTTAAAGTTGCCCTTACACTCTGCAGACAGGTAGTGACACCCTTGCATATGAAACTTTTGTGTGAATTTTCCGGGAAACATTAAAATCATGTCTGCCTCTGAATTAAGACTGTACTGACAGACCAAAGGCTGGTGAAAAAAAGCTCAGTTTGGCAGGTAAGTGAATTATTGGGGAATACTTACATAGCATTAGATGGCCTAAGGGCAGCTGTGGCTACTGAAGTTGTAATTCCCTCAGCCTTTGCCGTGTCCACTAAGTTCCTGTTTTCGAGGAGTCTAAGATATATGCTGCCTAGCAGAGGGATGGAGTCGTCAAGGCACGGAAGTGAACTGCGTATTCAGATGTGCTGTATCTAATTCTTATCAGAAACGTCAGAAGTGTCAGATCATATTGGAAGGATGACTTTGTTTGGTGCAGTTTGGCTCTTCATTTAAATGCACAGAACTAAAGAATGGCTTGTGCAACCTGGAATTGCTTTGGCTAGAATTGGGAGGGCCGTTTCACTATACGCTGTGAAGTGCAAGTTTATACTTCTCAGTTGGATGTGGCAAAGGAGATGGGATACACTATGGAGTGTGTTATGACTGTGTTTTGAAGGACGATGGTCTGATTTGCTAGCTTGAGAGAAGTGAGCTGAAGGAACCTTACAGCACCTTGCCAATGAGAAGCCCAGACCTTCCATTCAAAGGCTACAGGTAGATACATTCTGCTAACAACCAGAAAACTGGTGAAAATGAAAAGAAGAGAAAAGAAAAGAAAAGAAAAGAAAAGAAAAGAAAAGAAAAGAAAAGAAAAGAAAAGACAAGAAAAGATTATGTATTTACTCCCTACTCAGTTTCCTTATTCCCCGGTTCAGAGGAGCCCTGATGTCGGGATTGTCATGTGCAAGGCCTGTCCCTGTGTCCCGTTGTGGGTCTGAAACAGTTGACAGAAGGGATGAGTTAGGCTTTGTTGCTGGATTGGGCACTATTTAAGCCTGATGAGGAGTCTTGTGACAGCCATGTCTTCCTGTGCTCTGTGTGGGATAAATTAGGGTAGGTGTTCTGATCATAGCATGTTTTGGGTGGTAAGGCTCTTTGAATACCAAATATCATAAACACTCAAAAATTGCAAACTGTTTTATTTGGTTCTTAAATTTGTACTCTCAACTGAAAAGTTATAAGTTTAAAAAAATCTTTTCTGTTAAGTTCATCAGAAGTTTTTATATTTTAACTTAGCTTGCTGGTTTTTCTTATGTGACTCTGTGTTCCTGTTCTCAGACAGTACTTTCTGCTCCTGGATCCTGAACAGTTTGGGTTCCATTACCGTCCATCTAGTGGGGACCACAGGCACATGTTACCAGGAGGGAGCAGGCTTAGATTCTCATGTTCATACTTGATTCCTTCCTGCACAAAAGGGAGAGGAAGGAGGAGAGAGGGAGGGAGAAAAGAGGAGGGGAGAAGAGAGGGAGACAGGGAGAGGATGGAGGAGATAATTGCATGTGACTCATTGCAGAAGATACCACCCTCTGTCAAGAGTCCCTCTCACGTTGCTCTTTCTCCTGGTTCCCCAGTTTCTTCACATCCTCCTTTCTTCAGAATGAGGTTCTACACTCTCAAGAATCCCCTTCCTCCTGCCCAAGCTGGCTGACACAGTTGAAAGTCCCCTTTTACAAGACACCTTTCGAGCCATCCTACTATCTCATGGCCTCTGTGACTCACACAACCCTGGGCACTGTCAGCTCACCACTCGGTGGTTTCCACAAGGTAGAGAGGAAGAAGTCGAGATGTGGAGCTTTAGACCAAATGGGCCAGGATCACAAAGCTAGTAATTAATAAAGGCTGTGGGTAATGGGGTCTCTTAACTTACCCTACTGTAATACGAAAGTAAAACAATAAAAGCTTACATCAAAATTTCCATGTGACAAAAGCCAGTTTGCAGAGGTAAACTGAGGCCCTTCATCTCCTTAGCATCAGCTATGGGACAGGACAGGCATGAGACGAAGCCCAGGTAGTACAAATGAGGTAGTGGGAGCTGGAGAAGAACACACAGCTCACTGCTGGACGCTTTGGGGCTCTTTCCTCAGTTTGCTGCAAATTTCTGTTCTTGGGAGTTCTTTTCTTTTCACAATAAGCTGTTTATTTCTGTTTCATGACTAACCTGAAAGGCATGACTTTCTTTTTTCTTTTCTTTTTTTTTTTTTTAACCATCTCCAGCAGGCGCTGGAATTTTCACCTACCCTGTACTGTATTTTCTCTTAAGCTCTAATGAAATTGTCCTTAGGCTTCCTTTGAGTCCATTTCTGAATTCTTTTATTAATGAATAAGGACCACCAAAAAGAACCTCAGTTTCCCGAGCAGTAACACCGGGACTCTTCCCTCCTAACACCTTTCTCTCCACAGAAATCTAGTTTCACACTGAAGTCAGAATCTAACTTATCTCTCATTCATTAGAAAACCCTTGGGGTGCCAAGAATGTTTTCTCGTTATGCACTTGTGTTTATTTTCTTATTATGAAGTACCCTGAGCTCATTTACAAAGGACAGATGATTAATTTAAAATTAACATAGAACAGCACGGAAATGGGAGGTCTTTGGTGTGGCTGGTATGACTCGTTGTTCTGGTCGTGACTAGAATAAAAGTCTGTATTTATCAGGCCAGCTGTGCATGTCCCTAATCTCACTATTATTAGTGACGCTGTGAATGACACACTTCAGAGCCTCAGATCAGGCAGTAGATGGGAGGGCTTTTGGAATTCCAGAGCAGCTGTAAGAGGTAGGTGTGCCACTGTGGCACCTAGGTCAGGTGGCAGGTGCGAGAGCTGTGTCTGAAACACTGTCTCTGCCTCTCCTCACAGAAGAAGTCATTCTGGGATGTGAAAATGCCCTCTCATCCACATCCCAAGTTCAATGTTGGAAATGAAGTGTGAAGGAAAGTCCTCAGGTAGGAAAGGCACCTTCTATGGAGCCTTCTGCCAGATTGGCTCACTGGTTAGAATGTCAATCACTGTGGGGAGGTTGAAATGCTACTGGTCCAGAGCCTAATTACAATTTACCTTGGGCAATCTTTAATCTCCTCATTAGCCATTCCTTGTCATTTTCTATGTCAGAACAAAATCCTTGTGACTAACAAATTAAAAACATTTGGACCACTAGCTTCCACCAGCCACAGGATAAGTGTCTTTTAGCATCACCCAAGGCCCAGATTTCCTTGCTTTACGTAACCTGCCTATCTAATTCCAAAGATGCTTTTGAAAAGTACATTGATTTATGATTTCATCTGTTAATTACTATAAAAACCCCATTAAACTGTTAGTACATCTGAACATGAAACTTGGGGTAACTTAAATCTGTACTTCCAGACTGTGATGACTCATATTGACTCTAGAACAAACTGTTCTGTATGCCTTTAAAGCGAGAATTATTTTTGCATTGACAAAGCCTTGATTAAACCAACAACATAAAACATACTTGGAGTTGTTCTTAGGTTTACTATACAAACGTATTAATCACAGGGCAGTGTAACAGAGGTTGCCAATCAAACAGTTATTAATGATATACTGGGAACCAGGCTTTGTGCTTTGAAAACAGAAGGAAAAGATCACTTGTCTCAAAGTGCCTTCTGATGATGGAGGCCAGTGTGAGGTAGTCAGCACCTCTGGGTGCTCATGGTAGTAGCTGATTATAGAACCCTGGTGTGTGGAGTGTCTTTGAGCCTTTGTTCAAAGTAAAAGTAAGTCTTCACTGATGTTGTTAGTCTTTCCAATCTCTGATCCAGCCTCCTTCAGGAGCCTCCATGCCCTTACATGCTTCTACTGACCAGGAATTTGCATGGAATGGAGAATGTAAGGTTGAATGAATACAAAAGCATGGCTCATCACTGAGGTGCCCAGGCTAAAGGACTTTGGGGCTAAGGCTCCTGAGTGACTTGCACACATGCCTGGTAGTACATTACGGGTTGCAAGTAGGGGAGGGGTGATGTTGGAGATGAAGTCAGAACATATCCCACCAGGCTCTCAGTGCTAAGAGGATGTGGTGGTTTAGCTAGGAATGCCCTCATAGGCTCATGCATTTGAATGCTTGGTCATTAGAGAGTGAAACAACTTGTCTGTGATTAGGAGGTGTGGCCTGTTGGGGTAAGTGTGTTACCTAGGGTTGGGCTTTGAGGTTTTAGAAATTCAAACCAGGCCCACTGTCATTCTCTCTTCCTACTGCCTGCCTATCTGGATGCAGAACTTTTAGCTACTGCTTCAGCACCATGTCTGCCTTCACACCACCATGCTTCCTGCCATGATGATAATGAGCTAAACTTCTGAGCTGTAAGCCAGTTCCAGTGAAATGCTTTGTTCCCTATAAGTTGTTGTGGTCATGGTGTCTCTCCACAGCACCAGAACGTTGACTAAGACAGAGGGGATAGGATGGAGTGACCCCATGTGGCCTTAGTTTGAAGCTCTGTGCAGTGTGTTGAAGAGCAACCATTGAGGGGGTTGCCAAGGACTGCTGCTAGCAGATGGGAGGAGGAGGTGATCTCTGCGATGGTGCAGAAGGAGACTTGGGGGAGGGACTTTCTGCCAGGGTAAGTGTAAACTCTAAGGACTACGCATACATTTCCTCTGCTTAGAACAGAGATGTCATCAGTTCCACAAATTTTGGTTCCAGCGGCAACTTTCTGGCCCACTTCTTACCAGATCAACAATGCATGCATGAGAAAGGCTCCCAGGGCTTCCCAGGCTATCAAAGTAGTCTTCACATGGCTGGTTCATCCTCTCCTTCCTGAGGTGTGCAGGGCAAGCTAAGTTCAAGTGTGAACTGTCCTTGAGTCTGGGCATGTCAGCTCTAAGACAAGCAACAGGTGACTATGGCACCCATGACCTGTGTTGCTGAGGATTCCACTTCTTCCTTTTGCCTGATAATCTCTTAAGTTTTGGTTTCTCAGCCTTCCAGCAAGGGAGGCTAGAACAGATTCACATCAGCAATTCTGTATTTGTTATTCTTATTTTAAGAAATAATGAGGAAAATAGTGCAAAATACAGTCTATAATAAAAGCAGAGGGAGGTGAGAAGAGAGGGCAGACAGAGATAGAGAGGGACAGAGGAGGGAGGGAGGGGAGAGAGGAAGAAAGAGAGCAATAAAGAAGGGGGAGAGAGGCTGAGGGAGACTGCCAAGTCGTAAGTCATTCGGGCCGGTTTTTCCTCGAAGACATAAATTTTGGCTCTTACTTTTAGCTCATGTTTCTTGTTTCGCCACTGTTTTTATTAACGGGAAAAATATCCAAAATTAGACAATAATGCTATTAGGGCTTCCTGCCAAGTTGCACCTCACACTTGGTTCAGCACTTGCTGTCCATGTAGATGAGCAAGGAGCCCTGGAGAGGAAGAGCTATAGGGCTTCCCATGCTCTACTATGGCAGCAGCTCCCTCACACGGCTCATTGTTTGCTGAAGAATATGTTGAAGGCTGAGGTTAAGAAAGAAGTGGAAATTCTGAGCATATGCAAAATTGCATGGATGAGGTGGTTTCCAGACTACAGCAGCCAGAGTAAACCTCCGTGAATGAGGGACTTTCTAGAAAGCAAGCATGGCCCACCTTGACTAGACAGGAGCTGGTGTGGCAGCTTTGAGGCTGGAATAGAGCATGGCTGGGTGGGAGCAGACAACGCTAGTGTTTTTCTGGGACAGTGGGCAGACAGTAGAAAGTGGTGCTCTTGGGACCCAAAGATCTGGAAATCCATAATATGAAGGAATTCCTTCATGCAGCTACAACAAGCAGCCCCAGACATGGAGTGGGGCTGTTACCGAGGGGGAGAGCCCCTGGCCCAATACACAAGTCAGAGACAGGAGATCTCATGGAGATGTAAGGCCTTCAGGCAAAGGGTGTTTCTGCCTGTGTCAATGCAAGGATGAAGGAGATGCTGCTGTTTCATTTCATTTTAAGTTAACTTTGTAGGCTAACATATGAAGTCGTGAGTTTTATTATGGCATTTCCAAACACACACCATTCCATTTCGATCCACATGCCCACTGTGCTCTGATGTCCCTCTCTGGCACGTTCAGTTCCTTCCCCAGATCCATTTTCTGGTTGGTGAATTCCAGTGCCCTCCCTCCATCCTTTTCTGCTCTTTCATGATTTCTTTCTAGTTTCATGACATTGATGGGTAATTTTTGATAGCAGCATGGGCAGAGACTCATGTGAGGAGAGAACCAGGGGACTTCTCTCAATGTGGAGTTAGACCTGCCTGTACCCTGACTGTATTAGCTAGGCTTGGCATTGCTAGGCAGGGACTTGGCGGAACAGGGCCCCAGCCAGAGCTAATGGTGGGAACCACAGGGCAGCTCCTGACCTATGCACTTTTCATTCCATGGTTTCTGGGCCTTCCTGTCACATACGGAGCTTGTGAAATGCTCCCATCTCTTCTGTGCTTGACATATTCTGCTCTGTCTTAAAGACCATGGGAGACTTACAGAAGACAGCTGAGGTAGGACAGACTGTGGACCTTGGAAAGGACGAGGACGAGTGTCCAGACTATTGCTAGACATTGATTCTAATTCTCACAGTAGGAATATCGCAAACATGAGCCAGGTTTACACTCCGAAAAGATCCTTAAAACCCAGCGTGGTGCGTAACTCATAACATTCTCTCTGTAATTACTACTTTCAGAATTTCACATGTACTTTGATCATATTCACCACTTTCCCCAGCTCTTCCCAGATTCAACCCCCCTTTCTGTAACTCACCTAACTTTGCCCCCTGATTTTTAACCCATCAGTGCTGCCTACCTCCTCTTGGGTTTGTGGGCATACACTGGAGCATGGTGACCCTTACAATCCATTATCTTCTAAGCGTACAAACAGTTGTGACTACCCCACCTTTCTGGTCCTATGACCTATCTAGATATGATAACAGTACTGTCAGCCAGGAAGGCAGGGAGGGAGATTTGCTATGAAAATAAAAATTGGCGAACTAGTTTCCTGATACTGCTCTAAGAAATTGGTACAAAGTGAACAGCATTAGTACCTCATTCATTACAGATGTATTATCTGATACTCCCAGAGTTACTGGGCTAAACCAGTATTTCAGAGCTCTAACCTTCTGTAGGTTTTTCGAGTGAGTGACCCATTTCCTCATCTTTCTAGCTTGGTTTGTGACCTTTCCCATATCCTCAAAACCAGACACAGCAGTGTCACGCTTGCTCCTGCTTCTAACCTTACTGCCTCCATCTTGGAAGGGTGTCCTCACTGACTTGAGATCCTTAAGTTAACATCAGGTAACATCCACAGAGTTCCAGCCTGGCCACCTTTGCATGATTATTACTTAGTTCTACAAAGGTGATGAAAGGATTGAGACATAGGATTCCTTTGCTGTCTTACAATGTTGAAGAAAGTCAACGAGATGTCTCCACCCAGGGAGGGACTGGGGAGTAGCGTAGAACTCTGTGGGAAGAAAGATTAAATCTTTGTGCCTTTGATGAAATTTGCAGGTGAAATCCTGACAGGATCAACTCTTACTCCTACTATATGGACTCTGATATATAAAGATTGATAAATCCCAGTTGTGCTCATTGAAGTCAGAATGAGGCTATCTGGGCATCCGAATCCGAGAACTAGCTCCTCTGGTTGGATTGGGGACATAAGGCAGAATGTTCAACCTCTTTCTTGGGACCTGGAGAGCAGTGCATTGAGATGGAAATTGGGTAGAATGGGTGTTAGGTTTGTTGTGGAGGCTCAGGCTGGGGAAGAGTGTGCAGAGAGGCAGCACAGCACAGCAGAGGACCAGGGCAGCTAGCTTGGGAGAACTGCACCTTCCAGGAAGGATCTCTCCGGTAGCAGATGCACTATACTCACCCCTGCCCATGCCATGTGCTCAGAGAAGACCCCGCCCCCGACCATTCCTGGTAGGTGGATGCAGGAAGTACATGGGAGGGGTCATTGCTTCCACTGTAGACTCTGTGACACATGGCCATGGGCAGTGGAAAGGAGTTGATGGTGGCCAGTGCCTGTGAGGATACTGACAACAGTATGGCCACACGGCTTGCTGTTTCGTACAGGGTTTGCCCTGGAGTCAGTTTCTAATATGAATACATAGACATGTAGAGCCGGGCATCCCTAGAATGAAGGCTGGTTCAGACAAGGAAATAGCTGTGCTAGGGCGCTGAAGAGGCAGGGTAGAGCTTCTTGGTTTCCCATCTTGGGAGTCAATAAGGCACTGGAAATAAGGCTTAATATTATCATGGTGAAGACCCTGGTCCTCATACACTTCAGAGCTGAGCCCCAGGTGTCTGGGACAAACATGGTTTGAAAGTGCTATAGTGAAGACTGTGGTACAAGCAGGCGCTGTTCACATCCGGCTCTTAATCCCAAGGAATTGAATTTCCTGAGAAAGCTCTAAAGAGCAAGCACCATGGATGTGACCACAGAGGCAGACGCACAGAAAACACTGACTGGGAGTGGGAGGCAGCTGCTGCGAGCTGTTCCTTCTCTGGCTTGCAAAAGGCCATTGAGATAATTAAATAACGCCATGTCAATAAATCCCTGCTGTCTCCCCATCACTCTGGCACCACCATGGTGAAGAGAGGGAAAGGGAGAGGTGGCACAAGCCTCTGCCGCTGGCGCTGGCGGCATGATAATGAATGAGGCTCTGGATCTAGACTCAATGGCACCACCTCTGGAGAAAAGCAGACAAGCAGAAAAGCAATACATAAATACAAGCCAAGAGTGGAAAGGGAGAGCCACCAACCAGCCCCTGGGCAGCACAAAATCAATACGACAAGTATAGGTAACATCATACCACCCAGCAGCTCCCTCTCAGAGTCACTCAGGATTTTACAGTTCGTGCGCATGCATATGCAGATATGTATGTGTGATGTGTGTGCGTGTGTGGATATGTGTTTGCATGTGTCTCTGCAGGAATTTCTCCCGCATGTCTTTAGTCTGCATGGCCGTCATTGTTTGTATTCAATTATAAGACCAGAACCCTCATATTAGCTGCTGCTGGGGACATGTCTCGATGGAGTCATGGCGGAATACGTTTTGTGTAGTGTGGGCTAAATTAGTCTTAGGGGGGAACACCTAATGTCTGATTACTACTGAGGCAAAGGCAGTGGAGGCAGAAGCCTCAGGTATGAGAGAGAGCCATGGGAGAGTGAACAGAGCGTACTGTCCTGCTGGCTACGCTTTGTGCTGTAAAGATAACGAGGTGTTGTTCTCCCTCAGAGAACACCACAATGGCTATGAAAACTGGCCTTTCTATTGCTGTAACCAAGTACCAAGAAAAACACCCAGATGGAGAAAGGATCGATTTTTGTTCATGGCTTCAGAGGTTTCTATCCGTGGCCATTGCCTCTCTTGTTTTTGGCCCTATGATGACACAGAAGGTCGTGGCAGAGAAGGAATGGTGATCTGAGCTGCCTACTTCATAGTGGCCAAGAAGCAAAAAGAGGGGGCATAGGAAGGACCTTCAAGGGCAAACCCATTATAACCAGCTTCCTTCCTTCAGCCCCACCTCCTAGGAATCTCCTAGCTAGGAATTTATCAATGAGTTATTACACTAATGAACCAGTGGTCTCACAACCCAGCCACTTCTCCAAATCCCATCAACTAGTAATCAATTTTTCAATAAACAAGGACAATGGCTCATTGCCTTGACTTTGGGAGTGACTGTAACAGTGACTGTAACATCACAGCCTGGGAACACTGACATCAGCCGATTATCACATAGTTCTGAAGGCTAGGAACTAGGGCAAATGGTTCTCTTCTGGAGTGCAAACGGTGTCTGTCCACTGCACCCCACATAGTCTTCACTCTGTGTGTTCTCTCATGTCTCTATACACAGACAGAGCATGTTGCATTAGGACCCATCACATCCTCTCCTTTAATAATATACGCATTTAAAGGCTCCACCTCCACCTCCAGTCATGTCCTGAAGGGGATTAAGACTTTAACATGAGGACCTGGGAGACAGAATTCATCCCTAACATTCATACAGCACCTTCTGCCAGCCACTTATTTCCCAAGCGTAGTGCTCCAAGCACTGTTTTGAAATTAGGATTACAGTGATGGGCATGCAACCATCCTGCCAGGCTCCCTGACAGGTTAGATAGCCAAGGCTATGCAGCCCCACAGTCTTTGATGCCCTAGGAGGGCATCTGTGCAGCTGTATGTTGTCCCAAGATGCCCACCTTGCTTTGAAGGTAGAATAATGAACAGAGGTAAGTCATTATGTTAGCAAGGAGAGAGGCCAGATGATGCAAGACTTTGACAGTCCCAGAGAAACTTCGCCCCTAGAGGGTTGGGCAGTGCATGGGTTGACAGTGTGGGGGTGAGCAGCGTGGGGGTGGGCAGTGTGGGGGTGGGCAGGCAGGATGTATGAGAGTATGAGGGATGAGCAGGGGAAGGAATGTGGAGGTGGGTATTCAGGGCTAAGGCTTGAGGCTAGAACAGTCAAGACCTAAGTTATGCAAGGAAAATTCTGAGTGCTCCTGAGATAACTCAAAGAGAGCAAGACAAGAGTCTTGTGACCTCTGTTTTTCAAAAATATGGAATTGCTCTTGGATTATGCTTTTGTACCCCTCCCAAGTGTAGCAGATAGCAGTGAGTTTACTTCGGATTATTCATTACACTGGCTATTGTTACTTATTTATGTGCCTCTATGAAAAAGAACATGGTTTGCTACACGCAGCTTGCCCTGGTGATTGAACACTTTACTCATATGAATCCTCTCAACCCTCAGAGTGTAGATTGTCTGGTGCTATGAATAAAGTTAGCTATTGCGTGAGACTTTAATCTAATCTGCCTCATTTATTGGCTCCATTCTTCCAGCTCCCACCACCTCTAGAGTGATAAACAGGAGAAAGACTAGTGTAGCTGCAGGGTGGAGGCTGAGGGTCTGCAGAGCAGAAGCACAGAGGACCCTGCTCTACAGTATTGGCATGAAGGAAGAAGCTAATGGACTTGTTCGTGAATAGAATGGGCAGGACCTGTAGCTTGTCCATTAAGAACAGGAGTAGCTGAGACTGATTTACAGAAGAACAACATTCTCTGGAGAAAAGGGAGGCTTGGATAGGAACAAGATTAGAGGATAAAAAGCATAGAAACCTCCATGGGGGAAACTGAGTATGAAGTCTAAGTCTAAGAGATGCACCTATGATGCATCATGTGCCTTGGGTGAAGGTAGAGGACTCTCCTTCCCCTTGCTGAGGCAGTGCCCCAGGGCCTCTTAGCTGGGGTCTACAACATGCTGGGAATTTGTTCACAATGAGTGCCTCCTGGCAGGCAGCTCAGCCTGACTACACCTCTGTGCTCCAGGACACCCCCTAGTCCCAGACAGCAGGAGGCTCCCTGCAAGGAACTCTACACACACACACACACACACACACACACACTACATTCTGCTCTTCCCTTGGGAAATAAAAGTGTCCCAGAGAGTGTACTGAAAGGATTTAAGAAAAACAAAACTCAGGAATTCTTCTGAGTGCAAGTAGTCACATATAGGGGGAAATGCCTCCTATTGAGAAATGCCTTCCCAAGTACAGCCATTAACAGTACTCTTAAGCAGGATTCTTCCTTCCCGGGCGCCACCCTGTCCCAAGGGGCTAGTCCAAGGGCACAGGTTGACCACGCCCACCCACCCCCCATCCCGCGCACGCGAAATTCCCAACCAATTAGTCTAACATAGAGAGCTCGGAGCCAATCAGCTGCACGAGCCCCCATCCCCTGACCCCTTTCCCCTGAACCCGATAAAAGGGCTGGAGGGGAAGGGATCGGGGCCCGCCATGCTCATCTCCTGCGTGGGATAGGCGGGACCTGGGGCACAATGGTTATAATAAATGTCTCATGCGTTTGCAGCGGTTCGTGTCTCGTGGTTCCTTAGAAACCCGCCCGGCTTGCCCTAACAGTACCACAGAGAGTCCCACAGAATGAAGGAGTGGCTCAATGACTCTTCACCTTGAAAGGCCAGATGCCTCTGTTAATCTCCACTCTTTCCCTTAATGGTGCCACCAGGGGTGAGCTAATTAACTTCTCTGAGTATCTGTGGTGATCTGTAAGAGTGTTGAAGCAATAGTCTGCTTCCAAGGTTGTCAAAGGGTGGGGCAACCTATTAGTGGAATTAATTACATCAGCATATTCAAATAGCTAATGCATATACATATAATTATCTTAGACTCACATAAAAAAGCACAAGCTACAACCCCTCCACCCCACCCACGCCTCCCTGTGACCCTTCAGGAACAGATCAAGGGAAGTTCTTTAGTGTATCTGGACTGATTACCAGAACCCATAGGAAATATTGGGAACTAGTCGCACTAAAGTCACATGGAAGCCCGGATTTCTGCTCTGACCTGAGTGTCCCCACCACTGTGATGAGAATAAAAGTGCATAAATGAGAGGATGGCCAGTATCTTCCAACCGTGTAATTAGCCATGTAAGGGAGCCAGGAGGATGGACAGAAACCCCTTTGCAAGCTTTGTAAGCAGATAGTCATGGGGATGGTAAGCAGCAACTGAAAGGAGCAGTTAGAATGCGCCTTCCTGACCGTAATTCAGGACACACAGATGGTGTGTGGGAGGGAGAGGAAGGCGTTTCACAGGGACCAGGGGGTGGCACGACAAGAACTTAACACACAACGGGGTCACGATTCTCTTGATCCTCCTGGCTCGGCGGCTGCCATCCTCCCTGTAGGCTGTAGCTCTGAAACCAAAGACTGCATCCTCACAAGGAAAGCATTTTCAAGAAAAGGATAGGAAAGCAGCAAGTGAGCAAACACCAACACAGTAGGTGGACTCTGTTTTCAGGAATATGAGTGTGCACATTGTGTGTGTGTGTGCAAGTGTGTATATGTGAACGGTTTATGTATGTGTGTGCCTGCATGTGTGTGTGTGAGCATGGGCATGTGCATATGTGTGTGAGTGTGTGTGTGTGTATGTGTGTACCTACATATGTGTGTATGTGTTCATGGATATATGTGTATGTGTGTGCCTGCATGTTTGTCCATGTGGAGGGCGCGTGCATGTGTGTGTGTGTGTATGTGTGTGCTTGCACAGACAGGCAACTGTAAGAAGCCCATCAATTCATCATATCATCAGCAATCATATCTGGCTACTGAGATACTGGTGAATCTTAACGTCTTTCTTTCAATTCTCTTTGATGAACATATAGTAACTCTATTATTAGGAAACAGAAGCTTTTCCTGTAATATTCAGAATCCGATAGCAAGCCAATGTCAGGCGAAGTGGGCTGACTATGCAGGGTGGAACAGATTAGTCGGACCTGCTTGGTCCCACTGGGGGATCAGGGATCATCAGTATTGGTAAGTGAATGAGTTTGTCTCTTTAAACAGGGATGTTCAGTGTGACAGGCACAGTTTTGTCTTCATAATTTACTTCCTCTATTGCGTCTTGCACAGATGACAGTCTCTCAGAACAATGGCCACATTAATTAAACATGTAAACTTACACGGAGCTGTGTCCTTCAATCACATCTCACTTTAAAATGAAATTCGTTGAAAAATTATATTTCAGCATTTGTGTTCCGCTGTTTCCCAGTTTAATTTAATTAGGCCACATTTTGCCTTTTTTTTTTTTTTTTTTTTTTTTTTTACTGCAGTGATTCACCACTCAGTGATACTATGGACTCAGTGTAGTGGTTTAACTTCCAAAAACCTCAAAAGGTAAATGTTTGGAGACGGAATGGGGAAGGGGAACATTCGCTCCCCACTGGATCCAGTATAAACTGGTACACTGATTATGAGAATGAGTGCAGAGAGGTCCCTCAAAAGGTAAAAGAATATCTTCCATATGACCTAACTGTATTACTCCTGGGCACACACCCACATAACTCCACCTCCTACCACAGGGATACCTGCTCTTCCGAGTTCATTGCTGCTCTATTCACAACAGCCAGGACACGGAGCCAGTCAGATGTTCATCATCTGTTGGGTAGATAATGCAAATGTGATACATTTCACAATGGGATTTTATTCAGCCACAAAGAAAAGTGAAGTTGCTCATTTTTTCAGAAAACAGATGGAGTTGTATAATTTATATTAAGTGAGGTAACCCAGACTCGGAGAGGTAAGCTGTTCCTCTCAGATGCAGAGAAACAATTACTTTTATTGGGAAATTAGCATATATAGAAAACTGAGTATGACTAAAATCTGAAAAGCTATAATTGATTATATTAACACCTGGCCATGTCTGAGAAATGTAAAATTCCTATTGATAGCCCAATAGCAATTGCTGCTCAGATTTGCTTTCAGATGTATTTCCTCTTCCAGTCGGCAATGCTGCGGGAAATGTGGCATTCTTGTTTTGAACATTACTATACAGCTCACACCTCCATTGAGTTTTACTTTATTTTGACATCTTTCTCTCATCTTTCATTAGTTCTTATCATGATGTATGAAACAAGTAAAATTTTTTAAATACTTAAAAAAAGAAAACACCAAAAAAATCCTACAAGTTAGTCAAACATCGTGAAAGAACTTATTATACATTTATGCTATTGTTATAGACGCAAAAAATTGGAGGCCCCATGGGATGTGTCAACAGCTAAGGACACTTTCCACCAAACCTTTTACCACAGGTGAAGGGTGGCCAGAATCTGAAGCTCAGGCCCGTATAGTGAAGGAAGAGAAGTGACTCCAGGAGGTTCTTCTTTGACGTCATGCTCACTATAACACATGTGCAACAGCACCTCCTACCTAATGAATAATAAGTAAGTAAGTAAAAAAATAGATAAATAAATAAATAAATATGGGATGACTTACATATCACCACTAATTGTCCTCTGTAGCTTCCACCATGCCCTGATCTTGCATTGCCTACATGTCCTTTTGGAATATGTATCCGACTCTAATTGTGCTATCTGTGACGACAGGGTGCCTGTAGCATGCCTCTTCGTGTAGACTGACAAAGACCCCTTGGATCTAAGATTGCTACCAGAATGTCACTAGACTCCTCAGACATCATTGTTATCAGCCCATCGTTATGCCTCCAGAGGGTACGGCCTTCATGACAATTGCCATGACAACAATCACAAATATACATGAAAGGGATAAGGAGGCTTGGTACCCAGGAACAAAATGCATGCTCTTCCTTCCTCTGTCCCACCTCTCTATAGCTCCACAATCCCTCTCAGGATTTAGACAGTCATTTCCATATCTGGTCCACTGTATCCCACTTGGGACCAAGAACAAAAGTCTTCCTCATTCTAAAACCATCACCAAGTCTTGTCATTGTTTCCAAAATTTCAAGGAGGTGAGGGGATAACACAGTTTAGTGTCCAAACTTGGTAACAAAACTAGTGGGATGGCTCAGTGAATAAAGCCCTTTCCATATAAGCATGAGGACCTTAGTTCAAATCACCAGATACACAGAAACCATGTAAAAAAGACAATCAGGGTATCTACAGTCCCTCTCTCCTTAGTTGGGAAGTGGATATAGGCCAGTCCTTGGAAGCTTGCAGACAGTGAGCCTTGTATACACAGCTGCAAACAAGTAGGGACCAACAACCAAAAGTGTCTTCTGCCCTCCATCAAATGAGGCTCATGTTCCCTGTGGTGGTTTGAATAAGATGTTTCATATGGACTCATATATTTGAATGTTTAGTCATCAGGGAGTAGTGCTGCTTTAGAAAGACTAGGAGGTGTGTCCTTGTTGCAGTAAGTATGTCTCTGAGGGTGGGCTTTGAGGTATCAAAAAGCCCAAGTCAGGCCCAAGTCAGACCATGCTGCACACGATCTGAATGTAGAACTCGTATGTCCTCTCCAGCATACGTCTGCTTGCATGCCACCATGCTCCCACCATGATAATAACAGACTAAACCTCTGAAACTAAGCCAGCTGCAATTAAATGCTTTCCTTTATAAGAGTTGCCATGGTCAAGGTGTCTCTTCACAGCAATAGAACACTGACTAAGACACACTACCTCCCTCAAATCCTCACAAAGATATAGAATAAATTTAAAAATGGGTAACAGATTCATAAAGTATTTAAATGACAAGGGATTTTTGGAGCATATCTACTTTAGCAATCAGACATAATTTTATTGGATACCCTTGGATTACAAAGCAATGTCCCTATAGTCTGCACATCTTCTGGGTGGCAAGTAACAGCACATACATATATTGTATATTGTCCTGGCATATCAACCTAGAGAGTCATTGGCATTAGTCTTCATGCTCTCTGCCTCCCAGAGATATCTCGTGGCACTATCTTCTTGAATGGGAGGCTTTAGCCCCTCATTTCTAAGGTGGGCCTTCTGGAGAGTTGATCTGCTTCATGGGACACAGCGGTGACACATGATACTTTTCCTTAAACAGATGAAAGAGAAGGAGGGAGACAGAGTTCCTTCTTTAGAATTCAAGGTTTATTTGAAGTCAAGTTTCTCTGCATCTCTCTAGCGTTTTCCTCTCTGGCGTCAAGGCTGACAATATTATGTAACCGTGTGCCAGATTTGTTTGTTTCCCTCCTTTAATATATTTTTCAGTTTCACCTTTTCAGAAAAGGGAAAGGCATACACTACAGTGGAAGGTTCCGAGGCGTGCAAGGAGCCCTGGGGGGGGGGTGTGTGCTTATCAAAGGACCTGGAAGGTTGGGGTGCAGAATGCACTAAGCCTCAGGCTTGCAGACAGATGTGAGATGGGTGAAGAGAGCTTGAAAACAAATACTCATATCCTGTGTGGGTGACAAAAAGGAAAACTTTTATAAAGGGTTATTAATATTCAGAGGCACCAGATGCCCTGAGCAGGTTTCATCAGGGAATTGAGTGTGAGGGTTTTCATTTCGGAACTCCAAACAACTGGGACTCCATTTTCAACTTTAGTAGAAAAAAATGCAAGTTTCCTACTTCTCAGTAGGAAAGGGGGCTATTTATGAAGAAACATTGCTATATGTATCTGTGTGACTTCTGATAGAAAATATATATTCATTAAATCAATATCCAGTTTCCAAAGTTTTAAGATTCTCCATAATACCTTTGTATAAATGGCAAAAGCAAAGATCTCATTTTTTTTATCTGTCATATGTCAAAAAACATGAAACAGTATTTTCTACTAGAGAAATACAACATGATAAACACAGTCTGTGGTGCTGACATGCCTCATTAAGGAGTGCCCTCAAGGAAAGCTGTGTTGTTAGGGGCAGAATGAGTACCTAAATATTCAGCTCTTGTAGGAGTTATTTCAGGGTGGTGATACATTTGTATTGTTACACACACTGAGAGACTGTTTGAGGAGCACATATACATACATGCCTATATATATATTTTTCCTCAAAATAATAACTCATTTAGAAGTGAATGCAAACTTCTAAAACATCACAGTGGTTAGCATCATGACCATCATACCATCACCACCACCAGCAGCACCACCACCACCACCATCATCACCATCTTTGTAACCATTGTCATCAACCCCACATCAACACCATTACCACCACAGTCAACATCACCAGATTTATCACCATCACAACAACCATGAGTATCACCATCACCATCTGTAGGTGAAGCTTTGCCAGGGAAAAGCCCCTTTCCTGTGTGGTTGTATGGAAAAGCTCCTCCAGCATGTGATTGTATGCCCCTTGGCTTCTGGGAATGGGGAGGGCATAAAAAGTCGGGGTGGAGACAGTTGGAAACAGTTGGTTGAGAGATACTGAGAGAAACCGTTGAGAGATACAGAGAGGAGAATAGTAAGAACTCATTGCCTGGTGCCTGCTGAACACAGATCTAAGGCTTGACAGAATCAAGATGCTGTTGATTTGAGAACACAGAGAACATGGAGCAGCAACTGCACTGAAGAAGATCAGAACTCATGGCAATACTGCTCTTACCCTGGACTCAAGACATCCAGAAGCTCAGATGTAGGCATCAGTATAGACAAAGTACCCACCAAAGTACAATCAAACTGAGACTCAAATCAACCACTGCTGAAAGACCCTTGTTATTAAATTAACTGAACTAAAATAACCTATGGTAATATCATCTCAAAACTCTTGAGATACACTTTAAAAGTCTTTAAGCCCTTCTTCTTGCTGTATTTTATGGTCACTCTGTGAATCACACGCCATCACTACTGGAGCGTCTCTACTTGTCACTCTGTGACGAATACACCATCACTATTCGAGCATCTTCCTTGCAGAAGGACCTTGCATTAACTCCATGCATTCCGAACTTGGAACCATCCTTTCCAATTCAGCACAACGTCGGCACATCACTAACTTTGGCAGTAATCAACAGCTCTCCAATTGGTCTTAGGATCTGCTCATGCTTGATACTGGAAACATAGCCAGCTGCTCAGTGCTAATAAACTCATGGTTATCAGGAAAGAATCTACAACCATTAATTTACTAAACCAGCATAATCCTTAATAACAATATGAATGTTTGTTTTTATACCTACAGATAAGTGTTGTCTTCATCTCTTAACAAGGAGACTCCTCTTTGCCACAGATGTAGACCACTACAGAAAACCATAACCAATCAAAATGTAGAGAAGTGGAGCCCAATGCCAACGGCTATGTCTACAAAATACTCCCATACCTGTGTTCACTGAATATTGAGGAAGTGTGAGGACAATGGAACTTGCTAGGAGATTATGTCTCCTGTGAATGTCAGAAGCTACATCCATAGTTTCACCAACATTACTACCCAAACCTGAACTGAACAAGGATGACCCTAATGGACATGCCAAAGCGAATGAGGGAAATAGCAAGAGGCTTCAACCCTATGTAAAGAACTAGAGGCGACCAAGGAAAGCTGGGAGAAGGAGAGGTGTTACTCCCTTGTGAAGAGAAGAGCAATTGGTTGTCCAGAACCAAATGATCAGTCCTGAATATGTCCATACAAATGACATTGTATGGACTGAGCTGGTTGTACTCAGAAAAATATATGTATATCCATACACAGATGCAATAACAATTTGAAAAAGAAGCCATGGATTTGAAAGAGAGCAAGGGAAAGATATGTGGGAGGATTTTGAGGAAAGAAAGGGAGGGGGAAAATATTGTAATTAAATTATAATCTCAAAAAATATGTTAAACAAAATAAAATAAAACAAAAACCAGATCAGAAACACATTTTCTCAGTTCTGGATACTCAAGTTCAGGGATACTAATGCTTTCTATGAAGGTTTCTCTTTCTGGTTTGTAGACAATTGCCTTGACAGTGTATGCTTGCTTGACTTTCCCTACACACACACACACACACACACACACACACACACACACACACACACAACACACACATGAGAGGGAAAGAGGTGAGGGGAGAGGGTGAGCACAGAGACAGAAACAGAATGTGACACAGAGAGAGAGAGAAACCATTGGTCATATAAGAACCTCAGCCCACTTAAATAGAACCCCACCTTTATGGTGCATGTAATTTTAAGAGCTTCTTAAAGACTTTAGTTCCAAATACTGAGATAGAAGACTAGGGTTTAGTATAGGTTGTATGTAGGAATTTGGTCCATAAAATATAGAAGTAAAAAGAGGAACAGTGACATCTTTAGTTCTTCTTATAGAGATTTAGAATAAAAACAGAAAGAGGAAAAATATAATGGACTCAGAAAAGTCTCAGTATTCTCAAATGCTCCAATATTGTGAGCATAGCAAGTAAGTTATCTGAACCTAAGGAAACCATTATATTTTTAATATAAATATAAATCACCACAATAATAAGCATTAGGAGTTCCTTTGGCACTCCCTCCTGAGATGTTTCAAAAGATGATGAACTGTGAAATTAGACAGAGCTGATTAAGATCAACTCTTGGTTAGATGACCTTTTTATTTGGAAATATGGGAGCACATTGTAACTAAGTTTGCCAGTGCTTGCTTGCTCAGAGGTTTCCACAACCTCTGAAGAAACCAGCTAATTAGATGTGAAATATCAACTGGAGAGCCATTACAGCCTGACAGGAAAGTACCCCTCGTGGCATTGCAGATTTTAGAAATGTATGCTTTAAGCAAATCTCCAGTTTGTGTCTGTATTGTGATTCAGAAGCAGTAAAACCTGGTCCTAAGTGTGTGACAGCACATAGACTCCCACATTTATTTGGTTTGCTGTCACTACAAAGCAAATGTCTCATTTGGTGGCTCTTTTGCATATCTTTCCATTTATTCTGCTAATTCATGTTCCTAACTTGGACAAGGAAAAGCATGCTTTGGTTCATTGTAACATCTTGGCAGAATCTCATTTCCAGGCCCGGAGACCCTAAATTCTAATGAGTTAATTCACCTTCAAACTCCAGTCATTAACTGGAGCCCATACTATGAACTGCTAAGGCTATAAAAATATTTATTTTTATTGTTAATTATGTGTGTGGTTGTGTGTCTCTCTGTGTGCCATGCAAATATAGGCACAGACGTCTGTGGAGCCCAGAGGAGTAAGATTCCCTTGGAGCTGGAGCTATGAACTATCTGACATGGGTGCTAGGGACTGAACTCAGGTCCTCTGCAAGAATAACAAGTGTTCTTAAGTACAGAGCCATCTCTCCAACCTCAGATAAAGCATTCATAATTAATCATCTTTTGTTTGCATTCTAGCTTAGAATAGGGGATTAGAACTTAGGTACGTTTGGTTTATCTGAGGATGAAGAACACAATAAGGATGCAAAGGACTAAGACAAGTGTGGCGTGGCGCCTGCAGTAGAGCAAGTAACCTGGGAGGTTGTGCAGGCCCCACTGAGACAGGGCGTGTGGCATGCCTCAGAGGAGGGGATGCTACAATACCCACTCTAAGCACTCTGCTGGTAATCTGATAAAATCATACTAGCTTTGCAAAACCAAAGAAAGCCAGGAAACTAGCATCCGTGTGGAGTAATTCTCCAGCAAGAAGGCTGCTGGTCCCTGTCCCAATCCCTGGCCTTATTTAGGAAGCATTAATATATTCAGGTCCTTGTGCTCACAAGAATATAATCTACCTGCCAGCAAAGTGAACTGTCACTTCTTTGTGATCTATACTGCTTTTATTTTATTGAAAATGCAGAGAAGATGCTTGAAGTCATTAACTCAGACTGTCTTCAGGACCTGTCCCTCTTACTTAACTGGAATTTATCACTGCTGCTGGGTGTAAATATGGCGGGAAGAATGTCAAAACACTATTCTACAGTTTCATATTTCTGTAGCACATTAAGCTTGGGGACTAGGCCCAATGACAAACAAGCCGTGAATCTGGATGTCTCACTCATCACTTGTACACTCAAAGAGACCAGGCACCCGTAACTGAAACACTGGAAACACCAAATGGCTGCTGGACGGTGCTTGGCCTGTGTTGTCCGGAATTTCAGAATGAGCCTTCAGGTTTTTCATAATTGGCTAATTGACGTGGGTCTGATTTAAGGTGTGATTGCTGCTGACGCTTTTCTAAGTTCAAGGACTCATTGCATGGCCACGCCACCTTTCCTTCACTCTTTTTATAAGGAAACATATTTTTACAAGTCTGAGTGGCACTGAGGCTTGAGCCAATGACCTCCCTCATGCTCTTCAAATACTCTACCTCTAAATTATAATCTCAGTTTATTAAAAACAAAAACAAAAACATCTTAGAGCCTAAGTCACTCCTATTATCCTTGAAATCACCATAGCTTTGTCAGTCCCTAAATTTGCCACCCTCCAGCCTCAGCCTCCAAAGAAGCCAGGTATATGGCCCTAAATAAAGATGGATTTATGTAGAATCTTTGACCAGAATTTTCCATCCACTTTTTCATTTCTTTTTTGAATTAAAAATTTTCAAAGACAACCCCTGGGGAACAAACTACGACTATCTGAAGTAAGTGTATCAGTACATCAGTAAGGTAGACATTCAGACTTTTCCCAGACTCACCATGCGTGTGGTTAGAGTCAGGGCCATCTAATTTTTAAGTGTCTCAGGATAACTAGAAGCTAAATGAAAACTTGAGAATCTTAATTGTATATGGTATAGAAATGGAGCACCGCTCTGTTTAGAGATGACCGACCCAGACTGACATTGAGATCCAGATTAGAGCACCTGCCTCATACAAAGTATTCACTCTATACCTCTCTATACCTTTCTTGGGGTCTCCATCATAACTCAGGGTCCATGGATCTCTCTTCTGCCTTCACACGTGCTTCTGGATACTCAACCCCCTCTCCACCCACCTACATCTCTGACATTGGCTGGAGGCCGCAGTCTTATTTTCTTAGGCCTTGATTTGTTCAAATCAGAATCTTCCAGACAGACAGATCTGGTTCTATCTTGTTCTATGACATTTAGCTGTAACAGAGTTTATGTTGTGCCAGGACACAGCATAGCCCCTAGAAGTTACAAAGTGTCTAGATACACACAGACCCCAAGGAAAGCACTCAACAAGCAGAATATGGGCCAGAAGGTGGCATAAGGAAACATGGGGTTGAATGACAAGAGAGCAGGGGGTATTCTTCTGAATGTAGGGCAGAATTTCAGAGTCTTACATAGGATTTCTTCACCTGTAGCTTCTGCTTTGAAGCAGCCCCAATGGAGAGCCTGGCTCCCTCAGCATGCTCAAACATGGAAGGCCCTGAGACTTCACATAAGATAAACCTTCCTATATATGCAACCACCCTTCCTTCATATGTAGTCCCCCTTACTGTCACCCGAGCTCACCCCTCCCTTCATACACAGTAGCCCCTCCTCTTATTTTCTTCACCTCTGATGTTGTGCCTCCAGTGTTGGTTCTTTGTGGGAGGTAGTCGTTCTCTGATGGCTCTTCCTAGCAAGAGCTCAAAGCACTCACTGTACCATATTCTTTACCATATAAGTAATCTTCAGTCTGAGTCCTTAAGAAAATGACTCACTTTTCAACTTTGTCTTCGGAGCTGGGAACCCTCTGCCACCTCAGGATAACTGTGGCAGAGCCTATGGGGCTACCAAAGTGAAACTGTCTATCCTCTGTCTTTCTGTGGAAAAAATATGAATTTCTGCTATATAGATCAGTGGGTGCCATGAGCTGTCATTTGACAGAAGTATTACCAAAGTGATCTGGAAACATGCTCTAGTAACAGCTGAGTGAAAAAAGAAATAAAAAGGAAAATAATAGGACTGCTCCTAGGTATGGTAGAGGAGGAAGTTTATTGTACACAAAAGAATGGGCATAGTAGGTATGGGGGAGAGCATAGACAGGGGCAGAGACATCTGGGGGAGTAGAAGATGGACATGGCCAGACTGAGTTGCCTGACCATGTGAGAGAGGGGGACAGGAGAGAGGGGAAGGAGGGGAACCTGGAGTGGTGGCCAAGAGACCAGGAGACCAAGAGAGTCTCTCTCAAACGAAAAGATCAAGAGAGAAAGTAACCAAAATTGCTAGAATTAAATGGGGAAGGTCAGCTCAGCCCCCTGGGGTGGAGAGTTCAGGGTATGGAGTGGGGTATGCAAGCCAGGAGGACCCTGTAACTGGTAAGGGTGGGGGGATGCTTGGAGAACCTGGCGTACAGGTTCACTCTGATATGTTAAATAGGTATCTCAGCCAGCAGTTTGTGATGTTGAGGCCTAACAACATCCACAAAACACCTAACACAGTGTCTTCTAAATACCACAAAGTGCAAAAGACATTTCAGTATTAGAAAATCTTAGGGGTTAAATTCAATTAACAACCTGCCAAAGTTCTAGATTTTCAGTCAACAAAAACATCACCCAAGGCCAACACTGGTGTGCCAAATATGATCATTAGGACTTTAATTAGGAGATTAGAATGTGAACTCCAGCATCTCTTCCTTCTACTGAGGGGTGGTGCTAGGTGACTGAACTCCCTGAACTCCTTAATGCTCATCCTGATGGTACTGATTCTCACTCACAGCTATAGATATACAAAGCCACTGAGATGCATGACTTGAACCAACTTGTATGGTGTGTGGATTAAAACCCAGTCAAATGGCTCAAACACTCTTGGTCCTGGCTGTGGCTTTCTCTCTTCACCATCCTGAGCAACACCGTGAAAGCTTCTGCGTGTTAAAGTGGGAATAACTTTGAGTACGAGAAAGTGCCTGCTCCTTCCTCAATGCCAGGTGCACAAAGCCTAAGCTGAGACTGTCAGGGTGTGATACACCTATGCTCCCACCCCTCAGTGTTCTGTGTCCACAATGTGGGTAACTTTGAGAATAGCCATTATGCAAGGAAAAGCAGAAGACTAAGGCCATGGTATTCCTTCTCCAGCTCCATCTGCTGCTAGGTGACTATGGTCAGTTATGGCTGTGCTCATAACTTTTGAGAGCTGCTTACCTGACTTACTCTGCCCCAGGCTCCCCCGCCGTCAGAAAAGCTACATCCCCAGCAGACTGAAGGTCAGGAGTCTCCTTGTCTACAGCTCAGTGTCCTGTAAATAAGTACACATTAAAGACCTGACAACAGTGGAATGCCATGCTCCATGGCAGAGCTAATTTACTGAACTTGGTCTCTCTGACTGATGTAAACCCCCAGCGTCTGCTGTGTGCATTGGAGAGAATAAGGCTGAATCCTTGTCTCATGTGATCTTTATATCCCTTTGCTTTCTGAGAGGAGTCTTTCACTGTGTAAGTATAAACACAGAGTTCTACTTTTACATTCTTATTCAGAAATCACTGGAGCCGAGGGATTCCTTTCTAAATAGAATTGCTTTTTTGAATGGATCACAGGATTGAGGTTGTTAAAACCAAAACTAAACCAAGGATATTGTTGACAGGGAGGGTGCCAATGGGGTAGCCCTTCCAGGGTAAGCAGCCAGAGTTCACGAACAATCATGAATCTTTGCAGCTTCCACTAGAGAACCTCACTGGATAGAGCCCAGGACATCAGTCCTGCTTGATGCCCTGGCCTTGGCCATAACTGTCTTCCCTCTCCAGTGGAAAATGTAGGCTGGCTTCCTTCCTTCCAGGGGGTTGTCTGAAGATCCATAGGATCAAATTTTGGGTCTTACTGGTGTCAGGAGGCAGAGCTTGATTTCATTTTCTCCAGATAAAGATCTGTTTCTCCATCACCATTCAAAATCAGTCCAACAGACATGCTCCCAGCAGGACCTGGCAACTTACTAAAGTCGTTCATGGCCCATTTTGGTAAAATATACATCTGATTATTTAAATCTATCCTTTAATTGTGATACCGTGATAATGTCCGCTTCTCCCTAGAGTACCCTGCCCAATTTGAAACACGGAAGGAGGTGACACATCTCTCTGAGACCCAATGTCACATTTTGAGAAGTGGAAATTCTACATTCTGATTTGCTGATGGAAAAAGGAAAAGTTCTGTTGGTATTGCTGAGATACAAGTACTGTGATACAGTGTACATGCGCACATATACACGTACCTAGCCGTCTTACACACAGAGAAAGGGGGAGGAGAAGCGGGCAGGGATGAGGGGGAGAGGGAAAAGGAGACAGGAAGGTGGGAGGGAGAGAGATTTGGACAGAGTTTATAGTTGTCAATGTATTTTAATGTGATTGTCCTTCAAGCTCTATCAAACATCAGGAGAGTAATGTCATCTTTACTCTAGGGAGGACCTCTAAATGTTTCTCAGTGTTACGCAGAACACACAGATGGGGCAAGGTTAGTGTAGGACTTCAGTCTCCAGCCTGTGGAGAGTCCCCTGACCTTGAGCTCAAATTCTGCTGTGTGCCTTCGACTAAATGCCTATATCTCATTTGGGACAGCTGTTGAGCAAGACAAAGTCATAAAAAAGACCTGCCTCAGAGACAGCTCATTTCACAGAAGTCAAAGATTACTCAAAGAAACCTTCCTTCTTAATCTCACAAAGCAGGATGCCTGTTTTATTGGTTAACTACAGAACAATAATGTTTTGTCTATGTTTTGATTTACTTTGTTGATTGTAACCCAGAGCTTACACATATGCCTTCTACCTTGTGATCATTACCCTTGTGCTTGCATGCATACCTGAGTCGCCCCTTGTGATCATTGCCTGGGAAACTGCATGTATATCTCTGATGAGGAAGGGTATAAGAAACTGAGAATAAATCATTTGGGCAGTTCGGCCTGACTGAACTCAAGATACAGTGTTTGTGTTCTTTCCAGTTTCAGCCTAACTCCCTATTCAGCACTGACTGGATCTGGTAAGCAGATCTTGTCACCAGCCCTTTGTTGCTGTGATCCACAGCATCCTTCCTTGAAATCTGAACAAAAAGAACAGACCACCCAAGGAAGATCTTTCTGTTTGGTAAAGGGGCAATATGATGTCACCACTAACCAAGGAAATGGGGCTCCAGGCAGAGAAGTAGGGACATTGTGAAGTCGTAACTTGAGGGGATCCTGACAGCCCAAGCTAAACAAGTTTGGAACAGACAAGCCTGGGAGTAATGCTCTGTTGTCCCTGGAGACTCAGCTCATGAGCTCAGTGTACTACTGCTAATTGGCATTGCAACTGGCACAAGTTTCATTTTACAGCCATTCTCCCTCAGCAAAAGCAGCATTCCAACACAATTTGCAGGGCCAGGTTGTTCTGAGTGCTGAAGTTCAAAGTCATTGCCTTTTTCAGTGGGAGATGCACATGGAATAAAGTGCCGTAGACAGACCATACAATCCATGATGACACCAAATTTTGTTTTAACAGCTTGAAATAATGCCCATTATTTATCTCATTTTTTTCTGCACAATAAAACAAACCAGGCCATTAAATCTACCATGAATGAATATTATTATATGCCCTAGAAGTTTCTGAAGGCAAATTGGGTTCACTGTGGAGAATATTATACTGAAATGCCTAGAATTCTCCCAAGAGACAGTGTCAAGGATGAAATTTATCCACTGCACTGCATTTGCTAATTTTATGAGCATTCTGTTCTCATTTGCCAGATTTAATATAGAAGTTCTTTGAACCTGAACAGACACACAGAAATGTGGAATTTATTCAATGCCATTTTCTATCACATGTGTCAGAAAATGTATAGTCATACTGGTGTGTGTGTGTGTGTGTATATATATACATATATATATGTATATATATATATTTACAAATACATCTTCAGTTCAGATCTACTTAAAAATGTACTTGGCTTCTCCTATAACATAAGGTGTCCTCAATTCCTCCTAATTTATTTCCTCTGATTTTGGACAGAGAAACAATATGCTTAAAATGTAAGTACTTTGTGCTGAAAAAGGATTAATCAATTCTATGCCATAATTTTAAAATTTCAAGCAAATAGGAAAGGTAAATGAATGTTCTAAACTGGGGATTGGGTGGAAAAATACCCACCACCAGTGGCTTTGGCCTCCTGGTAAATTTGCACTTATGCTAATTTACAGTTCTTGACATCTTCCATAGAGGCCAGTTTTGTACATTCTCAGGCAACTGTCAGGCAGGGTGAACACTGCATGGGAGACCTGCCCTTCCTTGTAAATTCTCTGGTCCTCAGATCCCCACGTTCTCCCTCCTTAGTGTATTTTGTTCTTTAGATCTTCCACCCCCCGGTTGAACTAAGATGCAGAGAGAACCCAGTGGGAAGGAACAGGCATCAGCAGAGCACTGTTCATGAGTAGGTGTCTTAGACGTGGGTCTGACTCCTGTCTATTCCCCACCAGTCATAACACAGGAGTTGCTGCAGAGTTGTGACACAGAGCTACTCATGTTTTGTATGTGAAGTTAGAGAGACATCCACAGTATTGCCTGAACATCTCAGATTTCACATGAAGGAAGGGAGGTAGAGAGACAAGAAGGGAGGAAGGTAGGGGGAGGGAAGAAAGAGAAGGAAGGAAGGAAAGAGGAAGGAAGGAAGAGAGGGAAGGAGAAAGAAGAAAAGAAGTAACTTTGTGTAATTTACCACAATTTGACTAATTCAGAAAAGCAACTATTTCTTTCTTTCTCTCTCTTTCTTTCTCTCTCTTCTTTTGGGTACTGGCCAAAGCCTGAGGATGTTTTTCATGATGCTCCGACCTTCTCATTTGTTCTCTGAAACTTCTTTCCCCTCTTCTGCCACAGGATGTTTGTCTACTGTGGCTCCATGCTTTCTGTTCCCTCCCTGGGGTAGCCAAGCCTTATGTGGCTCAGCTTTGGAAAGGAAGTGGCATAGTCAGGAACTGTCTGGGTCTAGAAATGTTTGGGTGGAGGTGAAGAGCTGACTGGAGAACAGATTTCACTGGAGGCAGTTTCAGTGAACATCTCAGTTTATTGAAGCAAAGGAAGTTACGTATCTAGCATAGAGAGGAAAAGGGGGTTGCTTATGTGGTAATAAGTCATTGGCTGAGGCAGTGGTACTAGGGTGACTCCATTTGCATGTGGGGGGCTCACAGTCAGATCTAGGTGGTCATATTGTCATTGGCAGGGCCAGAGTCCCGAGGAAGTCTCTTATGTAGGCAGAGGTCTCACAGGGGCCAGAGGAAGAGACTCATATATAGAGAGAGGAGAAGTCCAGGCCACTGGGCCTTGCAGCCACAGTGGTCAGACAAGCAGCAACCAGACCAGATTCCTTAAAGAAGCAGGATCTTATCAGGTGCTGAATGTCATAGTAGCATTGGAGGAGCTTTGCCAGCTGTTAGTCCTGTCTGGGGTCTTGTTGGTGTCAGAGCAGGGACGAGGAGCCAAATTCCTACTGCTCTCAGGGTGAGAATTCCAGGGTTCAAAGCATGCTTTGACCCCCTCTTAGCTCTAAGACAGCCTTGCAGTCCACCATGTATTTCCTTGCTAACTGCCATCGATGAACCCACATGCTTTCATAGACACTACAGGGCTGTGGGACTTCATGGTCACACCATTTAACACATAAAGAAGCCTTCTGTGAGCATTGTGTCCTCAGCCAGCAGAGGAGCCCCAGGACAGATGTCTGGTGGAACCAGTGCTGCTAAGAGCTGAGCCCTGCAGGGACGGCCTCGTCATTTTCAATCTTTCTGTCTCCTGTGTACCTTGTTCCTGTGTTCTGTGCTATTTTCCTGTAGTTACTATGAGAAATCATGCCAGACTCAACACTCTAAAATAGTGCACATCAACTGTCTTGCAGATCTGATTCACTGTGCTGAATAAGGCTAAGCCTCTTCCAGAAACTCTAAGGGGAGAATTCGTTCTCTTTTCAGACTATGGTGCCCACTAGCAATCTTTGGCTTGTGATCATATCTGTCTGAGTCTGTGGTCACATTTCTTCATCCTCCATCTGTGTCAGATCTTGCTGTGCCTCTCTCACACAAGGACATTTGTGATTTTATTTGTTGCTTACCAGAGTAACCGCATAATCTTCAAATCAGTCACACTTAAAATGCCAACATGATCCTACGAGGTTCTAGGATGTCCATCACTTGTTGTACCAAAATGACTGGGTGGTTTAAACAGCAAACTTTTGTTTTCCATGGTTCTGGAAGATGAGTGTTAAGGACGTGGACCCAGGACTGGCGAGGACTTTTCCTATCCCACGGTCACATCTTCCTGACTCTGCTCCTTCGCAGCCATGAGAGATCCTGGATATTCTGCCTCTCTTTAAAAAGGCAGGGATCCCAATCAGGAAGGCTGCCTTCACAGTATAATCCCATACCTTGGATTCCATCTCCAAAGGCCCTATTATGTTGAGGGTCAGGGGCCACTTGCAAACATTTGGGTTGCACAAACTTTCTCCACAGTTCAGGAAAGGATCCCATTACAGGGAGCCTAAGTCCACAAGGGCAGAGTGGAGCTGCCAGGATTCATAAGCACTTGAACTCACTCATGTCACCATTGGCTTGTGCTATTGAAGAAGCTAAACTGCAAGCCAACCCACGATGTGAGCTCCCACCCCATATAGAGAGAACACAAGGAATGTGATCTATCAGTAGGTAAGGTCCATTTGCTCTGGTTTCCTCCCTTGAGTTGGGGACTTTTTGGTCACTCTTCCCCAAGATAATGACTTCTTATCCTCTCTTTGGGACCTCAAAGATTCTCCTCAGTTCTCAGCACCAGTCCTGAGTCAGCATGGCATTGCATGAGCCAGGGATGTCTGTGGGTGTGCCTCCCTTCCACACAGAAATCATACCTTCTACCATGGTACTGTCACCCACAGCATACTTGAAAGGAATGTGACAACAGCAGTGCACCTTTGCATTCATGAGAGAGGTGAAATCACACCTTCACTTAGCCAGAGAGATTGTGCACTGCAGCTGGGGTCTCAGGAACTACATTCCTACAGTGGAGACTGTTCCTGCTTGGGGTCCTGTTACTGACCTTTAATCTCAGTTCCTAATTCTTTTTTTTTCAGTACTCTGCCCTACATTTGGTCCAATGTAAGAAGCATCTTCACAACAACATGCAGATTCCCATGTCCAAGGATCCCAAAACCCCAGCCTAGCCACACCAACATAAAGAAGCTGAAGGGAGATGCAAGGCCTGACTCACATTGCCTTTCCTGCTCCCTGCCATTACTCCCTCACAGTTTTAGTAAGCTATGATTGTATCAGGATGGCCAAAATGGCTAGAGAATGAAAAGGACTAATGGAAATAAGGAATGTTTGAAATACCCTGTATGCCGTAAATCACTGATTATCAGAGCAACCCTGAGAAGCACCTCAGAATGCTCATATAGGACTGAAATATCAGTACTTATTCAAATATCTTCAGACTCTTCATCTCTCTCTCTCTCTCTCCCTCTCTTCTCTCTCCCTCATTTATGTGTGTGTGTCCGTGTGTCTGTGTGTCTGTGTGTCTGTGTATGTCTATAGCAAATCTTCTGTTCCAGTCCTTTAATTTATAATTCACTGGTCCCGATTCATGTGTCTGAAGAAAATAACACACACTTCCTGGGGTTCAGGGATGGGAAAGTTGGCAAATTTATTACAAGTGTGACCAGTCTGCTGCATGTGTATGTTAGAAAGCTTTTCCAGTGGAGCTCCCCAGAATGGAGATTCTCAGTTTAAAACAAAAAAAAAGCAGGAGTGAGTGCGCCAGAAATGTTGGCAGCTAAACACAAAGGAGAGAGCTTGCTAGTTAGTGTCAGTTAGCCTGCCTTGGTGCCATAGTTAGTGTACTACAAATAGAAATGCTCGCGCTCCAACGTCCTCATTTGAAAGTAGGGCTGTCAAATATTTAGTTAAGTTGAAGACCTACTGGATTACAGTGTGTCTTTAACCATGTGCATGGCGTCCTTATAAGTAGTTGATCAGTAAGGTCTGAGGGAAGAATGTCCTGTGTCCTGCACATGTCAAGATGGAAGCAGATATTAGCATAACTCAGCTGCACACCAACTACTACAGTAGATAAAAGGCCCGAACCACCGACAGTCAAGAAAGGATCCCCATGCCTGTCTCTTGCATTACTTGATTTAATGTGGTCATTTCCTCAGCACCCAAACCTCTAAAGGGAGAAAAGGAAGGGAGAAACGATGCAATGCAGAGTATTTGTGTATAAACTCTAAAATAAAATGAATCGCATCGAATCCTACTAAAACTTTTGTAACAGGCTGTAAATCACCATAAGACACTTGTAAAACCTCCAACTCTTCCCAGCTAAACCTAAAATCTTTTAAATATTTCACCTAATGGTATGCATGGAGATAAGAAGACTGTTATCTATAAAGTTATCCTCTCTCCACACAGCGTCTCTTAGACTTCTTCCCTGTTTTCTATTTTTAAAATGTGCAGTAGCATCTTCTGAAATATCTCCTGGATGACCAGATATGTCTTGGTGGCAGGGAAAACTCAAAACTGCTAGTCCATTGCTTACTTCACTGTGTTACTTCAGTGGTGTTTAAGACAAAGATCTCATGGTCCTAGGTTGATGGGAGGTATTGTTGGTCTCTCTCTCCGGGTTCCTGCGAGGACCGGCCTGACGGCTGATGTCCTGCCTAGGGCAATCTGGCCCGTTCGCTGGGTGGCCTGAAGTAGGGGTTCGGTGACTTCCCGCGAAACCGTCCACTTGCGGACCTGAGAAATGATGGGGCGCGAAGAATGCCTCAGGAGCCGTGTTTGATGAACACAATACTGGCTTATTATCAGCCTTTTCCGTGTTTAAATATCTTTCCCAGAGAAGGCGGGGTCCCTCGGGCGGAGAAGCCTAATTAGCATAAGGCAAGGCTGGAACACCAAGAAGCATCTACACAATGAATGGACACTGCTACAATACAGACAAACATGTCCCTTGAGCTTCCGTGAAGCAAGCAACTTATAACTAATATTTTGGCTAGGGACCTTCCCGGACTAGGAGAGGAGGAGGTTGCCGAGCATCTCTTCCCTTTTCCAGGGACTGAGGGCACTTTCGGGCCTCAACTTCTACTGCTCTCCAGCCCACAAGGTATGTGCATTTTTCTCTACGTGCTCTGTCTCCCTCCCTCTCCCTCTCCCTCCCCCTCGCCCTCTCCCTCTCCCTCTGTGTTGTGTGTGTAGTAATGTCTATGGGCATTCTGATGAAGCAGTAAGCCTCCTGCTGAGAAATAGTCCTGACAGTTTTCTTTATACCACCCTTGTTTCCTGAGAGCTTTGTCCCTGATTCATTTCCCACATTGTGACTATTACACGTGATTGTCTGACCTTGAGCGCATCATGGGAGGCAGCAGTTCTGTTCAATTTGTTACGCATCAGCTAGATGCAAAGTCTAGATGAGACCATTCAATGGCTTGTTGCAATCATCCCCAACAGTTAATGACCTGGACACATTCACTGGCACATTTAATCAGGTAAACATCTATATGCATATTTTAAGAGGAGAGCTAAACACAGCAACCTTGGGCAAGGTTTTTAAGTTATCTGGGCTCCCACTTTTTCATCTGTGGGAAGAAGAAACGAGGCCAGTCAGGTGTCCTCCAGGGTCTTCTCATGCATTGCCTGCTTCAAGGAATAGCAGTCTTTAACATCACAGAACTTAACTTGGAAACATAAATACAAATAATTGTTAAAAATCTACCTCAAGTAGATTTTTCTCATTATTGATGTTTCCGAGAAAACTTCATAGATATAATTTTAATGCACAGTAACTTAATAGCTACACAAAATTTCATCATGTATGCCCAAGGGCACGTGGTCTACATGCATTAAGACATGCATCCCATAATTTATGGACATGACCAATAAATATTCTTTTAGAGTTATGGTAAAAATGGTTATAACCATTTAATCACTTGTGAAATGAATCCTAAATATGAAGTGTTTGCAAGGACCTTTCCGATGAGACCCCTTGAATTCTCAAAGTTAGGTTAAAGAGATTGAAGCGTGCTTTTCAGTTTTGAAAGAATCTTCAGGATGATCCAAGAGGTCATGCAGTAGCTCAAGAGTAGTCTTAATTCCCATGCTAGGGAGTCACTTGCTGCAGTTTCAGTTTGTCCGAACCAAATCATCACAGTTAATGTGGAACTTGTACCACAATGAATCAGAAACTTACTGTGTGTGCCAACATCTGATCCTGTAAAAACCCTCCCTGCATGAACCCAGGCAGGAAGCCATTTTGCTGAGTTGTACTCTGATGGTGGCACTGGTCATTGGTGCTGCCATCTGATGTCCTGGGCCTTCCTTGTCACCCCTGGAGGCACATAAAAAGGTGAATGGAGAATGAACAGCATCGTGAACCCATTCTAGGTGCCAGTAGCATCTCATTCAATCCTCAAAGAAATCCAGGGAGCATCCACCAGTACCCTTCCCTTTGGACAGGGAGATGAGTCAGTACATAGAGTTCGAATCTACCCACACAGTGAGAGGTAGAGAACTCAGTGTTAGAGAACCTCGGGAGCCCTGTGTAACCATAGAACACTGTCTTGTGGGAGTATGTTAGGGGCCAGACTCTCAGCAGCCATTTGGTTGTTGGCCCATACTGTCACATGGTCTGGTCCCAGCTGATTTGTGTATGTCGTATTTCAAGAAATGGGCACCAAAGAACAAGATGAAGCTTAAGAAGTAGCATTTGTGCAATCAGCGTATAGAGATTAGAATTATGCTGGTACAATTTGTAAGGGACATATACAATTTCTCAACTGAATAGAGACATTAAAACAGTTTCCCTGTTTTCAGTCAAAATGTCAGAGGCTTTCCAGAGCTGGATGGCAGAACATCCAAGAGAGTTTCCAGTGGAGGCTGCTGCAGTACAATCTTTCTGGCCTCATTGTTGGCAGGCAGCTGAATGCCAGGACTGCTACCCACATTTCTGTAACTCTTTTATCACATCTGACCCTACCTCTGCTCTCTGGACTCCTGCTTCTTCCTGAACTCCTTCCTTGAGCCTTCCTTGGGACCCTTGTCTTTGCCTCTCAGCAGGTGTCCGATGAGAGACTCAGTCACACCACAGAAACTCAGCATCTTCCCAAACTAGAAACCACGAAGCAGGGCAGCCGGAGAGCTCCACGTGAACTCTGGGCTCAAGTGTAGTCTCAAAACGTCTTTCCCCATTTAGTCTTTCTTAACTTTCTCCGTTTGTATAAGTCATCTTTGATCACCATGACCAAGATAACCAATGGAAACAACATAAAGGAAAGCAGGATTCGTTTCGGTTTGCACATCATTCCCAGATCCATTGTCCCTGTGTCAGAGGTAAGGTATGGTACCATAGTGGCAGGACCACATGACAGGGGCTCGCCACTCTCAGACAGAAAGCAGGAAGAGACAAACATGTGCCAAAGTCAATGTACTCGGAAGGCTTACTTCCTATTGTCTCCTGCCTAGCTCTATCTCTAAATGTACCGGAACCTCCCCCAAGTAGTGTGATCAGTCAGTGAACCAAGCATTCAAAGAACAAGTTTATGGAGTACATTTTACTCTTAAACACAGGGTACTTCCCCTCCCCTCCCTTCCCCTCCCCTCCCCTCCCCTTCTCCTCTTCCTCCTCCTCCTCCTCCCTCCTCCTTCTCCTCCTCCTCCTCCTCCTCCTGCTCCTCCTCCTCCTCCTCCTCCTCCTTCTCCTCCTCCTTCTCCTCCTCCTCTCCTCCTCCTCCTCCTGCTCCTTCTCCTCCTCCTCCTCCTCCTCTTCTTCCTCCTCCTGCTCCTTCTCCTCCTCCTCCTCCTCCTCCTCCTCCTCCTCTTCCTCCTTCTTCTTCTCTCTCTCTCTCTCTCTCTCCCTCTCTTCCTACCTGGTCCATGCCATCCTGGGTGGTAATTATAGACTATAGATTTCCTCATAACCTAACTCAGATACCATTAGAGTCACACCATGTCCTGACTGGAGAAGAGAATAAATACAGCACTAGAAAGGAGTACAAACCCCTCCCTGGGGTGACCGTGGTGAAATACGCTGGAGACTTCTTTGATAGGAAGTACTCCACAGGGAAGGGAAGTCAGCGGGAGGCTGAGGCAGATGACAGAATGCTTGGAGGAGCTAAGTGCCACTAAAAGTTGCAGTTGCCAGCTTCTTTTTATTGAATTTTATTAACTTATTTTAAACTTCATACTAATGTAGAAATACTGGTGGTGACACAGATTAACATCTTGACATGACTCAACTGCTGAATTCTTCTGTGCTGCTCTCACCTGATCTGAGCTCTGGACACTTACTAGGAAAGCTGGGACATGTCTCCTCATATACAAACGTACCTCAGATGCCAGCTCCCCTAACACATCCAGTGTCTGCTGTGATGCAGGCTCAGCCATGTGCTTAGCTTCCCAGGGAATCCGTTTAGACATCAAGCGCACAGACAATGCCAAGATTAACATTATTAATACAGAGGATTTGGAGTATCAAGAGGCTTTGCGATTTAATGATCCAAGTGGGGTTTCTTAATGACATAAGTGTGTTAAGGAAAGTGAGTATGAATCCATTTTACATCCCCCTTTCTGAAACAAGGGAGGATTCAAGTGTACAGAGGGAATCATCTACACAGGCAACTCGAAGCTAGTGTCTACATCCCAGATTCTTGGGAATTTGGCCCAAACTCAGTAGAATTCATTGATGTGAACACAGGGTGCTGCGGGCATGTGACCACGGTGGTCACCCCCATGCCTGGACAGAGAAGTGCTCCAGCCCATTGGGCTCTTCTAGACTGGAAATGGCAGGCTTATAAATAAAATACGATTGGATAGTTGCAATGTCTTGGTGGCTTTTGGAGGTAATAATGCATTTATAAACTAACATACTTTATGCATCCTGTCTATTTCAATCTTGCTTCCAAGTTATATATGGCAGAAGTTTTTTGAAGTATAAACAGGCAATGTCTCCTGGGATCTACAAGGACACAGTTGAAGTCATCCAGGGGGTTAGATTTGCAATAGGGTTGCTAACTTTGTTGGTTATTAATTACTATTGCTGCTGCATTAGTTTGCATAAAACATGCAAATCAGTCTTAAGACTTCACTGGATCCCAAAGTTATAAACAGCTTGCTGTGAGTTCTATCACTTATAAATAGCAAGAATTCCTTTTATTTAGGACTAAGGATACATTTTAAATTGAGACTATATAAATCTAAACACTAAATCTATTTTCCCATGAAAGATAATATTGATTTTATTAATGAATACATTAACTCAGCCTTCTCTTTATTTTGTTTTGACTACATATTGCTTTTCAAATTAACAGAGCCCTCAGATTTAGGTAAAATTTGTGCTTGCTACACAAAGTGAAATTATTTTAAATGGCTTTACTAATCTGAAAATATCTGAAGATATTGAAAATTAAAAAATTAAAACACTCATCCAGAGGCCAAACATTAATATAGGCTTGAGTAGCACTATGGAGAAGTGTGAATATAAATGGAAAAGTTAATTTTGGCAGTGTGGATGTGAGCTAAACAGCTTGTTTAAGTGTTGTAAGGAGCATTGGCTAACAGCAACCTTCTGAATGGTAACTCAGGTTCATATCAAGCACCAGAGATTTAAGAGAGTACAATCCATTAATCAACACCCCCCAGAGAAGACCACTGTCCCAGTGAGGCATGGAGTCCCTCACTGACGTGTCTTACTGGTGACTCAAATCCAGTCAAGACAGCAGTGAAGTCAACCATCACACATCCATAGCAAACAAACCGACAAATCCAAAGCATCCCACTGCCTGGGCAGTGGTGCACACACAGTCTTCCTCCCTAGTTCCAGTTCTCTTGGTAAGCAAAACCAAGAGTACTTCCTCATTTCACCTACGTCTCCATGGCAACCTCTCCATTCCTGACTCCACACAGTGACATCAGACATGTGCTGAGATTTTTGTAGGTATGATAATTGAGTGAGAAGTTGGTTGCTTCCTCCATGAAAAGATTTTCTGGGAACATTTAAGCTTGTTTCTTGTGTGTTTCTGCCTTTTGAATACCAGTCAGACATTTATTATTATTATGTGTCTTCATTTGTAAATATTTGTGTTGTTGGTCTTCTGGGATTCTTTCTTTACTTAATTTCTACACAAAATTTACACATATTTTCTGAGAAGATGTCATGTCCCAGAAAATGCAATCCCCCAGCACTGGCATGGGCAAGCCAACAAAGCTGGACTCCCACAAGGACAGCAAGAGTTCTCCTTTTCCCTTTACCCTTCCCTCGCCTTCTTTCTTACCAGGGCCCCAATTTCAATCTTTTTCTGATTAAGTTGATCACTTTCTGACTTAATCAGAGTTATCCACATGTACCTATGAGAGGACAAAAAGAAAATCTTACTATGTTCCTCTCTGGATTGTCCAGTTGTTTCTCTTAAGTGGTCCATGATACAGTATTTCCTGGTGATGGGGGGTTGGGATGCTGACGGAGGAGGTGGAAATAGTGCTGATAGTAGAGGTGGTGATAGTGGTGGTGGTTATGGTAGTGGATGTAGTGGTGGTGATTGTGAAGGTGGTGGTGGTGGTGTTGGTAGTGGTGGTGAAGATGGTGGTGATGATAATGGTGTAGTGGTGATGGTGATGGTGGTGGTGGTGATGCTGGTGGTAGTGAATGTGGAGGTTTTATTGTTGGTGGTAGTGGTGGAGGTGGAGGTAGATGTTGTGGTGAAGGGGTGACGGCGATGGTGGTAGTGATAGTGGTGGTGTGGGGGTTGGCAGTGTGATGGTGGGGGTTGTGGTAGTAGCAGTGGTGATGGTGGTGGTGCTTATGGTGGTGATGATGATGGAAGTGGTGATGATTATGGTGGTGGATGTGGTGGTGGTGATTGTGGTGATGTTGTGGTGTTGATGTTGTTGTTGGTGGTGATAGTGGGGGTTTTGGTGGTGGTGGTGATGATGTTGGTGGTGGTCATGTTGTTGGTGGTAGTCGTGGTGGTTAAGGTGATGGTTGTGGTGACAGTGGTAATGATAAAGATGCTGGTAGTGATGGTGGTTGTGGTGGTGATGGAGGTAGATGTGGAGGTGGTGGAGGTGATGCTGGTGCTTGTGCTGCTGCTGTTGCTGGTGGTGGTGGTGGTGGTGGTGGTGATAGTGGTGTTGGTGGTGGTTCATATGGTAGTGGTGGTTTTACTGTTGGTGCTGATGCTGGTAGTTGTGGTGGTGGTAGTTATACAGCTGGTGCAGGTGGTGATGGTAGAGGTTGTGCAGTGGTGGTGGCGTGGTGGTAGTGGTGGTGATTTTGGAGGGCTGGTGTTGGAGATGATGATAGTTTTGATAATGACGATGGTGGTGGTGGTGCTGGTGCTTGTGGTGTTGGTGTTGGTAATGTTGCTGGCAGTGATGGTGTTAGTGGTGGTTGTGGTGATGTTGGTGGTGGTGCCACAGTGTTGTTGTTGGTAGTAGTGTGGGTTGTGGTGGTGATGATGATAGAGTTGGTGGTGACAGTGATTGTGGTTGTGCTGGTGTTGGTGGTGTTGGTGCTGCTGGTGGTGATGTTGATGGTGGTATTGGTTGTTATTGTGGTGGAGGTTGTGCTGGTTGGTGGTGGTGATGTAGATGTCCATGAGCCTTTGATGGCCTTTTTCCTGAGGACTTTATTGTTTTCTTGCATTTGTGACAGTGATGTAACTCTAAGAGAGACTGTAAGGGGTGTGAGCTCAGAGATTCCTGTTTTCCTCAAAGGATAAAAGTCCTCATCAAGAACTTTCACAAAAACATTTGCCCAGTTTTCTCTTCTGCCCTCAGCTCTGATGCAAATGACCTTGCTGATGCCTTTTCAGTCTCAGAGATGTGAACAACACTTTTCTGGTATTTGTCTACAACTGTGTTGATGGTCATTGTTATCCCAGTTGAATATTTAAGATATTAAACTTTAATCCCAGCACTTAGGAGACAGAGGCAGGAGGATCTCTATGAGTTTGAGGCCAGCCTGGTCTACAGAGTAAGTTCCGGGACAGCAAGAGTTACAACAGAGAAATCCTGTTGACAAAACCAAACCAAAAAAAAAAACCCCAAAATATATTAAAGTTTATTTAAATAGTATGTTTACAGCTGTTGATCATTCTATATTTCCAACCTGTGAGTGTACAATCCCCACACCCTCAGGTAATGAGGTAGCAGAAATCACAATTATCTTCCAGAATTTTCTGACTTACTTTCACTCTCAAATACCTTTCTCTGTACTTTTTTCCATTTAAGTACAGATGAACATTTTGCTTTAAGATCAACCTGTACAGATTTCAGCTCAATAGATGTATCACACCCACAATACATGAAGAATGGACACAGTGTGACTGTCACAGAAATGTATCCAGATTGTTCGAAACTATTTTAAACCCTCATGAATTAGCATTTTACCACATTGATTTGGTTTAAGATGAACGTGTTCCAACAATGGCATCAAGGGATTGTCTATCAAAATTCATAGCCAAACTATCAGAGGTAAATTGGTCACAAAAATTTTCATTTTGCATACACACTAAAGGGTACATACTTCAAAGGGAAGGAAATGTATAACTTGAAGGAAGAACTCAGTACTTGACTTTGATGTGACAGAGCAAAGAGTGAGCATTTATGTTTACTCACCTAGGCACTGGCCAGGGGTGATAAGGGGATCATGTGCCTGGAATGTCTGGAGCTCTGTGATTTCCTGAGGCTTCGTAAGGGCCGGAGGGAGAGACATCTCTGAAAGTTTTAGAATCACACAGAATACACCAGACACCAGATTCTCAGCACAAAGGAGATTTAGTTCCCTGAAGGACAAGGAGCTGTCAAGGGCACTTTGGCTTTTGAGGGTCCTAGTGTGGGGGAAGGGAAAAAGGGGAAGTGCAGTAGGAGAAGGTTGGTGTGACTGTCTCTGATTGGCTAGGAGGAGAACAAAGAAGAAGAGATGGAGGGCTTTTTTGGAGATGGGCCTTTGGTAAGAGGGCAGAGGAGGGGCACTGTGGCAGGATTTCTGGGAGATGGGACATTGTATAAGAGGCTGGAAATTTACTTATGTATGGCTACTCTTTTGTGACCCAATGCCATCCTGGCATGATGTGGGAGATGGAGTCAGGACCAACAATCTCCTTCCTTCAAAAGAAAACAGAAAAAGTCCATGAATATTCACCAACAGTCAAGTGCATACATGGAGAATAGAGAGGGCTGGAATAGACGCCAATTTGTGTCTTTCACTTCAGCCACAGTCTAGCTAGACTCGTATTTTAAAATAGCCCTGAAGATGCATTTATCTATAAATACTCCAACTCCCTGGTTTGCCTGAGATGTCACTGGTTTCCTTGACTGTGCTGGCATAAAACACAGAAAACACAGTGCTACCATGTTTACCTCTAGGGAAAATGATCAGATTCTTAAATTTCTTAAATTTGTTGTGGGTTCTGTTTTGATTGGCTTGGCATTTAGATTAATTTAAATCACTTTTAGAATCCGATGAACTTTAATGTTTCAAATTTATCATTTTAGAATATTTGTTGAAATCAAAAGATACAACCCTTGTTTAGCCATGACTTAAGTGAATGGCCTTACCAAATAATTTGCGAGATGAGAAAAATTTTAAGATGCAAATTTAACCCCATAGAAAAATAAGTAGAAATATAAATCTCAGAATAATAGGTAAGCAAAATTTTAAGAAGTTTTAAATATTCTTATTATAAAAGTAAAAATCTTGAGGAAATATTTCTTTTTTTAAAAAAAAAATAGTTCTTGCAATGCAGAACTATTAAGCCTGGCACTCACAAAGTCTGGGAGAGCACTCTACTATGAGGTTATTTCCACCATCTGCCTTCTACAGTTTATTTTGGGACAAACTGTTACTAAGCTACGTTGGCTGACCTGGAACTCTCTATGCTTCCCAGGATGGTCTTGAACCCATGTTATTGCCTCAGCTTTCTGAATACTGAGATAACTGACCACAAAACATTTTTAATCAAGATAACCAGTCCTTAGAAAAATTAGATCGATTTGATCATTTCAGTTAAAAATCCAATTTTATATATATTCTCTTATTTTTCAGACTATAAAACATTCTTTCAAATATGCTACCTTGTGCTTGCTAGTTTTATGTCAAATTGACACAAGTTATCTGAGAAGAAGGAATCTCAAGTAAGAAAATGCCTCCATAAGATTGTTTTCTTAATTAGCGATTGATGGGGGAGGGCCCAGCCCACTGTGGGTGGGAACATCCCTGGGCTAGGGATCTATAAAAAACCAGGCTGAGCAAGTTAAGAGGAGCCAGCCAGTAAACAGCACCCCTCCATGGCCTCTGCAACTGCACCTGCCTCCAGTTTCCTGCCCTGTGTGAGTTCCTAGTCTCACTGCTTTTGATGATGAATTTTATATAGAAGTGTGAGCAATATAAACCCTTTCCTCCCCAAGTTGTTCTTGGGTCATGGCCATTTCATGGGAGAGATGATAAGACATAGCTTGTGCAAGATGCAGATTTATTTTTATTTAAATCCCTGCTAATTAATAGTCCTAATTTTCTTAAATCCTTTTAACAGGTGAACCATATTTTAAATTATATGTAAATACGTTGTTAAAATACATCAGAGTATAAGAATTGATGCCTTCTAAAGAACATATCCCATGAACTGTGTGGAATGCTTACTGGCAATGATGGCCCTGAACTGCCAGGAGGACCACACAGAGGACCTTGAGATTTTTCTGTAATTTTGTTTTTACTTGCTCATCAAGGCACAATGAAAGAGAGTGAAATGTGTTCAACTTTTATCCATGTTTGATCAACTATCAAATGGGAGCAGACAAAGCAGCTCTGTTCAGAGCGGGAGCTACCGTGTGAGGGGAGAGCACTGTGCATCGTGCGACACTGAGCTCCGAGCCCATAGAAATACCAACAAACAAACAGCACCAAAATAGAAGCAACAGGACTGCTGCAACACCTGCAGGCATTAGGCATTTTTCAAAGGACTAAAATTTGTGTTTTCTGATCAATTCTGGCAGGTGAGTATGTATTCTCACCTGTAATTCTGGTGTACAGGAGGCAGAGGGATCCCCACCACCTGGAAAGTCAACCAAACTAAAAGAGTGAGCTCTGAGTTCATCCCACCGCCCTGCCTCAGTATGTAAGGTGGAGAACAATCAAGAATGATACCAGACACCAGCCTCGGGACTCCACAATATACACACAGTTTGTGTACACGTGTACCTGCACACATGTGCACACACACATGTCAATCTACATACACACATCCACAGGCAGCACACACACATATTTATGTAAAAATTTCAACTATAAAACCTAAGAGTGATTGCAACTTGCTTATACTGCTGCTGCTGCTGCTGCTGTTGTGTGTGTGTGTGTGTGTGTGTGTGTGTGTGTATGTGTGCATGTGTGTTTTGATACTTAGACTTATTTATTGTCTTCCATTCTAAATTTCTATCTCAATTTCAGAATAACAAATGTTTATAATGGAATTTTAATCAAACTGCATTTGGGCCTTTTAGATGATAGCCCTTTACTCCAAATGTGAACCCTTCTGCTTCATGAGAGGAGGCACAGTAAAAATCACTGGTTGCCATTCTTCAAAGCCTTAATTCGCCACATGGGAGCATGCAGGTCCCACTGCATACTGAAGCAGCAGTACCAGTGCCAGCCAATAAGAAGTGCCAGGCTTTCCAGATCAATGAAAATAAGTAAGTCACTGACTGACAGGAGGCCGTTCCAGCTGGTGTGCTTTGCAACTTGGATTGATACATACACTTGAGCTTTGTTGGCAGCCTGACTGCAGGGTAGATGAGATAAGATCAAGGGGAGGTGTGACACTGCCTCACTGGCTTCAGGGATCTCACTACGCTGGTGTGCCTTAAATTCCCTCAACATCACTCAAGTGCACACCTTTCACCAGAGAACCCTTTGTGGTATCTCGGGAGGTTATTATCATGTCAGAGCTTCAGCCTTTTTCTCACATGGAGTTTTGAATCTCTGTTCTTTGCCTAAAGGCCTTGATCTTCTGAAAGCATCTACCCAGAGTCTTCTGAAGCAGTTGCAAGAGAATCACTGTAATCTAAGGAGGCTACACTGGACATCACACTTCAGCAAATCTCCTAAGCTGTGTCTGGAGATTTAGCTTCCAGTACAGCCTGGGAGTAAGCCCTGTCATGCTGTATCCAGGGACACAATGACAACTCTTGGAGCTTATTCCAGGAGCAGATGACCTGATCTGTTTAATATGGGATTGCCAGTAAAATGACACAGAAAGAGGTGGGATAAGAGAAAGGATTTGATTCTGATTCTAATCCTGATCTGCACAGTAGGAGGATTCTTCCCCTTTCTTTTAATGTGTCCCTAACACAGGACTGAATACATAACAACAGTAGGAGATTAAAATGAAGATTCATTCAAAGGGAAAGGCGAAAATAAGGAAAAATCTTAATATAGGATATAATCCAAGAAACTGACAAGAATTTAAGCAGTGACATTAACAAAAGATAAACACCTACAATTGACCTCCAAACAGAAAATACATACATTCAACTGGTCTCCAAACCTTTCCAAAACAGGGTTACTGGTGATTAAATAACTGTAAGCATTTTTATGAAAACCCTTTATTTTTCACGATCAGGTGCTCTTTGTAAAGTGTTTGTAAGAGATTTTCCCCTTCCTAATTCACTTCCAGGGACTGGATAATTCCCTATGAGTCATGGAGGCCCCAAGGCACACAAAACAACACAATCCACTGGCCATCACTTCTAGTTTCCCACTATAACTAGATAGTAAGACCCCATTGCTGAAAACATGGTGTGCACTGTGCTTGCAGAACATACAGAAACCAAGTTATAGCTGACCTACAATCATCTGTTCTTCTGGCTACTTCTCATAATGCTCAAGTTATGATGCAGGCTGCTGGAGGAGAAAAGTGATCGATGGTATTTTCCAGAGGTAAGTCCTGGGTGCTACCATGGTGACCTGCCAGGCAAGATATGCCCGCTGATACAATAGTGGCGTAAAGGTTGTGGGGGTAACCAACCATTTTTAGATGGATTTGAGGCCTGCTCCACAGAAGAATTTTCATGCCTAGTACTATAGACATTGCCAAAAGTCAATGGCTCAAGAGGTCATAGGCCCTCAGTAGATGTGTTATCAAACTCTCTTCTAAATATCCATGTTTAAATCCAGAGATCAGTGCTGCTGTCAACAATGCAGAGAAACCCTGTTTCAGGGTGGGCCCCAGTCAAGGCTAAAACTCATAACTTGTCAAAATGCTGAGGATAAGTGACTGTAACACTTATTTAACGGCCTTAAATGAGATTTATGTAGCAGCTTCTACCACACACACAAGGCCCAAAGAGTACTGTGAAAGAGAGAGCAGAAAGAATACAAGAGCAGGAGGGTACTGAGGAGAGCAGACATTACATTTATAAACTCAGTGAATCTATGATCACCTGCATGAGCCCAAGCCAACAACACAGTCAACAATGCAGCAGGCAGAGGGAAGCGGTCTCAGTGGGGTACAAATAAAGGGAGAGAGCATGAAGGTGGGAGGGGAGCATGTCAAGGTGTGTGTGTACAAGGGGAGAGAGATGAAGAAGTCGATGTGAATATGATCAAGATACATTGTATGTATAGAATTATCACAGAATAAACAAAAGATCTTCCTAAAAACAATATTGATAAGAGGGAGAGTTTCACTTCCTTGTGAATATAAAGGTAAGATTTAGAATACACTTAGAAGCTATATTGATGTAGGAACTTGGCAGCAGTGGGCTCTCCTTTCAAGTCCATGGCTTCTCCAACTATAAGGAACTAGCTATATTTAGTTCCAGGCATGAATTCCCTCCCATTGAGTGGCCCTAAGTCCAATTAACCAGCTGTTGGTTCCCCTTAGGATGCAAGTGCCAAGATTGCACTACTGGGGATATCTTGTTGGGCTGGCCTTAGCGGTGGCTCTACGACCTCACAGCTTCTGATTGCTTCTCTCCCTTAGCAGCTTGCATGGAACTTTCTGATACTATGAGGGCCAGTTCTCAGAGAGGAAGATTTTTGGTCTTTTCCAGCTTGATTCCTTCAAGTCCTGTTTCTGAACTGTGTGGTGTCTTCAGCAAAAGTGTCTAATAGGCAACTAAGGGCAATGGAATAGCCGATATCGTTTTGAGTGTCTCCTAGAGGCCCATGACTGAGAACTCTTAAGAAAGATTTCCCATGCTTAGCATTGGAGTTTTTGCTAGATAGCTTTTGGTTTTTTGGGGGAAAAGTATACCATACCACATAGCATAACACAATGTAAATATATATATTTGTGCACATATACAATATAAAACTAATTAAGCTTATAAAATACTTTCCATATGGCTTTCTCAAATATTATCAGTGTTTTTTTTTTTAGCTCTGCTTTCTCCTAAGTTACGTTTTCCCCAGTGTTTTCCTCCTTTCTTCCTTGATATTGCCTGTGTCTTACCATCACTTCTCTGGATCACCCCCCCCACACCCACACACACCCACACACACACAAACATGGTCCTTCTTTACTCTCCTGGCATCTGCAGTTACTCTAGGCTATATAGTCACATCAAAAAATTCAGAGCTGGGTTCCAAAAATATGAGATAACACATGACATTTGTGTTTCTGGGTCTGGCTTCCCCATTCAGTATAATAATCTTTTGTTCCATTCATTTACCTGAATATTTCATGATTTCCTTTTTCTTCACATTTGAATAGAATTTCACTGTGTGTGTGTGTACATTTAATTATTATGATAACCTACAATTACAGAACCAAACTTTGTTCATGTCTGGAAATAATGTCAGCATTATTATATATTATTATAACAGTGTTGGTTCATACCTCCTCCAAAACCTATGGAATCTCAGCCTAACATTAGCAAAAAATCTTACTTCTCAGCAATGTGGAAACACTGAGAAATTTTGTATTCTCAGAAAAAGAAGACATCATCAAACCTAAAAAAATACAGTAGCGGTGAATTTGATGGTTCTCCATATGTAAACTAACCAGATTAACTAATAAATATAAAAAAAGTCATCCTGACAGATATAATCCAAGAGTTCTCAGGTCTTCAAGAAAGTTCATTTTTAGTATTTGTTGTACATGGATACTCATGTTAAATAATAAAAGAGAGTATCTGAATACTAATAAACTTCTCTATAACTCACAAATAAATAATAGTAGTAGATACAGCTAATCATAAGGCTAACTATGCCATCAGAAGACAACATCTATAGTCAAATTCATAACCCAAAGTAGTTGCCACAGGTGTCTGAACCCTTACCCCTCAGCACCATGCCCACCAACGACCTCTCTGTACGTAGCACATTTCCTGGACATTCACAGGCTTTGGTTGATGGCATAGCAGCAGAAATGAGAACATACTAATCCCCACATTTTAGAAACCTCAACTCTATATCATCACCATGAGAAGTATGTCTGTGGTGGCTTTTGGCATTTTAGCCTTGACTGGGGCAGATCTAGACCAGAGATCAGCTGTGTACAACAAAGCCATCTCCAGCAGACAAATTCCATAGAGTCCTGGACTATACACAAATACAGGGACTTAGGGGTAACTGTTGCTCTGATGAGTTAGAGTGGGAGATGCTTATTGTGCAGCAGTGCCTAACTGATAGAGATCCCGTGAGCAATAGACTGTGAGTGCTTCATTTCTCATTAGCATCAGCAATGTACCTCACCTTCACCAACCCTCTGCCTAGAGATAGACACAACTAAGCAACTTAATAAGCAACTCAGCATGGCACTGGTCTACCAAATAGACAATGCTTTGACCCTTTTTTATGAATTGCTGTCTCCTTGGTGAAAATAATTTCAACTCTAACTATTGAAATATCGATATGTAAGATACATCATAATCGTAAGTATATGATTATATATGATTATTAAAATTGCTATCTATCCACCATGATCAAACTGACAACAAAATCGATGAATCTGGAACTTTTGGTCTTTTGAGAACTGTACTTAATAATGCTTTTAATGGAGGAGTCCTGTAGTCTTGATATCCTTTATCTCTTTCTACAATAAGTTATTTTATCCCTAATAGACATTTTTACCATGTTCCTTATGGATAATTACTTGCCTGCATCCATGTGTTTCATCCCCATACAACATGTTCTAGCAAACCCTTGCTCCTGCACTGTGACCTTCTACCTCCTGGAAAACCCTATGGTTCTCTCTGAATGTCTTGTACTATACATCATTGCTGCCTCTTAGCTATTTGTCTTTTGAACATTGTACTTTAACTCTTCTGTGAATGTGTGGGCTCAACACAGTTGCCTAGTGAAGTTTCCTGATTGCAATCATGGTTGAACCTCAGACAAACCTTCTCAACAACCCTCTCCAAGTTTGAAAGTAGAGGAGTCCCTTAAAGTCTCCTGCTCAAAGGTTAGTGTATACGATGCTTAGCTGAAATCGTGGATTCTGCCTCAGTATCTCCTGGGATCAAGTCTAGTCATAACATTCTCCTTCCCAGGAGAACTGAAAGCATGAAGGAGCTTCAAAGACTATCTTACCATTTTGTGAAAAGGGCTTATCAAAATGTCTTTACACATGTAATGTTGTGAAGGTCAAATAAGCATAGATATGAAGTGCCCAATACCCATTGGTTATCTAATAAAGGTATGCAGAGACCATCAGTCCATGGTGTATTGCTAGCCAAATGGTTCCCTCTGGCTGCAGGCCTGGGTCCAACTACCATCCTGCATCTCAGTGCCACTTCCCAGGAATACTCAGGCGAAGGCTGCAACACCTTAGAGAGGAATCCTGACATTCTGTTAGAGGAAAGAAGAAACATGACTTCTTCCCTTTTCATGATGAGAACATCTCACTTTCAAAATAAAAAAAAATGTGTTTGGTTTTATTTTAAATGTAGTACAACTTTCAAGAGTGATAGGGAATGAATGAATGAATAAATAAAACAAGTTAAGACCTTAAAGTGACCTAAGAATCAATCAGAAGGAACACAGTATCTTTTGGCATGTAGTACTAAGCTGTCAGAATTTTTAAGACTTTGCTATTCATAGACCATTAGATATGGATTTCCCATAGAAACTAGCAAGAATGCTCAAGAGGAATTCAACTTTGCCATGTTATTTATTATTGGAAATGACAGAGTTCTTGAAATGACTCTTTCATTTTGTGACTATATTTACAGACCATGTCTCTATCTAGAGGATTAACCTATTTTTACAATATTAGGCCTGTGAGAATTTAATATAAGCCCCTTGGCTCACTGTCATTTTCTGATGACAGTGATGGGCTTATCAAGTCTGGATCCTGAGAATCAGCACTGCTGCATTGTTTAGTTTTGTTCATAATTTCAAGGACACTTCCTGGCTGGGCAGTATAGACCTGTGACCTTGGCCTGAGTCTCAGGACCTTCACTGTTACAGTATAGCTCACTGTAACCCATATTAACATGTGAAGTCTTCAGGTAATACACAGATTGATCATTTGATCAATTGATCTATCATCTGTCTGTCTATCTATCTGTTTATCTAGCTATCATTTACCTATCTGTAATCTATCATCTATCACCTATCTATTGCAACTGTTAGCCACTGTGTGGCCTCACCAAGAGAAACAAGGAGGCATACTCACAAGTGCAAATCCTGACAGACCACAGCAGAGGGAACCACTATCCTGGCCCACATTGTACTGGACAGTGGAATTCTGAGCATTTGAGCTTAGGTGATTTTATTGATTCAGAGCTCCTCAGGTGTTCTATTAATAGCATATGGAGCTCATGAGCAATCAAACATCCACCACATTAATCCAACACCTGCAGATCAATACAAAGCATGAATACCTAGACAGCCCCTCACCCAACAGTGCATAAAATAATTTTATACATAACTAAAACTTCCACAACATTTCCCCTTTTATGTATAAGACAAAAATTGCTTTATCTCTACAACAGAATTTAACACTAACCAGCAAAACTATTTACAAAAGGAATAATCACAAGGACAGGACCAAATGAAACCAAATATCTATCAAGTTCTTCACAATGTCTTTGGACAGCAGAAAGATACAATCAATGTCCAATTTTCTGGGATTCACTCATGATCTTCTAGGCTCCAAAGTGCTTGGATCACTTCTCTGGCTCTGCCCTCTGCAGCACACACAGCTTGTCCTCCAGGTTCTGGCTGGCTCCCCTCCACTGCTGTTGCTGTTCTTGGTGGTCATCCCATGGTGCTGACATCTTCAGAATGCTGGGATCCCTTGCAGCAACTGGGCTATATTTTCATCAATAGCCTTTCCTGGGCTTTCTTCATGGCGCCAAGCCTCAACCTCTTGACATGACCCCTTCAATTTGGGCCTTCAAATTACTACCAAGGCTGCACCTTCACCAATGGCCACTCCTGGCCTCTCACAGTGCTCTCCTCATGACTTTAAAATCAGAACCACCTGGGTGATTCTTACAGTACCAAGTTTGGCTACCAGCACAAGTCCTAGAAGACAGCTTCCGTGTGCTGACCCTGAGGAAATATTTCCCCAATTTGAAGACAGAGTCTAGTTTGCAGGAAAAACAACTGGTAACATTGTCTGCAGGAAGGGTTCTCTTGTGAGGTGGAGTTCTCATCACCATAGCCGATGTGTCTTCTTAGGACTGCCTCATCTCACCCGTATCTGGACAGGTTTGCAGAAAATAAAACAAAAGAAATCAAAATGAAACAAAACAAAACAGACTCCGGAATTTCTTTTTCCTCTCCCCTGTTTTCATGTTGATTAGCTGGCATGATGTCATGTCCCACATTGCAGGCACCATTTGTAGTAGTTAGGCTGCTGTGACAGTTTAGCAAGGAGACAAGAAGGCGTATTCATATGTCCAAGCACTGCCAGTCCTCAGTAGAAGGAACCACTATCCTGGATGGTGCCATACTGGACAGTGGAATCCTGAGCATCTGAGTTCAGGTGTTTTATTAATTCAGAACTCCTCAGATGTTATACTGCTAGCATATGCAGATCATGAGCAATCAAACATTACCCACATTAATCCAACACCTGCAGACAAGACAAAATGCCAAGGCCTATGTATTCCCTCACCCAACAGAACACAAAACAATTATTTTATACATAACTAAAAATAAACTTCCACAATAATTTTTCTTTCTTTCTTTCTTCCTTTCTTTTTTACCATCCATTTTACCATGAAAAATATCCTTTTATATCCCAGGAGCCATATCCCAGAAAGCAGCAGCAGCATAGGTAAACTTGGCAGCTGGAGCAAAGGCCTAGAGAGCAGAGAAGCAAAGAACTTTCTTTTCTACACATTCTTTTATCTGGATCACTACTGAAAAGTGCTGCCCATATTCAGGGAGGGTCTTTCCACATTATTTCCAACATGTTGAAGATATTTCTCCACTGAGACTCTCTACCCAAGTTTTTCTAGCCTGTGTGAAGTTGATAAGAGAACTGGCAGTTACAGTGATATGAGCAGAAAAAGATGGTTGGGAAGAAGATTCTCTCCAGTCTGTTAAGCTGCCTGAGTTCGCAAGAAACTCCATGAAAGCAGTTTCCAAGAGTCTTCATCCTGGTTGCAGTGGGCTTTCAGTCCTGCAGAAGCCTCTGAGTCATCCATGCTCCTGTGAATAAGTTCCCATCTACACTGTAGTAACCACAGTAAACCACAGTAACATTCAAGTCGAATTGGGTGCAGTCATTTCATTGGTCTGTCACTGATGCCCTGATTGATGTGAAAAAGACATACCAGGAACCACTGGGCACTGAAGCCCTCTGGGTGGAACACATGGAAAGGGTGACAGCTGGCTTCTGAGTTCTTTGCATGAGGATTTTTGATGTGGCTTTTCCTAAGACCTAGAGAGTCTTAGGAAATAGCACAGCCTATTCAGTACCCTTTGAAGAATGCAGCTCCTTTTGTTTTCTAACACTTGTGACTTTTATTGGGTCAATGTGGTCTGCCCACTGACTAGATGTTCAGGTCCCTTCCAAGGTCTGCATTTTCTCAAGCTCCTGCTTTGCTCTTGATACAACATACTCATGGCTGTCTACTTCAGTCATCATGGAATGCACTGCACAAAGTGGAACACATGTGACCACCAGCTAGGCACCCTTCCCACCTCCCTACAGTGAATTCCACATCAGGAACACATCTGGCAGAGGCTTGCTTTGCTTCTGTCTACAGTGACTCACTACAGACATGTCTGTCGTCAAATGTAAACAACCCCAGGGTCCAGATAAGTGTTACCTGCATCTTCAGTCATAGACAGCCAACACGATGTTCTGAGTAGTGGCCTTCCTGACCTATGGGCCCGACTCCCCAAGGTTTCCTGTGCCCCACATGCGTCTGTGCCCTGTGTTCCAACACACACTATCCGGTGGATGGCTGCGCCTGCTGCCTCAGAGACCTCCTGAGACCATTAGTGCTACACTTGCTGTTATGGAACCTCCCAAGTGCTGCAATGCTTATACCTACTTCTGAATGACATCCCTAGCATTCTGGTATCTACGCTGCCAATTGAGCTGCCTCTCCTGAACCTTTGAGCCAAACATGGTGCTTCCCTGTTCCTCAAAAAGCATCCATCTCACCCCAGCAACCCAGTCTGCAGAAATCCTTGCTGGTTCTAACAGGTAAGTCTATACACTGATCTGCCAGCTCTTTCCCCCTTTCTCCCTTTGTCTCAGAATTACAAAGCTGTGAGGAATTTATAATCTGCTAGTCTTATGGCATAATTCTGTAAATGAAACTGACCTCCGAGTCCCATCTCCAGGTAACATAAGTTGTCTCCTCTCATTTCCCCCTCTGAGGTTGGTGCAGCACAGTAAGTGAATGGGGACCCAGCACAATGCTTCTTCCGGAGGCCAAACTGAGAACAGCTGTTCACAACAAATTCAGCCACAGCATCTTTAAACCTACCTGGTGCCTCATCAGTGACCTGGACGGAGGAGGAAGGCAACCTTAATGTATGAGAAATGTACTCTGTGAAAGTTTACCCCAGATAATATTTAAGAATATGTATGTCATAGCAACTGTATGTACCTTACCCTGTGGCTGGAAAATCCTCAATCTGTTTTCATTTCTGATTTGGTACTTTGATTGTAGGCAGGGTCTCCTTGTATAGTCCCAGGCTAGTCTAAAATTCAGAATTCTCCTGCCTCAGCTTCCCAAGTGCTGGGATAGGACTTCATTTTACTTTTACATTTATTTGTTTATTTTTGGGGGTAGGGAATGAATATTCATGTAGCAGTCAGAAGGCACTTTGCAGGAGTTAATTCTCTGCTTCCACCATGTTGGTTTTCAGGAGACAGAACTCAAGTTGTCAGGCTTGGCAGGAAGCATCCTCACCTACTAAGCAATCTCCTTATCTTCCCCATCCTAGTTTTAATATCCAGTTTTGCTTATTCGTTCGCCCATCACCAGAAGGCTCCTTCCTCCCGTTGAGACAATGATGAACAGCACTGAGGACTGACACAGGAGGTTTTGTTTGCTCACATATTTTCAGTTCTCTTGGTTTTCTCAGGAACGGAGATTTGCTATGCAGTGGGAACTTAGAAAGACAGAACAACTCCCATTCCATTTGAGGAAAACGTCCATTATAAGTGGATCCCCAGATCCAGAAACCGGTTGTGCCGCAGACTGGAAGTGGAGCTGTAGAAACTGGAAGGCTAATGTGCAGAGTCGCTATTTGGTGATAGAAAGTCGGGCTGGATGGGTGGTGGCTGCACATATGCATTCAGTATGGTAACCCGAACTTTTGAATACAGTGATAAAAAATATTGTTTTCTTTTCATAATTTTCAATTAGTATTTTTATTTTTTGAGAGTTTTATACATGAATATGTATTCATATCATTTACACCCATCCCTCTCCTGTACATCGTCTTGCATGACCCCCATTCCCTGAAGAATTGAATCTGTTTTATTATTCACACACACACACACACACACTCACACTCATATACACACACTCATACACACACTCACACACAGACACATACACTCACATACACACACACTCACACACATACTCACACATACACTCATATACACACATACTAACATTTGTATACACACACACATTTACACACACATATGGGACAATTTTAAGTTGTGTATTTCACTAAAATAAATATATTCTTCTTAATAGAATTGTTTCATCTAAATGTATACAATAAATACATTTAGAGAATTGGCATAGATCTCACTATTAACATATAAATAGACAAAAACAGTTAGGAATTTAAAAGCAATTGCTTATACTCAGTAGAATGCATGGTTAACGCAAGGACACCATCTCCTGTGATGTGGCTGGACTCTGCCTTCATTCCCGGAAACATTTTTCACGCTGTATCTTTCAGCTGGGCCCCTGGCCAATTACTGCAAGTGCTACATTAGTGACACCATACGCAAAGGTTTACTGTGCATTCACAGTCACTCTAGCCATTACCTCATATTTTTTCATCTTTGATGTTATGATGATCAGGCACAGTCTGACGCGAGCCGGGCTGAATGGAAGAGAAATGGGCCAATTTCAAAGGCAATGGCCACGCTTTTATCATGCTTTGAGCAAAGAAAGGAAAACTGGTCTTTTGTTTCTTTCTTTGTTGCCACAAACAAGCCTGAAAACAGATGTCTTTCCACTGATGTACTTGTGCTATTAGCAGTGACAAAACAAAAAAAGAAAAAGAAAGAAAAACTCCTTCTACCCGCTGGGAAAAGGGATTTAGAACACTTTGCAGCCGTGTGCGTGGCATATAAACATCTCAGTGATGAAAACGGTATCCAATGTAAAAACGAAAGCAACAGATTTTGGACTCTGGATCTTCAACTGTAACTGTAAAACTCATTTGCAAACGGGCTGCTCATCTTTGAGCCATATGTATGCATACACACGGACACAGGCAGGACTCTCTGGCAACATCAAACAGCATTTGACCCTGCTCACCCCTTCTCAGCTAATAACAATGTCAGAGAACTGACATCTCCTGTGATATTTGATTTCATAGTCTCCAAAACCTAAAGTGATTATTTTCAAGAAACACAATTAAAATTCTTTGAAAGCAGGCATAAAATATGCTGAAAGCTCCCGTTTTTATAACATTTATTTTGACATTGAAAGATGCATTACTCAGGAGAGCGTTTTATGGCTTGCAGTTTCCAGCCTTGACACTGAGCCAAAGCTCTTAGCATACAAACAGGAGCCTCTACTGTACACAACCTAGCTCAAGCCCTGTCATCCCCAAGTGGATATTAGGATTTCTTTAAAATACATTTTTCTCTGAGGAGGTGCAGAATGAGAATGTTCCTGAAGGCTGCAGAAGATGGATCTGAGACAATCCACTTGGTGTGGGTGTGGGCAGCCCATTGTCCTGTCTCCATTGTCTGCTTTCTGTTCCCTCCCAGGACCCTCAGACACCCTCCCTTGGGGAGTCTTCTCCCCTTGCCCATCATTCTGCACAGCCATGCTTTGCTATAACAGCTACATTCAGGTATATCTACTGCAAGGTGAGTCTGCCACATTCCTTTCTGCATCCCCAGATCCAACAGCTTGTCAAACCATGGTGGCTTCAGCTAAACTTATAAGAGAATCAATATGCAAATGTTCTGTAGTTTGTGACACTTTAAGACCTTATATTACCACAAAGATTGTCAGTTTGGTATAATAGACCTTCGTTTAGAGAGTAGACATTCTCCAGCAGTGTTCACTAACCCTGCCACAGCTCACTTCAGTGTCTGTGTGTCTGCCTGTCCCTCCTTCCATCTCCATGCCTTTCTGTACCAATGATCTATCTGTTCATCTGTGTATAGGAGTATGTCTGTTTATTGTAGCAGAGGTGTAAGGGGTTTGACTGACATAAAAGAATTCATTTAAACAAACCTACTTTTCTCCCACTCTGACTATAGTATAGAAGAAAATAAGAGCATTTGTGCAATATTTCATATGAAAAGTACAAATTATAGCTTTTGATGGATTTGCAATGGTTGATTTTAGTGTCATCTCAAGTGGCCGGAAGTACACCCAAAGATCTTTTTAAACATTCCTGATATGTATACAGCAGTTGCTTCTGCAAGTTAGTTAGAAAGATGTGCGCATGCGCGCGCGCGCACACACACACACACACACACACACACACACACACACACACACACACGGAGGGTAGCTAGACATCATTCATCTTAGGGTCCAAATAGGACAGAAAAGCAGAGTGAGATGTCTCTCTCTACATGAGGTCAAGTGTCCATTTCCCTCTCCCAGTGAAGACCTTGGGCTGCCAGTCTCAGGCCATCGAATTTGGCTGAGTTACACCCAGAGGAGTTCTGAATCATGCCAGACATTTCACATTCTTCTCTCTCTCTCTCCCTCCCCTCCCCTCTCTCTCTCCTTCTCTTTCTGTCTCTCATTCTCTCTCCCTCCCTCCTTTTCTCCTCCATCAAATGTTTTATATCTTGGGAGAACCCCAAAATACAAGAGCAAATGACAGTACAGATTTACTTCCAGTACTGATGAGAATAGATACCTAGGCTAAACCCTCTTTGCTCAAGTTGAAACATTTCATGAGGTTTCTATAACGCCATGCGAGGCGTGCCTCAGGACAGCTCAGTGAGTTGTGTGTGTTGGTGTCAGCCTATCTAGGTGGCGGCAGGCTCAGAACTGTGCATAGTTGGTTACTGCAACTCTTATGTGAATAACAATGAGTTGGTTGGGGAAAAAGATATAGTAAAGAATCAATCATCAAGGGAGATTATTTTGTCTGTCACATCTACCCCATATCAGCACAAATGTAAACATATAAATACACAATTACAGCCCATTCCTCTTATATTTCAGGGAAACCCATATTTTAACCTAATGGCAACAATAAAAATTGTGTTTTCTGATTATAAATTATGCCATGTCTGATTGCAGAATGTAAATTATAAAGCAGTGACAAGTTAGAGGAAAAAATACCCCTTAGAAAGTGACTCATATCCTCTTGTAGATCTAAATCTAAAACCAAAACTTAAATTTTAACATGAGCAATGATCTCACTCTGTCTTTCTATAGTTAGTTTCTAAGTAAAATAATGTTGCATACAATAAAATAAACATAAGTAAATTTTATTTTCAAGGAGCAGCTAATCCATCTTTCAGGTCATAAGCTTAAAAACACCTAAAATATAAGTGAGTTGCTTCAAAATGAGGCACAGAAAAGCTTCATGAGAGGCAGTAGGACAGTCTGTTACAGAGCGACTTTCCTTCAGTCTTCCAGGTGTTTCATCACGATCTGTAAACATTCTGACTGACAATTCTCAGAGCTGGGGGTCAGCACCACAGACTGACAGTTCCCTATAGAGATGTACTTAAGGATGCAGACAGAAGCCAAAGCCCAGAGCTCAGAGTTCAGATGTGTGAACTGCTCTTGGTACCAATCACTTTCTCTCTCTCTCCATTCAGTAAAATCAGACAGAACTAATGAATGATGCTTAAAGTCCAAAGTGTTAAAGCATCTAAGGTATACAAATAATTACTTAATATAGATGTTTAATTCTTTTGGACTTTAGAAACACCTAGTGGTCACTGTGCCTCCAAAAATCCTTTTACTCCTGAAAATCATATCATGTACTTAATCATTCACACACCTTCCAAGTGGTCCACAGAGGAGGCTGTGAAGGAACAGTTGTCAAAGGAGGGTTGATAAATGGGGTGTCATCTGAAGTGGAGGAAGCATACAGCAAGACTGACACACAGAACCGGAGCTCCCTACAGGGGTAAACAGCACTTCCCAGTTAAGAACTGTAGAGTTTTCCTGGGAATGCCTATGTGAAGCTCAGAGCCACATGGTTGCTGCCTGACCCCTCCCATTCAAACCAGGAATAAGCACGAAGGGATCAGAAACTAAAGACATCACCTCCCTAACCCAGCCAGAGCAAGCGATGGACTGGCACATGTTGAGCTGCTATGAATAGAAAGAGCTATTAAGAGAAAACAGAGGAGCCTGGGTGCTGCTCTGGCCCCTCAGACAGTGAGGAGAACTCAGGGGCTCTTTATCTCCCCTCACCAACCACCAGGCAGGAACCTTGGAAACACTATAGAAAGAGTTCATGCAGTGAACATGTGATTTTGCTTGTCCTTGATGAAAAAGATGCCGTATAAGAAAATTGCATCAACCTTGTAGGAGAGGAAATAAAACAACAAGGAGCAGATGAGGTCATCCCAGGAGCTGCTCTATTTAAGTGAGAAAAAGACTTAGCAAATTGGGCTTTCATTGACACAGACACTATCCTGATTCCCCCAAAAAATGTGGAGACAGTTGATACTGGAAGTAAAAATAGGAAGATCCACACATCTATGCACATGGATACACAGATACATGCACACACATTTACACACATGTACACGTATACACAGCTCATGTACTATTTGCCTCCCCCGCATCCTGTTGCAAGAGTCAGAATACCAGGAAGCCTACTGTCAAGCAGCCTTTTCTAGAAATCACTGCATAAGCAAGAGGCATATTGGGACACAAAGGGTCTGAGTTGTGAAATGAAACTGAGATGTCTATTCTATTACCAGGGAGAAATATTTTCTGAATGGGACGTGAAGAACAGGATGAATGGTGTCCTCCATGTCAGTTCCTTGATAAAATAAGCAGCATTCACACGTGTCCACTGGCTGGAGAGTTTATTAGTCAGAAATCCAGCGGGAAACAGATGGCTCACTGAAGCTAGTTTCTTTATTAATTCTCCCTTGTGCAAGCATGTGGATAGGTAGAGTAAGAAGAATTTCAGGTCTAAGGGTAGAAGATGCCAGCCCACATAAGTCTCCAGGGAGCAGCAGGAAAGAATTATACTGAGAACCAAAGGAAGAGAATTCTAGGGTAACTGTCTAGCGGTGCATTTAATCAGGGTATAAAGACAAATAACCTTGAGAAAATGTATTGTTAGTGTTTCTTCTAAATCACTCATTATAATAATTGCCCTAATGAAGTCTTCCTAGAAACTGCAGAGCTAACAATTTGCAACTAAGGCTTACAGCAAGAAATGAAAGTTTCTGTATCTCACGCTGTTGACTGAGGAGGTACTCCCACACACCACACGCCAGGGGGCTGACTGCCAGGATGGTTGATTATAAGAAACAAAATGTTTGTGCTTGGCTGAAGGTCTGTTTTGCTAGGACTCCTGAGTTAGCAAATGTCACGAAATAGTTCTCAAATATGAATATCAAATTAATAATGAATCTTCTTAGTGTAAGTTGGTCTCAAATATTCTCCAAATAGATCTATATTAAAAGATTCTCTGGGTGTCTGACAGCCATATTTGATTTGACAAATTCTCTCACTGCTACATACAACTCATTTTAAAAGCTTTTGTTTCTGCCCTTCCATTGTCTCACTGGGTCCTGTAGGAGGATAGGTTATAGGTTGAAGGTTTTGTGGCTGGGGTAGTGTCCCAGTACCCTCACTAGGAGCCTTGCTATCCTGTTCAGGTTCCCCATACCCCATTGCTAGAGGTCCTCACCAAGGTCTCCACTGTGGGCTCCAGTGAGTATCCACTGCCCTTGGTCTCCAGGTCTCCCATCAATATCCCCCAGTTCTTGCTTTTCCTCCATGCACTCCCTCTCCCCACACTTGGTCTCCCTCCTCCCATTCCCAACCTCCCCCAGCCCACCCCCACTGTCTGTTCCACCTCCTTCCTACCAGGGAGATCCCTGTGTCACAACTGAGCCCCTGCTTGTTGTTTAGCCTCTCTGGGGCTGTGGATAATGGCGCCTTTGTCCTTTGCTCAACAGTTAAAATCCACTTATAAGCAAGTACATGCCGAGTTTGTCTTTCTGAGACTGGGTTACCTCAGTCAAAATGATTTTTTCTAGTTCCATCTATTTGCCTTCAAAATTCATGTAGTCATTTTTTAAATAGCTGAGTAGTATTCCATTGTGCAAATGTACCATAATTTCTTTATCCATTCTTGAGTTGAGGGGCATCTAGGCTGTTTCCAATTTCTGGCTATTAAGAACAAAATTGCTATGAACATAGTTAAGCAAGCATCCTTGTGATAGGATGGAATGTCCCTGGGGTATATGCCTAGGAGTGGAATGGCAGGGTCTTGAGGTAGGTAGACTTCCAAATTCCTGAGGAATCGCCATATTGCTTTCCATAATGACTGTGCAAGTTTGTACTCCCTCCAGCAATGAAATATGCTCCCCTTGCTCCACATCCTCACCAGCAAGAGCTGTCATTTGTATTATTGATCTTAGCCATTCTGACAGGTATAAGATGGGATCTCAGAGTAGTTTTGATTTGCATTTCCCTGATGGCTAAGGATGTTGAACATTTCTTTAAGTGAGAGAACCCATGTCTGATTCTACAGGTAGGCCAGGAACTAGAGACTGGATAGCCAGGAGACAATTTCTAATGATATCCTGTTCTAATTATAGATTGGTACCTAACCCAGTCTCCATCAGAGAAGCCTCTTCCAGCAGCTGATGGGAACAGATCAGAGGCCCTGAGCAAACATCATGCAGAGCTCTGGAAAACCTGCAGGGGGGGGGGCATTTTGGGCACCAAAGGAGTAGGGGACCTCAAGAAATCAGGCTCCATGGAGTCAATCGACCAAACCAGTATTCTTGGAGTCCCTCAGAGCCTGAAGCAGAAGACAGGGAACCTGAAAGGATCTCCTAGATATCTTATGTGGTTGATTGGCTTGGAGTTCTTGCAGACAGCCTGCAGGCTGGAGTGTGCGTAGGGGCTCTCTGACAGTTTTGCTTGTCCTTGGGACCCATTTCCTCCAGCTGGGTTGCCTGGTCTACCCTCAGTGTGGGGACTGGCCTAGTCTTGTACCATTTGTTGTGCCCTGTGTGAGCAGTGTCCCTGGGAGGACTGTTCTCTTCTATGGGGAAAAGTGGGGAGTGGGTAGGGTGGGGATAATGAGGATATATAATGGGAGGAGATGGAGAATGGGGGGGGACTGGGAGGAATGGATGGAGGGTAGGAGGGGTGTTGATATGTATTATACAGAAGGAGAAAAATAAATTTTTAAAAAACTGTTGTTTCTAAGAATTCTTTTGTTTTTCCAAAGGAAAACCCAGTGTCCCTTCAAGCGCTTGAGTGTGAAACTGATCACTTACCCTCATAGAGCTTTGAGTTTTGTGGGAAAGTCAGGCTGTAAGCAGGAACACAAAACCCATTTATGGCAGAGACAAAAGGCTTCAGTTAAAAACAAGGAAAAAGGCAGCAGAATATGGAGGGGCTTTCTTAAGCAAGGTGCTTTCAGGAGGCTGTTGTGAAGCACAGGAAAACAGATTCACCAAAGAATCGGTCCTGAAGTGATCTGGCCAATAGCTTTCTACATAGAGGAAACACCACATACTTTGACTGGGAGGTGATACTGAGCATGGAGTATATCCAAGAACAGGTGAATCCAGTGTGGCCACAGGCCAAGGTACCAGGAACTCCTTATAGTTGGAGCTCCAAGCAGGTGAACTCTGAAGCTTTTGAGTGATAATTGGGCTACAGGAAGCTTCTAGATGGTTCGAGAGGTCAGGGACCCTATGGCCTAGTTATTAGTCAAATTTCTTTACATATTTGAGATACTGTATAGATGGTAAGATGACTAAGGGGAAGAGCAGAGGAGTGATTGACAGCTCCCTGGCCCTGTGAGGGTCCAGGTGCTGAACTAGAGAGGAATGGAGAAAGGGATCCGTGAAATTCCCGGAGACAGATTCTGCAAGTGGAACACACAGGTCTGGAAGGTGAGGAGATGGGGGATTGAATGAGCAGCTCAAATGGATCCTAGAATTCTGTGACATGGCTTTTCAAGGTTGTCTGAAGAAGAACAACCTAAGGATGCTGGCTCTTAGAGTTATGTAACAGTGTTCATTGCTGAAGAGCGCTAGAGTCAGGAGACAGGACGGAACCTAGGTAAGATACAGCACCTAAAGATATCCATCCCCGTGCCCTATTTCTTCCTGTGAGGCCCCACCAACCAGTCTCCAGATCCTCCGGAGAGCACGTCTCTAGCTGCAGATCAGGCTTTCAGCACATGAGCCTGACATACAGAGAATAAATGTGTATATTCAAAGTGGCCTTTCATGTATTTTGAAAACGTCCATGCCTCTTGACCTGTTCACAGTCTCCCTTCTTGCCTTTTGAATAAAGATATGTTTTTACCATTATTAATATTCTCTTTGATTTCCTCTTGACTTTTAAATGTCCAAGAGCAAGCCTTCAATTGCGTTCATCTAAGCATGCCTTCATTTTGTCTTTTTTAGGAACCCTGCAGGCTCTTAGGATCCTGGCTTTTTAAATGGTGGGCTGCCCCTCCACATGGGGTCACGCCACTGAATAGGAGGACAGGAAAAAAATGGCAGCAGCAAAATGTTTCTCAATACACACTGACAAAAATGAATTAAAAATCAATTGCAGAATGAAATCTGAGGTTTTTCTGGGCCGAAACACACTGCCGCCATAAATACTAAGTATTTATGAACAACCATGTTCTTAGTACTGACAGCTATAAAGTCAAACTATCGACCAACCCTGAACTACGCTGATGCCCTGAGTCTTGCAGTAACAAATACTCAGCCAAGACTTCGTTCTTTTTGTAAAAAGCAACTCAATACTGTACAATTTTGTTGTATACATTCCAAAATTATTTTAAAGTAAGTGCATTTATGCTTTGTTGTTCATGAATATTTGATTTGTATAACTGTTTCACAGATCTGCACTTCCAATACTATATAAAAATTGTTCTTGAATATAAATGGGTGAGAAATGGGGGAAATTTAAGGAGTTCTGCTCTGCACAGGCTGCCTGGTATCACTGTGCTCACACCTGATCTGGATAGAGAAAGTTGGGTCATTTTTATGTGCTATCCATTACATTAGTAATTTTCCAGACTAATTCTGCGTGAAAAATATGTTTCATCATCTTGTGTTTTGAGTTCAAATTTTGAGAATTGCATCATGATTTTTCTTTTCCACTGAAAAAGCATTCTCCATTTGTTCTGTCTTCACAGGCCTCCTGTGACCATGTGACCTTTTAATGAAAGCAGTCCTTCTGCACTGACAAGGATGTTGGTTGTAACATATTCTTGGGGACCAGCACCAGCAGTGACAGGAGAGTTGGTTGAAGAACAGGGACACCCAAGTGATTTCCACCACACAGCAGACATTCGAGACAAGCCTGACAGCTTTCCAGTATGAACACAGGTTGATACAAAACTGCACCTACTTCCTAGTCATGGCAATAGGATTAATCTATTAGATGTTGTTTGCTCCTGAGTCTCAGGTGGTAGCTCAGAATCAATGACCTTAAGACAAGAATCTCTATAGCAAGTAACAGCAGGGAAATACATTACAGTACTATTGCTCACAATTAGAGGCAGACACAGGACTCCATCCTTCCCTGTGATGGAAGGTTCCCTATCTCCTTTGTGCTTTTCCTCTGCAGTTACATTAGCTCTGAATCAGAGAGATGGGACCAAGCTTACCATGATAGTTGACATACTCTGGTCAACAAACTTTAGCTGTTTGAAAGGTAAACTTCTAAAATGGGATAATGGTGTTTGAGAGCTATATGTTAATTACTCAATACAGTTTGAAGATATCGAAAGTCCAGGAAACAATGCCAAAATCATGAAGCTGACAAGCCAGGTGGATAGGTGGTGAGATTAACATAACTAACACCTACAATGTCTGAAGGTTCACAAATGAACTATGGGGTGGTTTTCACTGAATGGCTTTAGGAACAATGTTAGTTTATCCAAAATTTCAGAACACCCTACTGGGCCTTGCTATAGTTGATTGCTACTGTGTGAGCTCAGAACAAAAGACAAAAGACATTTTCTTCATCAATGTAAGCCTGCCAGACTGTGAAGAAGGATCAGCCTTCAGTAGCAGAAGCCATCTTACAAGTGCAATATTTTATCTTTTTATCTTATCTCAGATGTTTTATTGATACAAAAGCTCCTCCCCTCATCCATAGGCCTCATTTACCTTAATTGAAAAGTCCCTAACACCTCTGCCAGCCAACTTGCACATGTGGCAGAAACCAGAAACGAGTTCCCACCATGGTGTTCCTCAGAAAACTGGCTACGGAACCTACAGGTTCCCCAATAACATAAACAAATGCCCTTTAACATGAGGATTTGGGGGTGTAAGGTATTTGACGACAACGTTCCATTTGAGAACCACGAGTAGGTGCAGCCTATGAGGAAGTGAACACCAGGATCACAGATCCGCATCAAGTCCGCACCTGCAGACGGAGGCAGACTGCCAAGGCTTAGGCAGCCTTCCCCCCAACAATGTACAGAGCAATTGTTTGAAAGTTACATGAGCATAACTGGAAATACATTTCTCCAGCACCTTGCCTTTGAGGAAAACTATTAAGAAATACTTGGTAAGTTCCTGAAAATTATCAACAACCTTGACATTGACAGTCTTATAGAGAGCCTGCTGAGAGACTGTGAGGGTGTTCTTACAGAGTTGTATGCTTTTTGGTCCTTGGATGAAAGTCAAGTTCTAGGCTGGCTCCATTAATGATATCTCTACTGGGAAGCAGGTGGGTAGCTTACTCATGCTGTTTGGGGCACTCAGGCACCCTTAGATCTTATGTTTTACTTTAAGTTTTATGAAAACTTTTAAGAAATAAGTTAAATATTTTAAAATATTATTTTATATCAGAGCAATTACATACAAGTTGCAAATAAAATGTCCTGATAAAAAGCCAATGCCCTGTTTATACAGAGAGTTTGTCTATAAGACAACTCAGTATGGCCACTAAGATGCTTCAGTATCATTTGGATAAAGAGTCAAAGGGAATTCCAAATGCTTAGACATCATTGTCACATTGTCAGTTCATGCTTCAAATACCTCTACAATATGAGGACTAAGGTCAGCCCCCATGCTGTGCCATGAAGCCTCCAAAGGGTTAGGGAAACTTAGCAACTATGGTTACTGGTTAGTAGAACAGGATTCAACTGGGCTCATGCTGTTTGTTGTGTGATGTTTCCTGGTGAAGGGTGAGCAGATAATGATTTGCCATCACTAAGTCACCATCCACCAATCAAAGACACAATTACACTGGGATTTCTTTCAGGAACATTGGCAGTCTCTATAACTGATCGGGACTTCAGTGACAATTCTCTACCTGCAGCCTGCATAGCACCTTTAGGTGTTAGGATAACCAAGCAACAGAAGGAACTTCCATCTTAGGCCCAGAAGAGTTTCTCCATGTCCTGGATGAAGTACATTGTGTCTTCAGGAGTAAGGGCTTCCCATTTAGCTCTAGCATGCAAACAACAACTGTGGCAAAGGCCTTTATGGATTACGGAGTTGTAGGGTTGTCCATGGACAATGACTCATAGAAAGGGAGTTTACCTGTTACATTGGAGTTTTTATCTAAAAACCTTACATCTTCTGTGGTTACCTTTTTCTGTCCACCCATTGAGGACACTGTCATTCAAACTCTTTCACTGCCATTCTTCTATTTGATTGCCCAAATCTGTAAAACACTCAGGGGTCAGCATTGTATAATCAAATTTTCTACAGAGGGTAGGCAGGGTCCCTGAAAACCAACTACCTTTCATTCCAAGAAAATACCAACTAGTCTTAGAATTCAGTATCTAAAACATACTAAAATAATATATTAGCCAGGTCCAATACAGCATGAAAGATTCCATTCTTGACTCATACGTCATCAGGAAAGCCATGTTGGGGACAGCAGTGTAGATGTGTGCACTCTCCAGAATTCTATACACTAAAGTCATTTTCACCAAAACACCTGGACCCTAGGTGCTTCTGCAGGGCCACTAAACATCTCCTTACTCTTGATGGGGGTTGGAAGGGCTGCCATGTGCTGCTCAGCCCCATTCATTACCAGGGAGAACAGAGTCAAGCTCTCCCCAGCATTGCCTGCCTCCTGGGCTGAGGTTCCAGTTCTGGCCAGCAATTGGTGCCATGGCCATCACCTTCCCATCAGCCACATCTGGCTGCTGAACCAGCACATGGCTGTTTTAAAGTATATTCCCAGTATTTTCTTGCAAGGGAGTAATTTACACAGCAGATTATGGAAGGAAAATTGCCCACTGTTAGAAATGAAATCTGACGACTCACTTTCAAAGGTGTTTTTAGCCAGCTTAGGTCCAGCCACAAATGAACAGTAGCCCCCTTTTAATGCCTGTTCTTTAAGCTACTCATCCCCCTGACAAAAACCTGCTAAGCTACCTGCCTATGTAGACATTTAGAGCAGAAAAATACTAAAAGCCAAGCTTCCTGCAAGTTCTTGCATTTGTAAGCTTTAAAACAAATAGAATACAAAATGTAGAAATTAATCCCTAAAAGGCTTCTATTAAGAAAAGACAAATGTAAGCAACAGAGGGAAGGTAAGACCTTGAAGATATGTGCGAGGTCCCTTCTGATTATTCAGATGATGGGGAAAGGATGGGGGTCATGTACTACGTATGAGTACACGTATAAACACAACAGAGAACATATGCTGTTCTCTGCCTCAGTCAGTATATCTGCCATTTGGCGTGCAGCTGGACTTTTCAAGGTTATAGAACAAGCTGCTTCCCCTTTGATACTCCGAGTTTCCAGTGCACCTTCTCACCTGCACCTTTAGGACAGACATCTTTTTCACTTGCACAGCTCTGCCATTCACATTTCCTTGCCCTGCTCAGTGAACCTCTTGGGCAGGTTTTAAAGCTTCCATAGGGTCACAAGCTCAGCATTTGCTTCTTGCCTGTTTGTTTTGCCTGGGAACTCCAACCTCACACAATCTTGACACTTTGGTGAATGTTCTGAACAGGCCCCTTTGTTACTTTTCTTTTTCTCATCCTCTATTGATTCCTGTAACACTTTACAAACAACTCCTACCCAGGTCCACCAGACCCCCTCCCACATCATGAAAATCACGTCCCCACTGTAGACTTCAGCAAAACTTAGGCCAGTCCCTAGGTTTCTTAATTAAATTAATTAACTTCCTTCTTAATTCTCCTGAGAGTAAACTCCTGCCCAGGTGGTGAGCATCAAACACCACCTCACAGTCATCATTTCCTCCAGTGACACCTGTCTTTCCTCTATTTCTACTCCATCCATGGAGACCTCACCTAGACATATCCAAATGCCCCCAATGGCTCATATGGGCCATTCTCCGTGAGAGATTTCCCTCATATTGCCTCTGCTTACACAGCCTCCATTTCCACGAGGGATGAAAGAGATCTATCTATTGATAGCTCAGTTTCTCTATTTCCATAGCTCAGACAGATCCTGTGCAACCCGTCCCATGTCTCAACATCCAGACTGTGATAGACTCTTTTATGAAGCCTCTCTCTCCCTCTCTCTCCTTCTCTCCCTCCCTCTCCCTCCCTCTCTCTCCCTCTCTCTCTCTCTCTCTCTCTCTCTCTCTCTCTCTCTCTCTCTCTCTCTCTCTCTCAGCAGTTCAGAGTCAGAGAATTCCCTGATTATCATAGCTTCCTGTACCAGGCCATTATTAAGGCTCCTGTCCATATAGTGAATCATGGATTTTACTCTCCTCCCTAATGGTCAGACTTGAGGAGAAACTTCTACCCTCTCTTCCTTCTCTATGTCAAATGCTTCCAAGCTTTGGCTTCCTAGCACTGGTCTAATTTGTAAGCTCCATCCTTCACTTCACACCAGCTGTTTGAAATGACAACACCTCCATCACATCCTTCCTGATTTTGTTCCCTATCAGTCAGAGGCTAATGTGGAGGAAGCATGCCCGTTTCTTTTTATAGTTCCACCTTGATGTGGCTAAGTTGTTGCTGTTGTTTCTGGTCACATGGCTGGCCCTCATTTGCCTCTCTTGTCACTCACAGCAAAGGGTCACATGAGTGCTACAACAGCCTGCTTACAGTCCTACCCCAGAGGTGCTAGTTTCAGGGGCTGCAGTATATTGCTTAATCTGTCAGCAACTTGGGGGCTTATCTACATTACAGAGGCAGAGAGTATTCATGGAGGAAGCATGCTGCCTGATACCACATAGAAGAAGATGGCTATCCTGAGACTACCCCCAAGGAGTCTCCACTCTCTGATGACGCAATCCCAGTTGTAAGTCCCATCAGCCACATCAGGGAGTATGCCACACCCACTACAAGGAAACACACTGTCTATACCTCAGAGGGTATGTCAGGATTCCCCGTGGACACTCCACCCTCAGAAGGCTCAGCTTCAGTTGAATATTTTATCACGGATTTCATGAGCCATCCCCTGCTCACTCCAACGCTTTGTCATTCCTTGTTTACATACCAACTGTTCTATATAAAGTTTTTGGAGAAGAAGGAAAAAAAAAAAGCCTACCTGTTCCAGAGATGGCAACAGTGACATATCTAAGAGGTAAGTCTAATGAATTCTGGTGACCCAGTGCATTAACTGGTACTACTTCAAAGATCATTGATGAGGGGTTGCTGATGCCCACCATAGCATAAGTGGCAACTCCAAAAAGCTTCATCCCTGGAGCTCTCTGGGAAGAGTTCAGGTGGTATCACCAGGCTCTTCTGAACTAATCTTTATTGTTCCTATAACTCCAGGGAGTGGGCTAAAATATAGGTCCCCATAGATGAGGGCAAGGGGAAGGAGGCATGTGAACCGTGTATTATCCTATTGGGCAGAGTTTTGAATAAATGCTATTACGTCACCATCTTCCTTTGCTTTAGAAATTGCTGTTTATTCACGCTGCTGTAGAATTGTTTTCACTGAGTGTATTTCTCACTAGGGCTTTTGAATATTTACACCAGCTCATTAATAATCTACCGATGGCATTCAGGACCTCAGACTCATGAATAATCGACATCTTCATTTACCATTTGCAACTCCTCTGATAAAGTGCTGCACTTGAGGCTTCTTTAGCATTTCAGCCAGGAGTGTTTGCCGGTAATCATGCTTTCTTTGAGTTTCCTGGAGGTGGGAAATTAAGAGTACATGCAAACAAGGCAGGAAAAGAATGCGTATGCCAGATGTACTCTGCTAAGGGGATGTGGAATGACTGACGTGAAGAGAAGCTTCAGCTCTCACATCAACGCTAGGAACCGAACTTTATTGGCTACGTTTTCTGTGGGAGGAAAGCAACTTGGGAAATCTAATTAAATGGTGCATTTCCTTTCCATCTTATTAACATTATTTAGAAGTAATCTGTAATAAAGCACCATATGATTTGTGTATACCTGTATCTGCATATATACCTATATGCAATTTATATAAAGAGTATATATAAATGTTTCCAGTCACTATTAATTTAATTATTTTAACCTTGGTCTCAAGAAGTGAAAATTGACTTTAAAACAAGAAAATTAGTGTAGGTTTTTAGGTCGCTGCCATCTTAACTGTCAAGCTGGTCACACCAAAATGTTCATTTTTAATCCCCTTCCTGCAGACAACTGAGTGTTGCTTGTTGACAGTTTTATGTTGACACCAATCTTCTATTTTGAAAAAGGAATACCCACTCTGGCCATTTGAGAAGATTTGTACCTATCAATAAAAAGGAAGAAAAAGAAGAAAGGATATACATTTCCATTAATTTGTTTTTCTTTCCTTTGGCAACTCATTGTGGGGGCATTTACTGGTCCCTTGCATAGGTCACAGGCCATGAAGGGGAACATGAAAACAGGTGGTGTGGCATCTACTTATTTAACTTCACAGATCCCTTCATTTGTCTTCCTGTTGGTCATGATGTATAACCTATTGTGTAATCTTTTCCATGTGGTTCCTGGCTCCTCTACTGTGAAATCCCATTCTAAGCTTTATTCTGCTTGTTTTAATTTACAGATTGGCTTCTAACAGTTTAAGGTAAAACAGGGAGTGCCTTTGTGGTGTATAACTTCTGGAATTATCATCAAACATTTTGTGATTTCAGAAGGGAAGTGTTTTGAGCAGAGATTGGTGGGCAAGACATGCTTTCTGCTGGATAGCTCCAGGCTAAGATATTCGAACAGGCATCTTCCTCTTTTGTTGGGAGTATACTCGTAAGGCTAACCACGAGACTACCCATGAGGCTATAGAAGAAGACATGGCAGCACAAAATGGCCGGCTGCAGTCTCTGGGGTCCAACATAGAACTTTTCTTTTACTATTTGGATGGCTATACCTTTCTTTCCCCTGGTTATATGAGAATGTACTTTTAGCTAAAAACATCTGGATTTGCTTACCATGACAGGGTCCCCTTGCCTGTACTGTTATGGAAGACATCACCCTGTTCTGCTGACCTCAACTTCAAAGAGGAGCACCTTCTCTGCAAATGAGTTACGATGTCAGTCATGGCCTGGCCACAGAAACAGGTTACCCCAAAGCCTTTCTCCCACAGGACATTTATTTTACTAAAAGAGCAGGTGGAAACAATTCTATGAAATACACAGTAAGTGGTCAACAGGGAGATTTAAAACTGTGGGAGAGGTCACAAAGGGTTCAAGTCTTTTTCTGGAAATTATTCCACATAGTCCAATCTTTCAAAATAGGCTAGAAGTTCCTTATAAGCGCCACTGTACCTACACTTTCTCCACACATCCTCTGTTTGTGCTTTCACAATCTTAAAACGATTGGCAGTCTCTTACCTCAGAGATATTGCTCTGAAATGGCATACGGCAAGAGTTTTGCCCTACTTCAAACATTTGATATTAGTTTATATATTATTCTTTCTGATTTATAAAGTGCTTACGCCATATGTTAATGTGATCTGCATGCCAAATTTCCCCACAGAAAAATTGGTCCTTTTTTCTACATCTGCGTCCCCAGCTGTCAAAATGGCCACTGGGCAAAACAAGAAACTGATCAATGCTTCCACCATTTCTCTGGGGTAAAATAGGTTTAGACTGATCTGTTTTCCTGACTATTCATCCAAAAGATATTTTCTATTTCAGTGCTTTCCATCAACTGTATTACACTTAAAAACACAGAGAAAAATAGCGTAAATTTAGAACCACTGGTTATTCTCATCCAGGCGATTGCTTGCTGTCTGCGTGTTAGTCTCTTTCTCTGGGAGGGGCTATAAGGTGGTTGTGACTTCACTAAGATCTCAGGAAAACTCTGAACTGGAGAGGCCAGCATGAAGACAGGAGACCCTGCTTGCAGTGTCTCTTTCATGGTATCTGGAGAGGGAGGGGATGACTCAAACTCACAGACGGGCGGACCGTAGACTCCGAGATCACTTTATTCATAATCAATTACTGCGTGCTCGTCATCCATGTGCAGAGTACCCACACTCTTAATGAATTTGACTGTCTTGAATTTTTAAACATAATTTGCTAACTTTCATGCAAAATATGAAATTGAATTATAGAAGACCGAGATCCCATTGATTCACAGCATTACTGAAAAGGAAAAAAATTCACGTCCTTATCCTTCAATTGTCATACACGTAGGAGACTCACAAATTGAATTCATAATGTATAAGAGGAATTGGAATGAACCCCGCAGCTGCGCCAGACAGTGGGGTTGTGTTGCTCTCTAGGAATAATCTCATGTCACAGTGGCTTTGCTATGGCACAAACATTTCTATGTCCCAGTGGGTCATTGGTTAGAACAAGGTGCCAAGTGCAGTGATACCTTGAGGCAGGGCATTTGAGATAAGATTGGGTCATAACCGTGGAGCTTGGAGAACTCCCTGACGTCTTCTGAATGTGAAGTTAGGGTGAGAACCAGGAGACACAGGGAACAGCCACGACCAGACATCAGATCTGCTGGGGCCTTGGTCTTAGACTTTCCAGGATAAGGACTAGGAAAAATCAATGCCAATTGTTCATAAGCACACAATTAATGGTGTTTTGTTACAGCAGCCAATAGTCTAAGGTGAGATTATCATATAGTTTCCTTGCTCCAGCCACAGTCAAAGATGGATTTGAGAGAATCCAGAAACAATAATTCCACCACTACAGGAAAAGAGAATACAGAAGATCCTGTGATACCCTCAGGGACTCAAGTCTGTGGCTCTCAGTGTTCTCTCGCATATTCTCAGGGTGAAACCATGCAGTTGAATGTAGGGGACCACCGTGGTAAAGCCTACCATGGGAGAGGAAATGAGCTGGAGACGTTGGCAGTGCTCTAGGCTGCCCAGGTCAAAGGTAACCCATCTTTCCATTGTCTGCAGATGTTTAACTAGAGGAGGTTTGGTTTAACGCTGAATTCACCTCACTTGTTAGATACTGAGAGGCCTATGTCCCCTTTCATGGTAGGTTTCATGTTATAAAACTACTCCCCCGTCCTCAGCCAGGTACTGAAGACTTCAGGTGATTCTGCAATTTTATACATTTTATGAACCATGAACACAGTTGACTCTCCTGAGAGGCATTTGCACCATTCAAGTAGGAACCAGTACCCCAGAAGTGCCTCTCTGGTATGAACCAGACATTTTTAATGAACATCCTATAAAATGTTCTTTGCTTATATCTGCCCAAAGAACTAGTTTTAAACATCCACATTAGCCAATCTATTTGCCAAAGACAAAAAGCCTGGTTTACATCAAATAGTCATATGTGTCAGACACATGTAAACTACTTGATGTCCAGTGTCTCATGGCATCTCTCTGGGCTTTAGTCTCCACTGCTGAGAAGCAGCATAACCTAAGAGTTCAGTGATGAATCTAAGTCACTTATTAGTCCCCTGGATCTGTCACAATAAGGTACCATAAGCTAGATGCCTAACGTCTCATGGTTATAAGGCTAGAAATCCAAAATCAGCATGTTGGCTGTGCCAGCCTGCCTCGGATGACCTCAGAAGAGGTTCTGTCTCATTCAGACCTTCCTCAGCCATGCCTGCAGCACTGCAGCCCAAATGTGAGCCATCCCATGCTCTTCTGTATCATCCTTGTCTTCCTTTGTTTGTTTAAGAACAGCAGTTTTTATACTTAGGACCAATCTGGGATATTAACAACACAAGAACCCCAATTACACTTGCTAATATCCCCTTTCCCCAATAATGTACTTCACATATACACAGACTCTAAATATTAGGACATAGACATAGATTCTTGAGAGCCATATACTATGTGGTTCAGTCACAGAGTTACTGGGCCAGAGGTTTGTGGAGACTTATTACAGACTATGAGCCCTGAACCACTGAGCTAAATATGCTTTTTGTCCTGCAAATATTTTACCTAGGTTGCTACCTTAATGAACTCTATCATAATAATAAAAATATTTTTGTTAAAATGTTATTGGTTCAAATATCTATCAGTAGAGTGTTCATTAAATAAATTATTGTGTAACTACGCAATGAGCCTACAAAGAATGAGGAAATATTCTGTACACTGCTGTGAAAAGGCCAAAAAAGCATATTGTTAAGTAAATAAAAAGTATTAAAGTGCAGAAAAATGTGACTCAAGGGCTGGGGAGGCAGTACAGTGGTTAGAGAGCTTGCTGCACAAGTATGAGGATTGGAGTTCAGATTTCCAACATGCACATTATTATTGGTGGACATAGCTGTCCCAACATTGAGAGGCAGAGACAGGCTCACAAAGCAAGCTGGCTGGTCTGACTAGCTGTACTGATGAGCTCTGGGTTCAGTCGACAGACTCTGCCTTAGTGAATAAAGTGGAGAATTGTTGAAGAAAACTCTCAGTGTCATCCTCTGACTTCCACATGCACAAACATACACATGCACATGTGCACACGTGTGCTACTGTGCATGTGAATGTGCATGCACACAATCACACATACACACACGTACACACAGCATATGAAAATAGTTACTGGTAAATCATTCTGGAAAAATAAATGGCTATAAGCCACAGTTTTGCTTTCTGGAATATCAAAAGCTATTGGAGTATGTGGCCTGACTGTATTAAAAAAATAACTCATGAGCAATAACAGATGTGTGAGCCTCCAACTGAACTCCACAAGAAGTTTAGCAAAGATATTCAGAGTGCACAAGCAGAAAAAAGCCAGGTGAGGAACCAGCCTGGCAGTGCTTAAACTAGTGGGCACAGATGGCCACAGGGTTCCCAGCAGACGACAGCTGTGAGAATGGAGGAAACAAATGAAAGGGAGAAACAAGAGCAAAGAAACCAGAACTTGGCAGCAGGCACCATGTGAGCACTGATTCAGATGGAACAACTGCCATTTGAGTTTGACAAAGCTTTCCGCTAACTCCCTCTCTGGTTTGATTCTATGGGTGAAGGTTGACTGCGGGTACACCATTCTGCCTCTCCTTCCTTGAGACTTGTGCCTCTCATTTGGTTCACTGCTGAGCAGAGGAATTAGGATGAAGGAGAGTGGAAGAAAGGGGCAACCAGAGGCTGTGTGTGTTCATGTGACATGTCAGTCCTTTAGAGAGCAGGGAAGTAGTCAGAGACTACAAGATAATGTGCTAGGGAATTTCCCTCTCTGCCAAAGCTTTGCCCTCATCTGCCGTCCTATAAAGTTATCTGGAGATGGACACACACAAGCTATTAAAGAGAACCCACTTAAAAGACATACTATGCATGCTGTAAGAAGCGCAGGGGCCCCAGAGAATCTAACAAGCATTTTTCCTCCTTCATCCTACCTGCTTGAGTGACTTAGGTTCCCTGGTCTCCCCACTCCTCAGAGACTATATTCTATCTATGTACCCCTTTCTAAACTGTAGTCTGTACCCTCTCTGCCCTACTTTCTCTCATGCAGGCCTTCTTCAGCCCATGTGGTCATGCCATTCCACAAGCATCAGCCATCACTACCAACCCAAAGATACGTGTTCTTGTGCTGTTCTGCCCAATTTGTTCAAGCAGCAAAGTGAATCCATCAAGGAGCAATCTTCACCCAACAATGAAGTTACCTGTGCCTCTTTACCTTGGCCTTCCCATCCCCTAGAGTGGAAAGAAATGAATTTATAATTTACCCATTGCCCTGGTTAGCCTTCATTGTAAATTTGACGTGGCCTAAAGTTATCTAAGAGAAGATGCTTCAGTTGATCAAATTGTCCTGTGGTCATGGTTCTGGGGAACTGTCTCATTTGTTAATGTAGAAGCTCCCAACCCACTGTGGGTAGCTTCATCCCTAGGCAGGCAATCCTGAGATATATAAGAAAGGTAAATAAGCATGAGTCTAGGGATGACTGATCCAGCAAGCAGTGTTACTCAGATTACATCCTCAAGTTCAGGCCCTGTTTAAGTTCCTGCCCTTCTTGAGTTCCTACCTTGATTTCTCACAGATAGACTGTGACCTGAAAGTATAAGATGGAGTAAAACCTTCCCTTCCTAGTCACTTTTGGTCAAGGTGTTGTATCTCAGCAGCAAAAAGCAAGCAGGAACACCTGGTATAGCAGCACAAGATGGACTGAGACCCTTGGTAGTACATGTCTCTTTTGCCATCACTGTGGTATACATGGGAGTGAATTCATATCCTTGGTGACTTCTACAATCCTGTGGTCACAAAAGCTGACAGAAACAACTGAAGGGGAACATGGTTTCAGCTCAAAGTTTCTGAAGGTTTCAGTCCATCATCTTACAGCATCTCAGTTCATAGTGGTGGAAACATCTTGTGGAGGTTCACATGATGACAAACCAGAGATATAAAAACCATGAGAGGAATCAGTACCAATTACAACTTTCAAAGACCCACCCTTAATGACCCTTACCCCTTAAAACCCCATAGCCTCCCAAGACAGCACCACCAGTTTGGGAAGAAGTATTCAAAACATGGTCCTATGTGGAGCATTTCAGATTCAACTATAAGGTTTTGCTCCTGACTTCCAAAGCTCATGTCCATCTTATTAAGCAAAATATACTTAGTGCAACTACAAGAGTCTCCAAAGAATTACTTCACATTGTTCAAGAGTCTAACCCCAGTCTACTGAAACTCAAGGAGCTCTCTTAGCTATTAAATTCTATTCCAAAAGAGATGAATAAAGCAAAACTAAGACTGAAATTCAGAGGAGAAAAGGAGATGTAAGCCTCAATGGTTTGAGTAGTAGTGCCCCTACAGCTTTGACCCATGGCCTTCCTCCTCTGTGTCTAATTCTTCTAGGTGTCTCTATCTGTCTCAAAAGATGTCCCGCCTTCCTGCATCCCCAGCATTCCTGGTGATTCATTTTAATGTGGGTTTCACCTTACCTCTTGTGTAATACTGCTAGTGGCTTTCAATGGGGAACCAATCCTTGCTGCAGTTTGCTGGCTCTACAAACTTTTCTCTAAAATCCCAGTGAATGCCTCCATGGCACCATAACTCTTGCATTCTGCATCTTGACCACCACTCAGAAGACTCCATGTTCTGTCACCAGTGGAACAGAAGTAGGCAACTCTTGGGTGATGGCTGCCAGGCCTCTGAGTTCATCTAAGTTTGTAGTTCCTTGGATCTGATAAGGCAGTCAAATCAAAAGCTTGAAAATTCCGCCAGTCTGATACTGTTTTTTATTAGCTTTCCTACTGGACTTGTTTCTGTTAATTTTGCTATTGTTTGAAGATGGAATGTAAATAAACGTTTATTACAAAATGGATCACATTTAACTCTCTATCATAGAGTCAGTTCTCATGTTATAGACAGTTGTCCTAACTTCTCATTATTAAGGTTGTTATAGTGAGGGCAGTTCTGAGCATTGTTGTCTGTGGAGTATCTTTGAGTCTTAGATAAGTATAACTAATCTGGGTAGAGAGCTGTTCTTCCCCTCACAGAGTCCAGGATCAAGAAAATGTGTCCTACACAGGACACTGAATGAATGAGAAGTTGAAGACATTGGATCACAAACTCTTTAGGCCATAACTCGAGAACCAAGAGGCAGATATAAGAACGAGAAAACTGAAAAGCCCTTAACATATGCAACCAGTTGCCTCAGGGCAGTTTCTCTTACACATTCCACAAGGCTTTAGTTCTCCATCCTAGAAAAGATTAGACTAAACACCGACTCACTTCAGTGTCCAATTCTTTTCTCAAAAATTGGCACTCTTCAGACCCCAGCTCCACTCATAAGACAAGAAGGCTAACCCTCTAGCTACTAGAATATTGGCTTGTTAAGACAGGAGAGGCAATGACTTAGTTGGAACAAAACAAGGGACAAAATTATCCAGCTGTTTCAGTGCATTATCAGTATGTTATTATAACAAGACAAGTTATTGTCTTGCACTTTTAAGTTCATTTTCAAAATGTGAGGGCTGAGTTCACTTGGAAGGAGTGCTCACATTTGGTATTCAATGTCCCTTTAGCAATAGTTAAGCAGACAAAATTCCATATAGACAAATTCCCATGTAAAGAGTTCATGACCTCCTAGAAGAAATCAAAAGCATGCCCAGGGCTTTGAACAAATGAACTTTTGTAATACATTCTTTGTAGTTCATTTCTTTTCACTGATATAAAAACATTGTCATAGAATCATAGACACCTTGCACATGTAGCCTGGTTCATAGCAGTGATGGTTGTGCTCTCTGTATTCACTATTCTTTGCCCAAAACTTGGTTTTCTTCTAATATGAAGAAATGCATCAGAGAAATAGTCTTCTCAAGGGAAGAACACACTAACTGGTTATCCAATACCAAATGCATGCGTGTTTTCAGTCCTGAAAACATACATGCAAGTACCATTGTACAGACTGAGCAGGTCCTGTTTATGTTTTAGGAATATATATGTAAGTATATTTATTTATGTATATATATATATATATATATATATATATATATACATATGTGTACATAACAACAATTAATAAAATGAAGGCTGAGAATTTAAAACAGAGCAAATAGAAGTATATGGAAAGGTATTGGGGGAAGGAAAGGAAGGGAGAAATGATGTAATTATATTATAAATGATATTTTAAAAGGAATGCATTTGGGATTAGGAGTGTAGCCCACTGGTAAAGACTTGTCAGGATGCATGGGACCCTGGATTAGATCCTTACCTCACAGCAGAGGGCCGGGGGGAGTATAAGGATATGTGGATAGAGAGAAAATACATGGGTTTGAATTTGTCTTTTATCACCTTTGTTCAAATAAGGGAAGAGGAAGCCCTTTCTTTCCTTGTAAATATTCAACAGTTCTCAGAACTGGTCCCTCAGGGTGACAACACTCACCCTGTCTCCCTCCCCTGATAGTACTGAAGTTTTAAATTGCAGAGGTTAGAGGTGACCCAGTGCAAGGAAATGACCTAGAGCTGTGTCCTTAGCCCCAGAGTGGGTGACTTTGGGAATGTTCCCTCAGGGTGGGCTCTGACCACGCCATTACAATACGAAAACCTAACAAGGAGGTACATTCCTTGAAGAAGGTCTGTTACTTAGGACCTAAGGTAAATGTAATTACTTCATGGATTAGAGATGACTAGAGCCTATCTGGTGGAGACAAGAGCTTCCCTGTGTGTTGGGAGGCCCTGGAGGTCACTGCTTCACCAACCTCACATGCCTTCTGCCTGTGAGATGCCCTATGACTAGAAGAGATCTGCACCAGTTTTCTGTTTGTTTGTTTGTTTTTATATCCATAACTTAAGAGAATTTTATGCTCCAGAGATGCATGTACATTTTAAGTAATGTATTTTTATTTTTCTTTATTCTTCAGATTTTCATTCATGTACAAAATGAAACATGATCATATCCATCACTCCATTTCCCTGCTGCAACTCTCCCTATTTCCCCCCATGGCCTGCTTCCCACTTTATAATTGGACTTAAATAAAGCGAATACTATTTCTTTCTCAATCTATCTGTTTGTTTGTATGTCTCACTTCCTCTTTCTCTTGCTTACTTTCTGTGTGTGTGTGCACATGCATGTGACTGGGATTGAACTTTTGGCTTTGCCTATGATGGGCAAGTTTTCTACCACTGAGCAATACCACCAACCCTTTTGATAGTTAATTCTTTTGAGACAGAGTTTCATCAAGTTGACAAATTGGCTTTAGCCTTCAGCTCTAGCTCTGCCAAGTCTTGAACTTGCTTCCTTGGGCTTCTGAGTATGTGGGATTGCAGGCCTATGTCATCAAGCCTGGCTTCTTTCTTAGTTTTTAATCACAGATAAAATGTCGACAATTGTAGTGGTTTTGAATCAAAGCTTGAAATGTTTGCATTATTGTTAGTGCTTTCATTTGTTACTTTTCTGAATATTTTATAATAATTTTATTAATAGTTTGAATTTCATACAATGTATCTCAACAACACACTCTTCCCGTTCACCTTCTCATTCCACCTTCTTGCCTCTGTGCCCTCAAATAAAAGAAAATTAAGTCCAACTGGTATAGCAAGAGCATGGATCATAGAAATCACCACGGATCCTTGTTAGCTCGGTCTTCCCGCGCGCCTTCACCACAGCCCTATCCCAGCCCGCAGCTAGCTGAGAAGCTGCCCAGTTTCCCGCCCTGGCCAGGGGCGAAGAACTAAAGCTGGAAGAGCCGAGGGAAATTGCCAGGAAGCCGGGAGGATGTGGGTTCCTTGGACCGGGCGGGCTGCTGATCTCCGCTTGCTGAGAACGGACGGGACACGAAAAGAAATCCCAGGAGTCCAAAATCTGATGGACACGAAACTCGAAACTCATTTATTCCAGGGGCCATCTCCTCTTTTAACATCTTTTCCCGGGAAAGGGCATGGCTTCTCCCTCGGGCGGGGAAGCCTTAATTAGCATGGCAGGGGAGGGGCACACCTGGCCTCGTGGTCTTTGCAGAGACAAAGGTGTACAATTCACCAGAGGGTAGGCAGAAAGTTTGCCATTCTGTTTACTGAGTAGCCAACTTCCAGGGCTCAAGAGAAGGAGTCTGCAGAGCATCCTGCAAGCCCGAGAGGGCGAGGAACACTCTTGCCGCTTCAACTTAACTCTTTAGCCCAGAGGCCTACGGATCCTGGAGGCAGCAGGGTGCTCTAGTAATGGACATTTATTTGGCCAATACCATACAAGCATGATTAAGTTCTACCCAAAATTGGGCCTCACTGGCCAAGCTTGGAGGCACCAAGACATTGCCCAGGCATCTGGACATCAAGTCACCATGATATCCTGCAAGCACCAGGGCATCCAGCAGACCTTTAGACATTCCACAGGTACCTGGACATCTCACGGGCACTAGGATCTTCTGCAGGCACCAGGACATCCCACAGGTGCCCAGATATCCTGCAAATGCCAAAACTTCCCACAGGCCCCAGGACATCACCAGGCTCCAGGGAATTACACAGATGCCCAGGGAATCACACAGGCACTGGACTAACCCACAGGCACCTAGACATCTTGCAGGCACATGGATTTCACACAGGTACCTGAACATTACACAGTCATCCAGTCATTCCTCAATAGGCACCAGTGTAGTTTGCCCAGTCCACAAATATGTGAGGAACCAGGGGAGACCTTAGTGGAGGCAATAGACAGGGGTCAGAGCCCTGTCAGATTTTGCTTATTGTCCTACAGAAACCCCCCCACCAACACATATACACCAACTTGCCTCCTAGGTGTCTCAGGCAACACTCATGGGCTGAATGGGGGCCCTGTCTGGTAGCTATGGTACCTGGCAGGCCCACTCCACATCTCTCTGTTGTGGTTTTCACCCCAGTTCTCCATTCCTGATTCTTCTCCTGGCTTATTCCTCCATGCTTCAGGTCCAACCCACAGGCAGAAGTTGTGGGCAAAACCTGCAGGCCAAACCTATAGGGTCACTCAGTGGGGCTTCTGACTTTGCAGGAATGATGGGGCACCACAGGCCTGCCCAGTGGAGGTGCTGCTCTACCAGACTCTGCTCCCAGTTTGCCTCTTCTATGCTGCAGATCAAAAACTCAGTTCAATTCCTCCATGTTTCCTGTCTCAATCCATGGTCCTAGGTTCCTCCTGGTCTGTCACCAGTGCTGTGTCTTTCCAACTGCTCTAGATTCTCATGGTTCCCATCACTGGATCCAGCAGCAATGCAGAATCTCCCATGCCACAAACATGCGAGGGGCTGAGGGTGCCTTAAGTGGGGCAGCAGGGCAGCTGTTAGAGCCCTGAAGGACTGACTCTGTTCATTGCCCCACCACCATCTTGAATTGTCTTTTCGGGAATTTTTTAATTGATATTTTTTCTGGAATTAGGTTAATTTCAATTAAATTTTATATATCTGGTGATTTTGTGTTTCATTAATTTCTTCCTGTGTGTATTACTTAATGTATAATTTCCTTTATTGATAGAAATGTTAGAATGTTCCCTTTTCCTACTTGACTTGTGCACTTAGACAGTATATCCTAGGCCTTTTTATATAAAGTGTGTATTGCAATCTCTCATTTGTCTTCATAGTCTTAGTCGCTTTCCATAGGTATTCTATTCTTCGTAATTTGGTTCCAAACGTTCTATTGCAACAGATGAATTAGGCGTCTGCTGCACAATTTCCCAAACCAAGGAGTTTTCCAGTTCTATTTTAATTGCATTTTCTAGCTTGGGTATAATGTTCAGAGATTGTTACATAATTGTTCCAGTCCTTGGAAATATTTTAATGTGATTCATACGTGGGTCATTTAAATTTTGTCTATGTGCACCTGAAAAGAATGAATTTGTGAATAGCTGTATGTGATGACCTCCATACTATTTCTCCTGCCCTTTAAGACAGGAAGTTTGTTGAATCTCCTAACAAGATATTTTCCAATTTCTTCTTTCCATGTGCCAATCATTGTCTCATTTGAGGATGTGCATTCTGTGCACATTAAAGCTGATTTATTGTCTTCTTAGCAAGACTATAACCACTACAGAGCAAATATCACCTGCCTTGTCTGGTGGTACATTGCAGTCTGAGGTCAACTGTTTGTTATATGAATACAGAGGCTTTTCTGTTGCTGTTAATCTTTGCCTTGTGTAACATTTTCCAAATCTTTGTCAAAACTTTGTCAAAAATTGTAGAGCATCACTTGTGATCTCTGTGTGCTTATATTGTTCTCTGGAATGGGGAGGTTTTTCAGTTTTAATCTGGACAGTGGTCTGTTTACATGTGATACAGTTGCATTGTTTTCCAGGGGAGGTTTTCAGTGTTAACTTGTATAGGTGTCTGCTTACAAGCAATACAGTTACATTGTTCTCTAGAAAGGGGAAGTTTTCAGTGTAAACTTCTATAGCTGTTTGTTTACATGTAATACCGTTACATTGTTCTCCAGAATCGGAGGTTTTCAGTGTTAATTTGGATAATGGTCTGTTTACATGTAATAGAGTTGTTAATACATCTGCTTTTAAAATTGACTGGTTGTATTCTATTTGTTCTGCATATAGTCTTTTCTTTTTAAAAACACTTATTAAACCTACTTTATCTTAGTTCTATTGTATTCATATATTTTTACTGCTTTTAATAAATGTCATTAAGATTACAATAAACACCTTTAATTTTTCAAAAGTATGTTATTTTTAAGCTCATACCTATGAAAATGGGAACTCTAATGTCTCATAGCTTATACATTCTTCCTTATATTCCGATATTATTTGTATTTGCGCTTTGTACAGTTTTATGACTATTGTGTTCGCATAGATGTGTCCACATAAGTTTGCTACATGTGTACCACTTCCTGCTTCTACTACCTCCAAGAGTAACTTATTTTCCACCTGTCTCCTCATCCTTGAAGAATAGTTTTTCTGGGTATAGAAATACAAATGAGATTTCTAAAGAGATATGAGTCTTTGATGAAATGATCGCATGCTCCTCTGGGCCTTTGTTTTCTCTGAAGAATGAGCTGTCAGCTTAGTTGCTGTTAGCATGAACATACGTTGTTGTTTTCCCTCTTGTTTCCCTTCTGAGGTGTGTTTGTGTTTCCACACATCTCTACTTTGTGAGGACTCAGAATTTTCTCTGCTGTTGTTTGCCATCACTCGGGGAATATTGCCCATTAGTCTTCTGCAGTCCTCCTGTCCTTTGCTCTGTTTATCTCCTGAAATCCAGGTTTGTCAGGACCAGCCTGACAAGTCAGAAAGTACCTGAATGGGCCTTATGAGGAGAGGGGAAAAAAGACGAAAAAGGAAGGGGATAGACTAGGCACACACAGTATCATAGAGCTCAGATGGAATGGAGCTAAAGCTTTACTTTTTGTCCCAGTTAATATACTTCTTTCTCAAGGGTTAAAAACACAAGGAATTCAACAGGTATACAACGAGAGCATCAATTGCCTTAAGACATCCTATGTTGCTGGAGCAGGATGATTACCAAGGAAATAGCTTCTCTAGGTGGAGTTAGATGCTTCTCAAGGACAATAACCTCAGGTGATGGTGCTAAATGCTTACTTAGGGCAATGGCTTCTCTCTATGGAGCTGAATGTTTAGCCAGAGACGGAATGTTCCTTTAGGTAATCTTTGGCTTCCTTGAAACCAGCCACTCCTGGTAGTAAATTTAGTGACTCAGTTTTGCTCAGAGAAACTCCCAATAAATGAATAGGCACATAGCCAGAGGCTCGCAGCAGCATCTAGGCCCAGAGTCTTGGGGTTCACCACACAGGTTCGTGGTGTTTATTCCCCTTATTGTATCTCCTGCAGTCTTGCACCCACACCCATTATATTATCTACTCTTGTCATTGCTGTGACTAAATACTTGACAAGACACAAGACAGGAAGGTTTACTGTGGCTCCGTGTTTTGACTCAAATGAGTTACATCATAGCAGGGTGAGTCTGTAAACTCACATTTGGGCAGAAGAGAGGCAGACACTGGACACTAAGTGTGAGCAGGTTATAAATTCCAAGCCTTGTCTCTGCACAATCCACTTGCTCCATCTAGCCTCTGCTTTACAACAGTCCCACAATCTCCCAAAAGAGCAGAGAATCTAGGGACCAAGTGTCCAAACATGAGAGCCTATGTGAGAAGTTGCACATCCAAACTGTAACATCTATCCTGTATTTGCAACATTCCTCATCATGTTCCTGGATATATTTTGCTTCTGTTTTCCAGTTTATAATTTTTCGTACATCTGTGTCTCTTCTGATATTGAACACACCTGTTATGCTCCCATTTTCATCGTTTTGTAGATCAGAATTCCCTCTTGACTGTTGTATGGTTTCCATTTTTTTTTTAACCAAAACACCCTGTCTTGCCTCTACATTTCTAACAGATTGAGCTTGCTTTCAAATCTGAGACTCACAGCTCTGTTACTCCAATCCCCTGAGTCTGTTTCTATTACCTGTCACTTTTTAGAATGTGCTATTTTCTCTTTATCTGCATGGTTGCCTATGATTGACTGTTGGAAATTGATAGTAAATAACCCAAAATAATTTGATCACTAAGTGAATGTCATCTTTCAAAGAATGAAGAGGCAGTAGTAATTCAGGATTTTAAATCCTAGAGATTCTCATTACAAAGCCCAAAGCTGCGTTTCCCTCTGTACTGTCTCAAAGGCCCCTGTTCTCTGTGGTTCAGCTCTTTAGGTTACCAGTTATCCCCTCCCTCTGGAAGCATGGCCTGAACTCACAGGGATGCCTAAGGCATTGTTGCATTTCTGAATATTGCCATCCAACCAGCAGTTTCTCCCAGAAGCAAGGAGGCAGAAATGTGGGGCTCACCTTCTTCAGATTACTTGACCTTCTCCATGATGCCCAACACCTTTCTATCTCTTCAGTGGCTTCAAGAAAAACATATTTTTCCAGTGTTACTGCTTGTTAGTGAGGTCAAGTGTCCCAGTACATATATTTTTTGTTATTGAACCAATACGTTTTTTAAAACATTATCTTAAGGACTCACCCATTGATCTATATGACTGGAACACCAGTTCACACTATTCTTTAGAAGGCTTAGGACATTTTTTTATTTATAACCATTCCTTGTGAATCTCTCCCCTACATTCCATTTTACAAAGCAATTTTGACTTGTAAACACTGAGGAATCTTTTTAAGAGTGTATGCAAATGAGCTTAGGTTCCCATTACTCCATCATAAACTCCTTTATATTCAGTCTAGAAGTTAGAATGGCAAGAGAGTGCTGATTTAGATGTGCACATTAGAGAAGAGATCAGCACAAATGCATACCATGACTCACATTATATAGATTTTGAGGCCTATAATCCTAAATCAGTGTTGGAATTCTGTACATATTCACACATAATTTACCGCCTGAATTTTTAGTATACCATAAAACCCTAAATATATAGATGACATAAAGGCTGGATTTGGGTGACTCTAACTTATTTTCTGACAGATGCTTAACTCAATCTGGCTTTATAGGGACTCATAATGAGTAGTGAGGACAATTCCCTAAGCATTTCTTTGCTAATCACCTGTCACAACACAGAATCCTGAAAGCCGCACAAGAGCCTGCTGTTACTCTTCAGAATGATAGAGCTGCTGTGCCGTTAATTGGCAATTCCATAGGGATCTTCCACATTTCTGGCAGTAACCTGTAGCAATATGCTGAGGCTCAAGACTGCTGGCACCCTGTGGTCAGAGCCCCTGCCCCATAGAAAATGGACTTGTCTTAAGATGGCCACACTCCTGACAGTTTAAGACACTAATATTTCAGTATAATCTGAGTCTTAGGCAGGTCTCTGAGTCCTCCTTGTTTTCAGTCTCTATAGATTCTTCTGTCACCCATGGATCTCTGTAGCATTCCACTTACATACTGACACCACCTCTTTGTATAAATCACCCCTGTCTTTTTAGTTCTTGTGAGAGAGACATTTTTCATTCTTCCATATGAAGTGGCCTCTTGAAAAACATGTTCAGACACATGCTTGATTTTGGAAATTGCGACTGTATTTGAAGATGGCTGAAGCCAGTCAGTATTGTCCCTTTGACAATAAACTCACCATAGTCAGAAAGTTCCTGAAAGTGTGGACACCCAACTCAGTTTGAATAAATAAACCAAGGACTCACTGAACGAGGAATTATAGCTGATGAACTGGAAATTCCCCTTCCTAGGAAAACAAGATGAAGTTGTTGTCCTACAGGCTTCCCATGGGGGGAGGGGGCAAATGGACAGCAGGGCTCACTGCCTGTGAAGCCCCAAGTCTCCTCAGCTCTGTAGGTCCAGACATCTGCGTCCCATCACCTTCTCCTCAGGCTACTGCAAACAGCAGGACTTGAAATTTTGTTTACTCTCTTTAGTCTTTGCTTTTTGTTTCAACTGGTCCACAAAGCGCAACACTGAAGGTATTAACAGAATGATTTTTTTTTTCGGAATTAATGTGCTTTCATTCTGTGATGACTTTCACAGAAATCCAGTGGTCACAGAAAATAATATTATTTGATTCTAAATGTGCTTGAAGCATGAAGCAGAGGGAAATAGCATTTTCTACTTTTTTTCTGAGAGCCTGAATTGCCCACTTTTATCTTAAATGGCATGGTGGCTCTCTGTTGCCCACCAGTTACAAACTGAATCTCAGTTCAGTCTCCAAAGCAGTGTCTGTCATTTCTGATCCTGACACCTGCCGCAGTCTTGGCGTTAGACACTTGTGACCTCCTCCAAGTGCGGAGACCTCTCATGTCATTTTGCTTCGGCCTGTGCTCATTTGGAACTGGCTTCATCCTGTTGACAACTTTTGAGATTAGTTCATGTGTGACCACAGATAGCAAAAAATAAGCCCTATACATCAGACAGAGCCTCATGAAGCAGCTTCTCTTTGACTGTTCAGCTTCAGGTGGACGGTTGCATTTCATTCAGCCTATGGCATAGCTCCACTAATGTCAAATGGAGTGAGCTATGCACAAGTCCGTCCTCCCAGCTCCCCGGGGAAATCCTGGGGCATGATGGGCACCTACATCTTACAGAAATACACACTTCATAGCTCTTCTTTTCCTCTTGTGGCCTCCATTTGTTTCTGCCTTTTTCCGTTCTCAGAACCCAAGGTGGTGTGGTATGCTGTCAGAATGGATGAGGATGGCGTGGCAGCTAATGACCATGCACTTTACAGGAGGCTGGGACCTTGGCAGAATCTACACATGATAGCCATATTGCATTCAGAAGGAAGCAAAGACCCAGCTGAGCACCAAGAACTCAAGGTATTAAAAACCTCTTGCTTTGCATCTCACTTCTGTTCACTCAGTTTCTGAGAATCTCAGAAAGAACTGGAAAATCCATGGAAGGCAAACAGGACACTCACGTGCTACAGAGAGAAGCTGATTTCTGAAGGTTATCACAGGATGAGTCTTTTGACTCCATATGCAGGAGACAACCTGAGGTTTATCAGTCCCAGGAGGCAGCCAGGGTCACTCCATGATGTGTTTTGAAGCCTGGCACCACTGAAGATGTTGTGGCATCAACACTGTTACGTGGTGACCCCGCTTTAACTTAAGTATTCTATGACTCCTGGGTAGGGGTGGGTTCTGATTCAGGGGTGAGGCAGGCAAGCCTTTCAATAAGTACAGAAAAATAGAATATATGCTGGGTATGAGTTGCACACACACAATCCCAGCACTCAGGAGGATCAAGAGTCTTAGGCTACTGAGGCTACACAGTCAGACCCTCTCAAACTAAAAGGGCGACCAACTTACATGAAGCAGGATGTGGCTTCTCAGTTCAGGTTATTAGTAGGGTAAGTATAGATGGATTGCTCTTATGGAAAGGTATGTTGCAGATGCCGTGGAGAAAGAGCTCAAAGAATGGTCCTGGAGAATGTAGGTTTAGCATTTAGTTATTTAAAACATAAATGTAAAAGGATGGCATTAAATAGCAGTGGCATCTACCGCCCTCCTCCTTGGTAAACGAGAGCTTTGACAGTGGAATTAGAGGTTTGATTTCTTTTCCTGCAGTAGGAATACATTGTGGCTACATGAGCCAGGTGACAGGGAGGTGACTTGGTACGCTTCACTCGGCATCCTTCCCACTCACAGCTCAGAGTGAGCTGCAGTTTGCTCCATTTAAAATGTTCCTGTGATTTAAATGATGGGTTACACTGAGCAATGCAGAAGCCAACTCATTCGGGAGATTAAATAACGCCTACAAATTGACTGAACGGGTGTGAGGGAGATTCATCTGGGCAATGCCTCTGTTCTCTCACTCGGAGCCAGCCCTCTGTGCTGTCAGAGAGGATGATGGGGTTGTAAGGGAACCTACCTGGAGGGTGGACTTGACTGACGGAAACACCAGCAAAGTCCCTGTAGGCAGGGTACTTCCGGGGCCCACAATGGTTAACACACATCATCTGGCCAGGACAGGACAACAGGTCAAGCATCCATGAGTGATAACTGTGGTGGGTGCGAAAGAAGGGGAACAAAGGGTAGCCGTGACATGGAGCCATGTCACATTAAGGCTTCCTGGCTGGTGCATTTCTTCATGAGAACATGTGCCTAAAGCTCCCCAATGCTTACTCAAATGTTAGCTTCTCTAGTCCTTTCTTGACCAACAACTGCAATGTCCACCCCACACTGCCCAGCTTTTCCTAGAATTTTTCTCTTAAAATGTAGTATTAAGATAAACATATATTTCACTTACTTCTTTCATTTATCATCAGTTTCTCCTTTACGAGTACAATGTCTATTTGACTTAAGAGATGCCCAGTGCCTAAAAAATTACTTGACACAGATGGATTGATATAATGAAACAAAAGATAGAAATTGTATTATAATATCCAAACAAAATTGGCAGGAGCAACCTCACACTATGATGGATCAAAATTTGCTATAAACACAGAAAAGCTTGTGATTAATAAGTACAATTGAAACTGTTTAAATAGTTTTACATTAATCTGTTTAACACACACACACGAGTGTCCCACACAAAAAGTGAATGTAAAAACATGAAAGGAAAGTAGAAAACATCTATTTTCACTAGAAGACTTCTTGATTTAAAAGACACAGATTATCCTCAGGAAAAAAATGAATCTTAGGTCTATAAAAATAAATGTCTTTAAAGTGTTGAGATAAAATATTTTGTGAAGTAAGAATCATCTCATAATTTTTTGTAATGAAAGAAGTCTTTGAATATCTCCAAATCTGAGAGGAGTTACCAATGATGCGGGAGTAACAGCTGTTGAAGTTATGTTACCAGTTCATATGTGGATATTATCAGATATAGGTTTGTAACAGTTTACAAATGAAGCTAAGGATACCATTGATTACTATGTTTATCACTGTGAGAACAAATACTCATTCAACTAAGCATCCTCTATGTAGTCATTCATTTATTCACTCAGTCTGTTAATCAATACACATTTACTATTCCACAGAAGACACTGAAGCGTGGGTTATACAGAACAGAAATTTCATACTCTTTGCCCAATCCAATTTTCCCACCTTCTCCCATCTGCATCCCTAACTCCATATACCAGGCAGGCAGGAGTCTGAGTCATAGTCAGCCATCAACAAAGGACTGAGGTGCACAGGAGGGGAGCACTGTAGCAGTCACTCCTAGGATGTCCCACAGGACCAGTGAGGGAGGCATGGTCTTTCTGAAATAGGTCTTGGAAGCCAATTTGAATGATGGACTTGGCTCCATCCTCCATGGAGGTAAGCTACAGCATCAGAAAAATCATTGTACTAGCTAGCTGAGGAGGGGCTGAGAAGCCAAACTGTCTACAGGAACAGCGCTGGCTTCTGTAGCACTAACATGCATTCTGCAAAAGGTCTACAGGTGTTGAATTGGGGGAGTAGTAATTGGATTGGAAGTTATATTCCCAGTGTATTTTATTTATAAAGACAGGGAGTCAGCAGTGACAGGAATAGAAAATAATTACTACAGGACAGAGAGAAATTGGTCCAAGCTTACTGTGCTAGTTGGTTTTAACTGCCAGCTTGACGCAGCCTAGAATTACCTGAGAGTCTCAGTGAAGAATCATCTAGATCAGGCTGGCCTGTGGGCATGTCTGTGGGGAGCTGCCTTGCTTCTTAGTTGAAATATGAAGACGCAGCCCACTTTTGGGAGGCACCATTCCTAAAGTTAACCCTGGAAGCTGCAAGCAAGGGTACATTTGTTATCTGTGCTCTTGATGGTGGATGTGATATGACTGACTGCTTGAGTTTCTGCCTTAACTTACCCGAAATGACGGACTCTAGCTTGGAATTTCAAGTCAAATAAACCATTTCCTCCTGTGGGTTCCCTTTTAGCAGAGTATTTGTGGTGGTTAGAATGAGAATGTCTCCCATGGGATCTGGCGTTTGAACACTTGGTTCCCAGTTGGTACCAGGGCTGTGAGTAGTTAACATCTCTGCAACATTTGCTCATCAAATAATAATTTCTCTGTTTTTATGCCTCAGATAATTAATCCATTATATAGCACAAAAGATCAAGCTACCTCTTCGTTCAGAATATGATGATTTTGTCTTGTCTTAGAAGCAAGACTGACCAACGGAGATACAGGTGACCCTACTCAAAGCCAGCACACCCTCCTGGAAACTGACCTGTAGGTATGCAGTTATGAAGGGTCAGAGAACAGCACCTCTATTAACAGACAGGACTGACGGAGATGCAAAGTGGACAGAGAATTCTAACTTACTTTTTGCCAAAGTCCCTAGAGGCTCCAAAAAGTCAGTATGTCAGCTCACTCTCCCTTGGCTTGACTTTCTTTCTGCTTTGGTGATAATTAATTGTCAAATGGGTCTAAGTTAAAATTGGATAGGGGAATCAATAGGATATTCTGCCTTAATGTATTATATTACCTAGACTTTGTTCTTCTCCCTTAAATATGACAATAGAATGACTTTCTCAAACTGTATAACCACTCTGTTGAAGAGTATGATCCTAGAAAGATACAAAGAAAGAGCTACAGGGACTGTGCATTTCTAGGGCTGCAGATGCTGCCTGCCCTATTTGCAGTCCGTCTGGCTGAGGTGTGCACAGCTGTGTCAGTGCTGGCTCCCTTGATCACCCAATGCTTGATCTGTGCAGAGGTGACAGAGCTGGATAGGAGCATCATGCTTCTGGCTAGTGAGTGGGACCAGAAGTCACATGGGTAAATGCCAGTCTCTCCACTTGCTGGATGATAGCTATGGCCACAGGTCTGCCATGACCTTGAATCCCACATTGTGCAGACCGGTATGAGTGGGAGTATTTACCAACGCTATATTCCAGGCAATCTCAAATGTGGCACAAAGTTTGGATCAGTCTCTCTTCTGGGCCTCTACACTGACTGTGGTGGTTTGAATGAGAATGGCCTCTACAAGCTCATATATTTGAATGCTTTGTCAGCAGGAGCTGGCTTATTTGAGAGGATTAGGAGTCTAGGAGCATGGCTTTGTTGGAGGAAGTCATGTGGGGTTAGGGTTGGGGTGCCATGCCCAGTAGATATGGCACTAGGCTTAGCACTCTCAGCTACCTCTCCAATGCCATGCCTACTATGTCTGCTGCCATGCTCCCCACCACGATGATAATGGACTAACCTCTCAAACTGTAAGCAAGCCCCAATTAAATGCCCTTTTCATAATAGTTGCAGTGGTCACAGTGACTCTTTACAGCAATAGAAAACTAACTAAGACATTGACCTTTGCGGGAACCCCAGGGAAGCCTTTTATCTAGTCATTCTGGAGCATCCAGTAGTTAAAGTCATCCTTCCTGTTCACACGGCTATGGCTGTTCTTTCCCCACACATGGAGATGTCTGTGGAGTCCATCTCTCTCTTTGTTTCTCTCTTCTCACTTCACTCTCCCTTCCTGCATGGGAAGGAACCCCTCACGTTGTTCAACCCCAGATTCCAATGTAACAAAAAGCTTTCAAACCCATGGGGAGAAAAGCAAACACTGGCTTCCTCAGGGAAAGTCGAATGAGCTGGGTACCACTGTTTACTCATTTAAAAAATGAGCTATGGGTTCAACTGTGGATTCTGCCTTCAAGGGTTCCCCAGCTACAAATAAAGATAAAATCCAAGGACTGACCCACCTCCGAGAAGGAGACTTTTCCATCCATGTGTGTGACGGAGACTATCCCATGGCTGGCAGCCCCCTAAAAGAGTCAATGTTTTTGACTGAGGGTGGAAGTCTTGGTGGTTCTGGAAATCTGGAATCTGGGTCTGCGGTGGGTGCTGGAGTGGAAGGTTCCATGGTGCTGAGATCTCATTTGGGATGCAGGGGCGTGACATTCTGTGTTGTTTTGCTTTTTCTATTTGTGTGGAAGTGACAGTCTCAGAAATGGAGCACCTACAGCCTTTGTCATCCATGGTCTCCAGACAGGAGTATGGGGATTTCCATATCAGTAGTCTGTTCATGACTCCCCCATCCCACATATACTTTAACCCTTCAGCATCCACCCTGTCGGCTGTCTAGGCCACCAACACACTCAAGTTCAGGCACCATCAGCAGCTGCTACAGCCTTGCAAAATAGTCCTTAAGATGTAGTATTTTGACATAGAAGATCTTATGAATGGGCCCCCTCCCATTTGACTCTTACTCATCAGGTGGCTGCCAAAGGGGAGGGGCAAGCTTTGGGATCCATAGATAACTGGACTGTACCTCCGGGTTCAGGTGACAAATTCTTCTTTCTGCTCATAGGAAGGAGAAATCGACTGGTTAGGATTCTGATGTCCTTTGAAGATAAAACTTCAAAACAGAGCTACCTAGGTGAAATAACCCCTCTCCTGAACAGACACACACACACACACACACACACACACACACACACACACACACACACACACACACAAACACACTTATCCCAAGCAATCTAGCCTAAAACGCAGGGTCCATTTTAGAATTTGTCCAACCCTGGAGGCATTTGAGTAAGACAATCCTTTCTCCTAGTGTCACTTGTCCCTTCACTGTGGGTGTGTTCGCGCACAACAGAGGTCCTGCTGGTGCAGACCTGCCTGTAGATTGACAGACCCAACCTGCAGGCTGCTACCTGCTGCAGTGCACACAGGGACAGAGGCCCAGGGGAGGGTTACTTGGGCACCCTGTTCAGGGAGGTAGTTCTGGTGACAGTCTGGAACACATTTAAGTGGGTTTAAGGAGGTCGTGAATCACGGATGGTGATCCTGGTTTGAAATTGTCTGATGGACCACGCTTCCTCATAACTCCTGCAGCATGTGCTTGAACTGCATCTGCAGGGTGGAGGGAGGCAGCAATGGAGAGTCCTTCCCCTATTCTGGCTCCCGCGATCCCTCGTGGTATTATCAACATCTCAGTATTTTCAGAAGTCTTCCAGGGCTGCTCAGGGCAGCAACCGAAGTGAGCATGGACAGAATGAAAAGATGCGATGGATGCATGCGCAGCATCTCCCCAGACACCTTCCCAGGCCTGCTCAGGCTCTCTCCAGGAATTCTGTGGCTCCTGCAGGCACAGAGCGTAGCACGGTTCCCACCAGTAGAGGGAGAGCGCGGACATCTGCTGCGGCTTTGGAGGGGTATGTCGGGGCACTGGCTGGTGTCATCTGCCAGTTTACCATCAGAACTGGCTTCTGCATGAGCCGATCAGTGCTGCACCACGGACCTGAGTCAGTCCGACCATTTCCAATGAGAAGCACTAATTAGCATGCAGATGAGCAAGCCTGCCTTCCCACTGCTCAGCTCAAGTTCCCAGGGAGTCACATACCTGCCCAGGCTGTATCTGGAGACTCCATACCAGTGATGCTTGGGTGGGGTCACCAGAGAGTCTCAAATCTGCCCAGGCTGAATCTCGAGGCCTGGTCAAACCCCTGCCTGCCTGGAGATCCAGGCCTGAGGATGCTTGGGTCGGGTCACAATGAATCAAACTGCATCTGACAACTTCCTGACAGGCACTGGAAACTAAGGAAATTGGAGTCTGGAGGGTCGGTCGTTCTGGTATGGTGGGCACTCATCAGCACCTCCTACCTCTCACCTGGTCCTTGTATTTCCAGGCTTCTCATTTTGATTTCGTTTCCTCCCCAATTCTTCTGTCCTTAGAATCAAATCCTAGCATTGACTTGTGATTGAGGACTCAAGAAGATCCACAGCCCAGCTCCCACCCGGATCCCATCCTAGCTGTTCTTAGCAGTAAGTGTGACACCAGACAGCTGGCCTGGCAGGAAGGACAAGGGCACACAGGCACCTCAGTGGAATGCAAGGACATTTTCTTTGTTTTACATCTGAGAACTCAGCAGCAGGAGGCAATATTCTGAATCTTCAATCCAAGAAGCTGCTTTTCATGCTTAAGAATCCCTTCTTTCTTAGCTTTTCCTTAGAGTGCTCCACAGCCATTTGCTTCCTCAGAAACAGGGCCCTCCATGCTGAAGAAGAGACAGGTGGGATACACAAATAATGGCCTCCCCGACTGTGTGCGGAGCACTGCTGAGGAAAGAGAGCCCCCTCCCTCTGCACTGTCCTGTAGAAGAGGCCATGGTCTGAAGTCCAGCCAGCACCAGCTGTCCACTGTGATTGGTATCTGTGTGAGATGATGCCTCTGGTTGATTTCCCCACGGAGATTTACACACGGTTCTTGATATATTAGAGTATCCCCAGCAAGCCAGAAGGGCCACATGTCCCTAAATTAATTTCATCTGTGACCTTCCTTGTCTGAAGCCCACAGTCTCAGCCTGTGCCTTCCTAACTAGGACAGTCACCTGAGTCTGCTTCCCGGTCTGCACTGCAAGGACTTGAGCTTCCCAGCAGTCTGTCCCAACAGGACAGACTGTGACATGCACTCAGCATGGGGCCACAGCTATATGTAGCTCCTCCAGCCCATCCTCTCCATGGAATTTTACCCCCTACCTCTCTATGTTGCTTTGGAGTTTACAGATGATCCCAAGTTGATTCACATCAGCCTACAGACTGAAGACAGAGGGAGGTAAGCTGAGCAGCAGGAGCAGGAAGGGGGTGACTGCTGCCACAAGAGGAGACATTCTCCATCCTTTCTTACCTGTCTGTCCCCATATGCTAAAAAGCTGTTAATTATGCTCTCCCCACTCTCTCTATCTTTATCTCTGTCTCTGTTTCTTTCTGTGCCTCTACTCTTTCTCTATGTCTTTCTCTATCTCTCTCTCTCTCTCCTTCCTTCTCCCCCCTCCCCCCTCTCTCTCCCATGAGTGTGTGTGTGTTCCTCTTATTGTATTTATTATTTCTAGTTCCAACTGACTACGTGAAATGGAAATGAGACCTTTGTCCAAATGTTCAAAGCTCTCACTCACTGCAGACCATAAGCATTTCTCACAAGACTCATAAACACTTCAAACTTTCCAGTAGGATGCCCATTTTGTGGAAATGCCTGGTTGACCTAGAACATTTCAGAAACATGATCTAGTTTCTGAGGCCTGGACAGGAGGAAATAATGTGTCAGTCTGAGGGCTGCTTCATAATTTAATTAACTGATTAATCATTTAAATTTTTTTCCATAACATTCCTTACCTTAGGTCAAATAAAAATATTGGGCTGTATACAATTACCTGTCATGGTTCCCTGTGGCCTTCTTCAACTTATTACCAGTGTTGTTACATATAAAAGTCTATGACATAAAAATAGTCTAGACATAGACTATTTTAATATAACTTTTAATTTTAATTTAATTTATTTTAATTAAATTTAATTTATTTTAATATAACAGTTATTAAAATAATATATTAATTAATAAATACTATTAATATATGATGTATATTAATAGTTATATTAATTAGTATAACTATTTAATAGACATAAAAAAGTCTATGACAATTAACTTCGTCAGTTTTATCTTCACAATTGCCCCAACATTAACCTTTACCATAGCACTGTATGAATTCCACATTGTATTCCTCAACCCCCAATAAACATAAACTGAGCAGTTCTGTCGTAGCTGCTTCCAGCCCATCAGTCTACTCCATTTTATGACTGGAATGAGTCTCAGAGCCTAAATATGCATGAAAAGCCTCATGAGCTGTGGCCCGGTCTCACTGGAGTAACACTGGCCATCCATTCTATAAGGTCAACTAATAAATGGACCGTTTGTCCCACTGACACTGATTTATACCCAAGAACATGTATTATTACTTCTACCAAGATGACCCAGTCATAATGTGATTTACCTCTCCCCTAGCAGAAACCAACTGGACACTCTTTGATCTGGCAGAATTAACACCAACTTAGCAGCAGATATACTGCAGGCCCATTTACTGTATCTTCAGGGTGAAGCACACCAACTACTGTTATAAATACACTAGCACCTATACCACCCCTAGAGTATTTTATAATACCCTCTCTCCAGAAATGTTTACAATTTTATAGTTAGAACTCTATGTGTCACCACTACTTTTTATATATTTGAGCACCTTGCTCTCAAATCTGACGAAAACACTAGTGAATTATTATGAAACAATTCTTACCTTTAACTTATCTTTGAGACAAATTCCTAGCCCTATTACTATATCAGCTCACCTTTATACATACGGCATGTCTAGTAAAGGTTACTATGCTAGAGTAAACAGTAGCTATTTAATCTCTTTCATTTCTAGACTTACAGGAATCAGTCTTTAGAATTTCCAAACCTCCTTACTACCTAGTGTGATATATTCTATAACAAAGTAGCTGGATACAACATTGGGCCCAAACCCCTGAATGTCTGCTGCATAGTATTCCCTATATTAGTGGTTCCCTAATCTGCACTGCCATCTTAAGAGCCAGTACATCAAGCACAGTCATCATTGTATTTAGTCCGTAGTTCCTGCTTACATGACCAAACTGGAAATAAGCACACAAGGAATTGTCCAAATTCTAGAAATCATGATTTTTTATTCATTTCTACCTACCTAATCATTCATAACTACCTAAGTAGTTCTTATGGAAGCCAATACATCTAACATCCTTAATGAGGGGCATTATGAATTAGTATGTACTGAAATGCTGTTAGCATTACTAGTAAAGCCAGGTACCCCTAGCCAAGGAGCTGCTATTGATGGCTTGCTGAGGGAGGGAGAATTGGTTATCTCCAGAGATGGGCCCCTTGAGGCTACCCATGCTCCAGCGGACAGTCCCACATCCATGCACATATAGGCAGTACTAAGTGGGCTAAGTGGGTTAAAAAACAGAGTAAATGAAGTTGTGGGCTATGGTAGAAGAAAGTAATTTGAGAGGAGAGAATGGTGAATTAATTTTTATCAAAGCACATTATATGCATGAATAAAATTCTCAAACAGCAAAGGGAAGGGGCACTAAGCTTAACTCAAGCTCACCTCGGAATACCAGGAGTAACTTAAGCCGTTTCCCTGATGTCTGAACACATTTCAAATTGGCCCCTCAAGTAGCCCTGCCTTTATTTTTATTTCTGCTATTTCATGTATTCTAGCAGGAGAGTGAGGTGGACTAAACCAAAATTAAGTATGAAACCCTTAGATCGGGTGACTGACATCTATTATTATCATCAGTAATAGTACCCAAACTCCTAGTTCATATGCCACTAGCCATTTCAATATTCTCAACTTTTATATTACTCAAATATAACTACATCACCATTACCTTATCTATGAAATAAATTACCTTTAAGAGTCTTAACTATCCCAACAACTCTTCTTTGCCCCCATTAATAGCATTTCTACGAAAATGAGTTGTCATTCAAAAGTAATATTATTCTTCCATCTTTTATAGTTATCTATACTTATTTCATTCATATATGACTTATCTATTCTGTATCCCTAATCATATTTCCATCTAAAAGCACCATGTAACAAAATAACAACTTGAACACCTAAACCATTTAAAGCCCCATTATGTGTCATGACCCCTTTCTCACTCCCTCTAGCCACTCTAATTAGCTAAAAGTTTAGGTTAAATTCTGACCCAGACGAAGAGGCTTCAAAGCTCTAAGCAAGTTAAACACTCAGCTGCTGATGTGGATTGTGGGAACTGTCCTATGTTAGTGAATGCAAATCAAACACTTTAATTAAGCTAAACCCTCACTAAATTTGCAGCAACCGACCTCCATGAGGACAACCTAATATCCCATGTAGCACTTAAACACCCTAATCAGATGGCTTTGTCTATTTCTCAGCCATCAGGGATAGAGGGAGACAAGAAGTCAGACAAATATGGTCACACTGCATAGAGGGGGGTCTTGTCATGACATCACTGGGGCTTTACTATATTCCTGGACACCGTCCCTCCAGAAACATCCAAGATGCCCTCCTCACTGCTCTATACGAGGCTGACTGAGCAGGCCAGAGATGTTCAGTGCCCTGGAATCAACCTCCAACTGACCGAAGATATAAACCAGTGGGAAATGTGCCAGATTTCTCACCTCAGAGGCCACCGCCATGTCTCCCAGGTCCCACAGGAATAGTACCTCAGTGGTCTATGGTTGCGACCTGCTAGGAATGAACTCTGCATTGACTTCCTTTCTCCCATCCCCTTCCATGTGCTTCCTGGGATTATCACGCGAATTAGCCATTACCCCAGGCAGTGACAGTGTTCTTGATGTCTGCTTCTGTAGAACATAGGTCCTTAGGCAACAAAAACAGGCTCATCATTTCCTGTGAATTTTGTCCAGTTCATTACTTTCTTCACAGGTATCCCAATATCTGGACCACACTCTGACGTGTGTGTGTGTGTGTGTGTGTGTGTGCGCGCACACCTGCATGTGCACAGATGCGTGTGTGCATTTTATATATATATATATAGATATAGATATAGATATAGATATAGATATAGATATAGATATAGATATAGATATAGATATAGATATAGATATAGATATAGATATGTGTGTGTGTGTATATGTATATATATATGTATATATGTATGTATATGTGTGTGTGTGTGTGTGTGTATATATATATATATATATATATATATATATATATATTATATCTACCTATAAAGATGGAGGGTAAGTTATACACACAGTACTAAGATCATGATTGTGCAACTTGGATATTTTTTCTCTCTCTCCCTCCCTCTCTGTTTCTGAGTGTGTGTGTGTGTGTGTGTGTGTGTGTGTGATTGCTTTGTGTGATTCAAAAGAAATTTAAATATAAAAAGAAACTTGTATTTGTATTGCTGTACTCTAGAAGAACTTACAGGGAGAAGCTTTCATTGCAGGGAATTTGTCTACAGCCACTGTCTGAATGCTTCTGGGACTGTTGTGAGGTAGGTCATCATGACACCTCACCTCAAAGCAGCCGAGAAAAGGGCATGTAGGAAAAGGCCAGGGCAAGGCGTGGCCAGGAGACTTGTCCTTAGTGACCTACTCCTTCTAACTAGGTCCCACCTCCTACAATTCACCATCTCCTTATAAAGCCATTGTATTATGAATCCACCCAGAGATGAATCCACTACTAGATACACAGAGCCCTCAAGATCTGTTGTATCTGAAACAACCTGAAAGACACACCAAGACACCTGCCCCACTAATCTAGATGTTTCTTAATCCAATCAAGTGGCAACCAGGATTAAATATCACATACTGAAATATATTTTGGCTTTTGTAGTTAGGTGGAAGCCATAAACGTTTTGAAAATTTACCTCAAAGAAATTGAATACTTCTTGAATAAGTTGAATACTCAACCCCCACCTTCTGTTGGCACACTCTTACCTTGAAGGTAGGATCTTTGGCTTACGTGTGTGCGTTGTACACTTAATTTTCTTTTTAAAACATGTGATTTCGCCTAAAAGGAAAAGACATTGAGAGGACAGCCCCACACCTCATCGCTGGCCGGTGAGATGCTGGAGGCTAAGAAGGTATACACCTGCCCTGTTAGGTCCATAGGGGACAGCTTCTTCTCTCACGATCTCAAAAGACTTCCTGCACATCATAGACCCCATCTTTGTGCCTCCACATGAACTGTTTCTCGTCTTCACCTACATGGACACACCAAATTGCCTTGGCTAGCTACTGATTCAGTGTCTACCTCCATGGCACACAATATGGCCACCAAGTTATTCCTAAATTCAACTCAAGATGGAGTTAGAAACATTTGTGTCAGAAAGGTCAGATGGTAAGTAAGATGCTAACATTGTATGAACATGGCCAGTAACAAGGCAGAGCAAGAACAGAACAACAGACACAGCCTTTGTATTATCCCACTGCAAACAGTAACATTTGCTCCACAGATCTTGAGAATGGTACAATCAAATGAGGAGTTTGAAATACTTCCAATGTGCATGCACGTACAACTGTGTGTATGTGTGTGTGTGTGTGTTTGTTTGTTCATCCACTTGTATGTTTCACAGATAGGCAGGCTGTAGCTAGCCCTCAGCCAACAATATACGACATGAGAGAATCCACAACAAATACTTATTCCCTAATGTAAGGGAAGACAGCAAAGAAAGACCTGGAACGTGGACTATGGCCAGTCTGCTATCATTTCCAAGGATAGCAGAAGGAGATATGAGAGGGTCTCAGCTGAGCAGAGCATGGCCATGCCCCAGCTCAAAGCCTGTGAACATATCTCCTCACCTTGTTCAGTTGGGCCTCTTGTTTCTTTCAGGATTGTAAAGGGTAGCTTCACAATCTTTAATGAAAACATATCTTCTTCCCTCTTGATAGCACGTCAACATGACAAATATTCAGTCCTGGCATGGATACTAACAGCCCCTTGGAAGCAGAACAATACTGCAAGCTGCTTCTGTCCTAGTGCTGGGGGAGCCCGGGTGGTTTGGGGGAAGTCTTGAGCTCCAGCTTTGGGGCTCCACTGAGCAACACTGGATGACACACTGAGTTAGTAAAGTGTCTTATTCAGTCCACAGGGTGCTGACTGGTGAGCCCCCTGCTCCCTTGTGCCTTCAGTTTTATGATCTGCACTGCAGAGTAGCCCTTTGATGATGGACATCCAGGAGCTCTTATGTTGTCAATGTCTTTATGTGCCCCTTCCCTGGGCTTTGAAGGGACTAAGCCCTCCAGTCACGTCACTTTGACCCTCTCCCCTAATGCTTTCACTGTTGAGCACTTGCTTCTAGTGTCATTGTCCCTTCTCGGTTACATCCCTACCCTCCCTTCTCAATGACACTTCTTCCTTCCCTCCTGAGTCCTGGAGCAGCAACTGGTCTCACAAATGGCACCGCCTTGAGCAGTGCCTCTGTTGGGCAGTCTTGGCAGTCTCGTGGGCTGAGCTGTTGTTTGAATGGCTTTTGGAAAATGCTGTTGGCATTTGCCTCCATGGACATAGGGTCATGGCAGTGTTGCTGATACCCAACTGGAAGCCTGGAGGAAGAGAAGGCGAAGTTGTGCTCTATTTCAGCCATTGCATGTTGCTGTCTCAGCAGTGTGTTTCCTCCCCTTGAGTGCTCTGCAGTAGCTGACCTGAGTGGCTCATCTCCAGGGGCAGCTTGTCTATTTCCAAAGTATCCCAGGGATGTTGGCTTCAGCACCAGGAAAACATGGTGTTGACTGGGGCTGGGTTTTCTTCAGACTCTGGGTGGATAGCTTGTGGCTTCGGGGTACAGGGGAAATGTGACTGGCTGGAAACCCCTTGTGCACTCTTCTGCCTCATCACCTTTCCTTTGTTTATTTTTTAATGTCTTTCATCACAGAGGCAAAGACAGATTTCCTACAATCCAACCCCTGTTCTGTGTAATTTGCCCCGGCAGCTGCTAATGTTTCTTTTAGAATTAGAACAGGAGAGGAGAGGGAGACACCCCGACTCCCTCACAGCCTCTGCTATTGTTCTTATTGTCTCTCTTCAAGCTCCAATAACATCATCACCACCCCCAGCCATCCAAGGGCCAGCCGGAGCCTTCACCTTGATGTTACCATCTCCATCACTCCCAGATCTGCCTTTGAAAGTTGTGTCATCTGTCTTCTTAAATAACATCCACTTTTTTCATCCCACCAATGCCACCCACATTGCGTTGGATCTATGCTATGCAATAAAACAGACTCTTTTGCAGTGTTCCCATCAGGAGCATTGAAATAATCCCACATGTTGCTACTACCCTGATCCAATGTGCTGCACCTCAGTACCCTTCCAGGGAAAACCGAGGTGAGCTGACAAGCTGTGCAGTGTCCCTAGGATATGACCTACCTACCTACCCCTTCACGGGTCTCCTCTCCCACCTTTTGTTTCCATTCCTCCACACCACAAACAAAATAACCGTAACAATGTATCCTGTCAAGATGCCTTTCTTCCTAAATTACTTATCTGTCCCCTCAGACAGAATGTTAGAATGTTAACTTGACCTAGCTTCTCTCTCGAAATCTAATGTAAAATTGCTACAAAGTCAGTTCAGCCTGGGCAATGTGAAATCTCATTAAATTCTCTGTATACTGCAGAAAAGGATGCAATACATCAACTTAAAGGAGACATGAAGTCAGGGAAAAGGTTTATTTTCATAAACCCGGTGCCAATCACACACAAGTTCCCTCTCACAAGAATCCATCAATCATACAATCAACCATCCTCCTCATATGAATACCTTGTGTGTGTTCTTTGCATATGAGAATGACGTGGACTCTTGACAACAAGTCCCGGTCACCTTCAGCTTAGAACAGCTGATGTTTTGATGCTGCTGAACATTTTCTTAGGATTTAAGTCCCTGACTCATAAACTGTCATTCCAATCACCAAATGTGGAGCTCCTAAAAAATTTAATACCACTTAAAGCTTTCTAAACACTCAATGATCAAAATCAAGCAAAAACCAAACACACAAAGAATCTGAGGTCTTTCTTACCCAAGCCTGGTTCTGAGCCTACAGCAGGAGCACTTGGCATTGAGCACGCCCCATACCGCACAGCAGCAATAGATATTGCCTGAGACACCTCAGCCCCAATTTGAAATTGCACATGCGACGTTTTCTTCTCATAGAAACACTGATTTAATTATGGAAAAGAAAGACATTAATAATTTTATGCCGTCATTCTTCATTTAAGCCTCAAATTGGTAATCTTGGGATCAATTGTATTAGGATGTTTGATTTTAGAAGTTGATTTGGGGCTGGCCGCTGACTTGAGTTTCATGAAGCATCATTAAATAAATTTTGGCTTGAAATTAGGACAAAATTCCAATAATTTCTGAAATAGCCTGGAGTGGATCGAATGAGAGAGGTCCCACAGGCTCATGAATTAGAGTGCTTGGTCCCCAGGTGGTGGAACTGATTGGGGACGATTAGGAAGAAAGACCTTGTGTGTCACTAGGATGGTACTTAGGCTTCTGAAAACTCACTCTATTCCCAGTGTCTCTCTTTCACTCTCTCTGCCTCCTGTTTGTCAATCAAGATGTAAGCTCTCAGCTACTGCTCCAGCGCCATACCTGCCCACTTACTGACATGCCCGCCGCTATGGTGATCATGGGTTCTGACGCTCTGAAACTGTAAAACCAAAACAAATTCTTCTAATGTTGCCTTTCTCATAGTGTTTATCACATCAATAAAAAAGTAACTAATTGTTTACATAAAAATAAACAAAATTATCTCATTTGTCTGTAAATTTCATTTTATCTTCAATAAAGGGTGAAATTCTGTGTATACCAAAGAATTGTTTTAAAATAAATTTTTTTATGATGTTTTTCAGTAAATCTTTGACTTCTAAACCTAACTTATATAACTATACACCAAGTTCGTGTTCCATTTTCTTGGGCATAAAGCGGTCACTAGTGGTAAAAGCTTCAGAAGCCCTTCACAAAGCCAAACACCAGTGAAGCATGCCCCACATGTCCACAGCAGAGTTTTTTTTTTTTTTTATTGTGTTTCTGCATCCACTTCATCTTATTTCATATATATTTACTGGTAACAGAGTAAACAGCCTGCAGGACAAGAGAAGATCATTGGCAGCTATACTTTAGACAAGGTGTAAATATATAAAATACATATAACAACTGCAGAAAATAAACTCAAAAATCCACTCCAAACTACCGATCAATAAATAGGCCAATGAATCTAGCAGAGAATTCTCAAAAGAAAAAATACAAATGGCTAATAAATATATTTAAAGTGTTCAACATTCTTAGGCTCAGAGAAATGTAAATTGAAACTCCTTTGAGATTATAGCTCATGAGATCAAACAGATATGATCAAGAAAATAAATGACCCCAAATGCTTGAGAAGTCTGGGGAAAAGGTGAATCCCTACTCACTATTAGTGACAACATAACCTGGTATAGCTTCCATAGACATCAGTGTGGAAGCTTTTCAAAAGAGCTGAATAAAGGTAGAGCAACCATTTGGACTCAGCTATGCTATTCTTGGGCATGTACTCAAAGGACTCTATCCTATCAGGACTCTTCCATGTTCATTGCTGTTCTATTCATGATAACAAGGAAACTGAACCAGCCTGAATGTCCAACAGGAGAATGGATAGTGAAAAAGAAAATAAACTATGAAAAAAAGGTCACCAGGTTCAGAAAGACAGACATTGTTTTCTCCCCCCACCCCCTTTTCCTGAAGATCCTAGCTACTGATTGTTAAATATGTGTATCTTGATAGGAATGGATGCAGATAGAGACAGTTAAATAAGAAAGGTTCCTGTGAAACCGAGGGAGGAAAAGAAGGTTTTAAGGGAAAGGTGAGGAAGACAAATGAACATCAGAGACATTGAAGCAGAAAGTGGAATACCGCAGGCACCGGGGAACAGAGGCAAAATGGGAGGCAAGGACCCAAGGGCGAGAAACAGAAGAGACGGGAATCAACCAAAAGGAAATACGTCTGAAAATGCAACCAGGAAGTCTACTACTTTGTAACCTAATAGGAAATAAACAAATAATATTACAGATGTTAACTGCCCTCCTCTGACAGTCCCATCAGCCTTACTCTGAAGATAGTGAAAAATCAGTCCATCACAGTTGAAGGATGCTTACATGCAAGGTCCTACTTATTGCCACTGAACTCACTGTAGAAGGGATACATGAGTCTGCTAATGCAGCCCATGCAACAAAGCCTGCATGTGGAAGTGATCTAAGTGTTCTGGAGATTATAGTGAGCATGAATGGCTCAGCATAAGTCATGGAGAAGAGAGTCACTTGTTATATACTTCTGTTTATATTTCATATCTTACATATATGTATATATATATATATATATATATATATATACATATATGCAGACCTCATACTGTATACTCAATATAACTCAGTAGGTTAAGAATGTAAGTTTTGGTTTAAATGTGAGTTATTTATGAATGAGAAAACATATCAATAGATTTTAAGTGCATTTAGGTTTGATCTCTGTGTGGAAAAAGATTTGTCAGTGTAACAATAACAACAGAAATACAACAATGAAAAGTGATTTGTTTGACAAGGCACAGTGTTATTTTATAAAGCAGGTCACGGGTAAAGAAGCAAGGCTTGCTGTGTAAACACTGGCAACAAGCTCTCAAAGAACTCACAAATATCTACCGAACGTTGTTGACACGTCTGGAGAACAGAGATCAGCATTTGACATGCTCTACAGCAATGCTTGCTCTTCATTACTGTGGGTGACAGTGGTTAATATAGTTATTGTTAAAATGTAGATGGAAAATACAAAACTGAGGGAACAGAAATAAGGATGCCTCACATAAAACAATATTCAGCTTTATTTATAATATGTGACCCTTCAATTCTTCATGGGTAAAATTTTGACTATGGAACAGACAAAAAAGAAAGATTAAAATAATAAAAATTGTTGAGTATCTAAAGATGAGAACCAGTGCTAACATGAGCTCCTTACCGTTTAGTGATGCAGCTATGCCTGTGGCCATACTTTGCCAGGACACTCCCATGCCATCCAGAGTGGTAGCCCTGTAACTGTTTAAAGTAGCAATACAGGCTAATTGGCCCCAAACTTCCTAAATAGTTCTTTCCTCCTTTAGAAATGCTGAAAAGCAGGTTACCAGCTAACAGTCTCCTCTTGTCATTTCCTCCAGTAGACACAAGGAACGTGTGGCCTGCTCTGAGATGGTCTTTGTAGAACGAACTTGAAGGAGGGGTGATTTGTTTTGCCTTACAGTTTGAGGGATTTAATTCCTCTCAGCAGGTTATGTGAAGGTGGGACTGTGGAGCTGCTGGACCACATCACATCCACAATCAGAAAGGAGAAAGGAGGCAGGAGGTGGGGCTGTGCTGTACCAACATCAAAGCATGTGTGTCTCCCACTAGTCTACTCTCATTCATGTCACTCTTGGAGCTAGCTGGCCAATGAGCTCACTCTAAGCCAGTGGTTCTCAACCTTCCTAATGCTGCGACCTTTAATGTAGTTCTTCATGTTGTGATGACCCCCAACCATAAAAATTATTTTCATTGCTACTTCATAACTGTAACTTTGCAATGGTTATGAATCATCATGTAAATATCTGATATGCAGACGATCCTAGGCAACCCCTGTGAAAGGGTCATTCTACCCCCAAAGGGGTCGTGACCCACAGGTTGAGGACTACTGTTCTAACCACTATTGTGGTCAGAGGTGTCTTGTGTCCTGTTAGGAAGACACATACCTAGAGAACACAGTACCTTTCCCAGCCATAGACACAAGCACGTGGATAGCACAACTGCCTTCATCCCAGACTCCTGGTGGCTGTGAGTACCAGAGAAATTGCCACCTCCCATAGGCTTGAGGTGTGAACAAGAGGGAAACCTCTGCATGACAAACTCCTGAGCAGTTGCATTTGTTACTGCAATGGAATTGATTGACAGCACCTTAGGAACATTTCATTCAGAAATACCTTTCTTCAATTTTTTTTCAATAATTTCGGAGTATTTAAAGAAGTTGAGAGAGTCTCAAATTTAGATTTTCCTACGTTCATCCCATCTTTCCTCCATGTGTTTGCTCATTCCCTGTGAAGTATTTCATGAGCTTGCTGTGGGCTAGGGAATTTACTTGATTCAAGGAGAAGAAAACAGAGGCAAAGCATCAGAGTGAGATCTTAGAGCAATTTCCTCTCTTAGATTGTGTCCCAAGACACACTTCAAATTACAGTTAGTAAGTAGCTAAACAGAACTCATGCAAGATGCATATTATATTGCTTGCTTAAATATAAAAGCAAACAGTAATGAGGAGGAGAATGCTAACATTAAATTTGCTCTGCTTGTGAGATGAAGCAACCTGCTGTCATTTAAACTATAACTTCAAAATAAGATTCATGAATGTAGCACATGGCAATTGTATAACAGCATAGAATGCAAAGGGCAGCCTACTTGAAATGTTATAAAAGTGCATGAATATATTAAAAAATAAAACTATACATCAAATTATTACAGTTCATTATCTCTGGTACAAAGGGAAGGGGATTTTAATTGTTTTCTTTATTGCTTTTGTATGTGAAAATTTAACAATGAGATTGCTATAATTTTTAATATGATTAAAAAATAAGTCATTAAAAAACTTTCTACTAATTCACAGAGCTTCTGAGAGGAGGAATTAAATTACATTGTGGAAGTGCTTACAATTTGTGCATAAGAACTACATTATTAAAATAGAACTTGTACCTAACTCCAAAAGGAAAAGAATAAAAAATAAATTATCATCAATCCAAAACAATACATTGAGAAAATTTATCTCTAGTTGCTGAATTTCCCCAAAGGCAGATGGACTTCCACCAAGTGGAAGTAGAATATGCTAATAATAGACACAATATTTGCACAACACTCATCACCATTGCTGAACTTCCATTTTAAAACCCAAGAACTCTTGTAGCCATGGTGGGGTCTCCAGGAAACGGAGCAGCAGCTGTCATAGCTTCCTTTCTTCATGAGGTGCCGATTCTAATCACGACTGTAAGTGGCTTGTTCTCTAAGACAGCATAGAACAATCTGGAAGCACTCTCTATTGTTATCAACTGCCACTGTTATAACATCCTCACTGCTGTCTTTACTGTCAATTCCTGAAATATGCACGCTTGTTATTTGGATTTTTTAAAAAATCAAAATAATTAGCCTGAACATAAAAGAACAAGATTTCAATGTCACTTTGGCACTGATAGATTAAAGGAGAAACACACCCTTTCATCCCTGTAGACACGGGAAAAAAGTCTTCAAATCTGATAGCGTTCATCATTGAACAAATAAACCTTAACATGCAATGAGAAGGAGATTCTTTTGTCATGTTAAAAAGTGTCTACTTCAAGCTACATCAAACATCACAATTCCTAGAAAAAGGTTGGAACAGTGTTATACCAAAAGCATAGTCATGCTGCTGGTCTCACAACAGTGTTTGAGCTGTTACTTTAAAAATTAATCAATGAGAATAAGAGAGGACACAGTGTTCTATTATTTGTATTATGTGGGTATCTCCACAGGGAAAAAGGGAAAAAGTTATAAAACTGGATGATGGTGGCACACACCTTTAATTCCAGCACTCTGAGGCAGAGGAAGGCAGATTTCTATGAGTTCGAGATCAGCCTGGTCTACAGCGTGACCAGGACAACCAGAGTTACAACAGAGAAACCCCGTCTCAAAAAAGAAAGAAAGAAAGAAAGAAAGAAAGAAAGAAAGAAAGAAAGAAAGAAAGAAAGAAAGAAAGAAAGAAAGAAAGAGGGAGAAAGAAAAAGAAAGAGAGAGAGGAGAGAAGGAAGGAAGGAAGGAAGGAAGGAAGGAAGGAAGGAAGGAAAGAAAAGTCATGTTCAGACTGCTGGAAATAATTCAAATATCATAAGAACAATGAATATTAATCAGCACTTAAATATTAATATTTATACCAGGAACAAATTCTATTAAAAATCAAGACAAGTTTAGTACAGGAGAGACCAAGAAAAAGCTAAAGTACATCATGTGATTAAAATTAATCTCATAAAAACTATGTTCAGGTAAATGGAAGAAGGAAACCTAAACAGATGAACAACATTCTCCTTCAGAAATGGTTTCCTCCAATTTAAAACAAAGTCAAGCATACATAATAAATAAAATGCTTATATAGAGATTTTAAATGCACAAGAACATAGGAGGTTATTCATCTGGAGATTGAGTCTTACTATACAGCCCAGGTTGGCCTCTAACTCCTCCCATCTATTTTCCCAGGTTACAAAGTATTGCATGCTTGTGTCCTCACACCTGGAATAGATAGGGAGCTTTTGAGGAATCAGAATTGATGGCAAAGATGTCACCAAAGATAAGAAGACCTGTCATTAAAGTAAAATATATTGCTTGTCAAATCCTTTCATTTTACTATGAAAATAAGAATTTGTTCTTCTTAATTGGTGAATAATATTCTATTACATTCATAAACCACAGTACATACTTATCCATCAATAGATACCTGAGCTTGATCTTAGTCACTGTGTAGAAGATTTACAGTAAATTGTGTCCCTTTGGTTTCTGCTTCCATTTTCTTTGGGTGCCAGCAACATGTTGTATAATATGGTAAGCGAACTTGGATTCTTTGAAGAATCCTCTACTATTCTCCTTAATTGTTATTAAGACAAATAAACCGTAAACAGAGATTAAAATCACATGCTATCTCTAATGTGGGCACAAAACACAGTCAATGTGAATGTAGACAGTGGCTGGGGATGTGGGAAGTGCCAGGAGAGAGGGGTGCATATGGGAGGCTGATGTACCTGCTATACTCCTACATCAAAATAGCCCAGAAAGCTCTACATTGATATGTGATGAATGCATGTGAGCCAAGTGCTTTCAAAAAACATGATTAGGACCTGTGCTGTTAGAGAAGGAGTAAACAGGTTCTGGCACGTGAGGGCAGAAAGACAGACTGTCTTAGAAAACAGAACCAAGATTGTCACTGTCACTTGGAAAAATAAAACAAGATTCACAGTCCCCAGCAAAGTTTCAGTTGGTTAAGAAGCTAATGGTTGAAAAAGAAAAAAAAAAGAAAAAACCCAAACAAACAAACAAAAGAACACTAAGAACCACCCCTCCAATTCCTGGATATTACAAATCATTTTTCAGCAATTTGTTCTAAAAGTTTAAGCTACGCAGACATCCTCTCAAGCAATAAAAATGCAAATGCATTTGATTAATTCAAAAATGTAAGACTTTCTTATTGCAAGAGGCACCATCAATGTTTAACAGATAAATGATGGACTATCATGCTCCTAAACATGACCTACACCATGAATAGAGTAATGGCCATTAAACCAGAAGGAAGCAGCCACTGTAAGGAGAGTGAGTTCAAGAGGAATTAATATGCCAGCTAGATGGCTGTGAAATGGGCTTCTCGGACCTGCCTGTGGGGTCCAGATGGTGCGGACAATGGAGTCAGCACCTTGGAAAGTTTGAAACTGTACAGCTCTAGGAGCCAGTAATTCCACTCACAAATACATGACCTGGGTAAGCCATCATGAGTGCATTGCATGAGGTAGGAATGAGAATGTGCAATCCAGATACCTTATGACTGTAAAGTTGAAGGTAGACAAATGCCTGTTCCTTACAGGAGGTATACCAGATGGCAGCAAGTGTGATGCCCAGACTGTGCCATTGTGTTCCCGCATTGTTAGTACAGATGTGCTCCCCAAACAAAACTAAAAATGAAGAAGCAAATCAGACACCGAAAATATAGTGCCACCCTCTCAAATAACAGAGGCTAGTATACACACGTCAAGTTCCACACATCATATAGCATCTACATGTAAATTATGAATACTAGAAATGGTACACAGTTTTTTTTGTTTTACTTCTCTGATGTAACATAGCTGTTAGTATTGGCACTGGTAATATCCAGCACTGATTTTAAGTATATCTCTGATATTTATATTTTTTGACTGCCACCAAAGAAAGTATAAGTGCTAACTACTAATTTTTGGTATCATAAGAATGGTCTGATTTGTGCGGATATCTCTATTTTTAATTTTAAAAATTCACCGGTGTTAAATGATCAGAAAGCTATCCTGTCAGTGTGGTTGGCAGAGCATGTCTGTCTATGTGATGGCTCTATGCCCCTGGATTTGTACTTTAGATCCTCCAGCTGTCCTTAATAGAATTTCAAAGTCATGTTGGAAGTATTTAAACTATTCAGTGGGCATCTGAAAAAGGCAAACCCAATTGGAATCCTGGGGATTTAAAATATGTATAGCTTTGATAGCATCTCATGTTCATTCAAAGCCTTTTATCCTCAGAATATTAAGCTCTCCCAGCACATTATCTGAAGGGTCCCCACAGTCCCCTATGAGGCAGGATTTTGAATCATGTTATTTAGAGGAATCTAAATGGTCATAGATTTAGAAACTTTGAAAGTAAGAGCAAGGCATGATCACGCCCTGAGGTTCACAATATTCCAAATTTGCAACTGTGTAATTTGGGTCAATTCTCCTCTCTTCATTCATACCCTGTGCTCATCTTCATTATTCACAATTATTTCTCAGTTCCCTGTTCCATGGTAGTTTTTTATAACATTCTCCACCCCACCCCTGCTTTTCCTTTCTTAGCTAATTTTAATTTTATTAGGAGGACATGACTAGAACTCTAAGTGTTAGGTCATAACTGATCTCAGTATGACATCAAGTTATGCTCACTTCTCTGCCTCTGACCCTTGGCCCCATTCCCACCTTCCACTGATTTTCCCTAGGGATGAATCATCCTTCCCTTTGTACTGCAGATAGAGATAGATCACTGTAGTTTTTTAGGAAGTTTCCATAGAAAGCCATAAAATCTCTTGCCGTGACAATTGTTTGTAGGTCTTGGAATTATGAGTGGGAGGAGCAAAGATTTGCCAAGCAGATTAACTCTTTGTATGAGTGAAACTCATTGGACAATATGCCCCAGTTCTATTGTGCTCTGTACCCCTAATGCTTGTCTGTGTGAGATTCCTTCGAGGTAGTCTGACCCTCATTTATCTTTGTTATGCTTTGGATGTAAAATGTCCTCAGCAGACTCACATGTTTAAACACTTGGCCCCTAGTTGTTGGTGGTATTTGGAGAGCTTGTGGAAACTTTTGGAGGTGGGACCTAGTTGGAAGATTTGAATCTCACAAGCATTGGCAAACCTGTTTGATGTCATGTTCCCAGAGATATGACCGGCTGCCTCAAGCTTAGGCTGCTATGCTTTCCCAGCCATAATGGACTATCCCTCACACCATGAACCCAAATGACCCCTTTCTTAAGTTTTTTCATGTCATACACTTGGCCACAGAACAAGAAAACTAACAAATGCAATCTCTGAGCCTAGAAAACACACAAACCCCTCTTCCTTCTCTTTCCTTTCTCCTTTCGAAGTGAAAAACTCTAGACACTGTGAGTTCTGAAATGGGATATGATGAAAATATTTGAAAGTAACCAGGATGCAAAATCTGTGTGTTTAATGCTTCCTAAGCTTACAGTGAAGCCATTTGTCTTTATATTTTACCATGCAACACACAGTGATGCATATTTTGCTAGAAAGCATACTTCACATTTTGAAAGTTGATCTTTTCCAAGTTCACAATTCAGGGTATGATACCCTCAAGACACAGAACAGCAACAGCATCCCCAGGGCCCTCAAGCCATACACTGTATTGTATCATGTTGCCAGGAGTTTCAAACACTAGCATTTGAGCATTACTTTGTTATGGATCATTCTGCCCAACAGCACTTCAATATCGGTATCCCAAGGATGTCAATGCTCAGCTGTGGAGTTCAGTGTAACCATGATATTTTCAGTCTGGAGTGATTTCACAAGATACAACTCTGTGAATGGAGAAGCACCCTCACATGTAACTTCCTTTAAAGCTCTGTGAGTTGTTAAGGGAAATTAGTAGCTGTACCTTAGCTATTTGTCTTTTTCTCTGATTGGTTTAATGGTCATTCATCATTTTGATTAGCCAAGGACTAGGAGTAGACAGATGATCAGGACAGAGCTGTGACCAGCTCCTGGGACAGACATCCACTTGGCGTCTGGGGATTTATTGGTCTTGTTGGCCTATGAGCAGAGTCAGGCTTTATAGACAGTGAGTGAATGCCAACTGAAGGGCCACAACTATCTACAACTATGATTCTTTAACTTCATAGTGCTCCTGTGCCAGAGGGGTGTGTGTGTGTGTGTGTGTGTGTGTGTGTGAGAGATCGAGAGAGAGAGAGAGAGAGAGAGAGAGAGAGAGAGAGAGAGAGAGAGAGAGAATGGGATTATATGAGTGCATGAGCATATATGTGTGTCATAGCCTGCCTTCTGCCTTTTCATCACCAACTTTTCACCCTAACAGATGTGTTTCAAAGGTCTGGAATCCAGGCTCACGGTACACAAATATACCCAGCCTGGGCAGAGCTCTAAGTAAAGCCTAAATAAACCATTCTGGGCCTGGAAAGTCACTTTGTTTGCCAATCTGAGCTGCCATTAGGATGTCCCAGGGATCAACAAACTGCATTTTACACAAAGCATTTCTGGAATAGCCTGGTAGGCTTCAGTGAAACGAGCTCTGAGAGATCCCATTCCATCCATCAAGCGTATAAACTAGAGCCGAGTAGAGCTAAATGGGGCCTTGGATCAAGCAAACCAGCACTGTTTTTATTGTAGCTGTGCGTGCTGCAGGACAGTCCCTGGGCTTGAGCGTTCACACGCTGGCAGCTCTCAGGTACCTGCCCCTAGTATGTGCACTTCCACTTGTGCAGCATCTTCTCAGCGCTGTGTGGCTTACACACAGACAGCCTTGCGTAAGTTCTGGTCAGCTTCACGGATGACGCCTGTTGGTGATGAATTGCATGTGCTTATTTTCAGTTTAGCATGGCTCCATCCCAGCTTGGGAATCATAGTCATGTATCCTTCAGGCTGTAAAAGTCTCACGCATTGGGGGACAGCCCACTTGTCTGCAAATGATTCACCTTTGATGTGAACAAGCTGTTTCCACCCAATGCATTCCCTTTGAAGGTGAGTGTTGCTTGGTAGAAATCAACAGTCATCGTTGTTCAGACAAAGGACATGGTAACTAGAAATTATAGAAGAAAGATAATTTGAAAATAGCCATGCTGTGGCTGTTTGGATTGATGTCCTTGAAAAATTCCTACAGACTGGAGTGAGGGTATCTCTGACCATTTTGCCAGCCCTTGAGACCCCTTTTCCTCCTTCCTCGTTGCCTGGCCCACCCTTGAGGTAGGAATTGGTGCCTGGCTTCATTCCACCCTCTATGCCATGACCTGATTGTGCTGTAACCTTGGGGGGATGGTTGTGAGTGGTGATAGGGGGTAGATCTGAGGGGGATGCGGGAGCTGGGGTGAAGGGAGGGAAGGAGGGAGACTGAGATATATTCTATAAGGTGTATGAGAAGAAAGATTAAAAAATAAAATAAAAAGGTGAAAAAAATAGCCATGCTGAGGATGCATGCTTGCTTCCTTTCCACACTGGTAGGTAGGAAGTAGGCTGGATCATCAGGCGGTGGGGCTCAGGGATGTGGTCACAGGGTCTTGCTGCAAAGAGGTAGTATTCAAATTGATCATAGCAGTTCTTCTTTTATTGTTTTTGCTCTGAAGACAAGAGTTCATACAGCCCAGGTTGGCTCTGACTTTCTGATCTTCAGCCTCACACCAGGGATTATTTCATAAGTCACCATGCCTGTGTTAAATATAAGATGTCTTTTTATTTCCTTAAAATACTGAGTATTGAACTAAGATCCTTGTGCATGCTTGACAGGCATCCTACCACTAACCTATTATCCCCACCCCTTCAAACCCCAACCCAAAGTCCTGAGGGTCAAAGTCTATCTGGTTGAGTTTCTCAGGAGCAAATACATTATCTAGTCCACTAAGTAATACCTATCTAGGAAGACCAACAAACTTCAAAGAACATTGAGAATTGATTCATGTAATCTGGTTTTATATTGTGTGCAGAGCTGCTCTGAGTATGAGCCGACTGTGTGTGTGGTGGAGTACACAGATGAGAAGGGAGCTACGCAGCAGTACACCTACTGTGGTGTCTCAGCCAAGGAGACACGGAGGCATTCTCATAGGTACAAACCCTGCCAGACCTCAGCAGAGGAAACTACCTGTCATTGCCAATGCTATATTCCGCAGTTGAACCCTGAATGTCTCAACGTAGGGGGTTTTATTAATACCTAAGCTCCTAAGGTGTTCTATTGACAACACGTGTGGATCATGAACAATCAAACATATTTAAATTCAATTAAATTAAATTTAATTGAATTTAAATTAAGTTTAATTAAATTCAAACATAACAAAAGTAAACTACATCAGAGCGAAATGTGAATTTGTGTGACTTAGTCATCAGTGTGTGTGGTAAGGGGTAGAGGGATGAAAGGAGAGAGTCCATCCTCCAGCAGCTGTGCCAGAACCTCTGGAGGCATGACACCTCACACGAAGGGCCCAACCACTGTTTCAAGAAAATCAAGTACAAAGTTAGCTCATTGCTCTCCTTCCACAGAGCATGCAGCTAGCTTAGGATCTGCTTGGCCAAACTGATCAGGGGAGAAAAGAGTGCCATTTTTACAGCGTTGCACATCTTCAGGTCTCCTTGTAGACTCAGCGAGTCCGAGATCTTTCATGTCGGCACTGTAAAATATCCCAAGCAACGTGCTCCTGACTCCGTATTCTATCATCTAAACACTCTTCTTGAATCGTCCCAACAAAGCTCCCAGAAATTATATAAGTCAGGAGAGGTGACAACACCAAGTTTCTTTTTTCTGTACCCAAGAATAAATTTACACTGAATGAGTAAATAAATATTTGGTGAACCATTGGGTGGGCGCAGGACCATGTGAATCGTTAAGACTGAATTAATGAATAGCTAAACTACTCTGGGGAGTTCTCCTTCTACTCCTTTTTACTTTAGAAGAATTGATCATTTTTGCTGGACCAATGACTTTCATTTTTATTGGGTTAATATCCATCTAATCATTGTTTCTGTGCAGGATCTACCATGCATACCTCAATCTTATTTCTACAAACCAGTTAGAGCCGGGAGAAGACATGCAATGCTTTCTCTTTATTTAAGACTGGTGAGTGAGCCTGGCTGTGTCCCCATGGTGTGCGCAGAGACAAAAGTCAGGTGCTGCAAGGATATTCAACCAAATGAGTACCAGCATAGGGGCACATAATCTGCAAACATAAAGTAAACAGACAAAATAAATACAAGTACCGTGGAAAGTAAGTGAAAAATGAGACAAAATCATGTGTTGGGGGAGAGGGTAGCTTAGGGTAAGTCACTTGCCATGCAACATTGAGGTAAGGACTGTTGGTGTTCAAAATCCCAAAGTCCACATAAATTCTGAGTGCAGATGGCAGTCCAACTGTAATGCTAACACACAGGACATGGAACTGACAATCTTCAGAGCAGGCTGGCTGGGCAAACTGGTTGAATTGGTGAACTCTGGATTCAAGAGAGGAATCTTAACTTAGTATGAAAGCTGGAGAGTGGTTGAGGAAGTCACCTAATGCTAGCCTCTGTCCTCCATATCCACACAAACACACATGGGTAAGACATAATACATGCATAAACATGCATGCACACACACATAAACCACGTATGTGTATGAACATGTGCACATATACAAAAGAATGCTAGAGATAGGTACAAAATAACATGAAGAGAAAAGATTAAAACCAAGAAAAGGTATGAAAGTATGAAGGAGGATACATTTCCACCCTAGACAAACAAATATTGTAGGTATTCTACTCCAGAGGCTGTCAGTCCTGGGATTTCTGAGCCATCTTGCCTGGGTTGGTATAGGAGGGTATGTGGTTCCACCTGAAGAGCACCTGGTTAGAGTTTAGAAATAAAACATGGAATAACTGGAGCAATGTGTTTCTTTGAATTCAAGGTGGCTGCTGGGGGTGAAGGTATAGAATGACCCAGGAGCTCATTCTCTACTAGACATCCCACTCCAGGCTAACCTTACTCCCATGTTTAAGTAAATTCTGAAACTGGATGCCTTAGCCTCCCTGGATTGAAAGGACATCTAAATCCTGAAAACTTACACAAAAATCATATATGTGCAGCAAAATCCTGCGAATTACAAAGGAGAATTCAAAAGTATCAGTAGCAATGCTTGTATGTATTAGAGTGAAGCCATTTCTAGACAATTTTTTTTTACTGTGATTATGTACCTGGGAATGTAACTCAGTGGTAAAGCACTTGCCTGGCATATGGGAGACCCTGGGTTACATCCTAGTACTGCACAATAAATAAATACAAAAATGGATATTTATTGAATCTACATATCAGGTGACCATCAAAGGGAATGCAAAAGCTAGGTCCAATCCTGATATCTTTGGTGATGAGAAGCTTTCTTACAGAAGTCCACAAAGCTTTGCATTTGTAGCAGAAAAAAAAAATGAACTCCTGTGATGAATCGTTCCCCAGTCCTTAGAGCCAACATATCCACATCAATCTGGAGTCTCCACAGAAGGCCTCTGGATTTACAGCTCTTCAGCAGATCATGACTTATGAGCTGTTGCTATCTATGGGCACAACACAGAAAAGGAAAGCACCTGCCTATGGTGTCTGCCTGGATCTGGTCTTCAGTGTGCTTTTGAAAAAGATTTATTTCTTTATTTTGTGTATAAGAACATGTGCTGCACAGATACCTGCATACCTCGTGCATGACTGGTGCTTGCAGAAGCCAGAAGAGGGAACACCTTCCTTGGAACATTACAGATGGTTTAAAGATGGTTGTGAAGTACCATGTGGGTCCTAGGAACCAAAGCCTGGTCCTCTGAAAGAGTAATCAGTGCTCTTAACCAATGGGCCGTCTCTCCGACCCCTCAGCTGTATTTTTAACAATTGTCTTTAGCTAATCTATCCAATATCCAATGGATAAAATGGATACTTTTGAGGAGACTGCTGACGGATAAAGGCACTTACCATTAGGCCTGACTACGTGAATTGGGTCCCAGGGTCCCACATGGTGGTAGAAAAGAGAACTGACCTCCACAAGTTTTGCTTCCAGACTTGAGCCATGATGCACATGCAGGCACACACACACACACACACACACACACACACACACACACTCAGAAAGAGATAAGTGAATAAATATATATAGCTAGTAATTTATAAGTGGTCGCTGAGCTGTTTTTCGTGTTTTATGCATCTCTCTGGGACACCTCATGCCTGATCTACCCAGCAATAACAGGGAGATGCAAAGAGCATCACACAGGTGACCATCAAGGCTGCCTCAGCCACACTCCTCAGGAGAGACCTGAGCTGCTAGAGTTCTTGGAATCTAAGTATCACAGTCTCCAGTCTCAACTTCTCAACCTTCGTTTCAGAGCAATCCAATTCTCCATGTAGACACAGATAGGATGTGCGCTATTCGTCATTCTGAACTATTTAGCTAAGATTGGGGACCCCTGTACACTGAGTAGAACTGGCAATGGGCCCAATTGTTTTAATTGGAAATACAATTGAAATTATAATTTCATTGCAATTAAAATCACTGAAGTTACATTAAAATTATAATTACTTGATTTGCTTGAATTAGGCATGAACACTGAAGCGAGGAAGGGTTACCAAACCTACTAATGAGATTTGATGATTTACATAATTAAGTATAATGGAATTTAGGAAGTGACAGCTCGTGGGTTCAGGCGCAGTGATCTAAGGTGTGAGTGTGTATACCCACCCTCTCCAAGGCTGAGGAAGAGTAGAAAGTGCCGCTCTAAGAACTCAATTACTGAAAAAGGAATGGCTGGGTTAGAAAAGAAATTTACATTCCACCTTGTTCTCACCCTCTGAAGAAAGCGCAGAAGGCCCGTGCGCACACAGATGAGGGGCTCGGAGATGATTAGTGGTTAGAGATAAGCAACTGTGACTTGAAAAGACTATCCCTGTGTCAGCTGCACCTCCATGCTCAGCCTGTTATTCCCAATTACCTGTTCAGTTGCTCGAACTAACACACTGAGTAATAAAGCCCCTCTCACACCTGCCCGAGGAGAATAGCTCAACTTCATTCTGTCAAGATGTGACACTTGCTCTGACCCAGGGTCCATCTCAGAGTAGTCGTGTGAACAGGGAGGGATAGGCATCCTTCAGTGAAAATCCTCTCCATACACACGTGCACGTGTTCATATGTGCTCCCACACTCGTGTTCAAAAGCACACACATGTGTGCACGCACACACACATACACACATAGGAACACACACACTCACTCACACACACACACATCACACACACACTCACACATTCACACATAGGAACACACACTCACTCACACACACACTCACACATGCACACATAGGAACACAAACACTCACACACACACTCACACATGCACACATAGGAACACACACTCACTCACACACACACTCACACATGCACACATTTACTGTTATATAAAGGAAGTTTCCATTTGAGGCAACAGGGATTTAGCAATGACATGTGTGTTTCATCAGAGGCTCCATGCCAGATTCTGGGCTGGGGAACACCCTCCTAGGCAAGTTCCTCATTTTAAATGTGCAGTTTCAGATCTGGGAAAGCTTCATGCTACCACTAAAATATATGTTTTACAAAATATATGTTTTACACTAGGTGATCTGGTAAGGCTGCACACAACTCGGGTCAACTCTGCTGTGCCTTTGAGGCTGTGTCCTTTCCGTGGACTGTATTCTACCCTCTCACAATCACTACAAAAAGCAAGGCTTCGGGAGTCAGCACTGGGCAGGCTGCACCCAGGACACATATCCCAAGACCTACTGTTGGATGCCAAGAAAGAAGTGACGCTTTCTTGAGTCCATATCACAAACTTGAGATTAGCAAGTTCTTGACTCATTAAACAATAGCTTCAGGCGTGACTCAGGACCCACATCACCCAGCCACCTGATTCCCGAGAACCCCTGCTTACCTGCAGGGCTACAGACAGGGCCCTTCATAAAGACAAGTGGGCCTTTTCTTCCTCTTTTGCACTTATTCCTGTGCGTACACGAACCCCGTCACATCTATGCTAATTCATCTATGTCCAGAGCAGAAAATCACTGGGGTAAAAATGAATATTCATCAGTGAATTGATCCCTTTCCTGGGGGAAAGCAGGAAGGCAGCTGCACAGAAAACCTAGGGAACCTTTGACTCTCTTTTGACATCTCTAGGCAAATAGCCTGTGGAGCAGAGTTTAAAATCTTTGCAGGTGGAAGCTCATTCATATACGCTAATTTGAAGGACACATTCTTTGATGAAGCTGATTTATTTGAATCTAGGAGCTCATTATAAATCTGAATCTGGTCATTCCTCAGTGAGGAGAAAGCAGACATACCATTCTTGTATTGACACTGAAAAATTATTTCATTTGCCAAGTAGATTATGCTTTTGAGCCACTGATCTCCACTGTACAGGAAATCGCACTTTTTGCTGTCTATCACAGCGAGAGTAGATTACTACAGATGCAGTGGGCTAGAAGCTGATGTGCGTCTCACTGGACTGACAGGCTACACTGCCCATTTCTAAATGCTCTGAGGGAAATTCACCTTCTAGTCTTTTCTAGAGCCCAGTAGTTTCATCGTTGGAGGTGTCAGCAGAATTGCCAACTGTCTACTGTGTTCTCTTCTACTCCAGTTAGATCCATTCTTTGACTGATGGTCAACACCTTCTGTGCTCAATACAAGCCATGCTGAGTTACTGTTATCACCTTCATAGCTCTCTGACTTCTGTTTTTAAGGACTTTTGTGGGTAAGTTTCATCCTCTAAGATGATCCTAAGGGATCTCATCTCTGAGGCTGGGGTGTGCCTCAGTTGGTAGCATGCTTGTCTAGCATGCTCGAAGCCTCTGTTTGATTCCCAGTGTCACATACACCCGAACTTGAGAGGTAGAGGTGGTAGTATCAGACGTTCAGGGCCATTCACAGCAAATCTGAGGCCAGCCTCAGATACCTGAGACCCTTTCTCAAAGCATGGTAGCATATCCACTGATTTTAGGATGCCCATGTAAGCCTTTGTGGGGCCATGTTGATTTGGCAATGAAAACCAGATTGTAACATTTAGTGTTTGCCCGGCATACAAAAAATAAACAAGTTATTTTATGCTGGTTGCAAATATAACCTAAAGATTCTACCTAGTGGGATTGTGAAAACTGGGGGGAAATTATGAAAATTCTAATGTCCACTTTCTTTCCGACACAGATTAACCCTCTCTGTACTGACAACAGACACTAGCTCAGAGTCACTAGGTGCCAATGGCTTCAGCATCAGCCAGGAGTGTCCCTTGATCCATCCTGGCTGCCATTCCCATACTTTCTATTAGTGAGTGCTGCCACTACCCTCAAGTTCTTTTCCTTGGGTCTGCTTATTGTCTGTGCTTCCCACTGGGAGTTAGAGGGGAAAACTCACCTGTGGTTTATCACTGAGCCCAAGGAGAGAACGCACCGAGTACACGTCTGAAATCCAGGAAAATGTAATAGAAAGAAGGGGGGGGGGGAAAGGAGGGAAGAGGGAAGGAGAGAGGGAAGGAGGGAGGGAGGGAAGCAGTGTGGAGAGGCTGGGTTAGTGACATTTTGGAATCCTTTCTTGAACTGAAGCACATATCCGACCAGAAAACTACCAGGCTGCACTGTGTGCTTAGATGCTTCATGTGGCACACTCAGGAGTACCGTCCTGTCCCTTTGTTCTCTTCCACACGCTTTGCAAACGTTCTCACACTCTTATTAACCTCATTTCGGACGACACCACTGACATGACCAAGATAAACATCCTCCTTCTGTTCAAATTACTGCTATTGCTGCTGTCATGTGTGTAAGTGTGCATGATGTGTACAGAGGGTGTGTGGGTGGTGTGGGGGTGGGGGTTGGCAGGTGTACGTGTTTGTATGTAAGAAGAAAACTCCATAGAATTCCTTCTAGACTGTAACCTGAGTCACCAGGATTTAACCTGCTAAGCCATTTCTTCAGCTCCACCCTCCTTCTTTTAAATATCACCAGATGGAGACTCTTCCTTAGTGTGTGGAAGGAAGGACAGAACTCTGTTCCTCACGTGATCCGTGTTACCTCTTGTATACAGGCAAGAACCAAACGGGCCATTTTCAAATGCATTCTAAAAACCACGATCTTCCTGCTCCCTCCTGGGGAGGTAAATAGTGAAATGATGGAGCTGTGTCCGTCTTAAGTTGGCTTCTCCAGGATTGTCGCTAATTTGGAGTAAATTCTTTAAGTAATACAATGATATGGATACTACTTGTCAGGAGCAAAGGACATACCTGATGCACTCAGGGAAAAACAGCAATGCTTTCTAAAAGGCCTCAAGTCCAGGATTCCAATGTCTATATACTGAGAGCCAGTTCTAGAGAAAAAGCTCTGCAGAGAAGGCTTGAGTCATGTGTTCCCATTCTGAAGGTTGCTTTGTAAGAAACATTTTGAGGAGAACCTTGCAGCAATGTCGGGGCTTGTCACAACCCCATCTCTTTTGGCAATCCCACAATGCATCTCTGAGACCCTTTGCCAAACTTCACCATGCCACATTCACATTCCTTTCTTTAATACAACTAAGAATAAAATCAATCTAGAAGCAAGTAAACTTTATTTGCGAGCCAGCAGCATCTCTTCAGTGTCTTCCAGGGAACACACCTCACATCCTGTCTTTCCAGAGGATGCTAGTGGGACTTCCTCAGAGCCAATGAGAGGCAGCGGCTTCTTCCACTGTACTCTTTCCCTTAGCAAGTGCAGACTCACTCTGCAATACTAACTTATGTTAGTATCGTTTCTCAAGAGGCTGCTGTCCTATGCTCCAAGTCCCTACACCTTAATTAATTTCCACCATGGAAACCTCTTTAGGAGGCTATTTGTTCTGTGCCATCAGATTTAAATGCTACCAGAAGAGCTCTTTTCATGACTTTCTTCATGGGGAATGTGCATAAGAACAGAAGCCAGCCTCTCAAAGGATGAATGCTTGAATGAATCTCTGCCATTTGTACCCAAGGATTTGGGGACATGTTTATTTTCTTGTTATCACTTCACTGTCTTCTTTTGAGAGTCAACCTAGCTATTAGGGACAATTAGCCAGGATAGAGCATTTCCATAGAAATCTCCTGGTAGAATATATTGAACAAGATTCTCTGAATCTTGCTGGTAAATAATCACTGACAGTCTGTTTTATTTTAATTAAAGATAGAAAGAGAAAGAAGGAAGAGGAAGAGTGGAAAAGAGGAGGAAATCAAGATCTTAAATGCCACCTTCGTTATCAAGCTAATTCAAGTTTCTTATAACAAGAACTCCTGAAGAATGTTCTGATACTGGAACTCCAGAAACTTCCCTAGGCAGAGCTTCACTTTCCCAGCTCTGAAAATGCATTCACATTTGGAAATTAAGCAAGATAAGAACTTGGGTGAGTACCAGTTCTGAGGATGGGGATGCAGTGCTGCAGGCTAATGACTTGCTAACAGAAAAACCTGTCTTTGCATGCGGCCTGTGTGTACTGGTCAGTTGGAACCAACCAAGGGACACAACTCTGGGTGAGCCTGTGAGAGAAGTTTTCTATTAGGAGGACTTTCCCCCCAGAGCAGGCAGCATCTTCCTGCTTCAGCCTAGACATAAAGAGATCTGAGAGAAAGATACGCCCACCTTTGCTCCTTTCTGATATGTCCCTCTTTTTCTGCTATGACCTCCAGACTTGCTGACATCAAACCCAGTGCTATGGGGCCCTTGTGTCAGTCTGCATCTGCATCTGTAGTGCTATGCTGTGTTTTCTTCTAGCAGTTTTAGTGTTTCACATTTTCAGTTGATTTTGTGAAGAATGAGAGCTTTGGGTCTGATTTCATAATTCTGCATATGGACATCTACATTTCTATTTGCAATGTGTGTTTTGACACCTTTGTCAAAACTTCTGTGGTCTCAGCTATGTGAGCTTATTTTGGGGCTCTGGAATCTACTCTGTTCATTCACAGATCTGGTTTTGCATCATTTTCTCATTGTCACTATGGATCTGTGGCATAATTCTGAGGTCAGCCATTGTGATACCTGCCAGTATTGCTCTTTCTACATGTGTTATTCTGGACATTTTGTGTTTCTATATAATTTTAATTTTTTTCCTAGTTCTATGAAGAGTGTCATGGAAAATTTGATAGGAAATGTATTGAATATGTAGTATTTTCACACTATTAATTCTGACAAATTATAAGTAAAACTTATTAAAAATATGAGCTTTCTCTTGTCTTGGATACATACTCCACTTGCAAAGTCGTCCAAAAACTGAACATGAATGGGCAGAAGCCTACCGTGCAAATAGTTGTTCTGTAAAAGCTAGTGTAGCTGTTTTCATTTCTGATAAGGTAGACGTGAAACAAAATATCAGCATAGTATTTTAATAAAGGGAACAATTTATCATGATGATATGACAATTATAAATATTCATGGACCAAGTATTGGAGCTCTTGCTTTCAAAAAGCAAACACAATGATACAATGATTATGATTGTCTTCAATTGCCACCCCATCTTTAAGTAGACCTTCCACCTAAATATGAGTACACAAACAAAAAATCTGAATCAGTAATTAAAGTATCGACCAATTTCCTGATGAACATAGATGCCATGATTCTCAACAAAATACTCACAATGCCTTCCAAGAAGCCTTCATGGATGCACTAGCCTAGGACCAAATCTTTGGTCCCGGCACAGCATCCTACCCTCCCAGATGTCAGAAGCTCACAGACTCACTGGAATTGATGGAGACAGAGGTGTTTGAAAGCTAGGTCTGTCCAGGCACTAGAGACAGCAAGAAGACCCTGGGCCCACACTCAGCTCTCTGGCCTGGACCAATCTCTAGATAAGACATAGATATCATGCCAGACCTGAGACCGTATCTCTATTATAAACCGAGTTACCCTGTAGCAAGAAGGTCTCACAAGATGCACTGAACATTAACCTCTGATGTGACTGATTAGGATATATATCTTCTTGGATCTAGGAGAACTGCAAAATTGGGTCACAGGTGACTACTCAAATAATGAGAAACAAGCAAAATTCTGGGGAGCCAAGAAGAGATCAAGAAAAGGAAATTAATCAGTATAATGATTTATTTCTATCTCCTTTATCAGAAAGATTTTATTTTATTTATGATGGCGTTTGGTCAACCTAACAAAAACATGTACTAATTTACAACTCGCCAATTATCCCAGCTTAACAACAGCACATGCTGAACTTTATGGTTTCTCCTATGATCACAGGGCTGCCTGGAGCCCTGATTTCGGCTATTGCTGTTGCAAAAGAAAATCGTATTATATCTGACTTGCTCTGGAAAAGATCTAAGTTCAAACCCAAACTGCAGCTATTCTAGAATGCTCATCACTTGTGCTTTATGGAAAAAAGAAAGTTTATGTGACATTATCATATGATTCAGGGGCTTCCAAAGACCAGGACTTGAGAAGTCCAGTGAATCCCAAGCTTTCATAAATAGTGTAGTACGGGCCCACAAACCCATGCAAAAGTCTGAGTAATCATTACCATCGTTACTATTGTTTACTGAAACCCCAGTCAGTCCTGGATGCTGGTAGATTCTGGGATTTGTAGATTGTTTCATATGTGCCACCTTATATGCCACTCTGTTTGTGGTCTTGGATCAGGTTTATAATACACAGTTTTATCTGTTGGTATTAGAACATTGTAGATATGAGGATCTGAAGACTTGATAAATTATAGCAATGGCAACAACAAAAAGAACCATGCTCATTTAAGGTGATTTTTTTTTTTCTCGAACAGCAGCGCACATTGTGGTAGACACTGTTGGCCTTGGAGAATTGGGAGTGGTCCTTGTCTGAAGCACCATGACAAGGTAGTTGCCCTGCCACTACGTTCTGCCTGTGGCACTGGGGCAATCTAGAAAAAGTATATCCTGTGGAGAGTAAGAGACAACTTCCATTGTAATACCAGTAATTAGAAAAAAATTAAACACTAGGACCACAAAATAGTGATTTGGTAGAATGCTAAATATAACTGTTGGTTTGTGTAATCAATGGCTATAGTTGGGTACACAGACAAAATTCTTATTTGAGGCTCAGATTTTATAAATCAGATGTAATTAATACATGACAAATTATTTCTTTACTGTTAAAAATGTATGAAAAATAATGCTTCTATTTTATAAAATAAGGTAGGGCTGCCCAAAAATGTAGTAAGTCATCTATAAAAATGTACAATAATATTCTTTTCCTTTAATATAGATTCTCCAATATGTAAGCATGGGACTTGCCATAAATGCACATACTTGCTTCACAGTTGTGGCTATTATTGGTCCGACAGTGGACTGCACTACTTTTATCCTTCCATCTCTGGGATCCTTAAATTAAGAACCAGGCTCTGTGTTCGTCCACTTTGCACTTGCATGATAGCTATGTTGGATCTATCTATTATCTATCTACCTTTCTATTTATCCATCCACCCACCTATCTACCCAAATATATCTTAAAGTTGTAATGTAAAGTTGTGCCTAAATTAATATGCAATGTGAATACTGACAGGGCATATTCCCTAGGGTATATTAGAATTATTTTGCAGTTTATTTTTTCAGAAAATCCATTTGCCTTTCAGCATTCTCGTAGACACATACAGGCAGGAGAGCCTCTGCAAGGATACTGACTATTGCCCCTCTGGTCTCCAACGTAAGGAAAGGTAAGTTCAGAGGGAAGAAAGACCTTGTCCAGACCCTCAGAGCTTCATGGCCTGATTGACCTGGAATACATTTTAACTTGACAACCTTGCCTTTGTGATTATTTCAAGTTCAAGGAAGTTAAGACTTTTTGTCTAAGAGAAAGATTTTCTGCTCTACCCTGATTTGCATGGCATGAAGCAGCAAGAATTACTCAGGGATGTTTGAGGTTGTTTCCCAGGAACGAAGTCCCATCCAACGTGACCACAGGAACATCATGGATGTCATGCCCAGGGCTGGGACACGGATAAAATGCTTGTCACCCAAGCACAAAAACCCCAGTTTAGATCCCTAGCATCCACATGAAAGCCAGGAGTCAATGTCCATCCCTGTACCCCAGCAGCGAGGGATGGGGGTAAACAAATAGATAAGGGTTCTTCAACTGGGCAAGAAAACACTGAGAAACTCTTCAAAACATTGATGGATTTCTTTCTGTCAGTCGTTCTAGCTGATATGGTGAGCTCTAGGTTCCATGCGAGACTTTGTCTCATGAGATAAGTTGAAAGTGACAAAGGAAGATACCCAAAGTTTTCCTCTATCCTCCACAGACATGTGAACAGAAGAACACACCTGTGCATACTGCATACATCACACACACACACATGCGTATTCACACACACACATTAGAGCGCTGTCTCCCACATGCAGGTGGTCAGGTGGGTAGGCACGTGTATTGCTGATGGACAGTCATTACTTCTCTTCATTTTTGACTATTTTATGAAAACAGAAGGTTTACCTTCTTGTGGCTTTATTAGATAACTTGAGCTGTTTTTCAACAGCCACCAAAAATTACTTCTTCACTAATTGAGCACAAACTCATCATTATTTTCTTCCTGCTTCTGTTTTCATTTTAGATTATTCAAGAATTGTGAAGATCATCTCAACTTTTTGGCAGGAATGAATACTTGGGGATATATAATTACCGTGGCTTTGGCACAAATATTTGGCAGTATCTGAGTAATTTGTCTGTAATTCAAAAGTATTTATGCTTGTGGAAATCCTTCACAACACAAACCCCCAAATCAGCTCAAACTGGGCGTAGTCCTGCTTCCTACATAGTACAGACAGCACTGCACTGTACAAATAGCTCTAGCCAGGTGGCCATCTGAACTTTTTCAAGTGTTCTGGGAGCTGTGGTTGTGCCAAGCAGGAAAATGATAGCTTCTCTCCCCCAAACTTTGCTACTGTGGTCAAGGCTCTTCAGCTGTGTGAGAAGGCTCAGAGAAACTCTCCCACACATTGATGAACATTCTATCAACAGTTCCTCCGCAGGCTAAGTGCCACTACACAGAAAAAAGCAGGCTCCAGGGAAGCCTCAGAACCACATGTATGAAAATGCAAAAGTGTAATTTGATAAGCTGACAGTTTTAGAAATGATTTTTACTCAACCAACAGGAACAATCTCTAAATAGATAGCGAAGACAAAATGATCACATTCCCCCATTGAGTGTGGCCTCAAGCATGCAATTAGCAGTGGCATCTCAGGGATTTGTCTTGGCTGAGCTAATAGCAGAATAAGCACAGCTAGCAGTTTTAACATTGTAGCCATAAACAAGTGCAATAAAACACCTGGAGCTGTTAATAAGAGTCAAAATGTCTTTTAGCTTCATACTAAATAGCACAATGGTTTCCCCATAATTAAAATTACAGATCTTTCCTTGCACGCAGCTTCACACAAACTCAATAAGAGCATTGCTCAATAGTTTCCTAAACTATTGTTGGCATGCTAAAGACACAGTGACTTCTTAGACATTCGAGGGTATTGGGTGGTACTGTAAATGTTCACAGAGGCTGGGAAGCCAGGGAACTCCTGTCAAGGTCATGTTAATCCACCCTCCCACGCTAGAGGTCATTGCTGAAGCCTGGTGTTTTTAATGCTAACAGCAATATTTAGATTAAAAAATTACCTTTCTTCCTAAGAACTGTTTTGACATATTGCATCTTTCTTTACCTGTAAAAATATCTTTGATTTCATCGAAGATGTTTGCATGTGGCCACGAGAAGTGTTCTGTGGCAAAAAGGGAAATTATAATTGCCTTTCTGCATGGTTTGCTCATTTGCTTAGCTAATAAGGCCTCACAAAGCTTCTCTATCCCATCTTTCAAAGGATAAAAAGGAAGTGTAGAATGAGCTAGCTCCCCCATTATCATGATAAGAAAAATGTGAATAGAGTCAAAACAGACAGGCTGCTTTCTCTCTGTCAGACACCTGCCTCCCCCTCCCCCACGGCACAGCAGCACCCTTGCCAAGGCCCTGCTGCTGCTGACCTCTGTTAGTAAATCCTCGTTTTAATATTTCCCAACAAAAAATAAATATCAGTGTGTAATCCCTGCAGCAAATTAAACCACGCCCAAGGTCTCACGCGCAGGCAAGTAGTCGTGTTCACTAGTCATCTGCAGAGATTCCTTATGGTCTCGGAGGAAAAGTGACTCCACACTCCAGCCCCTGATGATCCCCTTCCCCTCTTGTCTTGTGACTTCATCTCTTTTCATGCTGTTTGAGGTGTGTTGTTGGCTCTGGTTGTCTCCCTGACACTCCCAGGCTGTCCCAGAACTGTGCATGAGTTGGAGGGAAGGCTATCCACGGTTTCTGTAGCACTGACAGTGCCAGTGCTTTCTAAACCTATTCACCATCATCTTATCTTCTCCATTTAGAAATAATAACTCTGCAATTCACCGCTAAAGAAAGCAAGCCCCAAAACCTCTAGGAACATACCCCTGATCTTGTATTTCTGGCCTTGTATTGCTGGCCCAATTTTTAAAAATCTGTTATGATGGCTTGCATGAATGAGTGTGTTGCAAGGCTTGTCAATATTTATGTGTATTTTATACACTAAGAGAATGGGAATGCCAAATTGCATTACAGCTGTATCTTGTGTGTTGTTGATCACGTGTGGAAATCCTATGCGAGCCTCACTTGTGATGATGACTAAATGTTTACCACGAAGAACATGACAATTCAAGTAAAATGAGGGCTGTTTTATTTACGCATTTAAATGTGAGAAGACTCACAGCTTTTTTCAATGCACCTACAGTTTTTTTCTCTCATTGCTGTGGATTCTAACTTCTGTAGATTCACTACTATGGAGGTTCTTATTTCAACAGGATTTCTTTCATATTTATCTTTATTTTATATGTATGAGTGTTTTGCCTGCATGTAAGTAACTGCATCATGGGTGTGCTTGATGTTCTTGGCAGCCAGAAGAGGGCATCAGATTCCCCTGGAACTAGACTTACAGAGGGTTGTCAGTTACCCCAAGGGAGCTGGTAATCAAACACAGACTCCTCTGGAACAGCAGCCAGCACCCATAACCATGCCGAGTGATTTCTTCAGCCTCAGAAGTATGTTATGCTATGTTATGCTATGTTATGTTATGTTATGTTATGTTATGCTATGTTATGTTATGTTATGTTATGTTATGTCATGTCATGTCCTGTCATGTCTTGTTATGTTATGTTATGTCATGTTTTGCTATGTTATGTTATGTTTTTTGAGGATACCATACCAGGGACCAGAGTGAAGATACAGGAGTACTCCACCAGCTCAGTGATGAACACATGGGTAAGGAGAGCCCCTGACTCAGTTGTAGAACTCACACTTCACTACAGAGCATGTGGTCGCTAGGACAGTGTCTTGGGAGTGTGTAGGAAGAACAGGTCCGTGGCTGCTGCTTTTGCTAGCCGTGGCCTGGGGGACGCTGCATGAGTAAGTGCAGTGCTTCTTGGTTCCACTTCTAATAGTACACAGTTAGGCCTTGGACACTTGCTGGTGACTCTAGGCTCCACGAAACTTTCCAGGGTGAAATGAGTGGAGTAAAGAATCATTTAGTCAGAAAGGAGCAACAGTCTGACGGACACACGTTACTCGGAAGGAAAAGCCACTTTTGAGGAACTCATCAGAATCTTACTGTCACTGGTTACAGAGAAACCAAACTGTGCCTGCATCCTCCACCCTCTGCTGTTTTCCCTTGTCATTTCCTCCTTGGAATGTGTTGTCTTCCTACTCTCTATTCTGAATTTCTTCCCTACTCACAAACCCCATTCCCCAGGCCAGAGGCTACAAGGTCTAGAGCACCATTATCGCCCGAGAACAAGTATGAAGACTGAGTTTCTGTGGTGACAAAGGAAGCACCCTTCAAGAAGACTTAGAGGGCCACCCAAAATGGAAAGCAGCTGCTGAGGAGGGCATGGAGCAGCTCAGGACTTCACACTGAGGCAAGAGCATCTGATTGCTTCAAGTTCACATCCATGCTGTGATGTCTCCCCTGGAACCCCTGACCTTAATCTCTGACCCTCACAGGCATAGAACTCTCATGCTCTACTTGCCATTAAGCTCTGTATTTTATAAGGCCATCATCTTGATGACAGAGGATGTAGTTGCTCATCAGAAGCAGGTTTTGTGAAACTGTTTCTTAACAGCTTATTATAGAATTAAAGATACATGAACCCATGTGGACTCCACTAAAGAAGAGCTATGAGGTGATGTGGGAAAACTATAATGAGATGACCTTCTGTGGAGGGTATACTGCCCATCCTCAAGCCAATGGGACTTTTGGGAAGGATCTTGCACTCCAAACTGAGGATGAAAGTAAAGATTGTGGTCTTATCAGAACTTTGGGATTCCTCCAATCCAGAAACCTGTTTTCTCCCATGATTCCTTACAAGATTCTTGTCTTTTATTGCTCAGCCCTGCTTAGGAAGTAGATATAATTCTGACCATGCAGAACCAATTTCCAGAGCTGTTTGTCCCCCTACAGGTTTGTAGGACAATTAGATCGAAAGAAACAATCTAAAGCCACTAAGCAGATGCCATGGGTCTCTTGCTGACTTCAAAGAAGTATCAGATGATATGATCTATTCTCTTGATACCCTAGTTGATGGTGCTGCTGTAAGTAGATCCTGGGAACAGGAAGGCTGTTCACAAAGCTCTGGGTGGTCATCTGTAGAAGCTCTGCAATGCCCATTTGCTGCTCTGGCTGTGATATTGGTAGCCTCTCTCATGGCATGGGCCACAGTGCCTTCTTGATTGATAGTTCCTTTTCAGAGGCAGAGCTGGCTACAGTTTCCTTAATCTGAACAGATTACTGTGAAAGCTACACATTTCTTGAGATCTATTAATTTGTCTTTACATTCACTCCATAAAGCCAAGAAGCAAACCTGAATTTGAAGGGTTAAATTCTCTAAAATGCCTCAATGTACTCCCTCACAGGAGAGGTCTATAATTCTACATTGAACAAATGAACTTAATTCCTACTTAAAGGGCTTCTACTGAAATCCTTCCTTTATCCCTAAAGCGAGCTAAAATTACCAAAGGCATGTCGGGAATTCACAATGTAAAATCCTTCTTAAGGAGAATTTCTATTTGCAAGGAGAAAGTCAAAGAGAGAAAGAACAAGGTGGGAAGAAAGCCTGAAACCTCAAACATCATGTACAGCAGTATTCCTCGTGTGTGTGCTGTGTGTGTGTGTGTGTGTGTGTGTGTGTGTGTGTGTGTGTATGTCTTCAACCAAAATGAGTTGCCTTGGACTTCTGGATATCAGGAGATGAGAAGCTGCAGGACCTGCTAGACAAGTGCTTAGCACACTTCGACATCTCTCTTTTAATGATGCAACTGCAAATGAGTGTAGGTTTGTAATTAGGAAGCAGAACAGATGGTGGAGACTTAGTTTAAAGTATTCATTAAAATAACCTACACTGCCAAGTTACTGTTCCCTGCAAGGGGGCTGCTGCTCAGTTGAAATGTACTATGTGGAGCTGAGATGTAGGGAAAGATCACCACAGTGGGAAATCCAATATAACTGTTTCGCTACTGCATGCCAGTTTCCAGATGTGTGCAGGCGGAGCCTTTAAGTCTGTAGCCAGAAGCAGTTATGGAACATCAAAAACTTAATCAAATCTCAAGTCAGGTAACTTTTTTTGCATAAAAATGCAGTTCCTCAGTGCAACTGTAGGGGGCATCTTCTTTGTATTATTCAGGCTCTTATGCGATCTTGTCAAGAATGTAAGTGTGAGTTTGGTTTAATGATTGCCTTCTCAAGAACCCAATACAATTTGCATAATGAACTGTAGGTAGAATGGGTGGGAAGAGCCTCTGGGAGTAGGCTACAAAAAGCTGGCTCCCATTTTGAATGTCTTCCTACTTTCTCTGGTGGAAGCCAGCTGCCAGGTTGTGAGCTGTCCCCTTTAGAGGCCCAGGTGCAAGAGGCCTGATGTCCTGGCAACAGCCAGGGAGGATTAGGAGTCAGCACAAGGGTGAGATTGGAAGAAGATCTGCCTCTAATTAGCATGGAATACATCCTTTTAAGAGACCTTGGGGCCTGCATACCCACCAAATATATCCAGACTCTTGGCCACTGAAAATATGTAATAATAAGTGTCTAACTAGTGGATAATTTGCTATTCAGAGCTCGGAAACCTAGGGCTCCTGTCCAATACTCAGCCGGCAAGGTGCCTACTTTCTCCTTTTTTTTCTTCCCATTTTATATAATTGTGGTTGGACAGTTGGTTCCTGGAATTTCAATGAGAACATAGGATGAAAGACCTTGTCAAAATATTTGTTGGCGATATAGCTGGTGAACTTTCATATAATTGAAATGTCATATTTCTCTAGGAAGTAGAACAGACTGGGTGGGCAGCTTTGGCAACCACTGCCTGGAATCAAGAATTATCACACATACAGGACTGCAGGTGGATTGCACATGTGTTCCTGCCATCTTGTCTCTGTGCATACACACCTGAGTGTGTGTAGAGTGAGATGTTTAAAGGAGTTCTGTGATCTTCATTTCTCTAAAAATACAGAATAGCTTTGGGAATGTTTTATCCCATGTGTAGTGCACATATCACATGTGCAGTGGATGATAGTGAGTTTGATGTAGACTATTTGTTATTGGTAGCCATGATTTGTCTGCCTGCAACTATTCTGCCATGTGCAGCTTGTCCTTATGACTGCATGACACTTAGACTTCTGAGAACTTTGCTCAGAGTATATATATTGGTTGAAGCGCGAAGAGTTGGGATTGGTTAGTTGACTAGTTGGTGAGTTATTGATAGCTTTGTTGTTGGTTGCTTATTGCTTAAAGGAAATTTGGTTGGAGGAATTAGGTTTGAGAATACTGTGCTGTGACATTAGTCCTGCTCACTATCAGCTCCTGCTCTCCAAGCTTCAGACAGCCAATAATAAGGACTGTGAATATTTCTTCCTTCTTTCCCTTTCTCCACCCCCACCTCTCTCCTTCTTTCTTTCCCTTTTCAGGCTGCCTACAAGGGTGGTGAAGATTTTTTTCTTTCTATCCTTTTTTTTTTCTTCCTGAGCTAGGGTAAGAAAGAACAATCGCAACCAGCTACATGTGTGACACGCATATTTCCATGTACAAGCATAGAGGTACCTTGTAGGACAATGCAGTGATGTTCTCTTGGACTTGTTTGATGGAATTTGAATAAACAGCTTTGCTAAAGAAACTTTTTTTTTTTGGTTGTGAGCCTAGCCTTTAATGGCTTAGCCATCTCTGCAAGAACTAGAGACTAGAAAGCCAGGGGATGATTTCCAATGATATCCTGCTCTACTCATAGGTCAGTCCAATATTCATCAGAAAGGCATCCTCTGGCAGCTGATGGGATCAGGTGCAGAGGCTCAGAGACAAACATCTTGCAGAGTTTGGGGTACCCCAATGGAAAAGGGGGAAAGGGATTGCAGAGATCAGAGGGGCAGAGGACACCAGGAGAATACTCCACTAGGAGTCAACTGACCAGCATTCTTAGGGGCCCACAGTGCCTGAAGCAGCAGACATAGGACCTGCAGGGTCTCCAAGATATGTCTTGTGGTTGTTAGCTTGGTGCTCTTGCAGAGCTCCTACATGCTGGAGTCTGGGGTGAGGGGTCTCTAACTCTTTTGCTTGTTCTTTGGACCGTTTTCTCCTGCTGAATTGTCTAGTCCAACCTTGATGTAGGGATTAGTGCCTCACCTTGTTCCATCTTGTTGTGCCCTGTTTTAATAGTAACCTTAAGAGGACCACTTTTTTCTGGGGAGAGGCAGAGGTGGGGTTAGTAGGGGCCTAGGGTAGTTCTGGGGGAAAAGGAAGATTCTGGCAGTTGGAAGGAGTGGAGGGAGAGTAGGAGGAGTGCTGTGATGTGTTATATGAGAGAAGAAAAATGAAGTAAAAAGTATGAACTTTTCATACAGACATGTAATAATTATTTTTTTTAACTTTTCTTACTTTTGAGATTAAAATATATTCATAACATTTCTCACTTCACTTTTCTCCCCCCAAAACACCCCATACACCCCTCTTGGCTCTCGCAACCATGAAATTATTTTCACTGATACTTCATAATTGTAATTTTGCTACTGTTATGAATTTCAGTATCAATATTTAATGTGCAGATGGTCTTAGGTAACCCCTGTGAAAGGATTCTTTGACCTCCAAAGGGGTCAAGAGCGACAAACTGAGAATCACTGCCCTAGTTCCATGAAGATGTACTTCCTAATCAGTAGCATTAGAGGTTAAGGCTCAGTACATCCTGTGAGACATTCTTGAAAGAGTTGTTTGACCCACAGAGGCCTAGGGACCCACAGGTTGAGAACTGCTGAGTTAGGGTCTCCATTTAAACAGGTGAGGAATCTGTTTCCTTTGCTGTACCCTCACTGATATGCATTCTCAATTCACATATATGATTACTTTATATTATGTCAAATATACAAAGCAGTGTACTTGCCAAGAAGTGACATAATCAATTGCTATTGATTACCCTGGACCCATGGGACTGTTATTCCTCCTTATTGCTGTCTCATCTTTCTTATTATTGGAGTTTTAATATAGAAATATCTTCACAATTCGATCACAATGGTAATTTTTCCTGAAAAAACTTTGCTTTTTTCTATTTTTCTTTTGAAAAGATCATTTTAGTCTCCTCTATGTTCAAAAGTCAGTATTTGGAAGACCAAGTGTCCCTAGGGGAATCTCTCATACCTTTACTGAGGCAAACAATTAAGTAAAGGCACTTTTTAGATATAAAATGTTTTAATCACCCCACATGTGTGTTAGTATATATACGTGTGAGTTCTGTTACCCTCAGAGGCCAGAAGAAGGTGTCAGATCTCCTGAGTTTGAGTTACACATGGTTGTGTGATACTGTGAGTTCTGGGAACATAAATTCACATCTTTTGAAAGAGCAGCAAACTCTCTTGACCATGAACCATCTCCCCAGCCCGAGGAATGGTATTTTAAATAGTCCTTTCTCCTAAAGCCATTGCTAATACTGAGAACTTTATATTCTATTAATATTTTGACTGATGAATTTTGATTGAAAGTATCATGACACCTTTGTACATGAGGGATATTTCTGCCAAGGGGGAAGACACAGCCTTTTAGCAACATTAGCTGAGCTTCTGTTCTGCCACTCTACCCTCCTGTCACAGGCAGGGAGGGGCCTTCGGCACAAGCAGTTCAGTCACGTTCTTGAGTTCTGTTAGGAACTGTGATGAGAGCAACATGTGAAAAGAAGACACAGTTGGTGAGGGGCTTAGAGAGAGAGGACAGGAAAGGAAGAAGACCTTGAGAGTCAGACCTCCTCACTGCCACTGAAGGTAAGGGGAGGTAAAACAAAAATTCTCCACAGCTTCTGGCTCTAGAAGGGGCATGCCTCTAAGCTCTTTGGGGATATAAATGGCTCCTTTGTGAATGTGAGTTTCTTCCAGGCCTGAGGGCAAGGGAAAGAACCAGGCTAGGAACCTCTGTGTCTATCTGGAGTCAAGCTCTTCAACTGAGAGAGAAGGAGGGTCTCTAAGTCCTTTTCAGAGTATAAGGTCTACTTTTATCCCTGATTTATTTGTTTTCCTTTTAATTTACTAAAGAAATCAAGACATTTAACCTATAGGGTTTCCCAGACCCTCAATTTTGATGATTTAAATTCTATGGTATCACTGAACCTAGTCTGCTGTGACTCCTGCAAATTGATACATGAATCCAGAGGCTCTATCAAAGTGAAATTTGATTTTTATTTTTATTTTTTCCTCCAAAAAAGCAGTTTGAAGGTATCTAGGTCCGATCTGAAGATACTATCTCTGTCTTTTGTTTTGTGATGTGAAAAGTAATCCATGTTCAGTAACTTGATCAACTCATCTTTTCTTTCTTTTTTTTTTTTTATTTTGTTTTTTTGTTTTGTTTTTGTTTTTTGAGACAGGGTTTCTGTGTTGTAACTCTAGCTGTCCTGGAACTCACTCTGTAGTCCAGGCTGGCCTCAAATGCACAGAGACTTGCCTGCCTCTGCCTCCTGAGTGCTGGGATTAAAGGCATGAGCCACCACTGCCTGGCTCAACTCATCTTTTATAGGTTATTTATCAACAGTAACTAAAGAAGACAGAGAGACAAGGTGGGTACTTTAGAGAGAGCTGGAGGGAAGTCATGGTGAGTGGATATGATCATTGTATACTGTATGAAATTTTTAAATATTAAACATTATCTTTGGAAATGAAATGGTGATAACTTAACCACCTTGTGGTGCCTTCATCTATTAGCTTCAGCATTTGTACGGTGAGTTTCCCTTTGAGTGCTGGAATACAGCAGTAGAGAGCACAGTCACACTCAAGTTTGTCAGTTTTCAAAAGAAATTGATTTCCAGTGATCGCATTTTCCCTAGTTAGAATCTTGATGAACAAAGAGACTTAAGAATATTAATGTGTGATTATCCTTATTGGGACTTAAAATATCCCAGTTTTGGATGACATCAGACTTCGAGCTGTAACATACCAGAGTTCTATAAGCCGGGTAGGTTGCAGTCCTTTCTTCACGTTCTGCTGTGACCTGATGTCTCAACACTGCTATTAGGGTCTCATACCAAAGACCTGAAGACCTGTGTCCACAGAGCTTTAACTTGTTACCACGGGGGAAATAGTGTCTTATGGACCAGGTTATGAAGCATGAGCTTATATTTTCTTTCCCATTTTAGCTATTTTTGTTTTTTGTTAATTTACAACTTGTTCTAGTTTTATTCTGTTGCTATGAAAAAAGCACTCTTACCTAAAACAGCCTAAAAGAAGAAAGAGTTCATTTGGCCTGTATGTCCAGGTCCTAGCCCATCACTGAGAGAAGCCAGGGCAGGAACTCAAGCAGGAGCTTGCAGCAGAACCCACTGAGAACACTGCTGGCTGTCCCGCTCTGACTCCCGATTTGCTAACTCTCATATATCACCCAGGACTGTCAGCCCAGGGAATGGTGCCACCCACAGTAGGCTGGGCTCTCCTACATCAATTAATAATCAAGACAACCACTTGCAGACAGGCCCAAAGCCAATCTAAAGAGGGCAATTCCTGCTGTTTTAAGGCTGTGCCAAGTCAGCTCTCCTCTAACTGATTCTCCTTTCACTGAATTCAAACACATGAAACTCTCCGTTGGTTTCTTTCCTCCTCTCTTCCCAGGTCCCTCCCTCTGGAACCTCAGACCCACCTGCTTCTCACTCCACCCCTACCCCCACAGAACAGTGGTATTCTCTTTGTGCTGCCTCTGCTGATCTTTGCTTAGGCTTGCTTGCTTTCTGCACTCAACTATTTTACCTTTACTCAGTTTAAAATTTTAGGGACATCTACTCAACAATATTTTAAGAAACATCCTAAGAAGTAAAAATTATTTTCCAAATGTGAAAATGTCACAATTACTTGCTCATTTGCATATGTGTAGTTTTATAATTGGACATCATCTAAAGGCATTTAGAGATGTATTGCCTGGTTCTTCTGGCTCTGTGATGGTGCTGATTGTCCCTCTCTCCAGACTTCATCATCTGTGTCCTGAAGTTTGGTGGCCGACATCTTCTTTCATGTGATATGCTGTAGCCTGGTCCTTCACTACGGGGCTTATGCCCTTCTGTTAATATCTTTAATAATTTCTTCCCTGCCAATTTCCTCTTCTTCTACAACTCCTACTGATTGAAAGGTACATGTTTTGACTTTTCTGTAATTTTCTTCCTCCTGTTCTTTGCTATCTGTGTTTTTATCATTCATCTGGACACTTTACTAAACTTTGTTTTTCAGAGAGCCCATTAAATTTTGTTTTTATTTCTACCATAATATTTTTAATATCCAAAAGGTTGTTTATGCTTTCCTTTTTATTGCTAATTATGTCTGATTCATATCTGCATCCTCTTATCTCCATGAGAACATTAATTACAGTGCATTTTATTAATAGGTTTGTATTTTCCCCTTTAAACATCCCTTCTTCCTCCACCTTTCTTCTTTCCTGTTTATCCAATCTGCTTTTCACTCTGTTTCATAATAGTCACTTCCCCAAGCTGCCTGATTACAGGTCTGGAGCACTGATCAGGGAGAGCTCATGTAGCACTCGGCTCCCCTGGGAGTCCATGTACTGAGTCCACTCCCTGAGTGGTACTGTCCTGTGCCTGAGTCCACTCCTTGAGCAGTACTGTCCCTGTGTACTGAGCCCACTCCCTGAGCAGCACTGTCCTGGTGCCTGCAGAGGAATCATCCAGTCTCCTGCAGGGTATTCGAGAGCTCTGAGGACATCAGCTCCCGACAAACTAATACATGAAGAGTTCAAAAGGTGAATGTGTGATTATTACCCCGTAAGTTTCCCTGCTCTACTTGTGCCTTGTGTCCGTTGGCTCAGATTAGATCTGCAGAGATGAGGATATGGGAATCCTGGGGAATGATTGCTGCTCAGTAAAAAATTCCAAACTCCTTCTGGTTCACACATTTCTCATATCAGCCAGGTGAAAGCCGTGGGGAGAGATGGGTGTGTTGTAGTTGGAGCACTGTATTAGGAAGAGCATCCTGAAGGCCAAAGAAGGTGATGGCCCGTAGGTGTCCTGTGTCCTGACATAGGAAGGTGTCCTCCCACCCTTTAGTCTACTGCTTTATGTTTCACTGTCACGGGCTAAGAGGTGTTTCTTCTGTCTTTGGAAAGGCTCAGGTTTATCAGCCTTCTTGGAAATAGAGCTCTGTGTTGGAGCATACTCCAGAGAGAACCACTCTGTGGGAAGCCAGTGTCTCATGCTCCCCATCTTTTGTTGATGCACAGACCACTCATGTCTGGCATGAGGAGATGTTGCTGCTGTACTGGTACACACCAATTGGCAAGGACCACGTGCAGCAAGATGGAGCGACTGCAACCCTGCCTCTCCTATGAACTGGATGTTTGTGTCCCCCCCAAGTTTTAGAGTTGTAGACCTAGTCATAGCCCTGGGGAGATAAATGAATTTGGATGAGCTCAGGAAGAGCACTCTCCCATTTCAGGATTAGTGGATTTATTGGGGGTGGATGACATAGAAGGCAACTATCTGCAAGTCAGGATGAGAGTTCCCACTAACAGCTGACCTATGACCTCACGTTTGTCCCTTAACCTCCAGGTCTTGTGAGAAATGCACGTGTGCAGCTTGAGCTCCTCCCATCTATGGCACACTGTTCCAGCCATGGGCTTGAAAGTTTCCTCCAAGTTCTCATCCCTGATGCAACAATAGTGAGAGGGGGAAAGGGTTTTGGCCACTAGAGCTTTAACCTCAGAAATGGAGGCGTGCCATCATCCTGACTGGGGTCAGCATCAGAGTGGGTTTCTTACAAAAAGGTTGAGTTCAGCCTCTCCCTCCTCCCACTGATCATCAGGACTTGAAAAGCAAGAACATTCATGATTTCCACAATACTTTCTTAAATTACAGTTACAAGCTCTGGCATTGTCCACTATGGTGACAGAGAAGGATATGGCTGTGGACACAGGCAATCTGTACTGACCTTCTGTTCAGGTTCCACATATATTAATCCTGGTTTGTGGTACTTGCTTTGTCCCATCTTGCTTTGTGGGCTGCAAACTGTGATAGCTTAAGCAGAGATGAGATTCTATTCACTGAAGGTATTGGGCCATGAAACTTCAACAGTAGGCACCAGGCTAGTTACAGGGCCCCAAGCCAGGAGGCACTGTTCAAACATCAGTTCCGTGTTGTCTCTGCTATTCTGTTAGGCTTACACTTCCTAGACCAAAATAATTGCTAAGACTCTTTGAAGGTATGATGACAGCTGTATTGTAAGACATCACACAGCTCACGTTATTTATTTTTTTTAACAGATCATGATTTAGTTTAAAGAGTAGCATGTTGGGTAGATTGCTGTGGAAGATCGTAACAGAAAAACAGGCTGATATAATCACAGAGCTCTATGAAGTGTGAATCCAAGTACTTTCTTTGCAGCCAGAGAGGGTGAGCCAGGAATGAGCAAGTTAGCAATGGATAGACATGTCATAGATAAGGCTGTTTCTATGTGGGGAAGGTATATCTCACTCTTTTAAAATTTACCAGTTGTTGAACCATGAATGATTCAAACATTTCTCATATCTAGTCCATGCAAAAAATTACAATTTCATGTGCTCTAGCCAAAAGCATGCCTCAGACCATCTTCAGAAGCACACATTTGAGTTCCCTCATTGTGAACTTAGATTTACATGCAGGTCGGCAAGTATACCTGCCTGCTCTGCTGGGATGTCAGCTTGTCTTGTTTAAGTGACTTTCCCATGAAAGAAGTTTGTGAAAGAATAAAAAAAAAATTCAGATTAGCAATATTCTACTTTGTAGATAAATTCAAATTATTTTGATAAACATTTCACATATATTACTTTGGGCAAAGAACTGGGCACATTTTTTTTTTAAATTTATGATGCTGATCATTCTTTATTTAATTTAAGTAAAGATTAAAAATTATAGGATAATACAATTTTCCATTTGGTAATAGAATAATGTTCTGCGAGCTTTCATTGTTATAATTCTAAATGTTAGGGATGGGGATAGTGGTGACTAAGTATTATGATTTAATACCAACCCATTTTATGCTATTCCCCAAAGATCCTGAGTGCTGTGGTCTCTAGGACATCTAGTAAGGATTTCAGTTTCACTGTGCACATCTGTGTGCTGAGGAAATCAAGAATGTACCCCTGGTTTACAGCAAGAACTTATGAGCGGCTGTGGGAGGTTACAATGGGCAAAAAGGGCAGAGTGAAGTCTAGAAAAACAGCTGTTATAGGTGATACAAGTATAAATGGAAAGTTATTCTTTTCTCAAAACAGAGTTTGAGAAAGCACCAATTTTAGCGGGAGTATTTGCATAGTCATATGCTATGCACAATATGTAAAAATTAACTGTGCTCTGCTAGGAAAATGGTTTGCACTGTCACATTGTCCATCATCAAGAAGGAGTGACTGTCACTCTGTAAATGCTTGTATATGGTCTTCTTTCACCACTATGACTAGGACATGTTTCCAAGCTCCGTCTATAGTAAGATAACTACCTCAACACACAGAGGGACTTCCTTGTGATAACCACAGACATGGCTAAGTGAACATGTGTTGTATTGTGCTTCATTTTACTTTGCTTTCTTCTTAACCAAAATTTCCTGGTCATTCTGGAAGAATGAACAATGAAGTCCAGTGTATCTAGAGACTAGAGATGTAGAATTCTTGATGAAGTTCCAGGCCTTTGGCAAATGTAAGATCATCTTTGCATGAGAACCCAGCCCTGAACTTCTGTTCTCAGACGCTTTCTTGAAAATCAACAAGCCTTTTTGTTTCTCATGTGTGATTTTTCTTGTCAGGTCAACACAACAAGAAAAAGTATTTAATACAAGAAAATTGGCACCAACAGTGGGATTGATGCTCTGATGAACACGACTATATGGTTTATAGGCCTTGGGAACTTGTATGTGGCAGTAATACGGAAGCCCCAGCATGCTGTAAGCCATCTGTGGGCCATTCTTGTGTGAGTGTTAGAGACAAGAATGCCGAGAGACACATGGACAGTAGAGGCCCAGCTCATAAAGTTCCAAAGGAACAGGATTCTATTGACAACTGGGCTAGAGGCCATAAATATGACATTCTGGAAAAAAAAATCTGGCTGACTTCTGCTGATATTCTGAGTCCTTGAGTGAGGCTGACTCAAAGTAATGGAGTAGTTTATTTGCCAGACAATATTTCAAGTCATAGTAGTGTCATGGTTACAGCTCACGGCTTGATTCCAGCTCTGGGGTAAGAGCAGCAGTGGAACAGAAAAAATAGGAAAAGATGTAATCTGATGAGAAAATGAATAACTTTAAAATTGTTACAAAGTGGGTGGTGAGACAGGGGCTTTAATTGTTAAAGAGATCACCACAATTAGAAAGAAACCATGTGCTCTGCACAGGAACAATATGAAAGGAACTCAGAGGACAAGAGCCTACCCACAGGAGGCTCCAACATGAGAAAAGTTAATGTATTAGAAAGAAAGAGCCTGAACTGGGTATGTGTTGGAAGGGTTTCCTGTGTGAAACAATTCCTTAGGAAGTATTTTCTCAGATTCAGAAACTGAGGCTTGCAGAAACCCTGTGGCTGTGATAATATGGGAGAAGATAAATGCTGAATTGACAGAAGAACTGGGCAGTATCAACCACACAGTGTCAACCAGCAGGCCCTGGTTCTGCAGGTGTGGAAAATGAAAGAGTGAGGGGTTGTGGTGGTTGATACTAAGATTCTCAGAAGCTACTAAGGCCGGAATACGCATATCACAGTTGATCTCTCTGACATGAAATTCAGGAAGTTATTGTAGGAAGCTGGGAAGATGCTACAGTGAAGACCCCAGGGCATTAGATTTGCCAGGACCTCAGTATATCTGCCCCAAAAAGTTGCAGACATGGAGTGAAGCTGGCTCAAGAGAGGCTATTTGTGTTGATAGTAAAAGACCCAGAGTTGGGCCTGACAAAGGCTTTGGGGCTCAGATAATTCAATAAGTAACTTCAAAGCTACAGAACTTGGTGATTTTCTGTTGGTCTCTGGCCTAGTCATTCCTTTCTATGCCTCCTCTCCTCTCCTTAGAAATGGAAATGCTTATTCTGTGCCACTGTATATTAGAAATGTGTAACTTCAGAACATGCTGTTGACATTAGACTTTTAAACAATGTGGGAACAAAGAAAAACCCACAGAAACACAAAAACAAGAATCTAAACACTCAAGCAAAAGACCAATAACACAAGAAATGCCCAAACAAAACAAAGTGAAACAAAAAGTCCACAAAACAAACAAACATCAACTGGATGTAAGCCATCTTTAGGATTAGAAGTTTCATTTGATGCCATAAGATGTCTAGTTGGGGTACTGTCTGCTCTGTTATTTGCTGACTCCATTTAGACTCTTTTCATGCAATATCCATTTAAGGACACTTCTACAATAGGTTTCCATATGGTTTTACAGGTGGTCTTTATTGTTAGTTGCTTCTACTCATATTCCCTCTTTCCTCTTCTCTTCCATCTGCTTCCCTATTTAATCCTACTATTCTAGTTTTCCTTTATCTCTCCACAACACCATATTATATTTACTCTTTCTTGGGAGAAATTTTCTTCCCATCTAGAAAGGGATGTACTTAACCTCTGTGGTTATTCTGATTGCAGCACACATATTGAAAACTTAAGAGCTAGCATTAACATGTAAGAGAAAGCACACAATATTTGTCCTTTGGAGTCTTGGTTACCTCACTCAGTATGATTTTTTTCTAGTTCCATCCATTACCTGAAATGTTATAATTTCATTTTTCTTAGCAGCTGAATAAATGTACCACATTTTCATTATCAATTCATTTGTTTATGGGCATTTAGACTATTTCCAAATTCTGGATATTATAAATAGAGCAGCAATGAACATGAATGAGCAAGAGTCTCTATAGTGGGATGAAGAGTTCTTTAAGTGTATGCCAAAGAGTGGTATAGTTGGATCTTGAGGTAGATTGGTTCTCAGTTTCCTGAGAAACTGTCTTACTGATTTCTGCAGTGGTTGTACAAGTTTGCACTCCTACCAGCATAAGTGTCTCCATTTCCCCACACCCTCACTACAATGAGCTGTCATTTGTCTTGTTCCTCTTCACCATTTTGTTGTTTGTATACAGTGTGACTAGTCGCCCATGCTCTTTTCTCAATTCCTTCCTCACCACAAGGACTGTATTCCTGAAAATATTAAGCTAAAATAAACTCTTTTTGCTTCAAGTTGTCCCTTGCCATTTGTTTGGTATCAGTATTAAGAAAAGTATCTATTACAGAAGACAATCTGGCAGTCCCTCAAAGCTCACTGATAAAGGCACAGCAACAAAAACGCGAGCATGTCTGCCAACAGACATGAACCTGAGCATACTGTTGCTTATAAGAAAAAGACCACTAACCAATGACCCATTTCCTCCAGGGAGTCCTCACTTCTTAAAGGTTCCACAATCTTTGAAAACATAACTCTGGGAAGCCCTAGGACTTCTCAGGTGGAGTTTGCTTTCGGTCACCTTGTCTCTGCCAGTTCAGGACCAGATCTGACAGCCCAATTCTGCTTTACAGAGAAGACCCTGATTTCAGAGGGGAGCATGCCTGTCTAGTCTGCTTTTACACTTCATTGCAGAGCTCTACACCAATAGATCATGCCATGCACGGGTTACATTCATAGAGAAAACCACATGCTCTATCAATCTCCCTCGTTTCAAAATCCCTCTTCTCAGAATAATGGATTAAACATGTCTGCAGTATATAAATATCAAAATCAGTAAGAATCAATCAACATGTTTACAGATTCAACAATATTTTCAATATGACATATAAACTACACATACTTGTGTGTGGCTTGAAGAACTCTAGATCTGGAACTAGTGGTACACATCAGGGTCTGATTTTAGAAGATAATGGGGAAAATGTGGTTCTAACACTGGATGAATACTGTAATACAATAATGATTTTAAATACTTCTCTATATTAAAGAAATTGCCATGAGCAACCAATGGAATATGTAGAAAAAGTGCATAAATTGATTAGGTTAGGGTCTTCCTAAAGAACAAAATCAATGAGATGGATACATATTATTAAAGGGGATTTATTGGATTTTATGTTCATAGTGGGATGGGTGATCCAATATCGGCTATATATGCACATTAGAGAAGCAGGGACCTTAGTAGCTCATCACTCTACGAAAGCAGATGCCCTCCCTGCATTATCAATACGGTGCTGAAGACCTAGGGGCTGGCTAGAGAGTTCCTGCTCTTGAGTCTGCATCAGGAGACTGCAGAAGCTGAAGTCTGACGCCAGTGAAAGATAACACTAGCAAGAGTAAACACACTCAGAAAGATGGGACACCACTCTCTTCTCAGGCTATTTTATATCTGAGCAGTCTTGATTGTTTCCATGTTCTCTAGAAAGATAGGCACTACAGAGGTATTCTCCTGGGTGAATCTGAATCCTGTCAAGTTTATAAGAAAAAACATCCATCACGTGGTCTCTAGTTAATCAAATTATACCTTGGCACTGCAAGTGAAAACACAGCTGTAATGAGCAGATTTGACAATAGCTAGTACTTACTGAGAAATTATGAATGCAAAGAAACATTTTGTAGGATTTTTTTAAGTGGAACATACAGACAGAGTCTTGTACATATATTTTGATAAACAGTAGTGGAATAGAAATGTCTATATTAAATATCCTTGTTCTAAAACAGCCAAGAGGGGGCCATACAGAGCAGCAGAGGAAGGCACCCAAACTGCTTCTGCCTGAGTCCTGGTGTGTGGACATCCAGAATGAGCTTCTCTTTGCTTCCTTTTCCACAAAGGCAGTCTGCCAGGTAGTCTCTGTTCTGAACATTGCCTCCCTACTGGAGCCAGGCAGCTGCAAACGTCCATAATTACAGGAGATCCACTTGTTTTCTGCTCTGTGGTTGGAATAATGACAGTCTTCTTTATTACTATTCTAATGGCTTTGTGTTCTGAATCACTGTGATATTATTAATCATGGCAAAGGGGCCTGACTTAGCCCAGGGAGAGCCCTCCCATACATCACTTTAAGGGCCATTGGTGAACTGACAGGTTAACGAAGCTGCTCAGACACGACTGAGCCATGCATAGTACAGCCATAAATGGCAGCATGTGGCAAGGAGACACAAACACGTTTCTGAGTTGCTTTTTCTTGGAATATATTTACCTCAAAGCAGAGTCTTACATCACCAGTGCCTCTCACTGGTCTTCTTATTTTTTAAATGTCTTAATTTATTATTGGAGAATTTCATACACTTAAACAATGAATTTTACTTAAATATAGACTCATCTTGAAACTCCTTTGAGGCCCAGCCCCTGCACACCTCTCAATTTTACAACCTCCTTTTTAAATAACCTACAGAGTCCAATTAATACACAGATTTTTTTATTCCAAATCACTCTTTAAATAAGCAGCCTTTGAGTCATCTCTCAAGGTTTCCCTAAAAACGAGCAACCTAACTTCCAAACTGGCATTAGCAGAATTACCTTGAAATGTAAACATATAAAATACAGCAAAGCAGTAATAAACGTCCCTGGTGCAGGGGATCTTGGAATGTCTCTGCTTGACAGGAATCTGCATCTATGCCAGCCTCACTCACCGCACTGGCATGCGTCTAGGGTCTGAGGATAAGCTGGTTTCCCCTAAGGACACCCTATATTTCTCTCTAAACTCTGTGTCTTGGAGGTCACCCACCCCCTTCTCTCTCTCATCTGTCTACACCCATATTCTCATAAGTGGACAGAATGGCAGCTTTGCCAGGGTCCCACAAAGGAATCTGTTGAGAAGTGAGCAGCTGACAGGGGGATTTTAGTGAACAGGAGTGAGGAGAAGACTGCTGCTCTGATTTGGGAATATTAGTAGTCTTTGTATTGTGCACTGATGGATTCATGAGAACAAGGTCCCTGGAATGTTCACTCCTTGCCTCTGGCCAATCCTACCTGAGAAAAAGAAGGCTATGAGTGCATGTCCTGTGATGAAGTCTCCCTGTAAAGACAGCTGTTCATGCTGACCTGGGGTGATTCTGCCAAGGAAGCCATGTCCATCTCACGGCTTCTCTCCAGCCTCTTCCCCTTTTGTTTCTTCCTTCCCAGTTTTGGGATACCATTCCTCTACTCTTCTATGTTATCTATCAGAAAGTATATCACATTCTTTTTCCTGGTAATGTTACCCCAAAATGAACTTTGACCATACTTCACCAGTGAGTATGTAGCCAACTTGGTCACTACATCAGCCACAGAACTGGTTGCTACCTTATTATCATCTCCTTCCAAGGCCCTCCCCATTCTGTCTGTCACCAGCTGTGACGAGACCACGGGTGCCATCATACAAGCCCTGACACTAAAGGAACACGGGGCCAAGAAGCTCGGGAGGCAGGTGGTGAGTCAGACATCATTTTCCTTTGGCCATCTGTGAACAAGAAGAGAATCCCTGGGATGCATTTTGACAGAATGGAAGCAAAGCATCTCTTTTTAGAATCAGTCAGCTTCAAGCCCTTGTTTGCTTACTGGGCGTTAGATAGGGGCTTCTTTGAGTTTCCCCTCTTGGTAGAGTTTGATCTCACTTCCGGCTCAAAAGCATTCATTTAATAATATTTATTATTTATTTTGGGCTTTATCGAAAATGTGTGAACACATGCCTCACTTCGAGAAGATGTTGAAATCTTCTCGATTTCATGTATGTGAGATTTTGGAACGAGACTTTCCTATAACGATAAGAACCAAATTCTCAGATGTATGACATCCAGTAATACATCCATAGACAGCATAATAAAATAATAGGGTAAATTCAAGAAAAAGATGACAAAATCTGTTAAAATATCATGCCTCCTATGGATAGCCAAGACCCCTTCACTATCTCCTGAAATGCCATTTGAAACACATTAGGACTAGCTTGAACTGTCACACCTATAAAAAGATGTGCTCAACAGAAAGGGCTTGGCTCTGAGAGTGCTGCTTCAGCATGCAGAGTCTCCAGTGAGCCAGAGCACCTGTGAACAAGTCCTGACTCCAGCAAGGACAAACATGTTGACTGGTTGACCAGTCGACCTGGAGCTGACCATGGACTAGTCATCTGACTCCTCCATACCTCCATGTCCTGATCCCTTAAATAACAAGACTGTGAATACTTTAAGAAGGAATGCTGGAAACCCTGTCTGTCTGTGGTCAGGAGAGATGGTACCACCAGTAAAGTGCTTCTGCACAAGCCTGAAGACCTGACTTAGAAACCCCAGCGCTCTATGGCCAGTCAGTCTACCCAACTGCTGCTCTCTAGTTCAAGTCTGTCTCAAAAAATGGAGAGCAGAAGAGGAAAACAACCAACACTCACACCAGGGCTCCACATGTACACATGTACATACATACACACCAACAAGCACAGGTATACACACACAACACCCCCCACACACATATACACACACAACACATACACACATACACACCCACACAACACCCACCCACACATACACAACACACACACACAACACACACTCATACATACACACACACAACACCCACTCATACATACACAACACATACACACAACACACACACACATACACACACACAGCACCCGCCCACACATATACACAACACACACACACATACACACACACAGCACCCGCCCACACATACACAACACATACACACAACACACACACACATACACACACACAGCACCCGCCCACACATATACACAACACACACACACATACACACACACAGCACCCGCCCACACATACACAACACATACACACAACACACACACACATACACACACACAGCACCCGCCCACACATACACAATACACATGCACAACACACACACATACACACACACAGCACCCACCCACACATACACAACACACACACACAACACCCACCCACACATACACATGCACACACAGCACCCACTCATACATACACAACACATACACACAACACACACACACATACACACACACAGCACACACACACACACACACACACACACACCTACAACAAACAAATACCGGTGCCTAACACAGGTAATCTGTATATAAACCTTTGCTCTTGATTTTGTTATCAGTATCGCAACCATTGAAGTGCTGGGAACTGCCTCAAAGTTGACAGTAAAACAAGAATGCTGAACCAAGTGCCTATGCAGAGAAATTGGCAGGGACATCCCACCTTCGTATGTGTAGCCCAGCAGGTCCTGCTCTTTCTTAGCCCCAACCAAGGACTTGTTGTCCTTAGTTTTCTGACTTTCATTTTAAGCCTGAAGGCTGTACTGGCACATGACAGGAGTGGGGAGGCTGAGCTGTGAACATGGTGATCAAGCCCCTTCCTTAGAGAGTGAGCCTTGGGGACTTGCAGACCATGTGGTCTGCCATGGGAAGGACACTGGGTTCATGAGGAGACAGTGTCCTGGATGAGCCTCAGTGAAGGCCAGGCTCCTAGGGTCCATGGTGCTCCTCAATATTTTTTCCTGGCTGACCTAGGACTGGTGTAAACTGGGTGATGAACAGTTCAGGTGATTGTTAAAGGTGCTTCTTTAGGGCAATAACAGTGAAGGTGATCGCTCTAGGAGGAAAACACTTTGTTCTGATAGCCCCTTCAGAACAGAAGGCCCTTTCTGCCCACAGCCTCCACTGAGGAGGAACCTTAAAAGGGTGGCTTAGACTTTGGTTCCACCCTATGTCAGCAAAACTCCATGTAAGCCAACAAAGAAGCCTTAGGCCTGAGCCACACACTGAAATTCCTGCCTGAGAAGCTTGAGATATTGTCCTACCTGACTCTTGGCTGAGCTACAGGAGGACTAGCAGCAGGTAAAAGTGACATCTGCATAGCTACCTGGAATCACCTTAGGAAGGGGCAACAGAGGCCAGAGAGCCTTAGAGAGCCGAAGGCTCTGCCCCTGCTCTTCCCTAGCTCCAGAAACAGGAATTCCTGTGGCTGTCACAAGAGATCACCACAATGTGTTTGTTGGCCGACAAACATGTGTACATTCTTTTACAGCTTTGGAGATCATAATTCCAAAATGCGTCTCACAGGCCAAAGTGAAAGTGTCAGAAGGTAGACTTGCCTGAGGACTCATGACTCTGCATTCAGTATCATCCCAGTTTCTAGAGGATGCTCTTGCCTTCTTTGGTTTGGGAGTGTCTTCCAAGGCTAAAGCACAATCCTGCACTGACAGCTTCTCTTCACCAGTGTCTCTTGTCCATCTCTTTCCTTCTGTCTGTGTTTAACACCTCTACACCTTGTTCATATGTATCTGTAGATTCATTTAAGACACATCTATATTTACAGAATAACTTCCCAACTTAAGATCCTCCATTCCATCACATTGCTAAGAATCACCTTCACTTTCTGCATGACTATGGCAAAAACACACAACCAAAGCAGCTTAAAGGATGAGGGGTTTGTTTGGCCTCAGACTTTGAAGGGATACAGTTCACTCTGGAGGGGCAAGTATTGTGGGAGCAGAGGATGGCTGGGAGCAGGGAAAGATGAATATTGGTACTCATCTTACACTGCCAACATTCAGGGTGGGCCTTCCCTATTCAGTTCAAGCTCTCTGCACATGCACATCTCCCAGGCCACTCTGAATTCCATCAAGTTGTCACTCAAGACCAACATCAATGCATCCTTCCCAAATACCAGGGCCTGGAACCTGGCAGCCTTGGGAGGTATCTTCCCACCTGCCATAGAGGCACAGTTCTTGGTTTCATCAAGCTCTGTATCCAGACCTGAGATCTCTGCATCTCCTCCATCTCTTCTCATAGATGCTGCTCTGGCAAGAGATCCAGCAGACTTGATGCTTTTTCTGAAGTTCTGAGGACATGAGCAATAAAAACCAGGGCAAAACCTGAAGACAGCAAACCCCCAATAAACATAAAAACACCCTTGGAGAGTTTAAATATATCTATTAGAAAACTTTAGATTTAATTTCATGGATTGGCAAGACTTAGAATCAATTACATTCTTCCATGCTAGCAGCAACTTGGAGAGTATTGTTTATAAACAAATTCTATTTATAATGGAAATATAAAAAAATATTTAGAAACAAATTTAAGAATTGATGTGTGCCCTCTATAAAGAAATGACTGAAGTTTACTGGGAAATAGAATAGCCTTCAATAAGGAATTTCCTTGTGTCAATGCTAAACAAGGCAGGCTTCTCTCAAGCAACTCCTGTGTCATTTCCTTTCTTTTCCAGCTAAAATTCTACAGTGCAAGCTGAGCATGCTCAGGGGTTTTCCTGTTTATCACTTTAATACTATAATCATCATCTTAACCTTAAAATGACCATTCTCAGGAGTGGACCAACCACATATGAATATGTATAAATGCCTTCATAAATTCCGCACACTCCCTCCCTGTGGAACTAATGCCTGTGGCTTCTTTGCCTGTTTCAGGTGTCTCCTAGATGGAGGTATCCTAAATGCCAGGCCGTAGAGCGATAAACAGCAGACTCCAGCTCTGAAAACTATCTATATTTCGGTCTCAGAAAGTGTTGCCTTAAATGGAAACAGTGTTGCAGCCTAAAGATTTCAACACCGAATCCAGATGGGAGAAGGGGGATGACAGTGTCTTCATGTTAAGCTCTTGTGTGCTGTATTTAATATCATATCAAACATCTAAGTGAAAGATGGATTTCATTAGTGCACGCAAATATGCATGTATTTAAATTTCACACTGAATGCTATTTACTAAGGTGTTAACAAAAAAATTAATAGTCAATTTTAATGCAGTCAACATTAGTCCCAGAAGAAATAATGCCTACAGTCTGAGACAAAGAATTTTGAAAATATTCTTTGGAGCTCCTTCATCCTTCCAATGTACTCCATCTTTTCATCGGGGTGTGGTGAAGCCAGGCAGTGGCCTGAAGAGGAATGCTCACAACCTGTGCTCGGAAACAAGAAAGCCCGTAAAACAGCAGGAAGACTCACAGGTACACCTAGTTATTCACGCGCTCCAAGTATGACGACCACACATGAGGAAAGAATAAGCAGATGCGGGAAGGTCCGGCAAAGCCTGCTACCGGGATAAAAGTTAGATATTCCAGGAAAAGCATTTGTGGATTTCACTGAAGTGAGAAGTTAACCCAGGCCATAGAGTTTCTGTTGGCCTGCTGAGGTTATGTTTCCCGCCTGTGCAGACAACTGGAGGGCCGGGACGCTCCTAGCCCAGAGCCACTGACTATTTTGACAGGACAAGCGTGAGGGTTTCAAGCCAGGGCAGGTTGCCTAACCCTAACCCTAATCACTTCCTCTAGGTCACAGTGATAAGCTGCAGGGTGCTCCCAGCCCCGCCTCCCTCTAGCTCCAGCGGCCACTCCTCGCTCAGCTACATCTCCCGCTTTCCCTTCAATGTGCCCCATTCCAAACTGCACATGGCTCCCTCTTCAGGTGTCTTCTCTAACATTACATTTCCCAGAGCAACTGAACATAACAAAGTGCCAAGTTCACGCCACAGAGTGCCTCCTTTTTGTCTCTTCTATCACACGTGTCTTTTTTTTTTTTTAACTTCTTTCTGACTAAAGCTTGAGTGAAGACGGACTTCAGTCCCCCTGTGTTCTAGGGAACCCTGCTCACAGGGAGGCCTGTGGCTGCGGCCTGGGACTCACTGTCTAGTCCTTTGTGTTGAGGAGCAGGGCAGGGAATTCCACCCCACTAGCTGTTCCCATGCAGCACTGTGCTCAGCAGAGTTCTGCCATGGAGAGGGCTCCATGCCTTTGCCTTCATTCTCCCTTACGGGCCTCATCCTGAGGTTCTGGCTGTCCTGCCTGCTTCCTGCTAACCCCTTCCTCTCATGCTTGACCTCAGTGTGGTATGTAGTTCTCTACCCGTGCTGCCTCTCTCCTGGCCTGCCACAACCCTTCTTTCCCTGACACTAACCGCATCTTGATGTCTGTGTCTCAGAGGACCCACCCAGACATAATGCAAGCACCACTCTACTCTGCTCCGTTCTTTCCCCGTGGTGCCTTGAAAGACAAATGGTCGTTAATATATTCAGCAAAGCCAACATTAAAAACACTCCAAACATACTCAAGTCACAAAAAAAAAAAGAAAAAAAATCACAGAGCACAACAACACAGTTGTATTTTATGTTTGTAAATTAATCAAATAAATAATACTGCTGAGGTGATTAGGCAGAAATCACACAGCATGGGTATTTATAATTACCAGATCAGGGTGAATTTTTATAAAAAAGACTTTAACCTTGATCAAAAAGTGATTTCTCTGAGAACCACTTCTGAAGAAATCATTTAAAACAAGCAAAAACAGGAGCTCAGCAGGCATAGCCTGAGCTGACACTCTTTGCTCTGGAGCAAGCTCAGCACATTCGGCATCTTCCCCATCCGACTGGAGGAGAGGAGAAGGGTTGACTTCATTCGCAAGGAGCTAAGAAACCTACTTAATGAGGTGAGCCTTGGAAAGTTGCCTTTGCCTTTCTAAAGCTTCCTACACTGACCTTTTGGAGCTCAGGTCATTCCTGGTCTGTGAGGGGACTCAGAGTGACCTGGGTTCGCCTCTGATGCCAATGTAACCTGCCTTTCTACTGCAGGACACTTCCCTCTGTATATGAAATGTAATGTTCAAATCACACTGGGACTCATTTGATGTCACGGAGCATACACTCTGTACATATTTAGTGGACAATGAATTCTGAAACACTTTAATAACTTACTAATAACTTTTCAGAGGACAACAGGAGCACAAATCAATTGAGCGCACAAATCAATTGTAAGACATACTTTGGTTTCCAAACCTTTAAAAAGGGAACAATTGTGTATCCCCACGTTGGAAAAATAGAATGAAGCAGGCTGAAACACTGCTTCTATGAACTTGGATGGACTCAAGCCATGTATCTATGCAAGTCACTCACTGTATTTATCTCTCCTTATTCATACAAGGTTGTAACCTGGGTGTCAGAGCAAGAAACATGTGTGGATAGCACATCTACACACCCATACGCTTTATGTACATCAGCAAGAGTCAGACCAAACAACTCGATGCTTGTTTTCTCTAGGACTCGGACATGTCTCCTCAGGATCTCCACTCCTCTATCTAACAATCGGTCCCATTAGCAAAAATAAAAAATTAACAGCCCATGACCCAGAAGCATGGCTACAGTGCAGGAGCAAATGGGGTTCAGACAGTCCTTCTGTGAAAGAGGGGCTGCACAGACGGCAAGGGGCATCTAGACCCAACAGGAGTCTTTTGACATTGAGTTATGGGTGTTTCCTGTCCACAGATGTCAGGTATCCCCAGAACTGTGCAGGGTACTGCAGGCCCTATTTCCCTCTTTGTCCTGGATCTTGAGACTTTTATTTGGAAAGTTTCCCCACAAAAGGGAAATGTTCATTTATTAGATTCCAGTGCCTCGGTATCTCTGAAGATATACATCTGGGCATAGAGTATCCTGGAAGGGGTAGGAGGTTGGGAGACATCTGCCTCCCTGTTGTTCATCTACTTACTGTCTGCTGGGCAAATGTGATTCCTTCACGAGGGTTCTCTCTGGGTATGTGATAGTTGGACAAATATGTCAGAAAGCTTTTGTGAAATACTCAGAAAATTTCACACAGAAACAGCCTTCAACAGAAGTGCCAAGAATGAAGAAATGACAAAATCTTCAGCTTTCTCAGAGCCTGAGGGGGCCCTAGTCTATGGTACTTGCTGGAGATATTTGACCAAATGAGACACAGAAAGGGTTATGAGAGCAAACCCTGACAACTGGGTGTAAAGCACAGCTTCCTGTGCAATCTGTGACTAGCCCTGGAGATTGGTGTGGCATGCGGAAAGCATGGATAGTTCAACCACCGCACAACAGATAATACCCAGCAGAGGGAGGTTGGCATAATGAGGAACTGTATGTCAGCTGTCACAGAGGAGAGAATATTGAGGTTCAATTGAGGAAGCCGTGTGCATTAAGTTGTGTTTTCAAATGTGGAGTGTGTCTGTCATCATGACTTCTAATCTAATGCCTGTGAAATAGTTATCCCATCTACTGTTGCTTTCAGACTATATATTACAACAGCTTGGGGTGATTTTTCACTCTTAATCTAAGAAGTACGATGCTAATCTTTAGTGTCAATTTGATAGCACTTAGAATCACATGGAAACGCACCCTTAAGCAAATCCGTGAGTTCATTTTCCCAAATGCTTAGCTAAGCAGGGAAGAATGAGGGTGGAACCATCCCATAGCCTGAGGTTTCAGACTGAATAAAAGGAGAAAATAAGGAAACAGCAGCATGCATCTCTGACTGGAGATGCAGTGTGACCATGTGACCCGCTGTCCTAGCTAGAGCATTTCTCACTGATCATATGTTCCCTGCCAAGATGGATGCTGTCCATCTTGAGCCACATAAACCTTCCTTTCTTCCCTAAGTTGCTTTTTTCCATCATTTAGCCACAGAAAAGGACAGACATGGGAGCTGGTCTGGTATCTAGTGAGGACTATGGATGAGTTTGTAGATGGCTGCCTTCTTGTTGGATTCTCACGTAGGAGAGAGAGAGAGAGAGAGAGAGAGAGAGAGAGAGAGAGAGAGAGAGAGAGAGAGAAAGAAATAGAGGAAAGGAAAGGAGAAGAATGAGAGAGAAAGACAGAGGAAAGAGACAGAAAGAGAGATCAAATAAAGCAAGACAGAGAGGCACAAAGAGAGAGATGTCATGTCTTCTACAGGCACCAAGCTCCCTCCTTGAGAATTTGTTATCTTTAAAGTCTCTCCATCCTAATACCAACACACTGGGAATTGAAGTTTCAAGGCACAATTCTGAAGCAACTACTTCAGTCCATAATAGCTCTCAAGTCACTTCCCAGTCTTCAGTATAAGCATTCATTCATTTATTCATTCGTTTGTTTACGTGGCACAGTAACACAAGTGCCTATTATACAACAAAACATGAAACAATCAGTGAACGCCAGAAGTCAATCCTGCTCACCTCCGAGTTCAGTTACATTCAGGTCAGAGCTGCCCACTGGTTGTCTTTTCAGCCATATACCTGAGTTGGCTCCCTGATAGTATACCAGTCATTGCATCTCATGTTTATTCTGCATGTCTGACCTAAAGTCTGAAGCCTGCAGGTGAAGTCCTGTGCACATCCACTGCTGAGTGGCGGTGTGTTGCTCACACCATGGCTCTGGCCTTTGATTTTACTTATCCTAAACTCAGTTCCAATGTTCAATCCCTTGTTCATGTTACATCTTGTAGAACTAAATTTTCCCTTTCTGTATTCAAATAAGTTTCCACTTTGTGAGACCAAGTGGAAGTTATTTCTTAAATAATTAAATATTCCAGTGAGAAAAGTGTAATTTCTAATCTATTGAGGCATTTTAAGTATTACTTAAGAAAATTAAACAAAGACAGCCATCTAAAGCATACTTAGAAGGCTGTTTAATATTTCTGATCCGTGGCTGATTTGCTTTACTCTCTTTGAAATAGACATGGCAGAGGAAAGACTGCTTTGCTCTGGATGCTGCAAAGGTTTGTTACGAATCTGAATTTTAAATAATTTCTCAGTTCCTGCACTTCAGATGCAGTGGGACAGAGTCATTTTAAATTTGTAATGTAGAAAGCAATTTGGGATACACTAAGCAGTTCACTGAGGTGAGAAGGGGAGGGTGAGATCCTGCAAGCTCTCCTTTCTGGCCCTCTGCCAAGGATAGCAGAGATGCCATTGTGGGTTAAATATGCCCAGCCCAAGATATGCCAGTGTCCTGAGCCCCTTGTACCTGAGAGTGCAATCCCGTCTGAAACCAAGTCTTTAGATGTATGTGGCCAACTTGGAAGGAAACCCTGACCTCATATGACTGTGGATCCTCAAAAGAAAAGGAGAAGAAATGGTAACAGCCATGAAGATGATGGAGGGATACACCACAGAGCCCAGAGGACAATTTCTAGGAATCAGTTCTCGCCAACCACATGGGACCCAAGAATTCATCTCAGGTCGTCAGGCTTGGTGACAAGGGCCTTTACCCACGGAGCCATCTACACAAACACGCACACATACACACACACACCCTTTTAAAGATCTCACATCAGGAGCTCCCACTGTAGAGGGGCACTCGTCTCAAATTCAACACCGTCCTGCATCTTTCTCTCAAGTATTGCAATTACGGGCTTGTGTCACCATGTCTGGCTCCTCCCTGGTCCTTCCTATCTGATTTGCCAAGCTTGGGGCAGCCTTCTTTTCCTGGGGACCAGAAACTAATTCAGGCAAGGACTGAAAAACCCACCTTCATGAATCTTCTTCTAATGTGGTGTGTTCACTGACTCCCGGAAAGAGGTTTAACCAGGTGAGATGAGGCTGAATGTAATTAATAACACAGCAATTAGAAGAGCAGAGGGAAGACTTAGTGACTGAAGAAGTCGCTGATCCTGTATCTATTCTTTATGGCCTCTCTGTCTAGCTCACCTACCTTTAGCATCAGAGCCATCTTTCGAGGAATGTCTAGGAAAGAAAGAACTGACTCCCACCGCAGTGTCAGCTTTTCTGGACTCTTCAGTTTGTTTCCCACCCTACAGATTTCCCCTTTCTACCTTCCATAGCCATAATTCCTTAAAATAAACCCCACAAATATGTATATATCTGCACACTCACTTATCATCTACTGGCTCTGTTTTTCTCAAGATTCCTAACTAATGTACTAAGCAGCCTATACCCAAGTCAAGGACATATAGAAGTCCATAGAACACATATAAAACCCAACTGTCCCTTTGGAAACTTTGGTCTGATGACCACACTTGTGCCCAACTGCAAGCCCTATCTCCTGACTGGTTCATCTAGAATCATCCCAGATCTGGCTGGCTGCTGGCTGCCTTACCAGAGGCTACTAAAAGCAATCATTAAGAAAGCCACAGAATCAACCTGTCAGTTGTGGTATGAGATTCACCACCTGGAAGCTCATGCTACAGCCAATTAGGGGGAAAAAAAAAACTAGAAGGAAGGAGATGATCAGAAAGAGATAATAGCAGGGTTTTGGGGGTGGGGGGGGTTGAGTTTCCAAAATGAAGGAGATGGATGATCCCCACTCTTCCTACCCAGATCACACACATACACTGTGATGGTTAATCTTGCTTTTCAACTTGATAAGAGTTAGAATAACAATTGAAACAGGTCTTTAGGAAGGTCTATGAGACATTATCTTGATTACATTATTTGAGGTAGGGAAACTCAACCTAAATGTGGGTTATACCATTTACTCCTTGGGTCCTGGAGAAAGTAAAGTAAGCAGTAGTGTTCATTGCTTTTTGCTTCCTGACTGTTGTTGTATTGTGACTTGTGTTCCTGCAGCCATGATTTCCCACCATGATAGAGTCAAAATAAACCTCCCTTACAAAAATTGTTTTTATTGGATATTTGGTAAGAACAAAAAGACTAGTAATTAATAAAACACACACACACACACACACACACACACACACACACTTGACAAAATAGAAGCATGCTGGGTGCATTAGCGGAAATTGAATAAGGAACAATTTTGACCTCGGTGCACTGGCTGGAACCTCTTACTGCCTTCCCTGAAATATTCATGAATTATTAATGCTATAAGACTCACTCAGAAAAGACCTTTTCAGAAATTCTAGGGATGTGGAGCCCAAAATCTTGAAGTGTAGGCACAAGACATCCAGGTAGACTTCAGCATCTCAGACAGACACCTCTCTGGAGAACCAAACGTCTACCCCAGAGACAGGTTTGTGGGGTAATTTCACTCGCTGTATGCTGATTGACTAAACCAGCAAATCAGTCCAATAAACAAGAGATCAGTGGATTACAACATTGTTGAAACTGGAATAAAGCTCAGAGAGTTTGGTCAAACATTTCACATTATGTTAAGGAGAAAAGTAAGACTAGGAAGTCAGATTCCTTTGCTCAAGGTCACGGGGTAATTATCATCAAGTTCAAACTCAAGGGTAAGGGTAAGCTATCATTTTTGTGATCACCTCCTCTTTCAAATGACTGTCCCTGTCGCTCTGTGCGTACTACTCCCCCACACGTCACATGCTCTGCTTCTCATCATATTTTCACACATTGCCTTCTGATATGCCACTGTCCCTCACTGATAAAAGACACAGTGAAAGAAAATTAGTCTGAAGGCAAGATAGAATTAACAGACCACCAACAAAGATTCCTTTTGAGCTACACTTTATTAAAGTAGGACCAGAATATTGTTTGTAACTTGGAAGGCCCTGGTGTATTCTGATGAGAGATTCCTATCTATGAGTAGGGTGACAACTATTCAACTCCCATCAAAGTGAGTGATGAATATGGTGGAATAGGTCTCCCATCATCCCAGGAGTCTTTTCTGTGGAGAAGGAGAGGAGATGAGGCTCATTTAGACATGATCACTCCTATGTCAGAAGACTCAGCAACATGGGTATTTGAATGCATTTGCGTTTCTTCCCACCCACTTTCTAACTGGAGTTCCTGTTTTCTGGGGAGCAGATAGGACTTAGGAGTTAATGCACACACAACCTTCTTTCTCTTAGAAACAAATGGGAAAAAAAGTCAGAAGAACTAATTATTGACTGAAGCAGAGGAAGTGGAGAAATGGATGGGAGCTGGGTCATAGGTGACCCCTGGGGTGAAGAGTTGGTAGACAAAGGGGAAGGGAGATGACTTCAGGGGAAAGCTGAGGGTGGGTGAAGATACTGTGAGTTTCAGAAGCCTCTGTCTTCTGTGAGCAGAGTCAGGCAAGTGATCCATGGGCATGACTGCATCTGAAAGTATGGTGGAATCCAGAAACACCAGAGCACAGGTTCACATTGCAAGCCCTGAAAACCTAGTAGACTGCTGTCGGATCTTGTTCACTAAGCAGATAAAAGATCATGGGTTTTAAAGGAGAAACCTAGCCTTCATGATTCCTAAGTGCTCCAAGGGAACAAAGAGGAGCACCCAGAAACAATCCTAGACAGGAACAAGGCCCTCTGAGGGAATGGCACCTGGAGAGAGCTTCACAAAGAACAAGGCAGCCAGGCAGGGCTGATGGGTACCACTGGGCAGACACTCAGCAAACTAGAAGTGATCAAGGGCTCAGAAGTAAACAGAGATAACAAGATGGGGCAGATGGCTCAGAATAAAAACAGGGCACAGAAATGTAAAGGAAATATAGGAGGGTGGCTTTACTTAAACTCCTGCCTGAGCTTTGGTAGTGACAGGATCTTGCTGTGTATCTATCCCAGGCTGTCCCAAGATTCTTCTGCCTCAGCTTGATGTCCTATCCTGGGTAGAGGCCTCTTGGGAGCACAACGATGGCATATGCCATATAAATGGTACCACTTCACAGGGAACTGTGTGGATGAGAGGTGATGGTACCCATCAGAGAGGGACAGGAGAACCAGTGGGCTTACCACAAACCCAGAATACCTGCGACAGGACCAGCCTCCTGGTTCACTCCTCTAGCATGCCCTTTCTTACACACCAAGACTGTACTTCTTGAGAGTAGGGATGGCACACCTCATGGCCAAACACTGCCAGGACCTTGAATTAGGTTCCCATGGTCATTTTAGTTTTTCTTCAAGGCTCTGCCTAGCATCGAAGTCCACTACTTATTTTTTATCTTATATTTCTCCAGTTTTTCCCAACTTGGGGGCCAGTTAGATATGATTTCCAAAAATCCACAGACGTAAGATGTCAGTCATCAGTCATACCCATATAGAATCTTGGGAAGGTTTCACTGAAACAGATATCACTCTGCATATTTATATCACTGGAAATTAATTTTATGCTGTACGTCTGTTACAGAAATTTACAACAAGCAGCATTTGGTTAGCTTTCCCTTGAGATGCATTTCATTATAGTATGGGGAAATGATGGATAGGTTGATGGATCAGGCTGTGTTCTGGATTCATTGCTCTTCTTTGGCGGGGGGCATCATATTATGGGATTCCAAGTGTGCTTTCCTCTCTAGAACCCCAGAGACAGCTAATTAACCCATACTTCCCATCCCCACCACCAAACCTCTCTCTGGCCCCAGTGATAAAGGAAGCACTATACATTGACAACTGGGATTCCTTGAAAGATGCAGTGGAGAAACTGACAAGAGCTTGTCCTGAAAGCAACAGCCCCCAGCACCCGGAAGAGCTAATGAATCCCGGAAGCAGTTGATGGACTTCACAGAGGAATTCAAATGCCAATGCAATTTTCAAATGCTAATTTTTAAGTGCAACAGAAGCTAGCTATAAATTACCTTTATGACTTTTACATCCATAATTTATTTCCTGCCAGGAATATAATGCATTGTCAGGTGGCCAGGGCACAATAAGAGACTTCAAGAATGGAAGTAAAAGACACAATTCACATCCTTGACTTTCTCACTTCCAAAGCCCTTGGGATTCTGGATCTACTCGGTATTTCCAGAAAGCACTTTAATGTTTGCAATTTGTGTGGTTAGTGATTAAATTCCAGGAAGTCTCTATCCCAGGCAGGGCATGACAGTAGGCTCCAGTCACTTCTGTTGCCCAATAGCGTGAGGAATGTGTCAGAGAGGGCAAGACACTGAGAGTAAACCCTTAGTCCCAGTGGCTGAGACAGGAACAAAGAGGAGCAAGGTTGAGTCCTTTGGGAATTACAGCTGGCAAAGACGAGAAGCTCACATGGGAATAAGATGCACTACCTAAGTGGCGGTGACTTGCTCTTTATTAAGGTAAAATGAACCAAACCAAAAGGCACAAACGTGAGTGCCATAATGTACCTTTTTGGCCCCTCTAGTGCCCCAGGGACATCTTTGCTCCTCAGAGTGAGTTATGCAGACCCACAGCAGCAGAAGCCAACTGGCTGCTCAACACCTGCAATGATGCAACAGGGGTTGGTAGTTTGTACATATGGCAGTCCAGGGATCATCTGAGACTGAGTCAAAGGTCTCTTCTGCTGAAGGCCAGCCCCTTTGATGACACTTCTGTCCTCCATTCTCTCCATCAGCCCGCTTCTTTCTTTGTCAGGTTTCTCTGAGCTCCTTGCACACAGCAGAGTCGTGCTGGCTTCCTCCACACTTTGTGCAGACCTGTGAGTTTTGTCTTCCTAGTGCAGTATCTTTGGCCACAGAGCTGACTGTGTGGAATGCTGTGAGAGGCTGCTTTGCACCTGTGGCAGCCGGGAGGTGTGAGTAGCACCTCCTTGGTGCTAGTCTCTCTTCTGCGCAGTGTGGCTGGATCTACTTATGAATGAACCTGTGTATAAATCCTGTTGGAGAAGATAGAGGTTCGAACCTACTGTGCTTCTGTAAGTGGGGGACCTCCATGTCATACTCTTGGGCTCTGCTATCTATGTGTCCACTGGGCAATGCTGCTTTTGTTCCACTGAACCCCACTATGACCCTCTACTATAAGTCTTCACAGGCTTCAGAGTCCTAATACACAGCTCAGGCACCAAGATCCATTCCAACTTTCTGCTTTGAGCACCTTCTCTGTCCCCAGTATGTGATCCTGCAGGTTGTCACCTCACACTATGGATCTGCAGACACTTGCATCACCTCTGCCTCTCCCAACACCCAAAGAGGCCTTTGTTCTCACATCTTAGGTGAAAGGGGACTGTGTTCTGTGTGCCCCAGCCATTTATACCAATGCAGTTTTAGTTCAGCACCACAGGCAGAAATATCTTAGATTCCTAGGACCTGATAATTAACTTATGCAGCAGGGTGGTGGTGGTGGTGGTGGTGGTGGTGGTGGTGGTGGTGGTGGTGAAAAGCTGGCTCAGCAGTTAAGAGAGCAGAGGCCTGAGTTTAGTTCCCAACACCTATATTAAGTAACTCACAATGGCCTGTGACCCAGCCCTAGGGGAACTGATGCTCTCTCCCAGCTTCCATGGGCACTTGTACTCATATGAATATTCCCACACACAGACACACACACGAATAAATAAATAAACAAACAAATAGGCAAACCTTTAAAAAAGATTGACAAGGATTTCTGTGGAGAAGCAGCTACCTCTATACCCTTCTCTCTGGGCAATTGCAGGCTGCCTGTGTGAAATCTGCTCTTCCAAGGAAAGTCACAGTCGGGAAACCAAAATAGCCCTTTTCTGAAAGGACAGCCCTGCTGCTGCCAATGCTTAGTGTTGTGGCCAGGTTATTCTAGGTTCAAAAGACTGAAATAAAACCTCACACAGATTGAAAATTAGTGAGCAAACTTTATTCCAAAGTGGCGGCACCAAACAGAGAGAACCGCACTATCAGGAGTGGCAGCAGCCACGGAGGTGAGGATGCTCTAAGGCCTTGGGTAAGTCTTGAGGCCTTCTTTTATGAGGTTCGATGGAAGGGATTTGTTTGCCAAGGGGTGCAGTTTAGGTTGCTCTCTGTTATTACAGAGAGCAAGTTAAGCTACTGAACATGTCCCTTCCCATAATGAGTGATTTTAATCATATGCAGGCCCAACTATAAATAGGCATGAGATGGTAAATAGGATATTCTTCCCAAAATTCCCTCAAAAGACAGTTTGCCTTATTGCGCATACACTCAAAACTAGTTCAGGACAGATTAGACTCCCTACTCCTACTATGTGTATACTACAGCAAGCTGGGATAGAACCTGTTTGCTAGTTAGTAAAAGGAGAAATTTATTCCATTGTTTGGAGCAGGGTGTGAATGCAGCTTGATGCAAGTGAGCTCTGAGGTTTAAGGTAGGTTGCTAGGTGCATTTTTCAGTGTGGGGTGTTCATAACAGGTCCCTGGCTGTCAGGTATATTCTTGGACATAGCCCAACCCAAATAGTCCCAGGCTGCTAAGATGTTCCCTGTGGTTGTCTGCCTCAGTGGGTAAGAAGAACATCTGTTTCCTTCCTGCCACAGTGTCCCCAGAGCTCTGATTTGTGAAGCCATCAGTTATTCAAGAGCAAGGTCATCAGTAGCTGTTCTGCATGGAGCCTTCGGTGTCCAATCAGGAGAGCTGTGCCAGTGAGAAGCTATCAGCAACTGGCTCTGTGTAGGAAATGGGAGTGATGACTCCTGCCTTGTGTCATATCCATGCAAATAATATGTCTGTGTGTGTGTGTGTGTGTGTGTGTGTGTGTTATAGTATATGTATATACCCACCTAAATGCTTCCATTATTTGTATTATAACATTTAGGATATACAGCTATACTTTATCGGAACTGTTTGAAAATCCTGTGTGCTGCACAATAGGTACTAAATGCATACATCTCAAAGCTTACTGCATCCTCACACATGCGTATTACAGACGGTGCCTTCCTACATTACAACATGCCAGTTTTGTTAGGGCAATTGAAGGCTTCCTCCATGACTTCCTGGCTTGTGTAGACACTACAGTCCCCTTCCTCCCAGGCATGGGACACAGACAGACCTGATTATACAGAGTATCCAACCTCTGACCTCCCTCCACTAAAGCGCAGAGGCTTGGAGGGTCAGGGACAGGGACAGGGACAGAACCTGCCTTTGTGCTCTGACAACACTATGCTTTTTCACACGGAGAATGGGAAAAAAATGTGTCTCTCGAAGCTCATCTGTATTCATGAGTCTGGCCTCATTTAAAAGGAAATGAGGTGTCAATTCTGGAAAAAAAATGACACTGATCCATAGATCCTTCTGCAGGTTATAATGAAGACACACAAGTCAGAGGTGATGTTGATAAAAAAATTCTAGCAGAAGTCACATGTGTCCACTACATCATCCCTTTAGACATTCTCCAATTACACACCCAACACTCTGCAAACCCTATGCTAAGACAAAGCGGCACACACTGTCCCCCAGCCAGAGATATCAACAGCTGCCAAACATGTGCCTAGCCAAAGACTCTCCCTGGGACACCCATCAGCTTCTGAGGAGCTTGACTTCACTACATTGTTAGATGCCCAAACGATACAAGGGAAGAAAATGAAATCATTTTTTGGTGTGTCAAGAGCTCTTAGCCTTGCTTGTATATTTATGTCTTTTTAGACAAAATGACCTAGCTTTCAATTCTAATGGTCTGTGTTGTGGAAAGGACAAATTTGAGTACCCTCATTCTCAAACAATGTGGTTTTGTTTCCAGAAGAAAGATTAACTCATAACAGGAATTGCAGTAAAAATTCTATTTAGTAAAAGCAATCTTTCAAGAGTACACAATCCAAGACTAAGTACGTTGAATTTTCACATAATTACTATCCAGACTAGCATAGGGGTATGGCACGTGTGGCTGGGTGAGAAAGTACGGATGATAGAGGAAAACAGTCATTTTCCTGAGATAAAATGGTTTCTCAGCTCCTTTTTGAGATGGAGAAACTTGAAGCTTAGCGAGGATAAAGAATTGAGGTAGTAAGTCTCTGAAGCAACGACAGGTCCAATATTCTAACTTTTGCTGCAGGCACAACTCAAGGCACAACTTGAACCACATCAACCTGGTTTTCTTAACAAAGTTGATTTGCCACAGATAAAACAATCAAACTTAAAAGAAAAGTTTGTTTCACTTTTATTCTATGTAATTTTTGTTGTATTTAGAAGATTTCGTGAACCTTCATAGTCAAATAGATGGTCCTAGGAATAAGTTAGTTCATTTTTATGTTGCTACCTCACCGAATACATTGAGTGCAAAATCTACACACATAGCAGCTTCTCGGTAAGTAGCTGCTGAAGGAAGATACGTGTTCCTGATTAGTTGCTTGTCTGGATTCCACGGATAAGAAGCAACTTAAGCAAAGCTTACTTTAGCTTACAGTTCAGGTGATATAATCCATATGGTGGGCATAGCAAGGTGGCAGGTGTGGGAGGCTGTGGTCACATTGCACAGGCAGTCAGGAAGCTGAGTATGAATAGGATCTGGAGCTCAGCAATAAAACTCCAAGGATCACCTCCAGTGACCTTCTTTCTCTAGCAGGGCTCCACCTCCTAAAAGTTTAACAGCCTTTACAACAGTACCCTGAGCTGGAGACCAAGGGTTCAAACATGAGCCTATAGGGAACACTTCACATTCATACATACATATATATACACACACATCCATATACACACACATGTACACACACATATACACACAGATACACACACACACACACACACACACACACACACACATATATATGCTGAGTGCATAATTGAATCTTCAAAATATGCAACTAAGAGATGTGCGGCTGGTGATGTCACACAACTGGTAGAATTCTTGCCTAGCGTGCAGGCAAACCTGGATTTGAGATCCAGTACCACATGTAGAAGTAGAAACCCATGAATTCCGGGGAGATGGAGGCAGGGGGTCATCCTTAGTGCTGGATCTTTTACCTCCTGCCCACTGTTGAGTGCTCTGAAGGATCTGCTTCATGCTTCATTAGGGATTCACCAGCCTATTCCATAAAAATAGCAATTATATACTGGAAATTCCTCAAAAACCCCCATCATGTAGAAGACATCACCCTCACTGCCAGTTACAGGAACCCATGATTGGCAGCCTTTCTTTTTTCGAGTTTCACATTACCATTTGAACTAACCAAAATACTCATCTTGCCAGAGAGTAAATTGCCACTTTGAAACAGAAAAACAGGGAAAGTATAAAATTCAGAATAATGGTCATTGTGAGCATCTAAGCACCGTGTGGTTGTGAGAACGAGGCAACTTCATCTGGTTATGTTCCGGTCTTCTTGTTTTCATAATTATTGGGACACTTCAGATCATTCACACTGCCAAGTAAAAATTAGAAAGATAAAAGTCTCCCATTTGGCACAGACTTTTTCCAATCTCAACTCCAGGGCTTCAGTTCCTACAATTTTCTAGATGGAACTAGTCTTATTACTCGATGGTAATTTCTTCTTGGCGTTCACAAGCTCTGCTAAGTACATATATCTAGAACAGGGAAGCAACTGGTCTACCCCTTTGGACAGCAGAGAGCACGGTTATGTCTCCTTACTGTGACGGAGTGGCGTGGCGTCAGCTGCAGCTCCTCAGTGACAGTGGAGACTGATCAAAAGGTGGGAGCGATTCTGAGGATGTATTGCTTCCAGCGAGGCAGACTGGGCTCACTGGGATGGACAGTCCCTCTTGTTTGTATTCATATACGGAAGGTGCTTTAATCTTATGGACAGGACTAGATAGCTACCTAGAAAATAAGAATACAAGATAAAAAATGGGATGATCCATTTCTGGGGACCTCGTGTACAGTGTGGGAGATGGAAGCGTTAGTTTGATCATGATAATCATGACACAATGTATACATGCACCAAATCATGTCATTCTCTGTCCTGTTATGTAAAACTTGTTAAAATAAAAAAGAGGGTGAGATCTGAGGTAGAAGAAAATACAAGGTGACCCAAGCTGGAGCTGAATTTGTCTCCATGGACTGGGACATGAGGACAGTCAAGTTGGTAACATTGAGGAGCCAGGGGTAGAGAGGTCATAACATAGGAAAGAACAGAGTACAAAATACCTGGAGCTGGAGCCTGCCCACAGACCCAGGGCACCAAAATTGATCACCAGAGCTTCCGGAGGAGACCAGCCTTGGGAAGCACCACAGGACACTGGAGTAGAGGTCTCTGAAGTGGAAAGGCCCAGTAGACAAAGCTTACAAAGACTGAGGCTATATTTGAATGAACTCAGCTTGGAAGGGCTGGGCAGTATTAAGGACTTTGTATTGCAGAGTCTTACCAACGCTTCCCTAGGCCTTTGTCCATTTGACATAAATGTTTCAATGAGTTGGTATAAGTTTTAAAAATAACCTTCATAAAAATCAGTGCAAGAAATTTAGACACAGGAATGCCCCTTGTATCACTTTATCCATAATTAATCCTTCTCTTAGGAGTGGGGTGTCTTGGTGCAGGACAAGTGGACCCATTTTGAGGTACACAAGCTGACGGCTGGTCTCAGTTTCCAATAACAAATGTATCATTGATATCTCCACATTGTAAGGACAATGCCCAGGAGAGCCTGTCTCACTCCATGGCTTATTTGTACTAGACCCCCCGTGTCCCCTGCTCAGTCTTTCTAATTTGCCACAAGAAAGGCTTGAGTCTGACAGTCTAGCTGGAGTTCTGTTAATGTAGCTGAAATAAACAAATTTCAAATAGGTTTCATGAAGTTTTAACATATTTCTACAATGCCTGCTTTAATCCTAATTTCTAAACTTCATTATAAAATAAAACTTAGAAAATACTATTCCTTGTCTAAATAAATATTTTTCAAACATCTGTCCTGAGGCCCAGACTGATACTCAGTGTTCCCCAAACATTCTTCCTAAGAAAGAGGGTTGTAATCAGGTGTATTTCATTCATGCATATAGTAAATTCTTGCACTAAGCTCACACATGTGCATTTATGCACATATACATCCAAATATGCACATGTACACATAAATGTATAACACATACACAAAATATATTCAGTATTTTTAGACCATATTGTTTTTTCAGCTGTGTATCCTGAATTTGTCATTGAATATATATATATATATATATATATATATATATATATATATATATATATATATATATTATAGAGCATCATAAGCCACTGAAAATGAGATGGCTTTTCTTTGTTTTAAGTGTGCAGCATCACAAAACTCATTTCTGTAGGTGTTTAGAAGCTAAACTGCAGCTCTTATGTTCTTTTACAACAGCAACCTACTTCATGTTATTAGTCGCATATATTTAGTATTACTATTTGTGTTTGTTTTTAATTGGCACCTTATAATTACATGTGTTTAAGCTGTACAGTAAGATATTTTATGTACACATTGAGCAATAAGAAAATCAAAGGCAGGTGGCATGTTGATCATCTCATAAAAGAATCATATCTTTGTGTGGGGAATGCGTAGTATCTTCTGCTGTTTTAAAATATTCAACCCATAATTTAGAAAAATAAAACATATGCAGACTGCTACTGAAGTTGAAACTCGGCACTCTCAATAACTTTCTATGCCCTTGTGTTGAGTTTAGACGCACACAGAAGTCTCTTGCTTCTATTATTACTCAGGTAGTGATGAGTCAAATGTTTCTGTTCAAATAAAAAATGAAAGAGGAAGAAAACATTTGTAAAACCTAAGCTCCTCTCTTATGAGATATATTACAAAATAAGGTGGGTTCAGACAAGGTAGGTGTAAGTCTTTATAATTTATAACTACTCAAAACACAGAAGAAAATTAAGGAATATCTACAAATAGAATTTTATAAAACGTTTGTCCTTTTAAAATTTATTTTTATTTATGTGTGTATTTATGCATGCGTAGAGGTGTCAGCAAAGGCCAGAAGGGAGCAGCAGATTGGAGCTGTGCTACAGACTATGGGCTACCTTACATAGCTCTGGAAGGACAGAAAGTGCTTTCAATTAATGAACCCTTTCTCCAGCCCTATGGTTGCATTTTCTTGGCAAGGAATTCTAGACCCATGGTGCTTTGTTTGCATTAGAGAAAGGGCTGTGTGTGATGACTGAGATTAAGCAGAGTGATTCAGTGGGGTTGTCATTCCAGCACTGCATCCCCATCACTTAGCGCACGTCATTTAATTTTGTGCTACATTTTATGACAAATACTATGCATTCCATATATTTGCAAGCTGATAAATGGTTAACCAAAAATCACAGAATTCAGCTCAAATCACACAATCAGGAAATGGTATACAGTAACTCTAGTACCAGCACCATGGTGCTGACTATGAATGTTCCTCATGCAGCTGAGTGTCTTGGTTACAGAACAGAGTCACTATGTGGCTTAAAACTAGAAATGAGCAATAGTTTGTGGTGGTGAATGGTCAGAATACTCTAAGGACCAGGACTGGCTATTCTGCTGGTATTACAATCTACTCGTGTCTTGAACTCTGCTTTGAGACAAGTATGTATGTGACATTATTGCCAAGTTTGTCCCCCAGCAGCCCCTAGACTATAGGTCTAAAGTGTTCAACAGAATCCACAACAGTGGTTTGGAATTAACCTACAGAGACATTCAGTAATTCGCGCCGACCACATCACAAATCCCCCAGGCAGATGCAGATCTCTTATTTCACTGTTTGATGTGGTCCTCTCCCTGTGACATAGACACGAGCCCGCCAAGGTGCTACCACATTTGTCGTCCTTTACTCAGTGAGAAGAAATGCTTCATGACTGACCCCAGGTGTCAGGGTGATTCGCTACCTTCTTGTGTACTGAAATAAGCCGTGGCATCTTATCAAACGGCTTTGCCACCATCAAATGTCCCTGCCTTCCTCGGTGTTTCCCAAGCCTCACAACAGCCTTTCCCAGTCTTCCTTAATCACACCATAAACACGACCTCAGAGTGCATCAGTTGGAGGAAGAAAGAGGAGAGAAACACTCACTACAGGGTTATCAAGATTCAGTAGACACAGTTTGCACTTCTGAGCCTCCGCTCTGAGTCCCACACGGAATGGCTTTCATGAGTGGCAGGAAAGCCAACTCCTGCTCACTTACTTGCAAGTCTCAGTTGACAGAAGATATTAAAACTTCAGATCCTTTTCACATTTTCTGAAAGTCATTTTAGGAGAGTAAAGGACGAGGGGCATTAGGATGGCTTTCCAGATTAAGCGTAAAGCTCGAAATGGCTTTCTACTGCTAACATCCCAGAGTGATGTCCAGTAGCACAAAAGTATGGTAGGAACCATGAAGGAAGGATTTCCATGGTTTAAAGACAAAAGTATTTGGAGTATGCCCATCCTATCAGAAAGGAACTTGACTTCAGAACTTCTGATGAGAAGCTGTGCTGAGACTTTCCCTGGGTTTGATTATTCCATCTAGGTGTTTACTCTAAGCCCCTTTCTGTGTAAAATTTCAATTTTTCATGTGTATTTTTATGTGATGATATTTTTCATTTTAGAGAAGGAAAATCCCTAAGTAAGGTACAAAAACCCCTTCATGTTGAAGAAAAATATAAGACACTTCACAATATGAAAAGATCATTGCATCTTGTGTCAATAAGAACACTGGCAAAGACAATAAATGAACCACAGAAAGTGACTCACAAGAATGGAAGTAGGAGGCCACAGGGTTCAGATTCTGATCTCCAAACAGAGCCAGACCCAAGAGGAAAGATTCCAGAAAATAACTCTGGCTAATTTCCTGCCTGGTGCTGTTTGCAGGATGATACTAGAGCCAGCTCAATAACTGGAATTGCTTAATTGGAATGGGACCAACCATACCAGACAGTGCTTGAACAAGCATCTGGGTGAGCAAAGCAGCCGATGGAGTCCTTATAGCAGAAAAGCTGAGTCTCCCACAGACACCAAAGGTGCTCAGCGAGGCATATCTAGGGAATTGCTATCATATGCATTCCCAACAGCTACGAAAATGTTGCAAATCATCAATAATGATGCTGGGTTTTCTCTTTGCTGGCATCTCTGTATCCATGTCCCCACATTCCTGGTAGACCAACAACCTCCGCAGTAGCTTCACACTCAGAGTCTATGACTGTTACCTTACATGGCAAAGGAGATTTTACAGATATGAATGAGGATATTGAGCTTAAAGATTGTTCAGGATTATGCAGCTAGACTGAATCCATTCAAACTAGACCTTAATGTAAAACCTAAAGCTAATTACACAGGAAATAGCTTTCTATAAATCAATGCTTACAGATATCCAAAGTCATTGCTTCTGTTCCAAGGTACTGACATCATGGAGATCCCTTTCTCAGTAGCTCAGTAGACTCAAAAGATAAGTCAGGATCTGGATGGCACCACAGAATGTGAGTGCCACATCAGCATCAGCTTTTGTGAATATCTGGGTTGGTGCCACACACCTCAGCTCTCTGTGGGCTAAAGTAGAAAGACCATGCATAGCAAATAGCAACTGTGTTAGTCTGCAAAGAAGACAAGGAGACACTTTCATAGATGCAAATCTTCCAGACACAGTAGAGGGAACAGCCTGTTGTGGCAAGCTCCATACTGAACAACAGAGCCTCAGACATCTGATCTTAGGCGTTATTATTGATACAAAAGCTCCTGAGGTGTTGTATTGATACAAAAACTCTGTCTCTTCATCCACAGACCTATTTGCATAATTAAGGAAACCTGTAGCTTTTTCTCATCCCACAATCCTTTAGCAGCTGAACTATGTCAAGTTTATGATGACGGAATTCAAGGCCCAAGGGGTGTGTTCTCTCCCTGTTGTCTGAGACTGTGAGAGAAGGACTACAAGATATCCTCCACAGTGCTCTTCCACAATGGCTCTGCCAGAGAGCAGTGAGCAGGTGCATGTCATGAGGAAGCAAACATCTTAATCCCAGATTTTCATAAAGCCAACACCTGCAGATAATACAAACTGCCAAGGCTAAGGCAGCCCTTCCCCCAATAATGTACAAAGGAATTATTATAAACTTAACTAGAAATAAACTCCTAAGAGCCATGAGCATGAGGCTAACCTGGGCTACAAAGAGTTCTGGCCAGCCTGGGGATCATAGAGAGGGCCTATATCCTCCCACCACACCCTAAGGAATATCTACTGACTTTTTTGTAGGGAATGAAGTGCACAGTAGGTGGCAGAGGAGTCCAGGGCCTGCTGCAGGACAAACTAGAAAGAGGGAATCTTAGTTTCTTGTGGAAGCTCCAATAAATGAACATCAAGCAACAGTACTTTCTTCTCTCAATGTTCTGCGGGTCAAAAAATCGGCATTCAATATGTCAGCTGGGTCACACTCCATCCAGGGGCTCCAGAAAGTCTTACTGACTCTCTATACCATGGTTCTGGTGGCATCCTTTGCCCATGGCTGTATCAGACCAAGCTCTGCATCAGATTCACTCTGTTGCTCTTTTTCCCCTGCTCTTGCTCTTCATACTGACTCCCATAACTTATCACAGAAACCGATTTGTTCACAGTGCCCTGAAGACTCTCCAGCTGGGCTGCTTGCTCTCCACAAAGCTCAATCCCCTACTTCAAACACATTTTGGCATCCCTTTGAACTACTGAAAATGGCAGGTGCTCCATAGTGTCATCTGCAATTACACAGTGCTTATAGGAAAACAGCACCTTCACTCCGAGCCAGCGTGTGATCTGTGGCCTGACATGAACTTGTTGCGTCTCACAGCTAGCGAGTCAGTGATGGCATCACTGCCTGTTTAACACTTGAGACAGAGAGTGTTGTCTAATTCACAGGCCCTGAGGAACCAGGACAGAGCAGATCCAGGTTAAGATGACACTGGGGAATTCCATCAGCATCTCATTGTGCCCAGTGGACTCAAGCTCTCCACAGTGATGGGCCACTTCCTAATGGCATGCTCAGCACCTAACCTGGCAGAAGGCAGGCTGGCGAATTGCTCTGCTCAGGTGCCTACCTATCTGTGGGATGAGTAGGTGATGTCAGATCATAATGTTTCTCATTTCATCTCAGTAGGGTCTGGTATCTGTAAACACAGTAAGGGAAACACTAAGTGATGTTGAATTTAATTGAAATGGGATCTGAGAAAAGAAGATCCAGATCCGGCAATTATGTTCAAAAAGTGAACCCCCTGCTGATGATGTTTACATTCCTCTTACTTTAATAAAATCTGCTACGGAGATAATATGTGATAGAACACAGCTCAAATTCACACTCTGAGCTTGGTGAGCCTGCAGTTTCCCAGGGAGAAGGTTGCTGTAGAGAAGAAAAATCAAGCTCAAACTAAAACGCAAGCCTATGGACTGCACCCAGCTCGTGTGACCCACAGGCAGAGCATATTCTCTTTGACTTAGCATGTCTGTGCTGAGATGTATTATATTGGCTTCTTTGGGCTTATTTCTACCCACAATCTTCTCTTGCTTTCAAGTCTAACACCCACAGGTTGTATCAAACATACTCACTTGTGAGTCTGACTGTCCATGAAGGGCTGTGGGGAGCCTGGCAAGATGGGGTAGTGAGACAACCACCTTGTCAGTTCACTTCTTTCCTTCTGTAGTGTGGTCGCTGATGGGCTCCTCCTAAGATCAGAGAGGCTCTCAGCAGGTTTCTTCTTCCAGCCAAAGATCAGTGCGTCTTCTAGGAATAGCTCTGCTCCATGTCTTACAGACCAAAAGACAGTTTCTGAGTGTCCCTAGTCCTGGGATATAGCCCAACAAACTCTGTCTTCCTTAACTGTACCCAACCTTGTAAAGAGCCTTTCACCAAACCCCACTTGTTCACAGTACTGAGAATACCGAGAAGACAATACCCCCTCTGATTACGGAACACCGAGGAGACGATCACAAACTGACGAGGAAACTTTCTCCTTCCTAAGCAATTTATATAATTCTGGAAGGCTCTATGTGGGCTGCTGGGGAAAAAGACATCAATTTTCTTACCCAGTCCTGGATCCTGCCTGCTAAGATACTGATGTGCCAGGAAAGTTGTGCCTTCTGGGACAATAGTTCTACGGTGTTTATGGGAGTAACCAACAGCTTTCTGATTTTATTTAAGACCTTTACCTCAGGAAGAATTTTCCATTTGGTACTGTAAACATAGTCAAATACCCATGACTGGGGAGATCAGATACAAAGGAAGAATCTACTGGTGTTGTTTGACTAAACAGTCTTGTTGTCAAACTACCTTTCTAATACTTAATGCTTCTACCCACAGATTTGGGCTGCTCTCAACCTTGGTCAGAGAAGCTTCACTTTGAGATGGGTGATGGTAAATGCAGAGACTCATAACTGGCTCAAAAGTGGTATGAATAAGTGGCTCAACCATAGATGAGCAGTCTATACCACCGCTGCCCCCTTCCAAGCCTTGAGGAACATCACAGAGAAGTGGATAGAACAATGTCAGAGCCAGGAAATGGAGAGGAGACATGTGAAATGGTGTCTCTGAACACTGCATGGCTGGTGCACACATCAACTACAACAACTCTGGTTACTTGCACAAGATCAGTGCAAGATCAAGCCTGTCAAAATTCAAGTCTGGATAGATGAGGGGTCCTAGTGTCCCATCCCTAGCTGAGGAACTATTGTCAGCTGATGTCTGCAAAAGGAAGGAGGGTCACTTCCCTCAGCAGGACACTGTAGGTTGCCCATACCCCATTGGATGGTTCCATACCCATTTGCATATAGTCAGCACTAATTAGACTAAAGGGCTATTAATAATAAAGCAACAATAGAGAAGATATGAAACTCCAAGATGGGTTAATATGTCCCGGGAAAATAAGACGAAACCAAAACACACACCATATATATATATATGAAATTTTCAAAGAATATTTTTAAAGAATACTTTGTAGGCTGGACATGGTGGCTTCTGCCTTTGATCCCAGGACTTGGGAGACAGAGGAAGGTGGATATCTGTGAGTCTGAGGACAGCCTGGTCTACATAGCAAGTTCCAGTGTAGCCAAGAATACATAATGAGATCCTGTCTTCAAAACAATAGAAAGAACCTCAAAGTTATCATCTATTGGCTATAGCCCTCAATAGTAGAGTTAGTGATAAGAAATTCATAACTTGGTGGTTTAATGCAAGAGGAGTTTATTGTAACTAACATAGAGTCGAATGAGTTACTTCTGTTGCCTGGCGTGGGACTCCTTCTATCTAACAGATTTGTTCTAAATGGGACATCTAGCGATGGAAAGCCCATAGGCCAATCCTGGATATAGCATATATTCCTTTATAGTCATATATATAGCTGGAAACAGCCTATAGAGCGCCCTAGAAGAGAAGAGATGGACATATGGGAAAATGAGGAAGCCTCTAACATGCAATTTTTTGATCTGTAGAAAATGGATAGCTTGCTCCACCCTAGGACTGTCTGCATCAGCACTGAGCTGTTATGAGCAGAAGCTCATCATTACATACAACCATCTTGGGGCCCATGGAAGGTAGCTCAGGATTTTGGCCACCCAGTAGCAAAGGTGTTGTGATTTTTGAAATACTGGTCTACTCAAGGGCACTGTGCTCAGGATCAAAGAGGAGAAGGGCAGCATCAGTGTGGTGTGTCCCTGTGTCTGTGCAGAGGTGGGAGGAGTCTGACTGCTGATGTGATTGCTCTTGGATGTTCATGGTTTTAATATTTTAATATTCCAGGAGTGACAATAAAATCTCTGTAATGTGGAAATATAGCTCTGAGCTGCGAGAACTCAGAGGAAATATTTGGAGAACACAGATAAAATGCACCATTTGGGGTCCACTTTACTGGGTCTTTAGAGAGAGAGACTTACTTTATGGTTTTGTGTGAGTGAATTTCTGTTAAGTTTTTGAGAGCAAGATCTTGTGAGTTTTCTTACATGGAAGCTGGGATACAGCAAGTCCAACAGATTTGACAGGCGTACAAGACCAATTAAAGAGCAGGAAAGATGCCTGCAGTGGTGAGTTTTCCCAGGATTTCTCCCTGAGCCTGCACTCGCACCACTTGCAGATCTGGTGTGGTCAAGTGTGCATTGCTACTGCCCTTTTGCCATGTCTCACTCCCCCAAGCCCTGCTCTTCACAAATGAGCTACTGCCCACGGGCCCTCGGTTCCCCCTTCCTTTGAGAAGGCTGAAATGCATCCTCATCCACGGACATTTTCTCGATCACTCTATGAAAAAGACCACATTCACTTGAGTGACTGTGCTGGATAAATTCATGTCAACTTGACACAAGCTAAAGTCATTTGAGAGGAGGAAATCTCAATCGAGAAAATGTTTCCATTAGATTGGGCTGAGTCAAGCCTGCAGAGCATTTTCTTAATTAGTGATTGATGGGGGAGGGCCCAGCTCACTGTGGGTGGTACCATCCTTGGGATGGCGGCTCTGGGTTCTATAAGGAATAAGACTGAGCAAACCATGGGGAGCAGGTCAGCAGGCTGCATCCCTCCATGGCTTCTACATCAGCTCCTGCCTCCAGGTTCCTGCCCTGTTTGAATATCTGTCTGACTTTCTTAGATGATGAACTGTGAAAAAACCCTTTTCTCCCCAGATTGCTTTGGCCATGATGTTTCATCACAGCAACAGTCACCCCAAGACAGCGACTGCCATGCATTCATTCTTATTACATACAAGTACTCTATACACAGTGCTTATTTCCAAAGTCTGCACACCCTATTTAATGTAACCTCTCCCTCCTCAGTCATTTCCAGAACAGACACGTTATGCATCTTCCCAAGAGTGTGAAGAACTGAGCTGGAAAAAGCCCATTGAAAAGACAAGCAAAGGAGCCTGATTGCTCTCTAAGTCATTTTTCAAGGAAATAAGAATGAGTTAAAAAAAAATGAAGAAAAATGTAGGGTTGTTAGGCAAATTAGGAGACTCAAAACTACACAATATATTCTGGTAGAGGCAACCACATTTGCTGGGTGAGAGAAAAAGCCTGAAGGAGAAAGCAACCTTGCAATCGCTGCCTGGTAGAAGGTAAATCAGTGTGAACTCAAGCAGTCACAGTCCCATTTGCTCAGGCATCTAAAGCCACAACACCTTGAAAAGAAGTAATGATTTCCAGACCTAGGGGTCCAACCTCAATGCAGAAAGTTAACAGAGAATCTCAGGCAAGGACCCCTGAACTATCAAAACCCATGACAGCATGACATAGTGATATCAAGATTCATGACACAGCAGCTTCCAGTTCTGGGCAGACCTGCACTGGTTGGAGGGAACCAGCGGGGGAGAGAAAAGGACAGCTGCCATCTTGTCAGGTTACTGCCAGGTTGAATCAGATCACGTCTGCCATCTATTACAAACTCCAAAGGCCATGAATGTCCTTGGAACTGTTAAGGCTTCCCTGCTGTCCTGTACTCCTATCCTCCGCCCTACCCCAACCCAAGCCCTGTTCCACCCTCCAGCAATGCTTTCTCACTGTGTCATTTCATTAAAATATACTCTGAAGAGTACAGCTGCATCTGTCACTGGAATTGACATGGGCCTCGCTGTGAAGACAACCATCGCCCTCCCAGATCCTCAAGTGTTAGTGCAGGAAAGACCCCAGACAAGCAGCCTAGGTACACGTGCGCTCCTACAGCACGGAGCCATGGATCCTCCAGTCCTCCCTCTGTCCAAGTCCCCCAGAAGCCAGCCTCTGTGAAAGCTCTGAAGTAACACCGTCTTTCTGTCCATTGTCTGTGTGTCCCATTAGCTGCACACACCCTGGGCAGCAGGCTATTTTGTTGTGAGTCTGTTTCTCAGGTGCTTCGATCAGCACCCTGTACTCGGCATCAGATAATCAAGAGAGAGTGAACAGTTGGTGACCATGACTGTCTATAAGCCCAAGGCAGGCACACAGAGGTCTAGGGTGTCTTCTGTGGATATGGGAGTGTGGGCTGTTCTCCAGGGGGCTAAAATGTTGAAGATGCCCCCCTTCCTCAGCATGGTGTTTATTTATTGGGCTGTCCATCTCTAGCTCCTACCATCTGAATCCATTCCCACAGCAAACCAATTCCCTAAACTCCAGTTCCTACAAGTTACTCAATCTAAACCACTTTCGTGCTTCTAACCCTCCCACCATTCAGAGATAAAGAAAGCATTATCTTTAGCAGTCATGATTTTGACCTTGGCCTCTTTGGACAACATTTATCTTTGTCTTAGGGATGCCATATAATAATAAAACCCTATATCTTGGCAAGAGGATGGTTGATTAACTGGACCTCTCTCTGGTGTTACAATCTACTATTAAATCTAATTAAAGGTCTGTTATTTTAGTCTGGAAACCTGCTAGGGATTCCCATGCTCAAAGTGGCCTTACTCCTATCCTACATATGCCTCTGAAGCGCCTATAGATTTGCTCCTCCATTTTCAATACTCCCCTCTTCCAGTGTTCAAACACACCAGGCTCCTAGTCAATGCCACTGGTTTTCAGCTCTTCCCCGAAGTACTCCACAGAGCTGCAGATTCACCCTCTCCTTTGCCATTTTGTGTCCTCCGTGAAAGCACAGATGGTCCTCCACTTCTCTTGCATACCAGCAGCACCTGCATTTCTTCTTCTGTGGCTGTGGACACCCAGCTTTTCAGCTGTGAGCCATAGGCAGCAACATGGCTTCACCCACTGGGAGCTTTCTACAGAGCTTCATGGGAGCCACAGGCTCACTGCTGAGCACAGATATGAAGGCAATCTGCCCATGGCCTCCAGGTGTCTGTTACAGAACACAATGCATGCTTAGTTTTATGTCAACTTGACACAGCTAGAGTTATCTGAGAAGAGGGACACTCCACTGAGAAAATGTTACACGTAATTGATCGATAGGCAAATCTATGGTGTGTTCTATTGGTTGATGATTGGTGTGGGAGGTCTTAGCTCACTATGAACAGTGTCACCACTGAGCAGGAGGGCTTAGATAACGAAAGAAAGAAGAATGAACAAGACAAGAGAAGAAATCCAGTAAGCAATATTCTTCCATGGCTTCTGGCTCCGTTTATGCCTCCAGGTTCCTTGAGTTCCCAACGTGACTTCCCTCAGCAATGGACTGTTACCTAGAAGAATAAGCTGAAATAAACTTTAAGTTTCTCCTAAAGTTGTTTTGGTCATAGTGTACATCACATCAGTAGAATCTGTAACAAGACACCACTCCACCCACTAAAAAAATACAGGAACGTGTCCACCGGTTATTGTAAAAATTAGATAGGGATTCAACAATAAATTTGTAATTAAAAACTAGTAAATAAAAAAGTGTTCAATACTAGTATTTAGTTCAAATGTTGGAAAAAAAGAATTAACATCAGCAGCGTGGCAACAGAAACGGACAGAATGACCAAAATGAGATCTTTACATGGACTAGGCATGCTGTGCTCATGTGTCCAGGAACGCACACAGACACTCATGCAACGACAGCACTAGGCCTGGATCTGAGAGGAAGTGTAAGCTGTATTTGAGGGAGAAAACAGACAGAAAAACAGGCTTGTTATATTATAATCTCAGAAAATAACATTTACACAAGAGACAAATCTCAAAATGTTTGTGTTTGCCAAAAAAAAAAACCTTAGTAAAATGCAAACAACAACAAAAATCCCCCAGCCTTGGCAAAGTGAAGAAAATATGAAAGCCTGACATTGATTTTAGGTCTCCACATGCATGTGGAAACAAATGCGCACGCACACGCGCACACACACACACACACACACACACACACACACGCACGCACACACGCACGCACACACACACACAATTCCATACCTGTAAGAAAACACCTACAGGCACACCGCACATACACACATTTAAGAGCAAGAATTCACTCATTTAGTATTTTCCAGGCATTTTTATGTATTTGTACATGTAGTATTTTTTATGGGGCATGATGACCATGAACGATGAGACAAGACTATGTCTTTCATTTCAATAAAACTACAATTTAAAGCAGAAAGTAGCTGGAACTTGTCTGCTTCAGTGGTCCTTAAGGCCTTTTTTGACCCTTTCACAGTGCATGGGAGCGATGGAGTTCAGTCATTTCCCCCCATGGGAAGACAGGGTTTGCAGACTGAATGCCAATAACTTTGAAGCTTTGCTAAGTTTCACTCCAAGTAAGTAATTTCACTCCAAATTAAGAACAAACCTCACTGGAAGGAAATTGAAAATAGACAAAGAGACACTAAGGCAGCTTGTAGATGTCTGGAGAAGATTAGTTACGGTCTAGCCTTTAGGAAAAAAATCTGTAACATGATGCAGATCACGGTGTGAGAATATATACATCAGAATTAGCAATGCCTGCCACTAGAGCTGCAGAATTCACCAGCAAATCTCCTGAGAACTTCTGGAAGAGCCAAGAGACCATGAAGAAACAGGAAACTCACAGCAAGGCTGAATCACTAGAAGCTTTAGAACTAAGGCTTTAGTTGTTGTGCTCGTTTGTCTGTTTTATTGGATCACCTGTGTCCTGGGATGATCTTGAACTCACTCTGCAGCCCAGCCTAATGTGCTGGGATATAGGTGCATGCCACCATGGCTGTTTCACTTGATCTTGGGATGGAATTCAGTCAGAGCTTTGTGAGTATGGACAAAGCTGTCTACCCACTAAGCTCCATACCCAGCTCTACAACTGGCTGTCAAAATTTATAGGAGCAAACTACCATGTCACTCTGTAGGTGTGGACAGACTCACAAGAATGCAAATCTTGAAGGAGTGGCTACTGCAGTATCTTGATTACCGCAAGCGATCCTGAAATCAGAGAAAAAGGAAGATGGAGAAATAAATTCCAATCAACACCAGCAAGCTCCTGGGGGATCTATATGGGACCCTATAGTCTTCCCCTGTGCAGAGATGCAATTCTTTTGTGTCCTCATTATTGATGGAGAATGGGGTAAGTGCCATGCCATAGTAGTCATGGAAACATGACAGCAGGCAGGAGATGTTTGATGCAATGCTTTCTCATAGCTGACTCCAGGTGAAATGTGATTCCCACGAACAAGCCATGCATGTTCCTTTCCCATTGACTTGTGTTCCTAAAATTTTATTTTTAACCTCCTTCCCCAGGAAATCTGAGTAGATCTTCACCACGCCTATTAGGTGAAGCTTAATTTTACTTCGCTTGTACGTCTTTAGTTTTAAACATAATTGAGATGAGTTTGGTATTTAGAATTAGAGGGGTTATAACTAGGGGATCCTTCACATTCTGGATCTCCCTGATTTAAAAACAAAGAAGTTTCATAATACACTATTTAATAAAATAATATTGATAACTATGAGTATCTCATATCTGGCACCGATTTTAAAATCCAGAATATAGTTAGACAAAAGATTATCAAAATGTTCATGCAAAGTTCAGTAGTGCTAATGAAATTTACACGGAGGAGTGCTTTGTTTACATCCAAGCAGTCACAGCCTGGCACATTGCTCACTGTATTTACAAGGGTGTCCAGAAGCAATTGCTGGGCTTGCTCTCGGGGCCATCTACAGGCCCGGGCCGACTTTCCCAGCATTCCCACTTCTCATGAGCCCTGTGACTCTTTTGCAATTACTCACTTATAATACGGACTAAGGTCAGTCCAACTATTGTTGAAGCCTCCACTGGGCTTCAGATAGGTAACCTTGTAGAGCCAAATGTGAAAGGACAGATTGGGACAAGCAAAGTCTGGGCACAGAACTCAAGCCCACATTCCCTCTTGGGTCATCTGAGCAGTGGACGTGTTTCATTCTCCCCTGAGAGAGACACTTGGCCTCAGCCAAGGGACTGCCTCTGCCATCATTGCAGCGTTTGTTTCCACAGATGCAAAGGGACAGAGTCTTCCAATAGTTTCAAGTCCCAGACACAGGCATTCCAGTTTTTGATACATCCCAGTTGATACGGTGTAGCACAGCAGAACCCCTTTACTGTTTCAAACTGGAAATTCATTGGTGAAATAAATGTCCAGAACTTCCCTTCTAATGCATTTGCTTGTGAAAAATGAAAACAGATTTCAACTAAGAGACTTGCCTATAAAAGTGAATTGCTACCAAACACTGGGAAAAAAAAAAAGAATCCTATATACCAATTGCTAGAATAGACAGGCAATTATAGACTGCCTATAAAATAGAGAAAGGACAGTAAAAAAAAGTAAACTATTTGCACATGTAGAATGGACAAGTCTTGCATGGCATAATTTCATTCGAATGACATGCAAATATAGGGAAAACTAACAAGGCATGGCAGCCTACACCTCCAGTCCTAGTCCTCTGAGAAGCTGAAGCAGGAAATCTGCCCCAACCTCCTGGATGTCTTGAGATACATGCTGGATGTCTTGGGATACAGGAGACCAGCCTGTACTACATGGTGAGGCTCTGTCTCAAAAGAAGAGAGAAAGGAAGGATGGTTATTAGAGCAAAATTAAGATAGCAACTGTCACGGTTAGCGTCAACTATCATGTTGACACAAATGTGGAGTCGCTTAGGAGTAGGAAACCTCAACTGACAAATTCCCTCTGTCAGGTTGGACTGTGGTCATATCTATGGGGCCTATTCTTGATTTCTAATTGATGTGGGAAGACTCAGCCTACTGTGGGCATTACCAGCCCAAGCAGGTGGGCTTGGGTATGTAAGAAAGCAGTCTGAGTCAGCCAGTAAGCAGCATTCCTCTGTAGTTCCTGAGTTGGCTTCCCCTGGACTGTAAGCTGTCAGCCAAATAAACCCACTCTTGCCCTAAGTTGCTCATGATCAGTGACATATCACAGCAACAGAAAACCAAATGTAACAGTGATCATGAAGCCATTGTTGGAGAAGTAAGTCTCTAAGAGGAGACGGATGGTGTCTTTGGTAGGATTAAAATGTGTACCTGATGTAGGGTTATAATTTCATAGATGGAATAACTATCAGAATTCAATCAACTACCACTTAAAATCTGTACATTTTCATGTCTGATAACATCTTATTAATCTTCAAGGATACCTGTGAACTACACCTATCTTACAAGAATACTTCTACTTTCTCACTCCAACCAGGCATGTTTATAGTACAACTGAGGGATGCTTTCTCCTAAGCTATGAGTGGCTGGAAAATGAAGAGTCTTACTTATTGAAGGCCATGTCCCAAAGTGAAGAGGCTTTATTGATTCAGCTGGGTGGCAGGAGATTCAACCAAGCCACGCTATGAAATATGTGGTGAAACCTGATGAAATATGGGGTCTGAAGATAGGAACATACACATTTGGGATTCTGGAAGATGAAGATCAAATGGTAAACTCCTGTGACTAATACTTCCACATGAATTTTAAAAAGAATTTAGCATTGGACTTACTACCTAGTTCACACTGCTTCTAACAAGTTGTGAGAAATAACCTTTAGAAAAAAGAAAAAGGTTGCATTAACATGACTAGTATTTGTACCTGTGGCTTGAAATGCAATTCTATTTGTTGAAGAAAACTATCCAGCTACACGGTGGTGGTTTTTTGTGGTAATTCAACTCTGGTCAAGGGATGAGTCCAACATGAAAATGAACCCCATCTCCTGCAATCTGGACACAGGTTAGCATCTTCCTCCATGAGGTGCAGAAAAAGTTGTGTCCTGTTTCAAGAAGAGACTGAGTTAGAGGTGTACATCAGCAGTTGAATGCTTGCCTAGCATGTGTGGAACCGTGGGTACAATCTCCAGCAGAACAAAAATGGAAGCTGAGCAGGTGTCATTATCTCTGCCTCCCTGTTTCCAAGCAGATTTGAAAACAGCACACTGGGTTCTCTATGTCAGCCAATGACCACTGTTGGGATATGGAAGAGGCAGCTGTGGGGTACAAGAACATTTCTGTTTCTTTCTGTGAGGTCATCAGTGATACACTGATGAGTTAATGGACTCTGCTTGAGAGAAGGCTCTGGGTTTCTATCACAGCCGTGCTATTATCACTCGGATACGAGGACTCAGGGAACTGGAAAGTTTGGGAGAACAAAGTCAACAGAGTTTACCTGACCACCCAATCAACAAGCAAAACAAAACAACAGAGGGCAGAGCATAGGGAGACCCAGAGACCTGCAGGAAGCAGGGAGCAGACACTCCACTGTGCTCTGACCAAATGGCATGACTGAGGAGACTGTACAAGTTTAGAACTCTCACAGGTCCCTGAGAATATTGCACAGTGCTCACACAGGGTGGGCCAGCGCTCCTTCTCACCACAAGCCTAGAGGGTGACGTGACTTGCGGGACACTGAACAGTACTCGGTGCTTTTGTCAAAGCAGAAGAAGACCGTTAGTCCTGGAGGGAGCATCTTCTGAGTCCCTCATCACACAATCACACAGCAAGAGCCAATGGATCTGACTGTTTGCAAGCAGATTAACTGTGTATCTGAACAAAGCTCAAAAACATTTATGGGAATGCAAACAGTGCAGAAAACAGTAAGGTCAAACCTAGACTGCCTACCGTGCAGTCGCAGATTGCTAGGCATGCAGTCGGGAAAAAATGTTGGCTCCTTGAGAAACGGGAGAAAAAAAATGAGTCTACCATTGTGCCAGGATATGTTAATCCATCTCTTAATAAGTAATAAAGCTGATAGAAATTCATGGAAGATATAAAAGATTTAAACAACATTACTAATTGGCTTGGTCTAATTAATGGTATACATCATAGTAAATACCCAATAAGCAGCAGAATGGATAGTATTACTTAATATCCAGAAAACTGTTCTTGAGGCAGATCCTATCAGTGGTATGAAATAAGTCTGAGTAAATATGAAAGAATAAAGCCCTACAGAGCATAAACCCTGACCATTATGAATTACATTTAATTAAAATAGGTAAATCTCTAGAAATCTATGAATATTTAGAGGTGATTAACATCCTTACATGAAAAAAAATGATGAAAGCGGAACTCGGAGAGCACACTGAACTCGAGGAAGGTGAAAACGCTGTGTACAGCACCAGTACAGCGTGCTCACAGGAAAGAGGATTTAGCACAATATGTCAATATCACAGAAAAGACTACAAAATACATATTAGGAATATATTGTGACTGAATTCAATTCATGTCAAGATTGTTCTGCTGGATTCACATTCAAAGGTCAGTTATAATGCAAACTATCATACTAGCAAACCAACAAAAGATTTGTGAGATTAGTAAGCACACAGAAAGGAATTTCATAAAATTCTACAACCTTTCTCACCCAAAACTCAGCACAGTTGAGCAAGAAGAAACTTCCTCCACCTACTTAAGGAAATTAATGAAAAAAATCATTGCTAAATACATGATTACAGGTAAAAGCCTGGCTACTTCAGCTCAAAGATCAGAGAAAGGTTAACATGTCACATATCAGTAATTCTATTCAAGTTTATATTAGAGCTTCCAGCTATTGCAACCAAGCAACAAAAAAAAAAAAAATTAAAAACTTAAAAGAAGCATCGTGTTAAGATCAAAATTAAAATTGTTATTATTCAACATTAATATGATAAATTATCTATGCAGAAGAGCTATAGAAACCCATTTTTAAAATATCCTAAAACCAGTAAGTAATTGAGTAAGATTGCTTAGTAGACATCAATCAATTTTGTTTCTCTGTATTTTCAACAAATTATTTTGGAAACTAAAATTAAAGTAATAACATTGGCAAGAAACTCAACAAATAAAGATTAATATGGCCAAGTAAGTGAAAAACCTGCACACTGAAAAAGAGAAAACATTGGTGAGAGAAATTAAACAAGCAATTAATTGAAAAGCTAACAGAAGTTAGAAAACTTGTTGATTAAGATGTCAGTTTGCCTGAAATGAAATCAAAGCAGTCCCATTTAAATTCCTAGGTGACATTTATGGTCATTTAAGTTGACACATGATGGGTAGGCCCCAGTACAATTTTCCAAAGAAGACAAAGCAGGAAGATGAATACTGCCTGATGACATAACACACTTGGAGCTCAGCGATGTCGAGGCTGGTGGCACTGTTTAGACATAAAGAGAAGTGTTAGTGTACACATAAGCAAGTAGATCTAGAGGTATGGCTTACAGATAAAACATACACATATGTACCATTAGACAATGGACAGAGGCCAAACAGGAGCAAAAATGAATAATTTTGACAAATAGAATTATACAAATTTTTTACACAAAAATGTAATCCAAACTGTACCTTGCACCATCATAAAAACAACTAAGAAGGGGCTGCACACTTACAAGTAAAATCAAACACTATATATGTATAGAAAAAAACATGAAGCAAGTTTTATGAGCTGTGTCAAGAAAGTATTTCTTCAATTACTACCTCAAAAGCACCATTCATAGAGGAAACTGATAAACTGGACTTCAGCAAAACTGATAAATGTCTAACCTAGAAAAGAGACTGTGTGTGAAGACAGGGAAAGGGTGACCCTCCCACTCCAAATCCCCCATACCTGACAGAGAGAGAGAGAGAGGGAGAGGGAGAAGAAGAAGAAGAAGGAGGAGGAGGAGGAGGAGGAGGAGGAGGAGGGGGAGGAGGAGCAGGAGGAGGAGGAAAGGATGCTTTGAACCAGAGGTCTGTGTTTGCTTCTCCATTGTTGACAAAACATCGACCAAAAACAGTTTTGGACAAAAAAGTGTTTATTTTCTTACACAACTCCTAAATCACAGTCCACCACCAAGGGAAGTCAGGACAGAAACTCAAGGTAGGAACCTGGAGACCTGAACTAAAGCAGAGATAGTGAAGGAACGCTGCTTACTGGTTTGCCCTCCATAGGTTGATCAGCCCTCTTCTTCTTCTCCTGCTGCTCCTGCTCCTCCTCCTCCTGCTCCTCCTTCTCTGCCTGCTCCTCCTCCTCCTCCTTCTTCAATATGTTCTTAAATTCTACTGAAATAGAATTACATCACTTTCTCCCACTCTTTCCTCCCCCAGCCCTTTCCTTTCCTTTGACTAGTTTTGTGACTTGTGTGTGGGGGTGTGTAGGGGTGTGGAAATGTGTATTCACAAGTATATATGAACATAACTTGCTGAGTTTGTTTTTGTTGGTGGTGTGTATATGGTTTCAAGGCCAACCACTCTATGTTGGACAACCAATAAAGGGGCTCAACCCTGGAAGAGGTTAATTTTCCTTCTCTGAGCAGTCAATAGTCACTGGTGGTTCTTTGTCTAGGGGTAGGAACCTGTGAAATGTTCCCCGCTTCCATATTAACATGTCCATTGATATTGCCATAGTTCTGATATTGCTAATACAGCAATTTCTACAAAAGACTGTTTCATAGAAGACTTCCTACCATTCTGCTTCTTACAGTCTTTCTTCTACCTGTTCTGCAATGTCCCCTAAGCCCTAGATGCAGAAGCAATGATGTGGATGTGTCCACGAGGGCTGCTCCTCTGTCTATCCCTGCATTGTGTTCAGTTGTGGTGTTCTATAGTGGTCTTCATTTGCTGCAAAGGCAGACTTCTTCAGGGAAGGTTTGTAGATACACTTACCTGGGTAAAGTGTCTGTGTACCTCAGCCTGCTTTCTTATATAACCCAGGAACACCTTCCCAGAAGTAGCACTATACCCAATGGTCTGGTCTTGCCACATCATTCACGATGCCCCCAGATGCCCACCAGCCACTCAGATGGAGGCAATTTTTCAATTGATGCTCTCTTCCCAGGTGTGTCAAATTGACAACCATGATTAGCTTTACAGCAGATTTCTGAAAAAGGACTGTGGCCACACAGATAACAATCACAACTGATTATAAACACATAAATAAAATGATTACAAAGGCAGTAGAAGATTTGAACGCCCATGTAGTCAGACACTTCACTAAGGGGAGAAAATCGTGGCTAATGAGCACTTGCAAAGATGCTCAACATCACTTTTCACTGGGGCAATTAGAGCCAAATCACAACGAGATGCGGCCATGCACCTTCCAAGGACTGAAGCTTAAAGTCTGACCAGCACATATCGTGAGCTGGATGTGCAGGTGTTAGGACTCTCATAAAGTGCTGGGAAGAATTCAAACTGCTTTGAAAAAGTTTCCATGATTCTTTTCTTTTTAAAAATAATTATTTGTGTTGCAGTGGGGCACATAACAGGGCATGGTTATGAAGGTCATAGAGCCACACACAGGAGTCTCTTCTATCCACCACTTTATAGGACCCAACGCTCAAACTCAGCCTGTCAGGCTTGGTGGCAAGTGCCTTTACCTACTGAGCCATCTTATCGCTCCCTTACCCACAACCCCATGTTGGTAAAGGCGTTTAACCTTCCCTGCTAGAGCGATTTGGCCACTCTAGGTGGTTCCCCAAAGATACGATAGAATGGACGAACAATAAAATTCAGCAGAGCTGATGCTTATTCTCAGGGTAAGTATTTCTAAGGCAAAAACCTCTGAAAACCCTGTCTTCCCCTCCCCTCTCTCCTGTGTGCCTGACTGTGGCCTCTCCACAGGATTGTCTTCAGAGTTCCTTCTCTCACACCCTCCAAATCTTTAACAAAGGTCATCATCTTACTGAAACTGCAACTGGAACATCCAATGGGGTGCCCTGCCTCACTGATCTTTATTCATCTAATTCTTATGAACAACCCACTAGGGCCATTGCCTTCATGACAACATGTCAGTCAACTTAGTGGGCGGAACTCTTGGCCCACATGGAATTCTTCCTCCATCGGAGATCAAGAATCACAGGATAAGTATGGTCTGAGTGAAATAAGGACATGGCCAGCTGAAAAGTGGAAAAATGTTCCAGCTTTTCAAGAAGACTTCTAAAATATGAATTTATTCCCTCGGTATGAACTAATAGACTTGCTCAGATCTATCTGATGACTTGAGATATTGGCTCTTGATGAACTGATGGATTATAAAATATAGATACACAAAGACTTGTGCCCTGAGCACATGACCAAAAATGATTGATAGTAGTGGTGTTCTACAAATGTAGGTAGACTATGGATCAAGGCCAAGAGAAGAACTCTGAGTGTGAGGTGGGCCATATTTCCCACTCAAGGAAGAAGAGAGCAACCTCTTCAAAAGATGGTTCAGAAATACCTTAAAGGACAACTCACTCATTTTAGCATCTTTGTTTCTGTCAAAATATTTTGCTTGACACTCTCCCTACAAGATGGGCAAGAGAGAGAGAGGAGGAAGAACAATATCAATTTTTTTTAAAGCATCACTTAGTATCTCTGGTTGTTGCTTCTCTCTACAGGCTCAGCTTGCCAGCTTCCACTGAGTCTCACTAGCTAAAATAGCCATGAACACGGAGTCTTGGCTGAGTTCCCTGGAGTGGGATATATTTTTTAATTTCATACATCATTTACAGCCTGCTGTAGTGATTATACAATGCAGCCCACAATCTCCAGAGAGAGGAGAGATGAAAGAAGAGTGTGTATGTATGCAGGCTCTATGGCCCTCACCCCTGCAGAGGATTCTGAGCCTCTCCATCTCAGAAAGGGGAAAACACACTTGAATCAAGGACTCTTTTCCTTCATGGGTTTGTCAATGTCAGTGTTTCTGTAAATTAGCTAATTCCATAAATAAGTTTAATTTTTGTTTTTATATTTAAACAAGAAAAATAATTTTCTCCTAAAGTCTGTGTCATGCCAGGGCACAGAACTGAGAGAGCCACTTGCATACTCTGAGTTCAGAGGGAATTAGTTAGAAATATGTTCATATGCCATAACATTCCCCGCTGACTTCCACTTTCGGAGACATGTCCTGTTCTTGTTTGTCAGGGAGTCACAAGTTATGGAAGATCTGCAGGTGACGGTGAATGGTAACACAGAATGCTGTGTGTGTAATTGGCAAAGATATGTTCGTCTAGAAATTCCATCTCTGCACCTGAAACCCTCCTTCTGCCAGCAACATCTCAGAGGTACAATTTGAGGACAGAAACAAAAATGCGAGTGGAATGAAGCTCCATTCTTAAAATGAAAGAATGGCTGCTGGGTTTGCCGAGGCAAGAGGTCTGGTCTTTGACTTCACTAGGCCTCAGCTGTCAAAGCTCCTTCTCAAAACCCAGAAAATAAAAGGCCAAACAGTGCTTGTTGAGCTGTCCAGAGCTCCCTCTGTGAGTCTTATATAGGAATCCTTCAAACCTGGGGTGAAGTAGGGATGAGATCACATTGGGTGACTAACCCCTGTGCCTACCCTCCCAGTCCTCTTTACTAGTGTGGTCGATTTACCATTCTCAGGAGGGACCTGGCCACTCAGGGAAGTTCCTCATCAGATTCCCTTTGTCATCCTGTAGACTGGCAAGTATGTGGGCCTCTTAAATGACTTCAGATGTATGTTTTTGTGTATCTGACATGTAGTGCATGTGCAAGTCAGACTAGCGGATGACACGTGAACTGACGGAGGAGGCGTAGAAGAATACAGCTGAGTGAAAATAAAGAAGGGAACACTGAAGGCACAGGGGCCATGGGAGGAGGAACGGGGACCAGAAACAAGGGAAGTATTAACCAAATGATCAGTGAATGAAAAGGAAACCTGCGAACCTATGATCTTGCAAACCCACCACTACTGGATGATAAGACCCAATTGCTGAAGACACACAATTTGGTAGCAGGAAATTGAGAAATCAGTCTTGAACTGATTTCCCTAAAGAGTAGCCTTCCCTAAAGAGTAGCTTTTCTTGGGGCTGCATGGTGCTACAAAAGCTGCTGGAGGGAGAGTCACTTTAAGAGTGTGGCCACTTTAAGAGCTTGCTAACACTCCAGTGGGTGGCCCCACATTAATGCTCATATGGGCAGCACTAACTGCACTTAATAGGTTATTAAAAAACAAAAGAAGACATGAAGGGTGAGGGAAATGTGCTGTGGTAACAACAGGGAGAGTTTGCACATGGACCAGGGGTTGCATTGCATATTTGCATAAAAGTTTTATGGAATACATAAATGAGATAGTTTCAGGAGAATTTTTCAAGGACAATACATCATGGAAGCACAATGGCCAATCCAAGGCTCCCCGAGGATAAACATAGCTTCCACACTAACCCTGCTACTGGCTATTGAGTCTTTGAGTTATACTGCCAGTTCAGAGGCAAGCTTGGTAACATATTAAAGTGTGGTAGAGTTGATCTGGGATTTTCTTGCTGTCAGAAAGATCTTTCATTAAAGAGCCCTTAGTATCAGCTCTTACCTGACTGCTGTCCCCTGTGATCCTCAACAGGCTGTCCCTGAGAATGAAAACACATACACTTTCTACCGGGAAACACTCAGCCTTATGGGAAGTCCTGCCTCTCTCACCTCCTAGTTCCTGCAGAGGTCTACTCAGACAGTGGGGGCTCTGTTTGTCGTGTTTGTGCAGGAATCTTCTAGGCACAGAACCTCATGCTCCCAGTTGTCATTCTGTTTGAAGTTTACCTACTGTGTCCTAATATACAGTTTGATATTTGGACTCAGTTTCAAATTCTGTGATTTTAAAGTCCCTACTTTCCCCCAGTGAGAGTTAATTGCTCCTTCGTCTCCCTTACAAGCCTTTCTCTTTGAAAAAAAAATGTGTTTGCATATTGACAACTCCATCTGACATCTTTGCATGAAAATGCATAGGATTTTTACCTCAGACAGAACTTTCTGAGAGAAAGGATTTGGTGTTGTTGAATAGGAAATGTAATCCTGCTGTGAAGAGGGAACAACATGTATCTCTCTCTCTCTCTCTCTCTCTCTCTCTCTCTCTGTGTCTCTCTCTCTGTCATACACACACACACACACACACACACACACACACACACTTGGTCATTCATCAGACAGCCTGCCATTTACATAACAGCCATGTGCTCAAACCTCTGGGTCTTGTGTCCAGAACACAGAGCTGTTTCTGAGCTTAGTCTATCTAAGCAGAGCAAGAAAGAAATAGTGTCATTTAGTTTTCCATCCCAAAGGTAAAAGGTTCTTTCTTTGTTTACCCCTGGCATTGTTTATCCCTGGACTTCTAGGTGGCATTCGGCCTACCTAATTCAATAGAATGAGGCAAGAGCTGAGAAAGACAGTAAACAGGATATGAACTTACTCTGTGAGTCATGAGGGAGCTGCTGGAAACTACACAGAGGCAGAGGTCAGCACTACAGTAGAGACAGCCAGCTTTGAAACAGACGACCAAAGGCTCATGAACAGATTTCTGGACAGCCTGGCACGGGTAAGGTGTGTCCACTATTCCCAGGTATACCAGTCCATCTCCATATCTCCTAACAGGCTGGTCTTATATGCCAAATTCTAAAACCAGAAATTCCCCAGAAGACACTTGAGTCTAATCTATAACCTGGCCCAGGACACCCTTCTTGACAAAGTCTTCTAGACTTTGCTTGAAGATGCAAACTCCCTCTGAGGTCAACTGCCTGCTTGTGGTGGTACTCTGACCAGTAGGAATCCCTTCCCCTCTAAGTCAGTAGAAATTGCTCCAAAGGCCTCAATAGACCTTTGCTCACTGTTCAGTTTTGCAGTGAGACCTTTCAGCTGAAGGCCCTCCTCGCCTTGCTTCTGAAGGATCCTTGTCCAGGTTTGGGAGTGAATAATCTGCAACTATCCATGAAGATACTATAGAGCCTAATAGACAAGTAGCTGAGCATGACTTTGTAGTGAGGACATAAGAACTAATGTGTGGCTTCCCGGCAGTTGTGGCTGCTCTGTGCTCAGAAGGTTTTTCAGATCAAGTGGGAGCAGGCCATGTGTGTGCAGAATCCTGGAGTCTGTTATGTCCTGATCCCAGCCCAGGTGCCGTCTGCTGGGCACTGTGCAGCAGCCAGGGAAACCATGTACTTGCTGTCTTTGGTCTTATTAGTTAAGGTTCCTGTTCGATAGGGAGCTGAGCCTGAACACAGTATCATGCTAGTTAGGATAGGGAAGGTCATCGTTTTACCGCTGTTCTTGCCAAGCAGTCTAAAAAATGTTTTCTAGAACATTCCTATTTCCATATGATGGTCTTAGAATTAACTAAGTAAAAATCAACAAGGCTTACAGCTTTGCTTTAGAATAATTTGTGATTCTCTGCATTGATTTCTGCTTTAGCACATTTGCAAACTTTACATTTTGGCTACCAGAAGAATTCAGTAAGTTATTTTGCTTTTGATGACCTCCACATGTGCTGAAACACATAAGCACATTAATAATAATAATTAATAATAATAATAATAATAATAATAATAATAATAGTAGACGGTGAAGACACTGATGTTCCAAGAGGCTATGTGATTTTCTTAGCTCTGTGAATCTGCCTTAGCCATTTCAATGCTGTGATTGCCACTTGGCATTCTCAGTGAGTAACCATATAACTAGGTTGCCATAAGGTGGCAAAATAGGATGAGGAAACATGTCCTTGAACTGAGGCTGAGGGCTAGTCTGTCATACAAGCTGTGCTTCACTTTCATGCTCATGAACTCCTGGACTCCCTCCTTCCTTGACTTCCGAATCACCTTTGAAGGTCAACCCAGGAGATCTCGTAACTGTCAATGAAAGAGGAGAATGGGTGTGTGAGAGACAGCCCCAAACAAAACACGGTCATACAGAAAACCTCACTGTTGCCCTTTGGCCTCCTGCGGGAAGTGTCATTGTTAACCAGCTCACACTTTCCCAAGCCTCATTCCTCTGATTTGTACTGCTTAGGCTCCTGATGATCCATCCCCATTTTAATCAGCCAAGAAAAGCACCAGTTGCTGCCTTCCCCACGGCCCTGGGATTCCTGTAGAGTATGTGTCTCTCTATAGCATTTGCTTCTCTACTGCCCCAGTGCCAGCTGCTCAAGTCTGTTGCTGAACTCTTAGATGCTATTTTTTTCCCTGGGACTTAACTTGAGGCATCTGAGTCACAGATACTTAGTCCTCAAATCACCAGCAGTGTCTCATGACATCTGACTCTCCATTAGGAAGCAAGAAGCTCCCACAGCATTCCTCTCTGTAGATTTACCGGCTGGCTCTGACTCTGCATTGCTCTGACCTTGGAAATCCCTTAGTACAGCTTGTCTATCTCCAAGGGGAAACTAGGATAGACATTTATAGCTGGACAAAGAAACCTGAGTATCCTCCTGAACTGCAAGAATCTCCTCCCTCCCATAATTAGGGGTCTATATTCAATCTAAGGTAAACTTACCCTACAAATTAATGTGTTTGTCTTCTGATCGTGTCTTACTTAAGTAACATAAAGAAGCCCTGTGCAACCACATGGGAACTCCTGAGTATCACATGACTCTGTGTGCCTTTTACTGGTACATAGTAACATAGTAATCTCAAACTCTACAATGCAGCGAAGTACAATTGTGCACACACACTGGATAAAGATGAGATTTGATTATTTGGTGTGTCAAAAACATTAGAATTAGAGAGCACAATGTATGTGGTGACCAAGCACACACACCCCCAATAGGGTATTGGATACTGGATCTAAAGTAAAGAGGTAAAAAAATTTCAGGATAACTGTGTGCACATGCAGGTGTGAGTTCACATGTAAATTAACTATGGTCAGTAACCTCTCATTAGAGAGGTAAGTGGAGAATTTATACTTTGGGATACCTTTTAAACTGGAAAGTATTGGTTGATACCTTGACAAAGAGAAATGATTTGTTATTTTAAGCAGAGTGGCTGTTATTGACAAGCAACCCAATATTACACTTATGTGTATGCGTAACAAAGAAATCTGGAAATGTCCAAATTTCAGCAATTGTTAGCAAGGTCTTTTCCCCTGACATTTCCCAGATTAATCTTAACAATCACAAATTAAAAGTTACCCAGTAATGCCCCAAATAGCCACAACATTATAAATAAATTTAACATTCATACCATAGATGCAGTTTCTTTTTCTCAAAATAGGATCCCCCCACCCCCTGCATCACTCTCTACCACTCCCAACCATATGGTGTGTGTGTCTGTGTGTATATTTCAATAGAAATGAAGGAGAGCTCAAACTGTCCTGTGGCATCACAGAAGCTCAATATAAATACAGCAGAAGCAAGATAGCGAGCAGCTCTCCCTGCCCCCACACATACTCTGTTGACCTGTGCTAATAGCTTCCCTCCTACTGTATGTCATTTCTAACTTTCTAGTTCCTGTTAAATGTTCTTTTAGTAAATTTAAATCGGCATCTTGTAGGAACCATTCCTTGTAGGAACAAATGTATTTATCAGTCTTTAAAATTGTACGCACTACACTTTTCAACCAAGCCTGGAAAAAGCAAGGTTGACATGACATTGTTTTATTATAGGTGCCATTTTTTAAGCCCTCATGTCACAAGAGAAGAGGTGATGGGGGACAGCATGATATAACAGCAGGCAAATCAGTAAGTGAGCTGTGTCCTGGAACTGACATATTCATCCTGTAACTGCTGGAAAGGACAGAAGGAGGTAGAAGCCAACCTCACTTTCTGGAAAGAGTTTTCTGGCTCACCAAGGGTTCCCATGTGTCCAGTGTGGAATATAGGCTCTCAGTCTCTGGAAACAGTTCAAGAATATCATATCATCTTTCTGCAGAGATGTCCTCTTTGTATCAAAGTTTCTGGACCCTGACTTTGATGGCATGTGCAAGAAGGCTGATATTGAGTGCAAACTCTTGATCACTCCTTAATATCAAGAATGATAAACCCAGATTTAGTATTTTCAACTTGGTCTCAGGAGTTTCTGTAAGGCAAGTCATTATGGTGATGGTTGAACTTTTTAAAAAATTTTATGTAAGATTTTTATTTATTCACATAGTAGAAAAAAATATTCTGATCATATCCAATTCCACTCTCTCCTTCTACCTCCCTTTAGCCCCCATCTATAAACTTTATTATGCTGTAATTTTTAATTGAGGATTAAGTTATATTTGTACAATATAGTCTGATCATGATTTCCCCTCCCTCATCTCCTCCCACATCCTCACCTCTCCCCCCACTTTCAACTCCATGTCTTCCTTCTTTCTCTTCTTCTTACAAACAGGCAAATAGAAGAGATGAACAGCAAGCCAGGCAGTGATGTCACACGCCTTTAATCCCAGCACTTGGGAGACAGATCTGTGTGAGTTTGAGGCCAGCCTGGTCTATAGAGCAAGTTCCAGGACAGCCAGAGTTACAACAGAGAAACCCTGTCTCAAAACAAATAAACAAACAAAAATATCAAAAAAAGATAAACAATAAATCAAAATGAACTAACAAACAAAAGTATGAAAAACACCCCAAAAAGCATGAGTATGCAAAACACATGCACGCATACATACACACAACCTACAAAAACACAAAATAATATTTGAACAAAAGACCAGTAAGTTTTTTAAGTGCCCAAACAAAACAATATGAAACAAAAAGTACTTCCTAAAATACCTTTGAGTTCATTTTGAGTTAGCCACCTACTGCTGGGCAGGGTGCCTGCTCCTTTATCCAGTGAAATGTCCTTAGAAGACTAATATTTTCTCTTTGCAAGTGGTTATTAGTTGAAGATAGCTTCTTGATTAAGAACAGGAGTTCATGTCTACTTCACATCTCGATGCTGAGATCCTGTCTGGTTTGAGCCTGTGAGGGCCCTATGCGCGCTGTCTGTCACAGTTCCTGTGAATTCACAAGTGCATCAGTCCTGTTGTGTCTGTAAGACACTGATTCCATCCATCCTCTTGGCTCTTACAGACTTTCTACCTCCTCTTGAACATAATTCCCTGAGCCCTGAGGGGACAGATTAATTAAAACAATCCATTTAGAACTGATTGTTCAAAGGTCTCTCGCTCTGCATATTGTCCAGTTGTGGGTCTCTGTATTTGTTCCCATCTACTACAGGTAGAAGATTCTCTGATGATTGCTGAGTTAAGCACTGATCTATGAGTATAGCACAACATTATTCAGAGTCATTTTACTGCTATGTTTCTTTAGCGGAACAATAATATTTGATTTCTCCCTAGGTCCACAGCCTATCTAGTCTCAGATTATTGGTCATACAAACAGTGTCAGGCATGAGTTCCAACTCATGGAGTGGGGCTTTAATTCAATCAGATAATGGTTGATTACTCCCAAAACTTCTGTGCCACTTCTGCACCAGTGTTAACCATTGTAGATTTCAGGTTTGTAGCTGAGTTGGTATTTATCTTTCAACTCTGGTAGTATGCAGAGTACCATATGGGCATGAAGGCTCTAATTAGGCACCAGCTCGACTTCTCCAAGTCCAGTGAGGTATGTAGGTGCTGTCTTCAGCAACAGGGCCTTACCATCAGCTTATGGAGAACAGCCAATAACCATGGCAAGAGCCTGAGTTGGAGGTTCCCATGGGGCCTCTTTGGCCTACAGCTCAATTAGATGGAACCCATACCTATCAGTGGTGGTTTCACTTGGTTGTGAGAGATGACTGTTATTTGGTGATTCTATTTTGACCTATTTCATATATGTATATATTTTAAGAAGCTTCTACTATAGTAGGTTTCTATTTAACCCTCTCAAATGGCTTAACTTTAGCTGTCTGGGTATTCAATTTGATTCTTTGATCAACATATCTGTTGTTTGCTTTTGGTGTTTGTTTTTTATTTTAGTTTTTGGTTTTTTGAGACAGAGTTTCTCTTTTGTAACTCTGGCTGTCCTGTAACTCACTCTGTAGACCAGGCTGGCCTTGAACTCACTGTGATCCACCTGCCTCTGCCTCCCTCCCGGGTGCTGGGATTAAAAAAGTATGCCACCATTTTCTGGCTGACGTGTTTGTTTTCATGCCAATCCCATGCTGGTTTTATTACTATAGCTCTGTTGTACAGCTTGAGATCAGGAATGGTGATACCTTTAGCAGTTTTTAGATTAGGTGGTCTTGGAAAGGAACTGAATCTCACTGGTGTGTTCAGTAACACCTCAGCCCTGCCTACATACATCACAAACTCTGAACCTACCAATGATTCCAAGGATTATCTTGATGCTTCAGAACTCCCTGGAAACCCACCAGTTAGGCTGATACTGGTGATGTCTGTCTGGGGCTTTGCCATGGGAAAAGGAGCTTTCTGAAATTTTGTTTATTCTTTCAACATTGAGTAACCATTGCTACTCCCACTTTATAGCTGGGTAAAGTTAAACTCCAAGAATGTAAACAAAATGAATAAAGCATACAACTGATCAGTGGGACAACAAAGACACTTGTTAGGCAGCAAGAAGAAGGATTAAGTGGAGAGGGAGATGGGTTACAGAAGTCCGCACCTGCTTTGCAGGCCACCATGTTCTGCAGAGTTATTTCACTTGAAATGATGGAATCGTTCAATTGTAGTAGTGTTTGATTCAATTGGGATTTGATTAGACTGATTGATCTTTATTCAGTTCTGTTATTTCCAGTATTCAACTCCATTCTGAATTGAGTTATTTCCCTCTCTCACCAAAGCCACTGGGATGTGGGTCTGACCATTTCTCTGTGTCTTCACTTTTCTGATTTGTAAGCTGGCAGGTGCATGCTTTCAGCGTATTAGAAGAGACACTTTTGTTCCAGAGGAAGGCCCTGAAGTCAGCTTGGCTGCCATTCTATCTTATTTTTCTGTTTTTCTTCAAAAATTTTTGCCCAGTACTTTGGAAAGGTACTACATGGGGGATGTTTACAGCTATGCTTAATTTACTTATTCAGCTCTACATTTTGTATAGCTCCTCAACAATACTCTCCTCAGATCTAAACAAATGTCTTAATCATTACTTCTAGAACAATTGACTATGACCCAAAAATATATTAGAAATGTTAAGCTTTCTTCTTCAGTTAAGACAAATGGAGTTGTTGTCATGTCTACATCTCTACCTCTCTGTACCTAATCTTGGGTACTTCCAAGAGACAGGGTTTAGACCTGACTCTTCAAGTGCATCAAAGGTCCTGGCTAATATGTTGTTTGCTTTTTCTAAAATTTGATCTTGAAAAGGACTCTGCCTCCTTTTCTAATCCATGTTTCTTCACAGTAGCCTGGTTTTACATCAAGAATGATAAACATTTTACAACTCCTGGATAATATTAAGCAGTCTCCATTTTATCATTGGTCTGACATCTTGGTAGTTTGATTCTGCTATCAGTTTTATTCTGTCTCATGGTGAACAGACTCCTTAGGCATGTATCTTTTACTTTCATTGTGAATTTTTCTTTTATGGATATTTTCTTCTTTTAATCCCAGTCTGAAATTTGTAATCTTTGTGTGTATTTTCCTAAATTACTCATAAATATTTACTACTTACTGTCAGGATTTTACCAATATTTAGATTTCACCTCCCTATACACTGACCCACTTTCTCCCCATCATCTTTCACATCAGTACCATCTATGAACCTCCTTTTGCTGTGCATGAGTTGCTTTCTTTTACTCACCCATGTTATTTAGACTCAACCATAGCATTTACTGGGTTGTATTGTTTTAGATATACCATTTTTCCACATATCATCCTTTTTCCCTCATTGTATTGATTTTGTATTTTGCAACAATAACTCTTGTGTAAACCCTCTAGGAAGAGCTGTGGTGTGCAGCTCTTTCCTCTTATGTGTTGCCGTTCTCTACAGTAGCTATTATTCAGCATTAGATGAAGGTCCATAGATGATACTGATCTCTGGCTTTGCCAAGCATCCTTGCTTGCTGCTTTTTATGATTTTACTTGTCCTCTTTCTAATGTATATTTTCTTGTTCTTTTATAGAGGTTTATGTAATGTTGACATAACATTTCTTTATCTGGAAATGACATTACTTAAAACATGCTACCAGATGATAGTTTAGCTGGGCATAGAAATTCACAAATAAGATAATTTTCCTTCAAGTCCATGTTGGGGATTATTTCATTATCCTGTGGTTCTTCTTGTTAACATCGAGAATTGAGGTAAATGTTCAGAGTATATTTTCAATTGAGCAATTTTAATGTTTGTTTTTCACTTGTATTACATATTTACTTTGATATTTTAGGTATTCCATCTTTTATTTATGCAATTGAATTCACTGAGATTTCTGCTTAAGAGAATTTAGATATTTGAATTCTGAAATTTTTTAGCTATTATATTTGAATATATATTTTCTTCTCCTTTTCTTCTAGAATTGCTATCTATATTTTATTGCTGGAAAACAAGTTTGTGTTCTCATTTTCCTAATACATACACACACACACACACACACACACACAGAGAGAGAGAGAGAGAGACAGAGAGACAGAGAGACAGAGAGAGAGAAGAGAGAGAGAGAATTCAGTCTATGTATATTGTTTCCTTTTTTTAATGTCCATTGTTTTTATCCTCTGAACACTTTGTTTCAAACAACTGTTGAAACAGCATTATGTAAATCCTTAACAATATAAGTGAGTGTATATTCTTTTCTTTCACATTCTTGGTCATTTTCATGACCAACATTCACTTCCCCACATTTGCTTACCCGCCGTGCTTACACCTGTAGCCCTCCCTATGCCTCTGGCTAATCTAATCATCCTCACCTTACTCCACATTGTCCCTGGAAGTCCTTTCATCCTGTCCTCTTAGCTCCCTCACTCTGACTGGACCCATATGTGTCTTTTACACTTATAGCAACCTCTCTTCCTTGCGTGCTGGCTGTGAGTGAGTCTTGGGTGAACATTATGTGTAGTGATCTTAGATATCTTGCAATAAGTAATGGGTGCTTTATGCTTCTTAATTTCCACAAGTTTATTCTGGGTGTGTTCCACTTCTGAACTTCCAGATGCAACTAACACAAAATTGAATAGTTACATGGGCTGATGTTATATGTTGTTTTGAAGTAACTGTTGTTGTGGAGCCCAAGAGAAGGCAGGAAGGCTTGGCTGTTGAGCTGTCAGCACTTGTCTCCACCACCTTCTCACTGAGGACTTCATGCTGTGAGCACGAACATTTATTCAGACTGCTGCCCTAGCCTTGGCTCAGGCTAGGAGGCCACACACACTGCAAGCAGCCCAGGCTGCCAGCTCTCTCTTGTTTTTGCCTAGAGCCACACAGGCAGCTTTTCTTTTACCTTTTTGTCCAAGGCATTGCAGAAGTTTTTGCAAGCTTTTCTCAGACCTTTTCTAAATATTTAAAACTATGTATAGTAAGATGCAAAAGCCATCCACACTTCTCTCCTAGTTGACTGACAAGGCAGCATAGTGCAATATGAACTAATTACACGACTAACAGTGCAAACCCTAAGGCCTTACTGCTGGGGTCCAACTCCAGCAGACTTCTGCAAGCCTTGCAATTTCTTTCTTCAGCCAGACTGCTAAAACCAGAAATACTATTACCTACCTCACAGTGCACACAGGAAATAAACAAGTCAACATTTGTAAACTTCAGAGCCATTTTACATAAGTGGCTCCCACGATTTGTTAGATGTTTAGGTTTTTCTAAGATTGTCAGAAATTTGTCTCTTCAATGCAGTTTAAATTTAATAAGAACTCTTTCAACTGTGTTTTAAACAATCAATTCAACTCTGTTTTGTAAGTTTTGCTTTACTCTAGAATATTATGTAAAGTTGTTTTGCATCATGTAATTTCTCCATAAACATTGAGAACTAGATGCTATTTATCTCAAGAAAACAAGGAAAATGGAAACAGGTAACTTTCTACACTGACAGCAGATTCAAATTCCAGTTTGTCTATTTCTGACATCTTTTCCTTGTCTGCTTGTGATGGTTAGTGGTAACCGTCAACTTGACAGAATCTGGAATCACTGGAACATGGGTGTCTGGGTATGAATATCTAGGACCATCTTGATTATGTTAACCATATTAAGAGGAACCCACTGTGAGTGGCATCACCTTCTGATCGATCTGGGTCCCAGATATCATAAGAATGAAGAGGGGCTGAGTAGCAACACCCATCTATCCCTCTGTTTCCTGATTGTGGGTGAAGTGTGACCTAAGCTTCAGGTCCTTTCATGGTTTCCTTACCATGATAACTGTACCCTTGACCTGAGAGTCAGAGTAAGACCTTTCTCTATTAGGTCTTCTTTGCCATGGCATGTCATCACAATTTCAAAAGAAGAAACAGGGGCTGGAGAGACGATTCCGGGGTTAAGAGCTCTAGCTTACCTTCCAGAGGACCAGGGTTTGATCCCCTGCACCCAAATGGTGGTTTACAACCATCCTTGAGGTTCCACACACACATGGTGTGTGTGTATAGACATATAGTCAGGTAAAAGACCCATACACATGAAATAAAATACAAAAATTAAATAAAGCAAAACTAAGACATCATTGTTTTGAAACAAGTGTCTTCGTCTCAAGCTTTAGTGTTGTCTCATCTCTTCCAGTGCCTGACTTTTGCACAGTTAAGGCACAAGACCATCTTCCCCTGTACAGACTTTTTACCTCAACTACTAACAAGCAGGGAAAGGAAAGACATAAATGATGCAACTGAAAAATCTAAGCTTGTAAAATTATGATAAGCATCATACATGATACAGAAAGACAGAACAAGTTATGACCTAAGGGTTACAATTATAGTGAAGAAAGTTCTAAGACTGCCTACAGTGACCCCCCATACACACACACATACAAAGGCATATATTCCATTCAGAGACCTTGGAAGGAGGGCAGTAAAGGAGAACCAGGGCCACCAGGAACTGAGTCCTCAGCCCCATGATGCTCTCATGTTGTGCTAATAATTGAAGTACAATCCAAGATGTTATTCCCCATTTGGAAAGTGAATTTACAGCCACTGCAACCAGAATTTATGGATTATGACACAAGCATTGTTGGAGATTGTGAGCTGCTGAGCTGAGATATGCAACATTTCAAACACCCTGAAGCACAGACATGATGTGTTCCCCTCCTTCTGCTATCAAGCGAGGAGTGAAAGCTCAGTTCAGCATAGCTACAAAGTCCTCCCCAAACCCTCACCACAAACTTTTGAAATAGAATCTGTTTGAGAAATAGGACTGCTGTGGGACATTTGTTCTGTTCTGTTCAATAAGCAAAAGCAATTGAATCTTTCCTCTGAAGCTCTCTGCCCTTCTCAGGCAGAATGCAATTCTGATCTGTTTTGTTTTTCAGAACATGCAGATGGGACAATGAAGTACAGCATCAAGAAGTGTCTTGTCCTTTGAATCCTTCCCTTCATTAGTCCGTCAGTGTTCTCAGGTTTTCTATTTCTGGGGTTGTTTTTTGTCCTGAGTCACTGACAGTTTCAGCCAAATTACATAAGCTTCTCCTCCAATCTGAGAATCCAGGGCTGGAGCCAACCACTGAGGAACAAAGACCCCTGCTTTGTCTGGGATTGTGGGGGACAAGGATAGATGAGTGCCTGCAAGCAGAGATTTACATGACAGGGACAGAGAAGTAGTGATAGGCAGGAACACGGGCCAACAGCTGGGAAATAGACATCCTGCTGTCTGGGGACTGGAGACAGGTGGCTTCAAGGGTTTGGGAGATGCGTAGAAGGCTGTGTAAAAGTAAAGCTGGAGCTTTAAGTAGGTTTTTGAGTGTACATTCAATAATTTTAAATTTGCCCTCAGTTATTTTTCTTAACAAAAACTTGCTCCATAAATAAACCATATTCACAAAGGATATTATGTCAGTTGTCTTTCTGCAATACAACACTTAACAAAAGCAACTTAAAGAAAGGGGGATTTATTTTGATTCATATTTTGGTTTGCACCTAAAGAGTGCATCATGGCGGGAAGTCACGGTGGCAGGGGCTAAGACTCCTGTTCACATTGTGTCCCCATTCAGAAAGCAGAGAGAGATGAATGCCAGTTAATGCCAGTTCTCAGTTAGCTTCTTTCCCACTCAACTAGCCTAATGTGGGAGATCCCTCACAGATGTGCTCAGGATTTGTCTCCAATGATTCTGCATCTGGTCAGAGAATTCACCCAGCAGACCCTGCTGTCCTTATGGCGTTGGACTGTGAACATTCTTCTCTTCAGGAGTGTAGGCTTTAACGACTCCCAACTCTCACAGTTCACTAAAACTCTGTTACCTTCACATGGGTTCCATTAGCTCCTTCTGCTTTCCTTGGAATGTTTGCTTTTCCATTTTATAGACCAGAAGCGTGAAAACAAGTGATTCACTCCTGGAATATCTGTGTGTGTGTGTGTGTGTGTGTGTGTGTGTGTGTGTGTGTGTGTGTATGTATATATATACATATACATATATATATATATATACATATGTATATGTATATATATACATACACACACACACACACACACACACTTTGTAGTTTCTCCCTTCACTGTTTAACATATTAAGGATGGTTTGCCATAGCTGAATAGGTGAATGAGGTGGAGAACACATCCATAAAGAAGAGAGTAATGTGCACATAATGAGTGATTCTGGTCCACAAAAAGGGAGCTTGTAAATCAGGAGAGAATGTTGTCTGCGATGGTGGGACTTGATTAGAACCAGCGTTAACATGCTCAGCTCTCTAGCTCCCTTTAGGAGGAATTGAGGAAGAATATGGAGCAGAGAGCACACCACCATAGGACTAATGGTGTGTGCCAGAGATAGCTGTGTTACTGCTCTATGGCTTAAATAGGCTGTCTAGACACATTAGGCTCCAAGCTCCTCTCCACACTCCGCAGCACTGCAAGCTGAGTGGCTTGCTGGAAAGCTGTCACCACTCTCTCTGTGCTGAATGGAGAAGTGACAAGAAATATCAGACTCTGCCATAAGAGATTCTGTTTCATGAAAAACTCTTGAAACAGCGCTACAAGGATTTAGATGGTTGTGGAGGGCAACTAAACAGAAAGGGTAACAGAAGTTATTTTGGGGCTCCTCTGACTCTCCTCTGTCCTGAGGCTCCACAGCAGGGCGCAGGGAGCTGAGGGTGGGAGAGAAGCAGCTGAGCTTTCCCTGATTCTGACATACCCACTCCATCACCACCACTGTGGCTTCCTTCTGCTGTCCTCACACATCGTGTTAAGTGAGCTCAAGCTGCCAGACACAGAGGTGTGTGCTGTATTACTTTATTTTTTACTACTGGGGGGGGGTATGCAGTGTGCATGTGTGTGTGATACGCATATACATGTGAGTGCTCACAGCAAAGCTAGAAAGCATCCAGTGTCCTTCTCTATCATCCTCGAACTTATTTGCTAAGGCAGGAGCTCTCATGTAACCTAGAGCTTGCAAGGCTGGCCTTCAGCGAGCCCCAGTGATCTTCTTGTCTCCATGCATACCCCTCATCCTATCCCCCATGCTTCTGTGCTGGGATTACAGCGTGCATAGCCCCATGCATACACACTCCATTTTCTGGATCTGTGCTAGGGTTACAGTGTGCATAGCCCCATGCACACACACTCCATCCCCTGCATCTGTGCACGGGCCCAGCATGACTTTTCCATGGGTGCTGTGATCTCAGTTCTGTTTTTTATGCTTGTGCAGAAAGCTCTCTTACCCACTGAGCAATCTCTCTAGCCCCCAAGTGTGAAATCTAAAGGTCAGCACAAGGAGAAATGCTAGATGACTACCCCCAGGATGTCTTCAGGCTCATCCTGAAAAGTGAATGTGGCACCTGTCATTCATCCCCTTACAAGCTGTGCTTTGGAAGAGTGATCATGGAAAACAGCTTTTATTAGTACTTGCACAAATCTATAATGTCATTTTATTTCTTTTTCCTAAAATAACCCCATCTAGAAGTAAGCTAAATCTCATCTGTAAAGTAGAAAGACACGATGCTTGTATTGTACTGCATCTGAAATACAGATGTGGCTTCAAACTCTCCAGCTCTCAGTTAACCACACTATCTGAGAGATAAGTTATGGAGGGAGAAAAGGGGGAAAAGACAAAATTTAAAAGAGCCATAGCTATTTCCTTGTAGTGGGAGCAGGAGGCCTTGTGATGTCATTTGCGTAGCTGTGGCTGTTCAGTCTGTGGCTGCACTGTTGCTGTCTTTGGAGATGCCCTTGGCTCCATCCCCATCCCCACAGCCCTACTGTGGCACCAGGCTGGCCTCCTTTCCCCCTTTTCTGTTTTATTTTTTGTCTACTTTTGTTGTATTGAGGACCATTTCTACAGCCCCAGAATATGAAAAACAAATATTCTCAAAGGATGAACAAGCTCTACCTGTATGTGAAGAGTAAGTGAGGACTACCTTATGGCTGCACACACTGGTGGATTAAACATCTCGGTGCAGTCCTTTCATTTGGGTTTATCATAGAATGCTCCTGTCCTGTGCCACCAGCTACCCCTGGCTCCAGAATATCTACACTGATACTGATTCTGACTCTCACTCCTGAAACAGAGAGAAAGCTGGGAGATTCAGCTTCTGGCCTCCAAAGCAGAACGTTCCTCACAATGCAGAGGATGGCACAGGCCATGCTGTCTGCTGAAAGCATGTCTTCACCATCCTTCCTTGTAACTTGTCACCAGCTAAAGCTCCAGACAGAAAAGTTCCCTGCATGGGCTTCACACCATTGTCCAGTCTGGAAGAATGACTGATGCTGAGTGTGTGGGAATCAATGTCCTTCAAAATCAGTTTCTCCCTGCAGCATCTGGATTCCATTGTAAAAAACACTGTGTGTCCAGGAACCTGTAAAACAGAAAATCCAGCATCATTTTCTAAGCCTGTGTCAGTGATGTGTACCCACCAGATAGTCCACAGAGATTTGGTCTGGCACTAAAGATTTCTGGAGTCTCTTGTGGAGGACGGGAAGAGATGGAGAGTGCAGAGAAGGGAAGGTGGGTGGGATAATCATTCTTGGTAGAGGTGGGTGTTCACAAATAAGCTCCTAGCACTTGGAAAAGGCTTTGCCTATGGGTCAGTCTTATGGAAGCTTTTCTGAATTAAATTTTCATCTTCTTAGATAACTCCAGCTGTGTCAAGGTGATTAAACAAATCAGTGTCCTTTAATATCTTTCTTTCTCCACTCCTCCTTTTCTCTCTCCCTCTCCCGTTTCTCTTCTCTTCCTCTCCTCCTAAATCTTCTCTCCTCTTCTCTCTCTTCCCCCTCTGTCTCCTCTCTTCTCTCTCTTTTCAGTGTATTACTATAAAACAGAAAAGCATCTGCAAACCAGGAAAGACGCTAACTACTGTTTGACAGTAGGTGTTCAGGAAACAGAAGCATCTGCTTCATGGCCCTGCCCATTGGATGGTGATGCAGCTCATTGTCTGGATGAGCAGGAAGCTAGACTGAGAACAAGCTGGTGAAGAAGAAAGGTGCTGTGGATATATTCTTTTTGGGATACTTTGAAAAGTCAACTTTCCAAGTAGGCAGGCAGATAGTCTTCTGCCGGGAACAAAGCTTGGAGTTGGAGTGCATTTTGTCAACAGCTGCCTTCCAAATACCCCACCTGTTCCTGTGCATGGCCCCCTTTCACCTGTCACCAAACCTTCGGGAGGCCACACTTATCCACATGGCACTGATGAGGGTGTGGTACTGACCCAAGGCCAGGTTCCCAGAGAAATTCTGTGTCAGTGAAGAGGGGAGTCCACCAATATGTGTAAACTTGTATAGACATTGCTATGGAGAGGACATGGAGCCCTTGGCCTGGATGGGAAGATCACCCAGAGCAAAAAGGCTAGCAACATGTGAGCCCACAAAACAGTACTGCAGTGAAGCCCGGGCCTTGTCTTTGCACTAAGGAGGAAGTTAATATGGTTATGTTCTGCTACGTACCAGGCCATGGGAACCTTCCAGACCCGTGAGAATCCAACAGACTCACCAGTGTCAGAAAGTTCTTCTCTTTGTTGCCCTCACATTTGCCCATAGAACAGTGTTCCCCACAAGCAGTGAACCCCAAGGCTACTAAGAATTTCCAGAGCAGATGTGTCTGCAGCATGCACAGCCCATCACTCACTTTGCAAAGTTTCTATCAGTGCTGGCAAAGTAGTTCTTCAGAAACTCTATGTTAAGATAGAAACTTCATTTGCATAAAAAACAAAGTGTTTTCAGAACTCTGTTCATTAGTCAAAGAATTTATACAATATACAAACAAGCAAGAGAGAGAGAGAGAGAGAGAGAGGCTACCTCCTTATGCCCTCAAAAGATCAGGCATCTTTAGATCATCCTTGTGTCCACCTGGGGCTCTGGTCAGTGCTGTCTGTGACTTCAGCCTCTAGAGCTCATCTTGAACACAGCCTTGTCCCTGGACCTGGGTCTAGGGACTTTGCCCATCAGAATCCACAAGGTCCTGAGGGTAGGCAAGGACAAAAGATGAAGACTGACACTTGCTGCCTACCTTAGGCTCCTGCACAAATTTCCAGTGTGGAGGCAGGAGCAGCCTCTGCCTGCATTCAGAGAGAGCACTGGTACACCTTTGGTTCATTCCCACCTGCCCCACAGAGTGCCCTTCCTGCAGGGGAAGGAAAAGGGCTTGGTGGAATTGGAGTGTCTCCCTTGTATGCCAGACAAGCTCTCCTCACAGTCTCACCTCCACACATTACACATAAAGCTAATATTATCCAGATGGTTGTTTTCAAAGGAGAAAAGCACACTCACTTAATTAGTGAAGCCAATTCCATGTTTATGGGAATGAAAAACAAACCCTAAGTACAAATATTGAAAATCAACTCCTTTATTCCCTCCATTCCTTTCCCACACAGGCATGCACCAGCTCGAGCTGCCGAGCTGCTGGGAAGCAGGGGCCTTGACACTTCGGCAGTGCTGAGGACAAGAAGAAACTGGGAGTGTTGAGATGGCTCCAAAGCACCCAAATCAGCTGTTCCTGCAAAGCTCAGGGCCCACAGTGGAGCCAGGCTGGGAATAGCAGCTCTTAGACCTCAGACTCCTGTCCCTCTGCTCATGGAGGGCTTTCAGATGAACGAGTGTCCCTGAGTGGACAGTCAGGCCACCAGTGCAGCTACCTGACAGCCTGTGCTCTCAGACTCTGGCAGTGAATGAGGTGGAACTGTGACAGGGCAGACTGCAGCGCTGGACAGAGGTCTCTGCTTCAGACTTCACTCTTTATCCTGTAAGATCTAATGGATAAAGACTACATAGCAAAGACCTTTCCCAGGAAGTCTCTTAATGCCCAGGGTGGCTTTATTAGCTTCTCCAGGGATAGAGGCAGAGTCCATCAATTGTCCCTGTAGGTCGCCATAGCTGAGCACCCCACCCTGCTGCAACTGGGTCTCCTCAGCCCCTGAAGCCTCCTCTTTCTGCAGAAGGCTCTGTGTACTCCATTGGCCCCTACATCCACCTTTCCTGAGATATGATGCTGCAGGGGGACTAAAGGGGTATGACAGGTCCATCTACCTAACAGATGGGAAATGACAGCCCTAAGGAGCTTCCAGCTATGAAGCCTGTCTCAGTGAGGTTTCTATTGCTAGAAGGAGACACCAAGACCATTGTAACTCCAATAAAGGAGAACATTTAATTGAGGTTGGCTTACAGCTCAGAGGTTTCATTCATTATTGTCATGGTGGAAAGCAAGCCAGCACTCAGGCAGACGTGAAGCTGCAGAAGTATCTGACAGTTCTACATCCCAGCAGGCAGCAGAAAGAGAGAGACACACACTAGAGCTGGCTTTGCATCTGACACCTCAAAGCCCACCCCCAGGGACATACTTTTTCCAATAAGGCCACACCTCCTAACAGTGCCAATCTGTATGAGCCTTTGGCAGCCATTTTATTCAAATCACCACAAAGCCCACTCTCTACTCTCAGCAGTAGTGCAAGGGCAGGGTAGGACAAGTACATGCTTGGGAGGAGTCATTGCCCACCCCTGTGCATCTGGACGCAGCCCTCTTCCAGCCTGGCAGCCCTGCATCTGGTACCTGTAAGACTTCTAGCTTATCGTGGCTCATGTCAGTGTGGACTTTGTTAGCACAGTAACTGAGCCTTTCAAAAGGCACACCTGATGGGGCCAGTAATGGTTGGGAGGAGGAGGAAGCAGACCATTCAGTGAGCGAGTTATAAAATTATTCAGCCCATGCTCTCTATAAGGAGGCTGGATTTGGGTGAGGCTCCAAAAATCCATGTTGTTGTCTTTGAAGTGTTCCTGGAAGCCAATAAAGCTGCCTACCCTAATCATCAGGGACACCCATCACCCCCAGTCTCCTATCTATACCCCTCCTTCCTTTAGTCTTTGCACAGAGCAAAGCACTCTGGGAAACCAGCAGCCACCGGCTGGGTCACAATATGTTTACATTTACTGCGAGTGTGAATTCATCAGGAAGGATTTAGAGCTGGTTTATTATGAGATAACAAGGCAAGGAGATAATCTCTCTGAGCTACCTGCATTTTCAATTTGCATATGATATTGGGACCCAAATTAATCTGCAAATAAAAGCAATATAAATGCAAAGCTGTGATATTTACTTAGAAAAAAAAAAAAAGACTATGAATCTCCCTTGTCTCAGAATTCATGATTTTTCCAAAGTGTCATAGAACTTACATTTCATGACTTGCACTTGATTGAGACATCAAACTTTAGCCTGCCCTACTGTAACTATATCTGGTTTAGTATCAACTTTAAACTTAGTTCTCACTAACCAAGGTCCTTCTCTTTGTAATAGCTGTCTAAAAAAAAGTGTATTTTTTTCTGCTGATGGAAACAAAATGAGCAAGCACAAACACAATAATCTAAATAAAAAAAACATCATTAAGGATTGAGTGCTTCTCATAATCTAAATTGGTGGCTGACTATGAAAGAGCCATGTTTGCCAGACACAGCTAGGCAGCTTCAATATGAACTCACAGTGTTTGTGATATCACACACAACACCTGGACAAGCTCAAGCCAGACCAAATCCCACCATGGGGAGGGGAGGAAGGTAGTAAGTCCTATCTCTAGCTGGGGGTCTCTTGGCAGCTGATAGTTGCTGGGAGAATGAGAGTCTTGTTGGTGAAGTTTATTGCTAGTTATGTTTATAATTGTTTTTATAATTATATAAATTATATATATCATATTATATATAAATATATATATATATATATATATATATATATATATATATAATATAATATCACTGATCTCTGGCAAAGCCATTGTGGTTCACTGAGATGTTCGAGTGAAGAGCAAAGTTGCTGTGGAGGAATTCATGTAGTTCCCCAACAGACTCAGGCAATAAAGAGAGAATACTCACCTTAGGCCTTGAGTTCCCCACCATAAAGGTGACATAGCTAGTCTGCTAAGGGATTGTGGGATGAGAATAAGCTACATGCTTCATTCTTTATGGAAATAGGACTTTGGATGAGAGGGCAGAGTTTTGGTAACACCTGAGGAATTTCTAGATCAATACAAATACCTGAGATCAGAAGATCAGGGTTATACTGTCCAGAATGGCACTTGCTATGACAGGTGGTTCCTTCTGCTAAGTCTGGAAGATTTGCATCTATGAAAGCATGTCCTTGTCTTTTTTGCTGAGCCACACAGTAGCTATTGGCTACAGAGTCTATTTGCCTTAAGTGTGTGGGCCCTGGTAAGAGTGGTATAGAGTCATATAGCCAAGAGTCATATAGCCAAGAGCTAATGAGCAATCACCAATGGGACTTGATGGGAAAGAAGATGAAGGAGGAGGAAGAGGAAATGATGACAGAGGGATAGATAGGGAAGGAAGAGTGTGTAGGGGCTCCACAACATGCAGAGTCCACATCACCGGCTCCACATCTAGAGAGCCCCACCCCCGACAGGGTCCAAAGCAGTATGGGGCTCCCACATCTGGGGGCCCCACCCCCCTACACTCAGCCCACAGCCCAGGCCTCCCACTTCTGGAGGGTTCCACTGCCCACACAGCGCATGGCAAGGGTCTCCTAGAGAGCTTTGCCCCTAACATGCCCCTCTATACTTACACAGTGGGGGTCAGGTGCTGCTCCCCTCAATGGTCCACAGCACAGGCTCTATGCCTCCATGTGGAGGGAGCTCCACCTCAGGCCCACACCCCGGCCAGGCCCAACCTTCCTCTAGGTGCCAACAACCAAACTGCCTTAGACTTGGACTACTTCATGGTGGGCCCTGCAGGCAGCCATGACTGAATTGAAGACTAGGCTGCTGGCTGCCTGCGCCCAGCCCAAAATAGCACCTCACAGCTATGTGTGTTTCTCCTGGGAGGGAAGTGGGGGATCTGACTTTCCCCAGCAAGCCTAGCCCCTCCAGCTCCCATCTACTGTTCCTGGGCTGCTGCTTGCCTCCCTTGCCGCCTTGCTGGGACTCCAGGGCTGCAGCCACCACCCCTTGTGCCTACCATGAACCCCAAATTATGCTGAGGACCACTGGAGAGCCTGCATATTTCCTTTTTGAGGGAGTTTGGCTCTTCAAGGCCAGGGAGTTCTGGGACTTGAGACCCTCTATAAAAAAGCTCCTCAGGGACCCCACTCTCAGCAAACTGTGGGGGACCCTAACCTGGAAGAACAGCACAAAACTGGCACCAACTAACACAAATGGCCCTAAACTGGGCCCCTCATCCCTCTCTGAACTTACCAAATAAGGGCAAAAAAATCCCATCATCACAGGTCATTCTGGGAGGCTGCCTCCTTAGGGACACTACACTTTCTCCCTTAAATTGCTTATTATCAGATCCTTGATCACAGCAGTGAAAAAAGACACAGACACAGAGATGTCGAGTGTGCCACTAGATGACTAGAAAGAAGAGCACGGAAGAACAGACTGCGTAATGCACAAAGTGCTTACAGCTCAGGGTATGTTAAATAAAAGTGGCGAAGCAACAAGACAACCATGTAAGCAGGCTGCCTCTTCCTCTTGTTGGCAGAATAAATGAAATTTTGTAGAGTAATTCATCCATGAAACATACTTGTTGCAATACTAAGAAACATAGCTCATTTGACATAAGTATGGAAAATAACATTTGTGAAGATGCAAACTTATCCCTAAACTGAACTTCATCTAGCTTATGTTAAGGAGAATACATAAATTATTACTGCACCTGCTGTGATAAAATGGCATGAAATAGAAAAAGTAAGGACAATGGGCATTTAATGTCCAACTCCAGAAGAGATACAGCATGTTCCACCCACGGCCCCATGAACTAGTGGGGCCTACTCCTTGTCCTTGGTCACCACACCGCATCCTGTGGCGATGACTGGAGAGGGGACTTAGCTCTGTGCGCGCCAGTGTGAGAAGTCACGTTAGCACTATGATCAGCAGTGATGCGTCATAGAGCCATAGCTGCTGATAATCTGGCCCTCATCAAGAATACTTTTCTATAAATTAATTGAAGCATAATTTAAGGTAAAAAATACTGACCCAACTTGGATGTTGTTTCGTGAGTTGCAAGTGTGCAGTGACCATAGGCATAACATTTATAGCACTCAAGCCACCACCAAATTCCCTTTGAATGTCACGGAATGCAGAGTCCACTGAGGAGAAGAACCAGGAATGGAAGGTGTGGAATCCCATCCTGACAGGCTGACTCAATTGAAAGCTTCTACCCAGCCACATTGTAACACTGAAATACAGTGCTTCCTTCTTAAAACCACCAATAATGCACATATGTGTGCTTTCGCCACTTCTCCTCAATACCAAGTAAGATGTACTAGCTGCTGCAATATGGAGAACCTACACAAAGCAGAGAATAATCAATAAAGATTTGCAAATGACATAACTGTATGTATGACAAGCTCAAACTAATAATAAACTATTGGAGCAATTGTACAAAAGTAACACAACTGCAGGATACACATTTGACATACAAATATTAACTATCATATTTCTGTCTTAGTAGCCAAAAATCCAAAGTTTAAATTTAATTTTTAAAATTTACTTCAAAGAATAAAACACATGGGCTTACATTATGTGTTTCAAAGTTGTTTCCTCTGACATCATAATATTCAAGAGTGGAGCAGTGCCTTAATAACATACAGATCAATGCATTGAAGCTGATTCATGCCCTAAATATCCTGTAAAAACTCTATTTGACCTTAAAAAAGTATGCCTAGATTAGTGGTGCTAGATGTTGCACAGATCCCAAGCACTCATGTTAGCTATGAGTGCTGACCAAGTCTTCCATATACCTGTGGTTTTATTAGTTACCCAGTTTCTTCTAATATCCAACAGTCCTACCAGGTGCTCACATACTGTGGCATACTGTTGTTAGATGCATACAGATTTATATTTGACATAGTTCCATGCTGTAATTTTTCTTTTACCCTTATGAAATTCCTATTGTCACTTCTGGCCTCCTCTCATATTTAAATGTTCATCCTACCTCCCCTATTCACAGTGTTTGCATGGTGTGTATTTTCATGGTGCAATTGTGTCTCTGAAATTAAAATACATCTCTGTAGCAGCATGTATAGTTTTCAGACCTAGCTTTAGGATTTATAACTGGTTCACTGTTTTAACCTAAAACTTCAGGGATGTTCATGGTAAAGCCTTCCATTGTTGTCTACTTTGGGTCACTTTATAGTGCCCCTAAGTAACAGACGTGCCATAAATGAGATGACTATTCCCCCAAGCACTGGCCTAGATTAAAACAACAATCACTAAATAGAGCACTTCTTATGTGTCAATCAACATTCTAAGTAATTCACATGGTAAGTTATTTAATATCCATGCAAAAAAACTATATAATAAAAAATACTATGCTGTTCTTTTACAAGCTGGGACATAAAAGGGGAAGTCCGTGTGACTGATGCCATGCTTGCCGTGAGTAGTGTGTATTAGCCATGGCTAGATAACATGAACTTCAAGTCTGTATCTTTTATACAGTCTTTATCTTTTATAGTTAAAATATGTCGAGTCTTTTAAATAATCCTGTAAGAACTCATTCTTAAAGATCTCTAAAGAATAGCCATTTGTTCTTTATGCATGTGTGAATGTCTACTAACTTTTACATTATTTTTTTCTGGTATATTTGTCTGCATGATGCACACAAATGTCTTAAACTGTGGCTACTCAGCTTTTCTTTCTCCTGTTTCCAACTTACACTGTTGGTGTTTCAAGGTTTTTTACTATGCATTTAATTTAAAAATCATGGTTTTGATATTGAATTAATGCCCTTCTATATTGTTTAATGTTTTCAATATCAAATACTACTCTTACGACATCAATACTGTAAGTCTAGATTTTCTTTCATTTATTTTAATCTAAATTCCATTGTTCAATATCTTCATTTTTTGATGTTTTACTTTAAACGCTTTATTTCGATAAACTTCTGCTAAGCATAATATAGGCCAGTTAACAGAGATTCCCTTTATGTTGTTCATTTCAACCCAAATGAACCCTACCCCCTTTTTTTTTAAATAACACAAAGATAATAGCAGCCATCTTGGTCTAGCTCTTTCCATACACCCACTGAGATACCTTATAAGTGAAGAAAATAAAAGAAAATGGCAAATAGAACTATCCAGAGCATAGTAATAAAGAGTGCCCAGCTGTCTGGATGTAGCAAAACAAACACCAAAATGCCCTCAGCCGCATGCCTCACTCCCAACATCATTGGTTGTTGACATTAGTAGGCAAAGGGTCAGTACTGCATGCCCATGTGCCTGACTAATCACTTTACTATGGATAGCTTATAAAAGATATCTATTCTTTACATTTACACCAAACTACTTACCCGTAGAGAGTTGCTGTGGTTCTCCCACAAGTATCGCAAAAATATTATAGATATGCCAAGAAAGGGATGCTTGAATAAATGCTGTCAATACTGTCAAAGATTCTTAGGAATGTTACACAGAAAGTCCTTTATAATATCCTTATGCACTTTCTGCACAGTTGGATTTTTACAAAGTGAACCATTCACCAAAGAGAGGAGAGTGAACCCATTCATACTCAGTTAACTTACTTGGACTTACTCCTTTGCTCCAATATCCTGGCAACGTGGTTGAAGTCTGTTGACAAGGTTCCAGACTCCCTGGCTGGGAATTTTGGCTTACCAGCCATTTTACCCCTTTCTCCCCTTTGCTGTAATGGCGACAAAAGCCTTTCATTATGTCTGCATGGCCTAGTAATACCTTAGTTGGCTGGTGTTAGCTGAGAAGGAAAGGCAGCCATCTTTTACTCAAAAGTAATTGTCATTGTAAAATATCTTGCAGGCTTCTAAGTCCTGGCATGTGTGAAGCTACCTATTCATATAGATAGTATATTGTAAAGGATATTCCTGGAATGGGTGTTGGGTCTCCCAGGAAGAGACAAGCCTTTAACAGATAGAAGCAAAAGGAGACTAGATAGAGAAAAAATAAATATGCACCAAAGAGCTAAAAACCATAAAATAAAAACCTTCTTTGCCTACATGGCACCCTGCTCTGTTTGAGGCAGATGGACCTATTATTCAGCTAACAGTAACATTCAACCAATTATGGGTTATTGAGTCAAATGTTCTTTCATAGCAAACAAGATAAGTTGCAGGAGGAAGGACACCCAGCCCCCTCCTGGGTGTGACTACATATACATATAAAACCGGTTCCTCTGAAGGCCTGAGCAACATCTACATACCAAAACACTGTATTTGGCTTTTTAAACTTCTTGCCAGAGCAATTCTCTCTCTTTCTGGTGTGGGCCATTTCCCTGGTAATGTATATTGTCAGTCTCTGCCTCCTTCTCTTCTTGGTATGTTTTTTCCACTGACAAGGGACATTATCAGTCTCTTGCCCCTCTCTTTTCTTAAAATGTATACTGTTAATTCCCTCATTAAAACCACTCCTGCGTTTTACTTCTAAAGCGTGTTCCACGTGTCATTTTAAAGAGCGATCATGCGTGCCATTCCTTTGGGTCCCATAAAAGACGAACCACCCTGTTCGTTTATCATTCCTCATTTTTCCTGCATTCGTACTCTCTCCTGTGTAGAGTTTTCATGAACCCATTTGTGGGAAAGGCTGGTTCCCTCCACACATCATATTGCAAGCTTGCTAATTTTGGGTGTGCTCTTGTCTTTTCATTTACATAATTTTGCTTTTTTGCCGACTAACTGCAGTGTCTCTTTTTATCTTCAAGTTTCTATATATTTCTCATTCACAAGAATATACCCTCTGCAGTAGCTTGAATGAAAACTGTTCCCCATAGACTTGTGTTTTTGAGTACTTGGCCCCATGTTGGTCCCATGCTGCTGTTAGGGGAGTTTTAGGTGGCCTTATTGGAGGAAGCAGGACACTGGTGGCAGAAACTCTAATAGTGTGGTTTTGTAATAACCTTGGCACTCTGGGGTCCACCATGGCATTTCAGTGGATGTTTGTAACGAACACATAAGTGATTGTACATATAGAGAGCCAAATTGTAGCAGTACACCTATATTGTATGGCTCAGCAAAGACGACAAAGAGGCATTTTCATAGCTGCAAACCCTGCCAGACCTCAGCAGAGGAAACCACTATCATGGCAAGTGCCATATTGGACAGTGGAACCCTGAGTAGCTCATCTTAAGGGTTTTTATTGCTATAGAACTCTTCAGGTTTCTATTGATAGCACATGCAGATCATGAGGAATCAAACATCTTTTATATAAAGCCAACACGTGCAGATCATACAAAACACCAAGGCCTAAGCAGCCCTTCTGCCAACAATGCACAAAACAACCATTTTAAACACAACTGGAAATAAACTTCTGCAACACCAAATAAATAGGCAGAGCAGACTAAGGAACAACATCACTACATGGAGGAGGGTCATTTTCCCAAGAATTTGGGGAAATCATCCCTGGACCTCCACTGAGCCTCCACACACTTCCTACACATCAGCATCATGGCTCAGAGTGAATCCTTTCCTTTGCTCATAATATGTGTCTTTTCGAAATAAGAGTATAGGAAAAAGATGGAATCGGCTGTCACAGTGAATGTCAGCATGCAGAGCCTAGTTGGTGTGGGGTTGCTGAAGAGGAAGCTCAGAAAGACCTTGGCTTACTGACTGGGTTCATCAGGAATGTCCACCAGGGGGCGAAGTCGGGGAAGCCCCCCAAACAGCCAGCAGTGGACTGATAGGAACAAAATGCTGCCACCAGCCATTCTTGATCCAATATGTAATGTGCACATGCAGGATAGTTGCCCAGCTAAACCAAAGAAAATTAAGTAGAGTGCATCTCAATAAATTAAATGGGATTAAAACAAAAGGCACAGAGTGCTGCAGTGATCTCTAATTTGGGGCATAAAAGAGAAAGGAGAGGGGGGTCTTAATGGAGCTCCCATAGCCATTAGACAGGAAAAGCCATCTCCATAAATTATGGAAATGGGTGCTGGTCTCAAGTGTGTCCCATTTTCATATTGTTTTGCAGTCTTAATGACATAGGCTATTTTGTAACATCTGTTTTGGGGGACCCCCCTTTTCTCCCACACTTCATTAAAAATTCTGCTGCTGTCCTTTATGAGCCACTCCTGCTGGGAGATGGATTGTGCCATTGTGTTACTGTGCAGGCCATGATATGGAGTTGAAATGGCTTTTTCCAAGTATGTTCTAGAATGGCCCTGGACAAGTGACTGGATGATGCAATACTGAGAACAGCATGCTTCTTAGACAGGCATGCATGCCATGCTAGGCAGACGCAGAAGGTTAGCTTTCTCAGGTCCTGGGAACGAGGATGCACTATGTTGCCCATTTCCAAGCAGCGGTGTACATTTCAAGGTCAGATACAGACTGTGCTTGAGAAATTCAAAGGAAATTCTGAACTTATTACTATGGCAATGGCACTGAAAGTCTTCAAGCAATCGCACACACAGAAATCAAACCCCAGCTATCAAATGTGGCAAAGCCAGGTAGATAAACATTGTAACAATCTTCTAAGACCCAGGATTCTGTGGAGGTGGATCTGCAATGGCAGGCAGGGAGCGTCACACTGGTCTTGGGGTCAGACATAAGCAAGAAAAGGAGAGAAGAGAGGTGCAAGGGAATGTGGAGAGCAAAGAGGCCTAGAGCAGAGTGAGAAGTGCTGTGCCTGCCACTGCTCTACCTTCCCACTGTGCAGCGTGCCCGGTACCCCAGCCTAGTCCTTCTACTGAGTGCTCTGGCAACCTCTCTAACACACTGGTCCTCAAGAAAGGCTCCCTGTAGCATCACAAAGAAAGCATGTCTTCTTCATTTTGTGATCTTTAAATTCATATTTAAAATTTTTCATTTTCATATGAGTTTTATTTTTTCATATGGACTTTATACTTCTTCGTGTCATTACATGTGAAGATCAGTTTTTCATGGTGCATTATACAAATCTAAACTTCAAAAGTAAAAATTTGAGAATCATATGAAGCTTTTGATTTCTGAAACTGTGAGACTCATACATTACTGGGTATAGAACATTCTCAATAGGATTGAAATGCACCCTTCTCCTGTTCTGTATCCCATTTGCTTGCTTCTGCCTCTTGTCCACATGTTTGTTCAACTCAACACTTATTCTCTTGTGCACACATATACCACATACACCACGTATGCACACACACACACACACACACACACACATATAATGCACACATGCATACACACCACACACACACATTCCATCCCTACCTCCCCTTGTCTGCTATGTCGCAGTGGCCCTTACTTGAACAGTCAGTTTGAGTGATCAGAGGAGACAGTATTTTCTGAGGGAGCTTCAGAAGGAAGAAGAGATTAGACATTAAGTTTCCCAGTTTTAATTCTATCATGGTCATCTTGTCCTTCTAATCTGCCCCCAAACATTGCCTCTGTCTAAAGAGGTCCCTTACAGGCAGCTCAAAGGTGAAGTAGCTGTCTGCATCCTGAAGGAAGTCAGATCTGCTGGACAATTGACATGGCTGTCTCCTTGTTTCATTTGATCCACGCATGCTGCTGAATTAAGCAGCTCTGATTACATCTCCATGTCTGCCAGAAAGGCCACACTGGGCAGAAGCACAAGGAATGACAGAAATCACTTCACTCTGATATTCTCAGTGACCTACGAAATAGTGTTAGCTCTTTCCAGCCTCTGCTATTAGACATGAGCAGTAATAGGAACTGCCTCCCCTACTGAGAAGCTGTCACTCCCTAAAAGCATCAACAAATCAAATGCTTAGAGCTAAATAACTACCTGAGACATAGCACTAAGCAACACCATCACAAGAGGGAACACCCGCTGTCACAACACCATTTTGAAAATTAGAAAATGCAGAAAATGAACCACCACTCATAGTTCCTAATCCAGTAAGTGGTCAATAAATCCTAAAAGTGGGGATGTGTGGTGTGTGTGTATGTGAATGTGGTGTGTGTGTGTGTGTGTGTGTGTGTGTGTGTGTGTGTATGTGAGTGTGGTGTGTGCTTGTCTGTATGTGTGGTATGTGTGTTTGTATGTGAGTGTGGTGTGTGCTTATGTGTGGTGTGTGTGTATGTGAGTATGTGGTGTGTGTTTGTGTGAGTGTGTGAGTACGTGTGTGTTGTGTGTGTGTGTGCATGCTTTCTAATGACATCACTCTCTTTGCTCCTGAGACATCTTTAAACACCAATTACACAAGGTTGTATTCAAAATACCTTCCCCCCACCCACACATTTACTTCTTCCTGAGGTTCACTAACTCCTTGGAGAACTGATTAGTCTGGAACTCTCGCCCTGATTCCTGAACAGAAGACACAACACTGAACCAAAGTGTGTCCACACTAGGGCTAGAGCCTGCAAAGAGGTAGTAGCTGTCCCTTGTGTGTGCAGGAAACTTAACATCTCTGCAGTTTAGTAGGTTAGCTGGTTTGAATACCGAAAACTTCTCCCCTTTTTACACCAACAGTGCTTAGTGACTGCATCTGAGATATCCTGACATGGGTGTTGATGTAGATGAGTCCACTGCTGACTTTTCACATCAAGTAGCAGCTCTCTCAAAAGGTGCTCCTGCAGTGGCTGTCCTTGCATCCCTTCCTAAGCCCACGTACCTTCCTTGCAGCCCTTATCAGCCCACATCTGATATGGTTAAGCAATCTTGTACCATGTTTTGTTAACATATTTCCATGAGTTGCTCATTTAAGACTCTCATAAACAGTAACTTTGAATTGACTCATTTGACAGAGAATGTCTAAAGCAAGAAATAAGAAGAATGCAAAGGTAAACAATGCAATGAGTAAACCCATTTCCTTCTTTGATTCAGTTCAGTGTGGCTTAGAATTATGAGCTCATTTTAAAAAGATATGAAGAAGAGTTTTGTAACCAATAGCTACTGTACTAGTCCACCTGGAAGACAAGGAGATACTTTCATTGAAAAAACCCTGTCGAACCTTAGCAGAGGGATCCACTTGTAATGGCAAGCACCATCCTGGATAGCAGAACCCCAATCATCTGATCTCAGGTATTTTTATTGATACAGAAGCTCCTCAGGTGTTTTACTGATACAAAATCTCTGCCCCCTCTTCCAAAGGCCTATTTGCATAACTAAGGAAACCTGTAACTGAGTCTCATCCCATAATGCTTTAGCAGCCAAATAATGTAACCTTTAAGGTGAGGGAACTCAAGGCCCAAGGGGAAATATTCTCTCTTTGTTGCCTGAGATTGTGGCAGAGGGACTACAAGAATTCCTGAACAGCAACTTTGCTCTTCACCACAGTAGCTCTGCCAGAGAGCTATGAGCAGGTTCAGTCATGAGGAAGCAAACATCTGAATCACAGATTTACATCAAGTCAACATTTGCAGGTAAACAAACTGCCAAGGCTTAGGCAGCCCTTCCCCCAACAATGTACAAAACAATTCTTTTAAAGTTATATGAGCATAACTATAAATAAACTTCCCCAACAGAGTTTTAAGGAAGAGTAGTGTCTGGCTCACCTTAAGAGATGGTAATTTAATTGATCAAGATGGAGCACGTGCTCCCCAGTTGGTGGCGCTTTTTGGGAAAGTTATGGAAGCTTTAGGAGGTAGAAACTTGCTGGAGGGAGTACTTCACTGGGCAGGCTCTGGGGGATTATAGTGTTATTCCACTTTCTGTTCTTTCTCTCTACTTCTTATACATGTACAAAAGTGTGACCAGTCAGCCTCCTGCTCCTGCCCCACATGCCATACCAGCCCTCCCATAATCAATTCAATGTCTGGAACTGTACAATGGAATAAGCTACTTTAAAAAACAAACAAACAACAGCAGAACCCAAAAGTCTGACTATCAGTGCTTTTCAAAGCCCAACTAAGTAGACACAACATGAAGCTAGTCCTAACTTAGAAAAGTCCGGGGTGATCTGGGGCGGTGGTTATTTTTCACAGATACAATGGGAGACCTGCCGATGTCTTCACTTCCAGGTTGTCATGTGATTTGATTTGGAAACAGGATTGTGGCAGATGTAATTATGTGAGAGGATGTCGTAGTAGAGTAGGGTGGCCCCTAACATAATAAAAATGTGTCTTTATAAAGGAGGGCTCAGAAGGATGTACCTGGAGCATGCAAGATGAAAATGAGGTCAGAGAATTAAATTACAAGCCAAAGGAAGCCATAGATTGCCAGCAAACCTCCAGAAACTGAAGAGGTTCAAAACTAAAGCATTGCCTATGCCTTCTGGAAGCACTGGTCTTACTGACAACTTGACTTCAGACTCTAATCTCCAGAACCTTCCGACAACAAACACTACGGTTGTTTAGAAATCCATTTGGCAGTGATTCTTTATGCAGTTCTAGAAAACTGATGTGGTAAGCACAGCTATGAACTCAGAGATTATGTATGTGGGATGTGTACAAGATATGCTTTTGCCTGCTGAATATCAGCACAAGGTGGTTCGGGGAGTGAGCTAGGGGTTCCCAAATAAGAGGGAGCTTCCTTCTGAATTTTTACCTCACATAATAGAATCAGTTTGCATTACAGATAGGCAAAATGCAGTGGGAGTGAAACTCTACCAGGAAACCTACAGGGATCCTTCTTCCCCTGATTTGCATGTGTAAATAGCATGGGGAGCTGTGTGTTTAACTAATTCATAGTCATAAATGTAGAATGTGCAAAATTTGCAATGCAAAACATTCTAGCTCCAGATGCTGAGTTTATAAAAATTTCTATTGCTTTTAAAATTAGAATCCAACAAATATTCTGCAAGATCCAATATTATCTGATCTATTTCATCTTAGGACCAATTCAAAATAATGTTTTAGATCAAGAAAGAAAAATGATTTTATGTTGTTTCTTAAAACCACCAGTGAAGGTGTCTTCCTTAGGTCTCTTTTCTGTTGTTGTTGAGGATTTAACAAATTTCAACTGTCACTGAATAAAAAAGTAACCTTGGGAAAATTAAAATGTTTTTCTCAAAAGAAAGATTAACATTTCATACAGTAGTTGCACTTAATATTTAAATGGATCTTATCATATGGCTGATACATAATAAATTAAATGCTGAAATCCAAATAATTTTATTTTACAATATTTACTACTCAGATCTTCCAAACATATTATTTGAGGGAAGGTAGGTGGTAGAATAGTTAAGAAAAAAGTTAGGTGAAAACACTTTTAAGATATAGGCAAGGAGATGAGGAGATGCCTCAGTTAGTAAGTTCTTGATAGAGAAGCATGAGGGTCTTGGTTCAATTCCCAGAATCCATGTAATAATAAAATAGTCATGTTCATGATACGTAGCTAGTATCCTAGGGGGGGGGGCAAAACTTCTGAAAAGATTTCTACGATAGAAGAGGAGGGGATGATGGAATCCAGGGGTGGGGAACCAACCTGGTAGCCAAGTTTAAGCTGTATCTAAAGGGCAAGTCTCCTGAAGCGAGAGTGTAAACGGCCATGGTGTGGGTCACAGTGCCAGACATCATTAAGGGTCATGATGTCAGTCACACTTCACAGTCTGTGTGCTCACTTGGGTTTCGGTACTCTAACTCATGTGTAGATCATTTAAGTTTACAAGCAAACTAGTAATAGCACATTTGTCTAGATGTTTCTTTGCATGTTAGCATTTTTCATTTCCTTAGTCCACCATAACTACTCATCTAAATTAGGAAATGATAGACTCAACCTTATATGTTTCTCTGTTTCTTATCATCTCCCCAATCGATGAAGTTTTTGGGTAAGTGGCAGAGGACTCTCACACGTGCAGAACTGACTGCCTTAATGTAAAACTTAGAACTTCAGAGTCAAAGCCATAAAGGCCTCTGTAGACCACCAGTGGCGATGAAGGATTCCGGCGGGAGAGAAGGGATATTTCAGAGAAGGGAAATAAGTTTGACATCAGACTTTGTCTACCCTAGATGTAGACGCAGCATCCCTGCCTTCCTGTGCTATCCCGCTCTTTAGTCTGTGACTATGAACTACATCCAATTTGATTCTAATGTTGATCTCGTTTCTTGAACACATTTTAGGAATATTAACCCCAGCTCTGAAACTGGCTTCCTATACTCATAGAATATTCTAGTTCCTGTAATTGGTGATCTTTCCAGTGATTTGCATCATTCACTTGTCTTCATAAAGAGCCTACTGTGCACAAAGAGCTTGAGTTGACATTAGAATGTAGGAAGCCAGACACAATGAGAACACTGCTTTCAAGAAGTTAATGGTCTAGTGAGGAGCAGAGATCTTGTTCATAAAGTAAAACTTTTGGTGGTGAGTGGCAAATTTCTATGGAGACATGTAAAAATGACCAGCAATTTGAAAGAATATAGAGGGTTGAAGTAAAAAGCCCAGTGGGTTGGTGGCTGACTTCTTATATCTGTTCACCATGTTTCTTATCCATAAACCCAAGCATATCTTGAGTTCTGAGGCTCTGGAAAATGATCCTATCTCCAGGATTCCATTGATAAAACACATGTCCATCCCAGCCATGCTGCCTGTGCCATGTATTTGGGAGTGGATGAAGCTTGAAGGTTGGAGATGGGGGAGATTAGCCACCCAAGGACAACCAGGTCATCTGGAATTCTGGGACAGATTCACTTGCTTTATGCTCAGTGGGAATAAAAAGCTCTACAGTTTTTGCCTATGATCTTGAGGAAGATGCCTTATGAGGAAATGATCAGACAAAGAATGAGAATGTTGTGGCCCCCACGGTGCTACAGATAGAGCTGAGTGCAGTTCCATTCTCCTTCTGAATTGCTCATTTGCTCAGTTACTGAAGCTAGGCAAGGAAACCTTTCCAATAGAAGTCAATAGTAAATGGTTTTGAATTTTTCATTACATAGTATATATATATTGTAATCACTCAACTCAGCCATTATCTGAATAAAGCTACCACAGAAAATACATAAATGAATGCAACTGGCTATGTCTCAATAACACTTTATTGATGGACACTAAAGTCTGTATTGCTTGAGACTTTCATGAGTTATGAAACACTATCTCTCTCTTTGTCTTTTTTTCAGTTTTTAAAAAAATGTAAAAGTTAGGTTTGGGTCATAGATTTATAAAAATGGTCTGTCATGAGCCAGATTTGTCATGTGAGCCTCAGTCCACTGACCTTTGACCTAAGGCAACATATTCCTATTTCTGTTATCACAGGAAGGGTTTTGTCTTCCAGTACTTACAACTTAAATGTTGTAATAGCAATGAAGACTTTATGGAAAAGAGAATATTTAAATGGAGTTTTCAGGGGGTCTGCTGCTTTTGGATATGTAAATACAAATAAAAGAAATATATATGAAAAAATGAAGAAAGAAGAAAATGTTCCTGTTATATGTTGAATATATTTTCCAGACAACACAAGACTGTATTAGTCATACTTCTCCATAAAAGCAGAATCAATATTTTTATCTGTAATTAGAGGGTGTGGGTTATATCAAGTGGGTTCACATGGTCTCAGGGACTGAAAAATCTCACAATGGTCTTCTGTATGCTGAGAGGCCAGAACAGCTGCACTTAGTCAAAGAAGCTAGAAGCCCATAGAAAACACTTACATGTATTTCCTTGGGCTGAGAACCTACAAGTCCCTGATTGCCACTGGTGTCAGAATCTGCAGGTGGTAGCTAAAGGGAACTGTGGCAGAGAGCATCCCTTGACTCATGACAGGCAAAGACTGGCTCTCCATTTCTGCCATTTTCTTCTACCCTAGCCCTACTCTGTCACTCACACCCAGGTTCTCCACTAAGTTCAATGACACTGCCCTTTGACCAGTCTTCCCTGGAAACAACTCACAGACACATGCAGAAGAGAGCCTCACCAATTCTCCAAGCTTCCTTCAGTCCAGTCAGTAGACAGCCAAAATCAGCTATCTCAATGCCCATAAAACTTGGGAAAACACCAAATCTTGTCTCTTGGAAATCCACTGTCTATTAACATTTTACATGTAGGATAAACATATTGCACGCTCTAAAGTGGTAATGGATTAGAGCCAATTTGACTTTGTTCTATGGAACTTCTTCAAAGAAGCAAGCAAGGAAACAGGAGGTCAGAGAGAGAGAATAAACCTGGAAACAGAGAGAAACATTCCTTTCAGAAAGATACAGAAAAGGCACAGAAAGGAATTCTGTGGGCATCTGTAGACAAAAGGGGAGATGTGAGCAGTAGATGAAGGTGATGTAACTATGGCAACAGAAGAGGAAGATAGGAGGTGAGAGGGAGGAAGAGTGAGAAATATTAAGAAAGAATTAAGCACAGCAAAAGGCATTGGTGGGGAGAAGCGGGACACAGAGGCTGGATGAGGTAAGAATGGGCCCTGCAGGAGGTCATGTACTGGTCCTTCCATCTTCATGACACTAGGGAGGAGACAGCCTTGCAAATAGAAGAGAACAGAGAGCAGAGCAGGGACATGGGGAGGATGTAGCATGAGGGGTTCTGTCATTGAGCTAAGCATGGTTTCCTGTGGCTGGGCAAGGGTCTCTGGCCTCACAGCTGTGCAAAGGGCCAGTAACCCACCAGCAAACATGTCTCATTAGACAAAAATGCCAGTGTGACTTCTACAGACTAGTGCTCAGTAAATATTAGCTAATCTTTCTCCCTGCTTTCCTTTCCTTCCATCCACATCCATTTGGTCTTTATCTTGTCTTCTTTTTGGCTTTCAGTCTTCCCTTCTGTGGAGAAAAAAAGGTCTGGGAAAGCCACAGTTAGCAATGAATGTGCAGGGAGAAACTGATAATGTGTGCTTCTAGTATCATCTTCTCAGGGACACCTACATGTCACTGAGATTCCCAGTTGCCCTCCCTCCGGGTTTGTTTGTTTTTCTTTTTGTTTGTTTGTTTTGTGGGAATTATGTTTTGACTTTTTTTTTTTTTTACAAGTATTTATTTCAGTTTTTCAGGATTTTGTTGATTGGCTTCTTTTTGTTGAGACTGCGTCTCCGCTAGCAAAGATTGTCCTTGATTTCTCTATATAGCTGAGGATGACCTTGAACTTCTCATCCTCCTGTCTCTCGCTGGAATTATAGATATATGCAGACACAGCCCTGTTTTGTGGTACTTGGAATCAAACCCAGGCTCTTGTACATGCTAGGCAATCACACGACCCACGGAGCTACCACCTCGGCTCCTTCATGTTCCCATCTAATTGCCTGACACCTTCCTACTAGGTCAGCTTCCTAAGGCAGAGTCCAAACCCTAAAGGATACAGTTTCAGTTGACTATTAGTTATACCCATTCCTCTGTCTCTGAGGAGAATCCTGTAGGATGCCCTGGGCAAATTAAAATCCATCCCCTCTTAAAGACTTCCAGAGAAAGGTTGATTAATAATTCGTTCTGGTATTTAATGTCTATCTACATAAGCAATCTTCCTGTTAGACCCTAAGTCCTGTGCCACGCAGTAAGGTCCTTTGCAGAGCCGTGTTTAGTTACTGCGACAGCAATTACTGCTGAGAACATTTTGCCAGTCATCATTTGTCACATGCGGCCAGCGCGGAGGTCAAATGTGAAGGAGTCTCATCTACACAGTGTGTCTTGTCTTTTGGAAAAGGTAATGGACACTGTCTGTGTCATTAGATGTTAAATGCTGCATAGGGTAGATGGAAACCCTCCCCAAAGTATGCTGAGAGCCAACAGCCCGTTGGCATCACTCTGAGTGAAGACAATACAGAGCAATGTTTCCCCAGTTGACTGCAGATTTACCATTCGACAAATCCCTTTGTCCACTGGACCACTCTGAATGCTATGTAAATACTATGTAGAGATAAAGAATGAAATAAGAAAAAATATGACAGCTGAACAAGAGAAATTTTCCCAGAAATTCCAATATTTTCTTTGGACAGGGCAGAGTTAAGTCAGTTAAATTACAATTTCCAGGCTTGCGTCTGTATCGCAATTTTCTGCGACTTTACATTGCTTGAATATTCTTTCCTCACCTTGGGAGAAAAACATTACTTTGGAAGGCTGTCACCAGTAATCTGTTAGAGTCCATGCTTCTGGATGACTCTCTGAATGGCTCCATGTAGGAAATTTTCTAGATAAGTGGATTGATTACTGCCATTGTAAATCCAGTTGGAATCCCCTGAGGAGAGGTGGCATCCACAAGGTCAATTAAAACAAGAAGAAAGTTGTTATTCGTGTGCCATAGCCTGGGGACAGAAAAGAGAAGCATTTTGCCTCTTAGATTCCACAGGAACCAGGGTCAGTCTGGGAGAAGACGGTCCTGGCAGAAAAGGGCTTCAAATCCACTCATAGGTTCAAGCCCACAAGCACTGCCATCCCAAGCCAGCCCGTACATTTCATTCTCCAGCAGTGCCAATCAAAAGACCACACAATGAAAACAGCCTGAAAGTTCAGCAGCAGATGAACAGACAGATTGTGGCATACACAAAGAAGGGAGTATTACTCAGCCTTCAGAATGAATGACATAGTGAAACAGGCCACAGCATGAGTGGACATCAAAATGTATTAGGTGGAAAAGCCACAAACTGACGGTTTCACTATGTAAAATGCCCAGTGCAGATGAGCAAACAGTGACAGAAGCAGACAGCAGGAGCTGAGGGAGGAGTGGGGATGAGGAAGAGGCTCCTAGATATCCACTTTTCTGTTGGAAGGAGGGGAGTCTATGGAACTAGATAGAAATGGTAGTTGCCTAGCGTGGGAGTCTCGTGGGCTGTTTTCTGAAGCTGTCTGGAATTTAGCCATCTCCTATCTAAGCGGCAGTACCCCAGTGGGTCCCCAGGTCAGCCCAGCCTTTGGTCCTTCAGTCTCTACAGTATCTCTTGTTTTCAGTCTCTGAAAAGGAGAACAGAAGCCATCAGTCTCACAACAGAATCTAAAGGAGTTGGTCAAAGAGCAAACAGCGGGAGTGCGGGTGGGGGCTGGGTTGCTGTTCTACAGCGGTTAGTTCTATCACGCACATTTCAGCTAAACAGTTAGGAAGGCTCTTGGCACACTCATTGGTGGCAAGGCTGTGTAAAGGGAGAGGGTTTTCCAGTTGACCTGCCTTTTCAGAGTGTTCAGGGGAAGGTTTTGAGAAGTCCAGCGCCCCTAGTGGTAAAAGCACTAACCTCCTCCATTTAATGTTAGTACTCACTATCCCATAAACCTGTTTTCCCAGAACTCCTTATCGCCAAAGAGCCAATCCAGTGCCTGGGTTCTGACCAGTCAGAGATTCCTTGCTCCCTTTTAAAAAGTCTAGCCAGAAGCTCCTCAGGGTCTTTTCTCCTATTCTGGCTTGCAGGATACATGAGAGATGACCCCAATGCATTGGATAATAAAGCCTCATGTTTTTTGCATCCATCTGGTGTCTGTCGGTTCCTTGGGGTTGCCTCTCGACCTCGGGGTGGGCACTAGCCACGCCTGGCCTTTTCAGTTTCTGTAAAAAGCAGAAATTGCTACACTGTGGGTGAAGGATAAGATGCTAATGTGTCAGTTTAGAAGGCCACACCAGAAGAAGGGACAGCCAGTGCAAAGAGCTCCAGGTAGAAGCGGACCTGACGTGTGAGTGAGGGACAGAGGTGTAATCACAGTGGCTGGGTGGATAAATTTGGTTGCATGATTCTAAAATACCCAGAGACTTGGATGGCATCAATTTGGCTGGGAACAAGGATGCCTGAAGTAAATCAGCTACATGTTGGGGTCGTGCAGGAATAAGAAAATAGTGATACAGGTTAAAGGTGATGTAGTGGGTTACTGCTGCAGAGTGCAGCAAGGCCGGCCTGTAACCCAGGCACTTGGGAGACTGATGCAGGGCTGAAGGTTTGCTGCCTCCCAGGGCACATAAGGAGCTCAAAGCCAGCCCAGGTAACTTAGTGAGACACCTGCAAAAAGAAAAAAAACATTTTGAAATATAACTCAGTAGTAGAGCTCTTGCTTAGCACAGATAAGAAGACCTAGGTTCAATTTTGAGTACTAGGAGGAAAATGCTTTTTGAGTTATAGTACTTTTACGATGTGATTTAAACTTATTACCTAAGTGTTTTAGTAAAACCTAATGGTGACATAAACCTTGTAGCTAAGTTGAAGATTTCTAGTGTGCTGCCAATTTACTGCCTCTCCTTGAAAAGGCTTAAGGTTGGCCCTAAGAACAGTCCCTATGGAACTGGTGGATGGACCCCAGGCTTTGGGAGTGACACAGCAGACCCCAGCACTGCCATATATACCCAGCCCTACAGGAGACCTCATATGAAGGGTCTTGGGGATTTTCTTGGCATGTTTTCCTTGAATCCCAAAATCAAGCCCTCTGAGGGAAGAGGGAAGGAACACAGACTTAGGGGGCAGGATAACAAGGTTCCACAGCTGACCCATGTACCCAGCTCAGACCCACACTTCCTGCTGCTTGCTCTTTGACCAAATCCTTTAGATTCGGTTATGGGACAAGGCATCTTGATGGCTTCCATTTTCCTTTGCAGAGATTGGAAATAAGATACTCTAGAAACTAAAGACCAAAGGTTAGTCTGACCCGGGGGGCCCACTGGGGTGATGCCATTTGGCTAGGGAATTGCTAAACTCCAGAAACCTTCAAAAGCTGAAAGCTTGCATTTGCACGCACACACACACACACACACACACACAAACACACACACATACACACACACACACACACACACACACACACACACACTAAAAAACAAAAACAAAAAATTAACAACAAAAAAAACACGTGGTAATTAACATCAGCAAGGCTTTTAAAATTTTGCTTTATGCTGGGTGGTGGTAGCACACATCTTTAATCCCAGAATCCTGGAGGCAGATCTAGGTGGATCTCTGTGAATTTGAGACCAGTCTGGTCTACAGAGTGAGTTAAGAGTGTGTTCCAAGACAGCTAGAGTTAAAACAGAGAAACACTGTCTTGAAAAACCAAAAAAAAGAAAAAAATTGTTTTATTACTTTTTAATTGCTCAGGCACTTTGCATGATTCTCCTGGAACAGTGTTCCCCAAACAGATCTTACCATGTCTGAGATCTGCACCCAGGGGTCCACAAGCTTCAGGAGTCATAAGGGGTTTACTGTATCAACAGGCAGTCATGGGATTCCCCCCATGGGGGGACTTCACCTTAAGGGGCCTTGCTGTCATTCATCATGCACAGCACTGTGCTTCTTAGTCTGTCTCCACATGTGTTTATAAACACATACAGTGAAAGCTCTTGTTGCAAAAGCCAAATGGAACACCACTTGAAAAATGACACCTGAGGTTCTCTGGCCCCATATACACATGTACACATGCACACATAATTTTATTAATAATAATAGTAGTAATAATAATAATAACAGCAATAGTAATAATAATTTTGTGTTTTCAAAAGTATTGGAAAGTCACAGAGCAGGCAGGAAATGTGTTAAATGAGTCACAAAACCGGCAGATCTACAGTGAGCTGTAGGATCCAAACTGGCCCACCTTGTTGGGCGTTCCAACAGAACGAGTCATTGAAGAGGAGCGGGACCAGCCTGTCCCCATTGGGGCTGAGCCAGATGGTGAGTATCTAAGGCCTGAACACTCCCCCACAGGGAGACAAGACACACCGAGCCGGGAGAACTGTCAAAGCAGGAACTCGCTTTTATTATTACAAGCCGCCTTTTTATAGGCTGAGGGTAAATGGGAGGGTCTAGGAGATGAGGAGAGGTGACGTAGGGTGTGACGTAAAGTGGAGTGAGTGGGGAGAGCCATCAAGATTTTCATATGTGGCAGTAACTAGGCAGAGTCACCACCAGAATAGGCTATGCTGAGTCACAGTTATTTGGAACTAGAGGCGACAAGACAGGTCTCTAAACCCGAGCTTGGCTTGAGTTTGGACAACAGGCCCCTCGCCTGGCCATAAGGCCCAACACCATCTTTCCCAACTTCATTGCTGAATCAGGAATATGGGAGGCCCCTTCCTCGGCACCTTCTCCATTCAGACTTTCCCATACAGTGGCTGCTATAAAGTTTCTTCAAACCTCTTCATCAACTACAAGTTACAAGTACTTTCTCAATGTGATTTAAACTTATTACCTACATGCTTTGTTAAAGCCTAATTCTGATATAAACCTTGAAGCTGAGTAGAAGCATCACCCCCTGCTTGTCAGGACAAGTCCTCCTTGGGCTAGGGCTATTCTTAGGGCCTCTCACTTCAGGCCTGATCTTCCAGGGCAAAGTCTCACTTTCCATGACTCCTCTATTCTACCCTGCAAACCCCAATTCATCCCTACCCCTCCCTTTAGGAGCTAACAGAGGATGCTCCTTTTAGGCAGCCTCCTTCAATGGCCAGATTAAGCCCCTCCCCCAACACACACACACACACACACACACACACACACACACACACACAGTCCCTCTGCATTCAGCCTTCCTCTCTGAACAACCCTTGATCTGCACTCTTCTCCAGTTGCTTTCTCTTGAGCCTCTGACTCATGGTTTTCATTTCTTTGCTGAACAGTTAGAATACCATGTGCAAAGCACTGGTACAGGAAGAAATGGTTCCTGGGCCTATTGCAACCTAAGAAAAGCAGACCACTACCACTAGGACGGAAAGTCAAAGCAGATTGCTTCTAGAAAGAACCTATAGGATCTTTGCTCGGAATATCATCTGTGCATTCATCATCCTCTTCCCTCTGAACCCCATTTTCTGTTCAGACCTTAGTGGACACTCAAAATGTTCCAAACCAAACCGATCCCCCCTTGCCCACCCACTCTCTCCTAAACTAATCCTGCTGCTACTACGAGTCAGTAAATCTAATTTGCTGCCTGTGAAAACCTCAAAACTGTCCTTCACACCCATCTCTGTCCCACTCATCTGTCAATCAAACTCTATTTCAAATACACCAGCTGACCTCAGTTCTCCATTGCCCCAGCCCTACTGCAGCAACAGGACTCCTTGCTATGGTCACCTAAAGCCTGCTTTGCAGTCTGTCATCAACTCCTGCCTTCAAGAGACTAGTCTTTCAATGTGCAGCCAAATCTCACCTCCAGTGGCTCCTGTGTTCCTCTGGGGAAATCTAAGGTCTTCATTTCAATGTACCAGATCTGAGCACATGGCCAGGCTTCTGCCTGCACTTCCCAGATCACCCCAGTCCTGCTCTACTGGCCTTTGACCTCTTCTTGTCCCCTAAGGGAAGCAGCAAAGCCCTCCCCTGCCTTCCTTGCTGCCTGAAGTGTCTATGCCTTCACCTTTGGCTCATCCTTCTGGTCTGTTGGAACACTCTGCATTGAATTGTACTCACTCAGCACTTCCTACCCTCAACCACCTTTGGTCACATCCATCAAGGATGTCTCTACCTGCCCACCTCATGTTCTGTGCTGTGTCTATGTCTATATGCATATACACAGATAGGCGTGTTTATTATAATGAAAGAGTGTATGTGTTGCATTTATCAAATACATTTTTATTGTATCCCCTCTCACAAATATAGGCTCTGTGAGGAGACTTTGTTTTTATTGTCATTGCTGTTGTTTATTCTAAGCTAAATCTATTCTTCGACAATCTTATACACATAACTAATATGTTTTCCATCACGTAGAATCAGTTCTGAGACACTGCAGCCTTTCAGTCCTTACTTGGAGAAGATAGGCAGGAGAGGAGGAAAGAAAGAAGGAATGGGGAGGGGAAGAGAGAAAGACAGCTTCCTGTCTCCATCAGCACAAAACTGGCTCCTTCTCTGATATTAGAAAATGTATTTCCTACAAATAGCCAAAATAAAAGGTACTTCCAACAGATAGCCAGGTTTCTTGAGTGGCAATTAGGAAGAAAAATCTGTTAGGAAATCATTTCAGGGGCTTTCAATTTGATGGGAGATTTTAGTTAGAACAGATGGATGTGAAATGCCTGCAGTTAAAAACACAGAGGAATGAGTAGCAGTTAGCACCTGTGCACTGTGAGTGACCCCCCCCCCAAGTCTTGGAGAAGCACTTGCAAATGGACCTGAGCTTGGAGAACAAAGCCTATCCCTCACAAGAACGAAGACTTCGCCTTGCACATGTCCCAAGGCTACTGGTGGCATTTCTGGGACTGTCCTTAGTGCATGCAGCCAGTTAAGATGCCTGCACAGACAGTGAAGAAGGCTCATTTGGGAGAGCAAGCTGGTTCACATTCATCTCAAAAAGTCTTGATCCAGCCCAATATGCCACTTGGAAACAGCCAATGTTGTTCTAAAGACAGCTGTTCTGTAGAATCATTCATGGTTTTGTATCTGTTTGCAGACTCCTGTTAAATACCCTCCAGTGTCACCTGGCAGTGGAGACAAAGATTCTGGCTATTCTCTCTCTCAAACCTATATTGTCCTTGCTTCCAAGCCCAATTAAAGCATGTTCCTCAGCAGTGTCTCATTGATTTATCATAATATATGCCTAAAACTCAGCTGTGGCACGACTGATTTATAAACACAATATCCTGTTTATGAACAAAGGCAGCAATAAGGAAAAGTGACAAGCCCCACTGACAGATCATTTTGTTCATGAAATGAAAGACTTTTACATTTTTCTCCCAACTCTTTTCAAGATTACTGGCATGGTGATATAATTGATCGTAAAACATGTGTCATAGAAAAAGCTGGGAGAGAAATACAACCCTCTGAAAATCATATCAAAACTTAGAATTCCACACAGTTCCTTTAAGCAAATATAGACTTTTCTCTACCCTTGGTAGATCGAGAACACTCTATAAGCTGAGATCACATACCAAAAAGATGAGGTCATTGTAGTAGTTTGCTGCTGTGGTGGTTCAGCCAAGAAGACAGGAGGCATTTTCATAGATGGAAGTCCTGCCAGACCTCAGCAGAGGGACCCACCTTCATCGCCTGTGCCTTTCTTCCAGTGGAACCCTGAGCATCTGAGTTCATGTGTTTTTATTCTTTCAGAACTCCTCAGGTATTCTACTGACAGCACAGGCAGATCATTAGCAATTAAGCAATCCCCACAGAAATCCAACATCTGCAAACAATACAAAACGCCCTAGACAGCCCCTCACCCAACAGTGCATAAAACAATTATTTTATATATAACTAAAAATAAACTTCTGCAACAATTCCCCTTTTCTGTATAAGCCAATAAAAAACGTTTTTTTTATCTCTACAACGCAATTTAACACTATTCCAGCATAATTATTTAAAAGAGGAACAATCACGAGGGTTGCTAGTGTACAGGACCAAATGAAACCAAATATCTATCAAGTTTTTCATAACATTTTTGGACAGCAGAAAAACTCAGTGTCCAATTATCTGAAATACATTCATGATCTTTTGGGCTCTTCCAAAGGGCTTGGATCTGGCTCTTCCCAGGCCATGTCTGCAAGAGAAATTGTGTTCCCTTCCTTTGACCTTACACTTCCCCCAAAATGGTCAGCATTCCAGCTTTGATGTGAATTGGGACCCCTGGAAGGCAGGAAGAGGATGAAGAGTGGAAGTGGGCACCCAGTCCCTCCTTCATGCATTCACACAGAGTCCCATACCAGGAACACTGTAGAACCCACAAAATTCAATATACAGAAGATCCACCCAGCCTAGAAGATAGGAAAGTTTTAGTCCCCTCTTCCCAGTGTGTGTGTGTGCGTGTGTGTGTGTGTGTGTAGGTGTACATGCACATTCCATGCTGCTCTGTAGAGGTGCAGATGTGCTCGTGTAGAAGTCAAATGATTGGTCCTTGATTTCTAACTTATTTGAGACAGGGCCTCTCTTATTTGCCTTTGCATGCGCTGGGTTAGCTGGCCCATGAGCTTCTGGAGACTCTCTTGTCCCTACCTAATATTCTCCCCTCCCCGCCATTTTGCTATAGAAGAGCTTTGCAATGTCAGATGCCTTCACTAACCCAACTTTTATGTTGGCCTGGGCATGCAAATTCAGGTTTTCAGGGTTATGCCATGAGCATTTACCCACTGAGCCATCTCCCTGTGCATGCTTGCTTTGTTAGGATCTTGTGCAAGCCAAGTTAGCCTCCAAGTCACTATGAGCTAAGAATGACCTTGATCTTCATTGATCCTCCTGCCTCTACCTCCCAATAGCTGGGGTGTAGATACACACCACTACACCCAATTTATGAAATGCTGGAGATCAAACTTGGGGCCTTGTGATAATTATACAAGCACTCTGCTAACTTCATGAGCTATAAATAAGTCCTTTTTTTTTTAAAGAAACTGGAAAGTCTGGTTTTTGTAGTGCCTCAGTGGGTAAAGGTACTTACTATCAAGGCTGACAATCTGAGTTCAATCCTGGGACCCACATGGTGGAAAACTGATATCCACAGTTGTATTTGACTTCTGCAGGCACACTATAGCATTTCACAGTCCCTTCAATAAATAAATGAAATAAGAATTTTAAAAGAAAATGGAAAACTAGAGAGCTTTCATGAGCAGCTGAAACCAATGCACTCTGAATTCTGAGAGCTTTTTACATGGTACTTTTTGCTTGTTTGTTTTGATGAAGCACATAGACACTAACACTATTGAAAAAAATGTCAAGGCCAATAGCTCAAGGAAATAATTGATGGGTTGAGCAGAAAGTGCAAAAACATAAAAAAGGAAAACTGGATCTTTTCCTTACTAGACATAAAAGGTTCCTTCTTCAGATCTATGAAAAATTTGACTTTTTCAAATAGGAATTAGGAGCAGTTCAAGGTAGATGAGTGAACAACATTGAACGCTAGGGTGAGGAGGCACAACTGGCATTCTTATAAGGGACAAGGTGGCCCAGAAGGGAAGAGCCTCGCCTACCGCAGGTGGATGTCTGGGATGAGCAGTTGGACTTCTGGTTGGCCACATCCTGAGATTGGTCTGCTGTCACTTCAAATGCCTGAGACACTCAGATCTCCAACCCTTCACCCACATCTTCCACACTTACATGTGCCTTGATTGGCCAAGGTGACCAGCGTGGCCCCTGTTCATCACCCTGACCTCTTGACCAGCACACATCTTATATTATGTGTTGTTAGTATTTTTCTCTTGCTTCTTTTCCTTTCTTTTCTTCTTTTCTTTCTTTCTTTGGTTTGTTTGCTGTTTTGTCTTATTTCTCCGGGTTCTTTCCTTCCTCTTCCTTCCCATGGCTTCCTTCTTTTCTTTCTTTTTTGTTCCCAGTTCTAGGGTCTCCTTTCCTGTTCCTTTATCCTCCTCTCTCTCACTTTCCCTCTTGGTTCCTCCTTCCCTTCCTTCCTTCCTTCCTTCCTTCCTTCCTTCCTTCCTTCCTTCCTTCTATTCTCTCCTTCCCCCTCCCTCTCTCTCTCTAGTTCTAGGGTTCAAATCCAGGCCCTTGTATATGCTAGGCATGTGATTGTCATTGAGCTCTGTCCTCATCCAATTCCATCCCATGTATCGCCTGCTATTTTTTCCTGTGGATTTACCTCTCCACCAGGGCAGGAGGGCTTCATTATCAATTTAAGATCATGAAAGATATGCAAGAAGCAACCACACTGGCTGGCTTATCCTAAAGAGCGATTTTCATACTTCCTTTGCCTTTGCTCAGATCTCTGGCCCTGCTTTACCTCACGACCCACACAGCTGTTGTATGCTGTTAAATGGTAGTGTGTGCATTTGCACAGGGCAGATGCCCAGAATTCTGTGATGCCCTCTTTCTTGCACCAGGCCATGATGTGTGTGGTCATAGACAAAGCTGGGTCTTGTAGAAGGTAAAAATATGTGAAGTCACACCCTCTGCCTGGAGTTTGTTGTTCTGTAAGGCAGAACACAGAAGACAATCAAGCAGTCTCAGGCCTTGAGAGCCTGTCGTTCTGTGGGGCAGCTTTCTCAGCCATCATTGTGCAGCATAACCAAATCTGTTCCCGTTTGTGCCTGGATATACACATCAGCAAAAATGGGAAGCAAATCTATCTACTCTAAGCCATCATTGATTCGTAAGCCTTGATCAGTAAGAGGAGAATAACTCTATGTAATTCATAGAGTTGTTGATGTGTAAATGAGTCTATAAATACTGTGGAATTATTAACCTGGCCATTATTAATTGCTTAAATGTTTGAAATTACTGTCATGTTAAAAATTATGTGCTTAATATTATGCATTCTGGTTGCTTCTCAATGAATTCAGAACTTGGAAGGGATCTGACATTATTGTTTAGCCTGCTCACTCCTGCCCACTTTGCTATGAAACTAGGTTTAAGACATTCCAGTCCCCTGGAGTGGGAAGATCCATGGGAAGAGGCTACGGTTATGGAGCACAAAGGGAAAGGAACAGTAACACAGGCAGCCAAGTGTAGAGCCAAGACCTAGCTCCAGTTATTACTTATTCATCAGCTGTACAGACCCATGTGCTACCTCAACACCTTCGTGTCTCAGAGAATCATTCCCAGAGAATCATAAATACTATGTAACCAAGGATAGCTAGACAATTGGATACACTGGAGAGTTCATAGTTGTCCTGACGCTGAGTCTCAGTTGTTCCCAGTGGTCTTGGAGTTGCTTGGAAGCATCTAAAACATGCAGATTCTCCAGCTCTGTGGGGACACATCCTCAATAGTTCCAGAATTCAGGAGGTAGAGACAGGGAGATCAAGAGATAAAGCTCAACCTCAACTATATAGCTAGTTTGAGGCCAACCTGGACAACATGAGACTCTGTTTCCAAAAACTGCAGATTCTCAGGCCCCATCTAAGACCTAAAAATTTAGAAACTCTCAGGGAGGGAGCCAGCAGTCTGTCTAAAAGACCTCTCAGAAGAAGTTCAGAGACAGAGTTTGAAAGCTCATGGCTCCAGTCTGACCTGCCACTTGATCTATTTTAATAGAGTTGGGATATAACCCAAAGTAATATTCATTTCTATACTATCTTTGTCTATTGTCATGGGAACAGCAGATATAAGCCATTGCAGCAGAGGCCAGGTGGCCTGCAACTCTAAACTACATCACCTGACCCTTTTGAGGTCGCATGCTGGCTCCTGCTTTGGAGCATGTAATAGCTATGCAGTGCTGTTGGGACCATGATGCCTCTGGAGCATCTCCCCCAACTCCTTGCCTGCTTGTCTAACTGTGTCCTTCCTCCCAGGTCCAGGCTCCTTTTTTAAACACCTGCTGATTTCCTCTCCCTCCTCTCTACCCAGCACTGCACCTGAATGACCTCTGGAGGTGCATAGCAAATATCTACTAATTGCAAAAGATGGATAAATGATTGAAATGCAGAAGGGCAATTTAGATCTTCATTGGTGTGGAAACCTCTGATAGGTAATCCCACTGTTATTAATGATCTAGTTCCAGGTGGCATTTCAATAGACATTTAAAAGAAATATGATGAGGCTGTTACCTTGCTCTCTTCCTTCCTTATTGCTCTGCATGTGTTGTGGCAGCTGTGTGCATATCCATAGTGCTGATACAGGTGTGCACATCATAAACATTTCAGGCCAACAGGAAGAGGCCATGCAGGGTCACCTCTGTACTCTAACACTGCCCCTCAAAATCCAGTCTGTGTAGATCCAATACTATTAGCTTCCCATATCTACTCAGGGATGTTATAGCTTCTACAGATAAAACTGACTTGGGCTCTTCTTTATATCTGCTTATGCGCAAACCCCATGCCGTTTTACAAGCTAGTATGATGTAATCAGTTATGACCACCAAATGGGAAGGATCCTTAACAAATTGTTCTGAACCCGATTCAAAGTGTAACATACCGTTTGTGTGTGCACTATATGGTGATCTGAGGACCAAAGCTTCACAAACTGAAAGGGTTGCCAAGACTCATTTCTCATGACATGTTTTACATTTTGATCATAAATCTGTTATGTTTAGTTACAAATAACCGTGTTTCAATGCCTCAGCTGTGTTTAGACAGCTCAGTGCAGACTAGTGAACACAGCACTGTATTTCCCTGTAAACCCTGGCCTTTCCCAGGACTCTTCCCTGAGCCAAGTAAGAGAGCTGATGGCAGCTTCAATGCTCTCCATCTTCAACAGTCCTCATACCATGACTCTGGACTGTTCTATGATTTATTTTACCCAAAATAGTGTTTTCAAGGTGATTTGATCTTGTTCTGATCGTAACCTTGGGAAACTCAAGAATATTCAGTTTTGCTCTGGAACCTCCTGAGATGCCAAAGAGGAAGCAGTTGTCCTCCTGTTTGAGGCTCTGGGGACAGCATGGTGATCATGCTTGGGCCAGCATGGTCCAGAGTCTTAGAGCCAGCCATGCATTTCCTGTATGAGCCCATCAAATTATCCCCTGTTGCTGAGCACCCTTCGTGTGTGACCAGGTCTTTACTCTCCTGGACCACAGGTGACATCTCGTCACCCCAAGTGTCCTCGGCAATCACAAGGTAAGGCCAGTTTGACCACATTTCTCTACTTTTGATGTGGTCTCATAGAACTTTTCTATCCCCTGACCACTTCTCCCACTGCTCCTTGGGTGTTGTCCCCACTCCCCATACTGAGTTTGGATCAATGTTAATTTCTCTCTTCCATTATATGAGTCCATTGTGGTGGCCCTTAAATCTATTTTTATCAGCAAAACAATCTGCCTGTTTTGTGCTTCATATGTATAATTGAATATTTTTTCTTTACCAACAGCTATCCTCTGAGGCTTACAGGAAAGGCTAACAAATGCTATCATTCTGCCTCCAGGGAGCCACTAATGTCTCAGCCTTAGGCTCATCAGCAGTTTCTTCCATTTACCTCAGTAGAACTACCAGAAACCTACTCTAGTCTAGTCACAATGGAGAACCATGAAACACTATAATCTCCATTTTAGTGAGTCATGGAAGAACTGGTTACCAAATCCTGCAAACAGCTGGCTTATAGATGATGCACTCTCCAGGGAAGTATGGACACTGTTGTACGGATGTGTGTTTTGTGTGGACACTATTGTACAGATTTGTATTGTGTGGACACTGTTGTATGGATGTATGTGTTGTGTGGACACTTTGTACAGATGTGTGTATTGTGTGGACACTGTTGTCTGGATGTGTGTGTGTTATGTGGACACTGTTGTATGGAGGTTTGTTGTGTGGACACTGTTGCCTTGATGTGTGTGTTGTGTGGACACTGTTGCCTGGATGTGTGTGTTGTGTGGACACTGTTGCCTGGATGTGTGTGTTGTGTGGACACTGTTGCCTGGATGTGTGTGTTGTGTGGACACTGTTGTCTGGATGTGTGTATTGTGTGGATACCATTGTCTGGCTGTGTGTGTGTGTGTGTGGACTGTTGTACAGATGTATGTGTTGTGTGGACACTGTTGTATGGATGTGTGTTGTGTGGACACTGTTGCCTGGATGTGTGTGTTGTGTGGACACTGTTGTCTAGATGCATTGTATAACCTGTAAAGTAAATAATGAAATGAATCTTAGACAGAATGTCAGTAGAATTTCTTATACTTTCTTTCTGTATTCTCCATACCCCTCTACCTCTTCACTTTGGGGATTTGCCAAAACTAAAAGTACCTGCTCAGCACCATGAACTAGACACAACTCACCTAGTGAAGGCCACAATAACAGCCCTTTCTCCACCTAGTTCTTGTTCAAAGACTGATAAATTTTGACTTCTTTTCTAAAATTTTTAGTCTATGATGATTGTATAAAGCAATGGTTTCCAAAATGACATCTTTCCAAACATATTACATACTTTGACCGTATTCCTTCCCCATTGCCCTCACCTGTCTCCCTTATCATACCTGCTTGCTCATTCCCATCACTTTTCCAAACATCCCTCTTATATTTTTATAGTATGTATGTATGTATGTATGCATGTATGTATGTATGCCAAAACATGGGTTCCACATGTAAGAAAAAAATGGTCATTTTTCTTTCTGGATATGTCTATTTTGCTTAATGTGACAATACCCAATCCCATCCACTTTCCTGTATGAGACATTGTGTCCCTATTCGTGGCTGAATAAAACTCTAGTATATATATTAGCATGTGCTATTCCTTTTTTTCATTAACTCCATCACTCTTGACATTAGACTCTTCATCCATTACGTGGGATCACATGGCCTTTTCTTCAGCTGAGCAGTTTCCTCCCTGAGGACTGGCTCCCTGTAGGCCATCTTATATCAATTGCAAGTTTCCAGAACTCTGCAGAACACTTCAGAGACAGGGTGGAGATGAAGGTCAAGGGAGCACAAGAGGACACTTTCTGATGTATACATGGTGCCTCAGAAGGGGAATTGGGAAGGTCCCAGGGTTTGCTCCCTTTGCAAGAAAAGAAAATTCATAATATGAGCCTAACTCTTCTGTCAATCATTCCTGTTCTATTCCTGTTTCTACATTGTTTACTAAAGTTATACCAACCTGACCAGGAACCAAATGAGGAAAGATTTTACTTTCTAAACATTGTGCTCTATTTGAACAATCACGTATTGCAATGTGGTAAAATAATAATTGCTGCCCCTGTTTTCAATATCTGTACCACAACCAGAATTGACTCTTCCCTTATTAGGAGCACCAGGATCTGCACCCTTAAGCAGTGATATCCTATTAAACCAAAGACAAACCAAGAAATCGTCGCCCAACAACATGAAATGATCTTGTGTTTAAGAAACATTGATAAACCTACAACAGGGTTCAGAATAATAATAGCAATATAGAAACAATCTCTTGAAATCTATGTGCTAGCATGAATCTTGGATGTAAAAAATTAATAAAACAATGCAATTGACGTGAGTACCAAAACTTAATAAAATAAGATCAAGTGAGAACAAATATAATAAAAGATGTCTCAAAAAATCAGCTCAGCTAGTAAAGATGCTTGTGGCGAAGCCACTACCCAGTTCTGTCCCCAGAACATTCACAACCGAGAGTACTGGCTCCTGTACTTTGTTCTCTGACTTCTGCATACTCAAGTGATGTGCATGTCTACACAAATGTATAAAACTGGGGAAAAAAGAACAAGACATATATTAAAAGTTGTAAAAAAATTTTCAGAGAGAAATAAATGGGCCACCAATAACTGGAGTATGTACCATATCCATAGACAAAAGTTTCAAAACACTAAGAAGTCAATTGTCCATAACCAAATTCAATGTAGCTCCAACCAAAAGCTAGCAGAATATGTATACATTTACAGCCAATTTTAAAACTCATAAGGAAACACAAGGAACCTAGGAGAGCCAAACTGTGTGGGAAAATGACAGAATTTAATTTCCCAAGCTAAAGATTTACGTCAAAGCTACGGTAGTCAAGAGAGGATTAGACAAAGGACAGGAGGAAAAGTCCAGACAAAGACATCATACATAAGGAAATGTTGTTTTCAACAAGAATTTCAATACAACTACCAGGGGACTAGATATACTTTTATCATAAATTGTGTGTATTATCTATATGTGTGGTATATGTATTTATTAATATATGCATATACTGTGTGAAGATGTATGGATGTGCATTGTGTTAAGGTCAGAGGTTGTGGTGGTTTGAATAAGAATGGCCCTAATAGAGACAAATATTTGAATACTTGGTCCCCCGGTTGGGGGAACTGTTTGGGGATGGACTGGGAGGTGTGGCCTTGTTGGAGGAGGTGTGTCACTGGGGGTGGGCTTTGAGGTTTCAAAAGCCAACACCATTCCTAATGTGCCCCCCCTCTGTTTTGTGCTGTGGATCAGATGTAGGCTCTCAGTTGCTTCTCCAGTGCCATACCTGCAGGCTGAGATGCTCCCCATCATGATGATGGTGGAGTCTAACCACCTGGAACTATCAGCCCCAAGTGGAACACTTTCCTTTATAAGTTGTCTGGATCATGCTTTTGTCATGGCAACAGAAAAGAAACTGAGACTGAGGTCAATGTCAGCCATCTCTCACAATCACTCTCAACTTCTATCTTCTGAGAGTCTTTCCCGAAGTCTGAATCTCCATCAATTTGTCTAGGCTATCTGGTAAACGAGACTGGCAAATACTTTTGCTCCCGTCTGCACCCCACCTGCACACATCCGGTGCTGAAGGGGTAGGTATGTGAGGCCATGGTCAACTTCTAACGAGGATTCTGAGGTTTTATGCTTGTGTGGTTTCAGGCTCGTGTGGCAGACACTGTAATGATTAAAGCATATCACCAGCCCCACAGAAGATAATCTTTGCAACAAATGGTGCCAGACCACATAAACAGTTGCTTATATACATTCATACCAGACTGCTTAAATATAACCAAACTAAAGAATCCATTGATTTGTGAGTTGATAAATATAGAGTACTTTTGCTGCTGAGACACTACTGTGATAAAAACCACTGCCCCATGCTACATTTGTGAATTTAAAAGCCCTGGACTAAGTGAAATAAACAAGCCAAACAAAGGATTGCACAATACAGGATTCAACTGTGTGCTCATGTACAAAATACAAAGCTGCGGTTAGAAAAAATGAATCTTCACAGTGCTGGGAGCTGTGGAATGGGCCTGATTACTATGTTTATACAAGCATTTGGTGGGTGAAGCAAACACTGTATGCTAGGGTTATACTCATGGTTCAACAGCTGTGTGCTTTGTGAGACTCAGCCCATCTCAACACCTGTGACTTTCCCCACCTCCAAGCCAAGGAAAAGCAAATTAGAAGCACAGTTTGGTTGTTTTTAGATTGTATTTAGAAGGTCTAAACTATCAGCCCCCGACAGCCAACAATGTTTCCTCAGAACTTTCCTTTTTTGTTTTGGCTGACAGTTCGTTCTCTTGTTTTCCAAGATGATTACCTGCTACTTGACTGATTAAATATTAATTTAAAATTCTATTATTTTTAAATGCATTATAGATCCCCATAATTATATTTGGTTTGAAAACCAAGCAAGGAGAATGTTCTCCATATATCCTGATCTGTAATAAATGTGTACCCATGTGACCAGACACAATACACAAGAGGGTTAGTGACAATGCAGTGCCACCTGACCTCTGCCTTTTTATCCACAAAAACCAAAGACTAGAGTGTCTGTCCATAAGGGATCATCCTCATAGGAACACTCCTCAGCCTCCTTCCCATTGGCTTCTCCACCCTCACAACTACCTCCCCTTGATTATCTGCACCGTATGGATCACTACAGCCCTTGAGCTGTGCTTACATTGTCATGAGGTCAATTAATGATAACGTTGTGGACTGTGACAATTCCTCTTCTACATATGAACATCCTCAAACCATGGTGGCTGCATTATATGAACATGTCTTCTGAACTGTCTAACTGCATCGTCTTTTAAAGGCTTTGCCTGTATTGGAGTCATTTTTTCTGAATTTTTCGTGAACTGTGTTTCTTAATGTTACAGATGTTGATATCTAATGATTACTCTCTTGGACACAGGCAGTAGTCCCATGTCATTTTATACTAATAAGAATTTCTCTTAGAAATTTGTATTTGGGAAAATAAAGTAGGGATTGTGAGTAGAGATATCTCCTATCTCTCTCTCTCTCTCTATCTCTCTATATCTCTCGTGAACAATCATCAGACACTTACTGAAAACAGATGCCTGGGGTTTTCTGTGGAGTTTTCTGGTGACCCAGTAGTGACTATGACCCTTGTTGGAGGGTCACCACTGACATGTCCAATGCCACCGTACCCTGGAGTTTGTTGCTGTCCTGAGGCAGGTTAAAGTAACCCAGACCTGATGATACAAAATTAGAATCTTCCTGATCTTTTATCTAGACCCCAAAATAGAATCACATTTATCCCTGGATCCAGCTGACTGTGTTCAGTGACAGTTACAAATGGAAGGTCCCTCCTCTCTCTGCAGGGAATTCCAGCCAGTGCTTATCATTGGAACTGGGACTCACATCCCACAGCTTACACTGAAGGGAAAGGAAGCAGCAGATTCCATTACAGTCTTGAAATATAGGCAATCTATACCTATGATAAATTATAGGATTAGCCTTATTCATGCTGTAATTAATTAATTTTGATTCAGCATTTACTGTGTATTCTATTTGAAATACTGTCTACCCTGAAGAGGTTGTCGAGGATTCAGAAGCAATGGAGAGAATCTCAGAACATGTGCTACCTCACAGACACACACAAATGTACCTAGGAATCACCTTGAGGCAGGTTTGCTGGGTATATGAGTTCCTCGATCCATGTGTAGAGGGCAGGGTGTGGCCAGGGGACAGAATCATGAATGTGCATCTTTGTTCAGTTACATAGTAGCACAGGCTTCTTGAGCTCTCTGGCGTTGGTTTTCTGAACTGGAACAATGAATGCAGAAAGCAAGCATATCAGGAACCCACCTTGGCATTGAGCCTAGCTAATGATAAAGTTATGAGCTGTGAGGATTCCTCATCTATGTACTTGAAATTTGTAATCCTCACTGAAGGTCGACTTGAAAGACCTGGAGAAAAGTCATGTCCCAGAAAGAATGTTCCAAGAGTCCTGGGTAAAAATTATCAAAAGTCTTTAAACTAACACCTATACAACTCCAGCATTCTCTCATCTATTCCTAGGAAAATTCGAAAAACAACAATGCATCGAGAAGTCCTTCCTAGAGACCAATATTGTATCTGTGATGACTAGCTTTTGTTGTTAACTGGGCAAAACTGGAATCACCTGCAAAGAGAATCTCAAAAAGGGGTTATATACCTTTGGTTGGTTTGTGGGCACATCTCTGGAGGACTGTCCTAAGTAAATTAATGTGGGAAGACAGTTCACTGTCGGGAGCACCTTTTGCTAGGCAGTGGACCTTAAACTGCGTAAGAATGGGTAAGTGCAGCTGAGCACAAGCAAGCGAGCATCCATGTATTCATTGTTCTCTGCTCCTGGCTGTGGTTGTAATGTGCCAGCTGTTTCAGTCTCTCGTTGCTATGATTCCTCCTCAGTGACAGACTGCAACCTGGAATTGTCAACCGAAATAAATCATTTCCCCTTGACTTGCTTTATGTTGGAGTGTTTTAACATAGTAACAGGAATGAGGCTAGGACAATGCTCCTTCCACATCTGTCCTCTGGTCCTCCTTTCCCTCAGCCTCAGCATCAAATATTTAAGGAATCCTGTGTGTGGCAGACCATTGGTATCAGCTGCATCCTGCATCAGGCCTCTGCTTGGTGATAGACCACCACCCTGCCTCCCCCTCCTAAGCAGGGAGTGCAGACAGAGGGGTTGTCAGAGATCCTGGCACAACACAGTGCACGCAGGTGCCTGTGTTTCCATGGCAAGGATATAACACTGACACACATTCCTAGATGTGGAAAGCCTACTTGCACATAAGTCAACCTGCACCCTGCTTTACCTCTTCTCCTTCTCTGCCCCACCCACAAAACTCTGGCTCTATCCCAGAGAATACATGTTTTCTTGGATACATGGAGGTTTTCCCCCAAAACAAGCTGGTCTGAGGTGACGGCAGGTTCCCTCAGACATGATGACCCTGCACTGACACTGCTGGGTAGAACGTGGCAAGAAAGGGAAACACTCCTTTCGTGCACATGGCCTTCAGGTGCGCCAATTCTTTTAGTGGGTAGATCGATGTCCCCAGAGGATATTTGCACTTCTGAATCCATGGTACTGCTCCATATAACTTTTCCTGGTAAAGAAGATCTCTGTGGATATCTTAGTCCATTTTAGCTGCTGTAACAAAACTTGGGCAACTTAGAAACAATGGGGATGTATTTCTCAGTCCACGTCATAGTAGACTTGGCAGTAGACTTGGCATCTGGTGACAGATGTCTTTCAGCTTCTCAGGAGCTTCTCTTTCCTCACATGGTGGGAGGTACTAGCTAGCTCTCTGGGGCCTCCTTTACAATGGCAATAATCCAGTTTATGGGGGTTCTGCCATCTTGTCCTAATAACCGCCTATCACTTCTGGAGCAGCCTTCGGCATGTGAGTTCAGAGAGGACATAAATGTTCCATCAGTAGCAGAAGTCATAGAACCGTGATGAAGACCACTGGATGAGATCTAGACTTCTTAACCTTCACCAATGTGAAAAGATGTGGTTTTAACCTGTTGGGTTGGTAGTGATTTTCTGTGGTAGCTACAGGAAATTAATACACTGTTCAGAGGTCTAAGACTGAAGTTCATTTCCTCCATAGGGCCTAGTGAGATCTGTGCTTACTGAGCAGAATACAGTAATGGCAATTGATGTCCTAACCCACTGCTGTGCCTCCTGGCTTCATCAGTTCACAGTGACTTCAGGTGGACATATATACATTTGGAGAAGTCCATGTAGAGGTTCCAGAAGGCAGAAGTTGTATCTCAATTAAACAGCACAGTAGTATCTCCAGGGCTCCAGAGCCACAACCTTCATATGGATTTACTGTGTGTTTTGTGGTGCCACTAATCATCCCACCTATAACTCTCTCTGTCTGTCTCCTCTCTCTGTCTCGTCTTTCCTCTCTCTGTCTTTCTCTCCCCTCTCTCTCTCTCTCTTTCTCTCTCTCTGTCTCTCCTCTATCCTCTCTCTGTCTTTCTTCTCTGTCTTTGTCTCACTGTGTCTCTGTCTCTCTCTCTGTGTGTAATTTTCTGTTTAGGAAGGAGCATGGCAGCCACAGTGGGCCCCCAGCCTGTCCTCAGGGTGTATTTCCTTAGTGCCCTGATCTTCTGTTCATGCTCCAGCTTTCCCTCCTGGTGCCTTCAAGTCCTCAAGGAGCAGTGTGCGCAGCGATAGACAAACCTACTGAGCTTTCCACTCTTCCCAGTCCACTGCTGGCTGAACATCTGTGCATATGGGTAGCAGTTGGAGCAAGTTCCCATGTCTCCCAAATGGCCCTCTGTGAATTGGATAGTCTTGCCACTGGTTTTGCCTCCTCCTGCTGAGATATTTCTTGGGGTTTTAACTATCACAAGAGTGATGCCTGTCTGGTACATAAACAGACTCTGAATTACAGGTCAATTTAATGTTTTGGGGAATAGAAACAAGTTCAAGAGAACCTATGTGCCTTGGAACTGGCAGACTCACAAGCATAGAGCAGACCCATCAGCACAGATGTGATCTGGGTGTCACAGGGTCATGCTGTGTCTGTGTCACATGTCTGGGTGAGATTAAACAATGCTGGGAAACATTTTTTTTTACTGTATTTGCTTTGAGAGGCCATGCCAGTAGGTGTGGTGAAATGCCCCACTGTGCAGAACCATCCTCACAACAGTTTTTATGTAGCCTAAACGGCTAAAGTCACTCTGGTGCTCACCAGCCTTGGTCCTGAGAGAGTGCACCAGTGCCCAGGTGGAACTGGAAGCTGTGTTCTCTAAGTGGATTCATGGAAGTACATCTGCCAAGCCTAAGAAGGAAAAGCCTCCCTTTCCAGCACAGGAGTCCTCATAATCACTCAGCATCAGTGACAAAGTAAGTATAAATAATTTAGGGAATACAAAATGTGGAGAGAACTAAAACATAAAATATTCTTTTTAGAATTAACTATCCAACACCCTAAAATTCTCTTCTCAGATATGTTTACTGTACCTGTGTGTCCACCCAGACCTGTATATCCATGCAGACCTGTGTGTCCACTCAGACCTGGGTGTCCATGCAAACCTATGTGTCTACACAAACCTGTGTGTCCACCCAGACCTGGGTGTCCACCCAGACCTGTATATCCACACAGACCTGTGTGTCCACACAGACCTCTGTATCCACTTAGACCTGGGTGTCCACACAGACCAGTGTGTCTACGCAAACCAAACCTGTGTGTCTACCCAGACCTGTATATCCACGCAGATCTGAGTGTCCACTCAGACCTGTGTGTCCGTGCAGATCTGTGTGTCCATGCAGACCTGTGTGCCCATGCAGACCTGGGTATTCATGCAGACCTGTGTGTCCACGCAGACTTGAGTGTCCATGAAGACCTGGATGTCCATGCAGACCTGGGTGTCCAGCTGACCGATATATGCATGCAGACTTGTGTATCCATGCAGACCTGTGTGTCCACTCAGACATGAGTGTCCACTCAGGCCTGTGTGTCCACTCAGACATGGATGTCCATGCAGACCCGTGTGTCCACCCAGACCTCTGTGTCCACCCTGACTTGTGTGTCTATTCAAGCTTGTGTGTCTACACAGACCTGTATGTCCATGCAGACCTGGGTGTCCATGCATACCTGTGTGTCTACGCAGACCTGTGTGCCCATGAAGCACTGGGCACCAGCCTCCACGGCCAAGGCAAGTAAGGAAGTGTGTAAGAAACGATGGCTCTGCTGGGATGTTATCCCTCTACCATATTTACTGAGCACATGCATGTCCTATGTCCAGTGGGTGAAGAAAACATGGTATTTCTCTCTCATGGAGCTTGCAAGCTGGCTGGGGATAGAGGATCAACAGCTCATGCACCATGAGAAAGAAAGCAAGCTGGGCAGAGACGAGAGAGGACTGATATGTGATGAGAGTTTCTGTGTAACTTCTAAGATATAGGGAAGCATATCCATTGGCAGTTCAAGTGTCTGTTTTCAGGCTTAAAAAAACCCACAGTGACTGGGTTAACTGTAAGTGAATATGATTGTTAAATCAGCCCAGACTCATCTCCTACCGCAGCTCTCACCTGTTCTATAATATATAATATTCCATGATGATGATAGGTAGCAGTGTCTGCTCTGTGATGGGCACTCAGAGAAGTCTTTTGTCAAATCCAGGTTTCAGTTTACCCTGTCTTCAGGCCGAGTGGATGATCACCCTACGAGCTCCACTGCGGAGTCAGCCAGGCCCCTGAAGACAGCCTGCAAGAAGCCACATTGTTTTCATGTTTAGTAAGAGCCATGGGGCATTTGGAGCCTGTCCCCATCAGTTAGCTAGAAAAAGCACAGAGCTGAGAGAAAAGAATTAAACACCATAAAGAACTTAAGCAGGCAGGCATGCAAGGGGCTGGCTCCTGTTTCAAGACAGCTTTATCTCTGTGGTTCCTACCCTGAGGCTCATAGCAATTTCAAGGTTGAAGGGGCAGCAACTGTCGGGCATTCTTCCCAGTTGCTGCTTGTTTCTCTCAGAGTTGTAACAGGAACACAAGGTAGCATCAGATGGAAATATCATTTATGTTCCTCTCTCTGCCCACTCAGCCACATCAGACCTCTCTAGGGCTAGGATGCTGAGCCCAGTAAAGGAGCACACAAGCTCCTGAATGTTACCATGCTATGCCAACACACCATGTTCTTATTCTACTCAGAGTTCATCAGCACAAAACATCTGCATCTTCTGCAGAGAGATCAGAATGTTCCCCACCTGCTCCACCTTGACAGAATGATAGATGTAGTCTGCCCTCTCTACTTCAGTGATGATTGCATGGGTCTTACCTTGTGCTACAGCCCTTTCAGATGCTTCTGTATCAGCCAGTAAATGGTATGAACCACATGGGACAGAAAGCAAGGTGGCTGTATTACAGCTGTCACTGTTTCCCACAGCTGCTTCTGTACCCAGCGGACCTTACACGACCCACTCAGATTCTCTGAATCATATCCCTCCACTGTCTCAGGGATATTAGAAAGACTAACTTCAGGTTGCAGATAAAAAAAATCATAATAAGTATGATCACTTCCTTCAACACTAGCATCTAGAACTGTGTGCCTTACTGCTCTCAGCAGGTTCCAGTCTCCTGTGTAAAATCCCTTTTGTGATAACCACTGTGCTAGGATGGAGTTCTAGTGTATTTGCCACTGGCTAGGTTCCTGTCCTTACCGCACACTTCACAATGGACATTTCCTGAGATAGACAAGCTTTTACAAGATAAACAGTAAAGGCAGAAATCTCACATCCAGCATAAAGTACCCAGGGACACAGCTCAACGTAAAGCCAGCTCTCCCATGGGCACGGAGAGTGGGGATGAGAAAGAAGGGGGAGTTCTAACGTTAGACTGGACTTTGTAATAATGACCCAGAAGGCATCTGATGTAAAGGTGTGCATGTGATGGGGACATGTGTACAAACATTTCCATAGCCATTTCACACAGCCATGCTGTTTAGAACAGCGGCAATGAAAGTTGTATCACTTTGCCTCCCATGGGGTTGTTATAGGTTAGCACTTAGTCCCAGAAAGCTGCACTTAGGCTTCAAATGATCCTTGATTTTGTGACACTGAGCTGCGAGGTGACCCTTCCTTCATATAGATACAGTTACTTGAGTCTACTTGTGGAACCTTCTGGAAGGGTCAGGAGATGGTCTTTGGTTCATGCTTTTAACCTGCTGAGCAACTCCGACTCAGGGTAGTCTCAATGAGGGTTTGCAGCCTATAGCTACAGTGTAGGTCTGCAAGGAAGACAAGGAACCATTTTCACAGAAACAAACCTGCCAGACCTTAGCAGAGGTAACCACACGTCCTGGCAATCCATCCTGGACAGCAGAACCTCTATCATCTGATCTCAGGTGTTTTTATTCATACAAAAATTCCTCCCTTCATCAAAAGGCATATTTACATGAAGAAAACTCGTAGTTCAGTCTCATCCTGCAATACTTTAGCAGCCAAGCCATGTCAACTTTACCCTGGGGGAGCTCAAGGCCCAAGACGATCCCACAACCCAGCTATGTCACCTTTATGGTGGAGGAACTCAAAGCCTAAGAGGAGTGTTCTCTTCTTGTTGCCAAAGACTGCAGGAGAGGGACTACAAGAATTCCTCCACAGCAACTTTGCTCTTCCACAATGGTTCTACAGAGAGCCATGAGCAGATGCAGGTCATGAGGAAGCAAGTATCTGAATCACAGATTTATGTCAAGCCAACACCTCCAGATAAAACAAATTGCCAAGGCTTAGATAACCCTTCCCCCAGCAATGTACAAAATAATTGCTCCAAAGTTACATGAGCATAACTAGAAATAAACCTACCCAGCAAGGGTTAGGTCATATCCACTCAGGCTACAGCCTATTGGGCCTGCCACTAGCCTGGGTTGTGTGCCAACACCCCACAAGGAACTATATGCATGCTGCCCATGGGAAGGACCCTGAATCCCTGATGACATCCTGGCTCCAAGTCTTCCTCCCTGCTTCACTGTCTCTCAAGAAGGTGTTGTTCCTTTGCCTGCTCTTCACACACTGGGACCTTTTCTGGGGGTCATGTCTACCTTCATCTGTGTGGATTCCAAGCCTGGTTCTCTCACATGTTGCTTATGGACCTCTGAAAACTCAAGAGACTTCCCTTGTTATCAGAACAACTTCCCTTATTGTCCAGGAATGGAGTCTTGTGAGGAGAATTCTGATATGATAAATCTCCAAGAAAACAAGACAAAAGTCTTGACCTCAGTTTCTTCGAAACAAGGAATTGTTCTTGGAATGTGGTTTTTGTGCTCCTCCCAGCTGTAGTGGATAGGAAGTGAGTTTGCTTCAGATTACTCATCATTGCTTGCTGCTGTTATTCAATTAAAGGTCTAAACTATCCTTAATATGCCTCCATGGAAAAACATGCTTTTACCACATATGGCTTGTACTTCTGCTTTTATACAGCTTGAACTCATGAGAACTTTACTCTAGTGATCTTTCTTAACTGTCAGAGTATAAATTGTCTGAGGCTCTGAATAAAGTTGGCGATTGCATGAGACTTTAGTCGGCCTTATTATCAGCTTTGTTCCGCTAGGTACCACCCCCTCTAGAACAGGGGCATCCTATGCTCCCGGCTGCATTCCCATTTGCTAAAGTGCATGGGGGCAGATAGCATCACCAAGGACTTTTACCTGATGCATAGAAACTGTCAATAATTAGCAGCCTCTGTGCACCAGGGAGGGTGACAAGGCTCAGAGGCCCCATGCATGGCAGATAATCATCATTCACATTTATCTAAATGTCCCTTTCAAAGGACACTACTGGTATTTTCTTCTAATTAGGATATCAGTTTGTCCCCTGGGAGAATTACAAAGAGATTTATCTCTATGCCATTGACTTTCACTGAATCCATTGAAAAATCCTTTCCTTGCTCTTTTTCAAAGTTGAAATAAATGCAAACTATGGCCTAGCTCTAGGCCGAGATTCCCAAGATGATAGATGTTTGCAGAAGGAACTGATTACCAAGTGAGTCAAGTGCTCAATACTGGGAAGGCTGAGGGTTTACCATCCAGTACCAGGGCAAGGCCCAGGGGGCCCAGGACAGTTCCTAGATCGATTAGGGCAGAGTCTGGGGGTGCTCAGAATTCAAGACTGAGTCTGGACATCACCTTCCATTTGAGAACATGACAGCCTTGCCTGGAGGCTACAACTCAAACCTAGATACTTATCTCACAATTATAAGAACCCTTTGAGGTGAGCCACGGATCCATACCAGGTAAGGTCCGTCATGCAAAGCACCATGTATCCTTCCTCCTCGGTCTGCTAGGGCTGCATGACAGATAGCCATACCCTAGCGACTGTGTGTCCTGGAAAGCTGGACACACAGAGTCAAGTGGCCAGAACTTGGTGTCTGCTGTGCCCTGTGCCCTGGTCTGCAGACGGCTAACTCCTTGTTTCCATGTGCTCATGGGACTTTTCCTGCCATGCATACAGGAGTGAAGTGGAAAGGAGTACTCTAGGGTGTCAGGTTTGTATATATCTTATTTAAATTATACCCTGAAGATCATTCCCACAGACACTCACACTGGGGTTATGTATTAATTTAGGGGAATGGGTACAATTCCGTGCGCAGTGCTAAAAAGGAGTTAGAAGTTTTTTCCTTGGAACATTTTAACCATTTGGGACCCATGAGCATTCTTGCCTTAGGAGAAAGGATGGTACAGAAGAAAACTGTGTGTCTGTCATCTGTCATTCTGGCTACAAACAAAGGGAAAAAAGAAACGAAGAAAGGAAAAAGAGAGACAAACCCATGGTGCTGGTGCAGAGTCCTGCAGGAAGAGAAAGATTAGAGAAATACATCCTTGTGTTCTCTAATGCTGAGCACAAGTCATAAAGAATACTTTAAAGTAATGAGAAGAAAGCCATGCTTTGGGGACTCCAAGCAGGGATGTTCTCAGGACCAGTGAGGCTCTCTGGCCTGTGCTTTAAGGGCTATGCAGCATTCTCAGTTCTCAGTGGCTTATTGAAATGGGCCTCCTGACCTCATTGCTATGCATACATGTATTATGCATTCGGCAAACTTTCAATTATTCAAGAAATAAACCAGTCTTTCCTAAGGAAACCACTGTAAGTAATGAAGCCCTGCACAGTGTGGACTGATTTATCATTACCGTCCTCTTGAAAGGGCTTGGGTTTCTTTTTCTTTCTTTATGCAAGGCAAAGGATTCCATAAATGTTTATTATCAGATTGCTAAGCTGAAACCAACCCTGAGGTAATTAGGAAAAAGAAATATACAAATTAATTTTTTGTAGCATGGACCATTTACATTGGCATGTCTTTTCACATTGGAATTAAACACTCAAAAATGTAAAGCCAGCCATAAGCTTGAGTGTTCTGCACACATAAATTCCAACAATTATCAGTTTAATCCTCATGAGTGTTGCAGGTATTTCTATACACAGAAACATAAATCACTTTTATTAGTATAGTGTATCAAATTTGTAGCTAGCATTGACTACTGAGGCCCTGTGCCAAGGATTTATTGGTACTCAGATCAATGGTCAACTTGGTGACCTGGTATGTTATTCCTGAACATAAATCAATATTCTGCTAAATTCATATTTCTTTAAAGTACATATATGATTTCCCAATTTATTTGTGTGTGTATGTAAGAGAGAGGGGAGAGAGAGACAGAGAGACAGAGACAGAGACAGAGAGACAGAGACAGAGAGAGAGAAATAGAAAGGGAGTGTTTATGTGCACTACATCCATTCATGTACCCTCAAAGGGGAGAAGAATGTCAGGTTCCCTGGAAGCAGAGTTACAGATTGTCACGTGCCTATGTCGGTGCTGGGAACTGAAGGAGGATCCTCTACAAGACCAGTATATGCTCTTAGCCTCTGAACCATATCTCCAGCAATTTACTGTGTCCTTTTGAAACCAGATTATCTAAGAGCGAATATTAAAACTGTCTTTCTGAGGATGGGCTTCAGAATTCATCATTCAAAGGAAACATATAGAATCAGGAAGGAAATTCAAAGCAGCCTGTCTATATTTTAATGCTAATAAATAACTAATACCAAGCATTTTAACTTAACATTAATGTCCCCTGAGTTTTGCATTTTTTAGTATTCTAAAATATCCCAGAGGGATAAAGGTCTAAGTTTACCTCCATTATCCCTGTTTTATCTGCAGATGAAAGTGAAAAGAAACCTTGTCTCCTGGAGAAGAGCCCAACCTAAATCAGCATGTGTTACCTTGATTCTATTCTGCCCCCATTGTAACAGTGCAGGCATTGCTTCATCCATCAAGAACACCAGCACAATGATGTTTATGACTAACTATCCTTGACTGGTTGACAAAGGGACATCCGAAGGCCACCTAGGTGGATGGGCATCATCACCAGTCTGAATTGTAAGTCATAATGACCATACCATGAAGTTACCTTGGCATTCTTGAACTTTCTTTCTGCTCAACAAAGGTACAGATCGCATGAAATAGGATACTGGTGTCCCTGGTGGTCAGGAGCCTGGTCAATGGAGACACACTGCCCTGAGACCAGTCTCTCCTTTGTCACTTCTGAATAACATAGCCATGAACAAGTCTATTAACCTTAACAATACCTTACATGGCTTCAAGGATACAGGGAACATGTATCAACTCCTGCCTGTAGCAAGTGCTGTGTGTAGTTCTTGCTCTGAAAATAGTAGAAATGGGAAGATGCTTCAATGGGCTTTGATCTTTAAGTGTTCTGTGAAAATGAGACAGCAGATGAGACAATGGCAGAATAATGTCCTTTCTTCATGTCATTTATTGTTCATTTAATTTTCATAAAGGTAATAAGGGGATAATCAAAGCAGTGAAGGCAAAAATATGATTAGTATCAAGGAAATGAGGTAAGAGAGATCTGTGAATCACAGCTGAGTGCCTGGGACTTTCAGATAACTTTTGGAGCCCACTAAGAAGGTATTTCACCTTCACTTGTGACACACTGATTTCTTCTGGACTTCCTACAGTCAGTGGTGCAGTGCTAAGAGAACAGTAGGGACTGGTCACAGCTGAATTGCTATCCCAGGAAACCAAAGGTGGAGACATGAGAGAATCTTTGGGTTATTTTACTCAAAAAGTCTGCATGAGCTGTCAGTCACTTATCTTTACTTGTGTCTCAACACTGTTCCAAAATGACATCGCTTCCTCTATGGATGAAGTCACACAGGCTGGGCTGCCTCCATAGTTACTAGTTCATCTATGTCTATGCTCCCCCTGCCTCCATTTTTTATAGCTTTTAGTAAATTCCAAGTCCCATGAAGACACGTGTGTGTGTGTGAGAACAAATGGTGTGTGAGACACAGGAGCTGGCATGCAGTCTGTTCTCTCCAAGTCCTTGTTCAATGGATTATGAATGTCTTCCATGTGAAACTCACCACAAACATACTTGCTTTGATGATCTGAATGTGCTGCCACCGAAGTTCATCTACTAAAATCCCAACCTCCTGGGTGATGGTATTAAAAATGCAGACTTTGGATAGGAAAGGATAGATCATGAGGGTAGAGCCCGGATGAATAGGATTATTGTCTTTATAAATTATTATTATCATATATAACATATATACATATATATACATATATGTATAACATATGTACATATGTATACCTAGATATGTATATAACATATAGTACAATAATATACATTATTATATATTATTATATTGTGTATAATGTTATTATATTATATATATTATATTATATTATATTATATTATATTATATTATATTATATATATTACTGCCTTTATTTTTTTCTTTATATAAAGAAACAACAGAGAAACCTCCACCCTGTGTTCCATGTGGAGTTAAACTAGGAAATCAACCTCTAAAGCAGGATCTGTACCAGATACCAGAGCTACATTTTGAACCGACCATTTCCAGAGCTGTAAGGAATGAGTATCTGCTTCTTATGATTCCTAGTATATTGTGATTGATATTGGTCACAATGCTGTAGGAGAAAGAGAATTACACCAGAACACAAAGCCTTGAAGGAGCAGAGGGGACAGCCTTTTGCATACTGACCCCGACTAGCTCTCTCCAAACACTTTTATTTAATTTTTACGCAGAGACCAAAAAGGGCTGGGCAATGTTTCATCTACCAAAGTTTGTGTTATACTTGCTGCTTGAAGGAGCGAACAACCCACACAGCCCTCAGTCCCTTCTAACCATGGCTTACCATGATCAAAAGCAAGCCCTCCAGGTGGGCCAGGAGAGTCTTAGGACCAAGCTCTGTGGGCTGCAGACTCTCTCCAAACATCATCCCAATGAATCACTAATCCTTTAAGGTCCAAGTGACTCTAAAAACAATTTCTTAACCTCTAATGATTAAGTTAGGCACAGTGTAGGCTTTGCTGAAACACTTTGCTACAAAGCCAGATACAAAGGCTTTACTATATATAATATAGTATATTAGTGAATATATTATATAACGTTATACAATAATTTAAATAAAAAACAAATAAGAAAATATTATATAAGATTTCACTATGCTAGTCAGTGGTCAGTGTCCTCATAACTGTGTGAACATGCTAGGACACCTATAAAGTTAGGTTACTGAACTGTCCTGGCAACAGGGAAACTGCAGCAAGGGCAACTGCGAAGTGCCTCAGTAAAGAGGACTTGGGGGGGGCTGCAGATTTGACCTTTCTGTTGGGCAATTCTGTGGGAGAGTCTCGGAAGCTAGCTTTTGCTTGAATTGATGGCTCACAGAAAGTCAGAGTAATGTTTTGATGGTGTATCTTAGTGAACTCTATCTAGACAGTAGGAAGGCAAGCAGTGCTTACGTTACAGTTGTGAAGCAACAGCAGCTGACTAAGCTGCACTGTGGCTTGGACCATATCCATGTTCTTGACTCTGTTGTGAACATCGAGGGTCACTGTTTTCTGGAATCATCACAGTCACAGACTTTCTTGTTCTAGAACATTCATGAATGTTATGAACATTCTGAATGTTGTATTCAGCAGGAGTGGCAAGCCCTGCTGTGGTTGCTGGGACAGCTCCTGATAGCCCTGACATCTGATCGGTAGATAGAACTGAAAGGGCTGTGCCTTCCCCATCCAGCCTGCTGCTTTCCTCCCATCTACTCCTAGCTGCTCTGCAGATCACAGATCCCTCATACTGCTTTAGGTTTTTGAATTCATCCTGTGGAAACCTCTCTGTCTGCTCTTCATATTCTCTGCTCATAAGCTTTTCTCTTTTACTGACTTCCACAGTTGCACACCAGTGTCAGTGAAATCAAAGTGTGACTTTTAGAGGTTTTTCTTGGTAATCATTTCAGCGGTCTTTAAGCTCAGTGCCTTTCCTTGATGCTTATAGGCTCCTTTCCAGGGAGGTGACAGAATGTTCCTTGCTTAGTGACACTGGGCACTCCTAAGTAGTCCGTGATGTCTCCACTACTCCAGACATAAGCCATGGACTCTCTTCTCTAGAGTATGCTACAGAGGCTCTGCCAGCAATTACTGCTTATTTATCTCCTTTAGCTCTTTGACTTGGAGAAAAGAAGTTCATTTCTTAACTAAAGTATTTTTAATGAAGGAAGAAACATCCCTCAGTCCCTCAATAAATGCTGGGTTGAACACACTGTCTTTGCTCATCGGCCCTAGCTGTGTTTGGAGAAGTTAGGGACATTGGTGTGATTCATCCCCTAATCAAACCATTCACAAGAGCACAGTAAAAACCAGGGCAACGGCATACTCTACTCTCTCTGTCATGTGCCTGATAATGAGTGCAGCTTCCAGCAGCTTCCACTATCAGGTTAATAAAGCCCTGCCCATCTCACCTTTGGGTGCTGGGATAATATAAGCACACCATGGAGATGAGGTGAGAGAGGACTCCTTGGAGATGTCTTTACTCCACAACAGACTGAGAGCCTCGTGATACTGGATCTTCTGTGAGGAGCAATTTTCTTGAAACATCCTCATCTCTAGTTTCTCCATACTGGGAACAATGCAGGGGAGCAGCAGCTAGCATTGGAGCTGCAGGGGTACAGCCTGCTGTTTAGCGAGGTGATGATAGGTTTTTACCTAGCTCTTCCGGTGGCTTATGTCCTGAATGCCCTGGGCCACTGCTGGGCCTTATCGTGCTCCTCGCTACCATGGTCTCCCTATCTCTGTTGTGGTATGACAGTTCTATGGGGTCTCTAACCCCTCACTGGGCAGTGTTGCTGATGCACATAATCTGAAAATCACCAGATTTTCCCTCCAGCAATGCCACTTAGGCAAGGCCATGCCATTTAGTTAAACTAGTGATTCAATTGAAATTCCCAAAAGAATAACTAAAAAACATGTATAGTTAGGAAGAGTTGGTGTTTTTCATATATAGTTACAGGATTAGATCGGGATGTTTGGCAGCTGCCTTGGAATCAGTAACCTAGGAAACATAGTCACCTAAGGAACAGCATAAAAGTGAGAAACCCTATTTTCGCTGGGGACTCGTTTGGTCTGGGTTAGGAAAGCTAGAACAATTAAAGCTTAATCGCCAGGACCCATGAGTTTCACTTGTGAAAAACAGACCCACCATCAAGTCATAACAAATGGGTTCCAGTGCCCATTGTCAGGCTTCAACTTCCTCAACCACAAGTAAAACTGATTCTTTCCTGGTCTCTGTAATCAAAAGTTTACTGATGAGTTTGGGGCAAACCTTGAGGATATAGGGCTGTGCAGCAGATTCTCCTTTTATCTAAGAAAAGCAAAAAGACCCCTACTTAAAGTTTCCTAGTTTTAACAAACTTGTTAGATTGTGTTAACTAAGTAAGAATTATGTTAGGTCAGGACACTAGGATGTGTACTCATTTCCTAGCAACCACAAGACTGATAACAGCTACAATAGAAGCTGACTATGAAAATATTTGGCTTGCTTAAACTCTATTAATCTATAATAAGAAAATTACTGTTTCTGGAATATAGATTAATTGTAGAGCAAAAGTACACGAAAAACTGGGTGTTCTTGCATAATCTTGTGTGGATACTGAAAAAATAAAAACCTGTTTTTTTAAAAATATGTAACCTGTAATCTTTCACTGGAAAAATAGAACTCGTGATTATGATGTGATTTCTTCCTACATACAAGGTATTTTTTACAAGGTATATAGGTGTGTAGGAAGTAATAAGAGAGAAGAGAAGGGAAGAAGGAAACTTGCAAGATGTGTGGGTAAGATCTATGTGTGTTGCAGCTTTGCTTCATCCATAAGGAAGAGAAAGCTTACAAGATGGGTATGAGTCAGGTGTATGTATGGTAAAGCTTACAAGATGTGTGTGTGTTGAAGCTTTGCTTCAGCCACAAGATTTGTGTATGTGTATGTATGTATATGTGTGATTTTATGGAAAGGATAAAGGAGAACAGAGGAGAGAAAAAACCCAGTGTAGTAGGATGTTGCTGTGGTGGCTCAGCAAAGATGACAAGGAGACATTTTCATAGACTCAAATTCTGCCAGACCTCAGCAGAGGGGAACCACCATCCTGACCAATGCCAAACTAGACAGTCGAACCCTGACCATCTGAGCTCAGGTATTTTTATTCTTTCAGAACTCCTTAGGTATTCTACTGATAGCACATGCAGATCACTAGCAACTAAGCATCCTCCACAGAAATCCAACACCTGTAAAAAATGTCCCAGATAGTCCCTCACCCAGCAGTGCATAGAACAATTATATATATAACTAAAAATAAACTTCTGCAACAATTCCCCTTTTCCTTATAAACCAATCAAAAAATTACTTTTTATCTCTACAACACAGCCTAACACTGCATCAGCAAAACTATAAGTGGAACAATCATGAGGGTTGCTAGTATACAGAACCAAATGAAACCAAACACCTATCAAGCTTTTCACAGTGTCCTAGAACAGCAGTAAAACATTATCAATATCCAATTATCTGAGATTCACTCACAATCTTCTAGGCTTCTCCAAAGAACTTGGATCAGTTCTCTAGCTCTGCCCTTCGCAGCAGAGTTTGTCCTCCAAACTCTGGCTGGCTCTACTACACTAGTGATGCTGTTCTTGGTAGTCATCCCATGGTACTGGCATCTTCAGAACTGCTGAGGTTCCTTGCTGCATCTAGGCTGCACTTTCACCAATAGCTTCTCCTGGGCCCTCTTCATGGTGCCAAGTCTCAACTTCTTTACATGACCCCTTAATTCTGGACCTTTAACTACTAAAGATGCTGTACTTTTACCAATGGCCTCTCCTGGCCTCTCATAGTGCCAAGTCTCAGTTGCTCTCCATGACCCCTTCATACCTTCAAAACCAGCACCACCTGAGTAACTCTTACAGTACCAAGTTCGACTACCAGCATGAGATAAAACCTTAGCCAGTTCTGGAAGACAGCTTCTGTGTGCTGACCCTGATAAAACATTTTCCAGATTTTTAAGATACAGTCTGGTTTGCTAGAAAAATAGCTAGTTCTTGTCTGCAGGAAGAGTTCCCTCATGGTGTGCAGTTACCGCTTGTAGACAGGTTTGTAGGGAAAAAAATTGTTTATTTTAACTAAAAGGGTTTTTGGCTCTAAGCTGTGACTTCTACAACAGGGGGACCTGGGCAGGTGGGAAGAATCTCTGGTTGAAACATTCTGGCCATTTGGAGTTCTTTTTCACCACCACCAAGGGGAAACATATACCCTTCTTCACAGACCTTAAACACAACATCTTGAACTTCACACACATACAACACAACTATCAGAAAACTCAGTTAGTGAAACAGTACGCTACCACCAGTGATGGGGGAGAGCATCAGCTTTATGATCAGGAAACGTGGTTAGAATCTTGCTTTTTCCCTGCTCCCAGCTGACCTCTGTTTTCACTGTGAAAATTCATTCAAAACATTTGTCTGAAATGTGGCTTTTACCTAGGAGCTTCTTCCTCACTTACAACACTCTCTTATAGAACTTTCTTTTTATTAATACCTTAATCTCTGCCTTCTGGTTATGGCTCTGAGTATACTTTACTGGACTCTGTGAGGTCTGGAGTTTCTCATCTTCCTTGATTCCACATTTGATGCAGCTAGTGTGAAGTCATGTACTTTTTACTTTCTGCCTACCATGTTGGGTGCCATTTGTAGTAGTATGCTGCTGTAGTGGCTCAGCAAGGATGACAAGGAGGCATTTTCATAGACTCAAACACTGCCAGACCTCAGCAGAGGGAACCACCATCTTGACTAATGCCAAACTGTGCAGTTGAACCCCAAGCTTCTGAGCTCAGGATTTTTTATTCTACTGATAGCACATGCAGACCATTAGCAATTAAACAGAAATTCAACACCTGCAAACAATACAGAACACCTTAGACATCCCCTCACCCAACAGTGCACAGAACAACTACTTTACATATAACTAAAAACAAACTTCTGCAACAAGCCAGAATAAAGACAAAAGCTTTGTCCCATCTATAAGATGTGTAACTTTGTTCATATTATTCTTGGACCCTCCCTTCAGGGTGGCTGGACTCTCACCATGGCTGGACCTTGGTATCTCCTCATCTCCATTGATAAATGTTTGGAATGAGTGGGGAGACTTGGAAAACTACCCCCTATCTCCCAGTGGCTTCTTCACTGTTAATGCTCACAAGGATTGGGGGTTGCTTCATAGGCTTCAGATGGAAGCAAGGCAGGGCTGACCTCTTTGGAGAAGCAAGTCCCTAGATTTTGCTACCTGAGAATAAACCCTGTTCTGGAAATAGATGCATGTGGGGGAAGCCCAGCTTTCTAGACAACTTGGGTTTGAGTTTCTCCTCAGAGGTGTGGAAGAATATGTGGGAAATGCCAAGTCTTGTCTCCATTCTGTTCATTTATGCCCTTCAATGAAAAGAGGCAGAAGCAGAAAAGAGGAAAGCAGAGCCAATTCAGTTGGATCAGGTACCTGGGCAAACTTTATTTCTGGATGTGTCTGAGAGGCTGTTTGTGGAAAGAGCAGCATTTGTAAGGACCTGAGTAAAACACATTTTCCTTCAGTGTTCCTGACTCCCAGACTTCCAGTTCACGCTGGGTTTACACTGTTGGTTCTCCAGTTCCACAACCATTGAGCTGTGCTGACTTCAGCTTCCTAGCAGATCATAGAATCTTCCAGCCTCCACAGAGAAGAAGTAAAAGAAACAGCCACTGAGGGCTTTTCTTCTGGGGAAGGAAAGAGGCAGCAGGGAGGGTACTGAACCAGAGTGAAAGACATATTAGTTTGGGGACAACACTCCTCGACTTTCCAAATTCAATGAGCAATCACAAATTGTTGCTTCAAAAGTCCGAATGATTTCATTTCTTTGCAAGAAATCGCTGTCTTTTACCACTGAAGTTTAAGACACTCAGGCTCCTCTGCACCGACTCATTAACATATGAATTTCTTGTCACATTAGCACCCTAAGACAAACCCTGCAATAAAAAGATTAGAGAAGTTTGTCCACACATCACATTCTGTGCGGATAATATTTTCTGCAAGACTCAGGTTTAAGCATCTGCTCGGGTATTGGATACTGCTGGGATAGGCTAGGGTCTGAGCTGGGGCTGGGAAGTGGTTTGGTTCTAGAATCAAAAGAGAGGGAACACTGTGAGAATTAGGAATCAGGTCTGTCTTGAAACAGTGCCACCTGCCCGAGGCTGTCACTTCTACGGCTCTTAAAACCAACCATCTTCCTACCTCTAGGATAAAGCCATGGTTTCCCCACAAGACACTCATGTGACTTGACACTGATGTTCCCACTGAGCACCAAACCTCATGGCGAGGAAGTTTACATGAAAGCATCTCACGTGCATAGTTATATGAAGCTCCTATCTAGGCTGATGCTTCCCCTTTGGGGCAATTTGTTATCTCTGAATTCTGTTTCATCAAACTTGCTTTAGCAAAATATTCAGTAACCAGGAATAGTGCATAGTATCTAAGGAAATACAGGCATGCAACATCTAAAAAAAAAAATGATACTCAATTTTGAATATTTGTCACAAATCAAATCAAAGCTTAGCAGTGTGTGGTCACATGACAAATACGGTCAGCTGTAAGTGATCCAGTGTTCCCTCTGACTTAGGTGTAACCTGTAGTGTGTCGGGAGGCTTCTTGATTTGAGTTAGTAGGGAATTCAGCGAAGCCCTGTGTGGGGACTCTGCCCTTCTTCCACATGTACATGGGACTGGGCCGACTTTCAGAGAAGACTTTGCTCCCTGTGACTGGACTCATAAACACCCACACCAGAGTCCAGAAAGACAGACACACACCTGCCAATTAAAAAATAAAAAAAGCCAAGGTGTTTGCAAAGAAACAGACTAGATTTCTCTTAACTCACTTAAACACCGACAGAATTTCCTCATGAAGCACTCCCTTTGAGGTCTGAGGTTGTTAAGCCACACTTAAGGCTAAGAATATGAGCTTGAGCAAAAAAAAAAAACAAGCATTTTCCTGTGAAGTAAAAGCAGAGCCTGTGTGAATCTTTCCTTACAATATATTTTGAGCACTTTCACCCCTTCCTCACACGCATGCCAGGTGCACCCCTTCCCCACCCACCCAACCTCACATTCTCTTTTTCTCTTAAACCCATTAAGAATAGCTTACTGTCCATATACTCAGGTGTGTAGAGCCTTCCACGGGAGCACCCTCAACTCACCAGGGTCACACACTTAAAAAGAAGTGAGTCTCCCTCTCCAGGCAGCTAAGACCGACAGCTCTTAGTTAGGGTGGGACTCCTGCCCACCTCCCCACATTGTGCTGGAATTTCTCTGGCCCGAGTCAGCATAGACCTTACGCATGCCATCTATCTCAACTGCTGTGTATTCATGTGCAACTGCCTTGCCATGTCTGGAAAACTCTGCCCATGACTCTTACAGTCTTCCTGTCCCCCAGCCTGGGGAGAAGGGTGGGTGATGTTTATACAGTGGGGTGTCGTTCAACTGTTAGTAGAAATAAAATCATGAAAATCAAGGATGAACTGATGGAGATGGAAACAACCATACTGAGTAGATAACCTGGATCCAGAGAGAAGGAAAATAAATGTCACGTTTCCTCTCATTTTCAGATGTTAGCTTTGAAATGGCAGATGTGTACATTCCATTAGGAATACCCAGAGAGGTCAAGAAATTAGTAAGGGGTTTGGCATGGGAGAGACTTCAAGGGAGAGGAGATAGAACACAGTGGTATAAAGGGTTAAAGGGAAATAGTGGAACAGGGAGGGTTTAAGTGGGAGGAAGATGGGGGAGAGAGGACAGTAGGAAGTATGGGGAGGGACAACTAACTCTAAAGATAACTGAAAAGAAATCGTATAGAAACTTACTGCTGTAGAAGCTTCCTAAACATATACATGCATACATGCATGCATGCATACATGTAATATGTGTGTGTGTGTGTGTGTGTGTGTGTGACTGTGTGAGTGTGAATATATATATATATATATATATATATATCTATATATATATATATATATATATATATATATATATAATGTAGTTATCCTATAATGGGACAATAATAACTCTATTAGACACTGCAGGATAACAAATAAAAAGCCCAGGACCAGGAATGGGTTATTTCTTTGGAGTTGTGGGTCAGTGAGGTCCCATTGACCCTGAACATTGAGTCTTGATTTATATGCAATTCTTGTAAGTGCAGCTTGATAACCCATTGCACCATTGGAGGGATAATTTATACCTGATCCTTGTCATAACGAATTTTAAATGTGATTGGTGACTCACTGCCCTGTGGTTTTTTGTTGGTACAGAGTTCCCTTAAGTGATGAGTGGCACAAAGAGTCACTAACCCAAGAAGCTCAGACTCTGGGGAAGTGCCTCCATGGTGTGATCCAGTTTACTGTGGAGGGAAGTGGGTTTTTATGGAGAAAGTAGGGTGGTGAACAAGGGAGGGAATACAATAGATTTGGTCTAGTTTATTAGACACTTTAACCAGCCAACCTAAGTCTTGCTAATCAGAGAGGGATAGGTAAGGTCAGTAAAGGCACAATCATCTATAGGCTTGTATGTAAAGGCTCTTAACCTATCCATATGGCCGAGGTTGGTGAACAAGTTTTCCGCAAAGACAGAAGTGGGAGCCAGTCATCGGGATCCAGTCGTCACCAACACTGCTCTCCTGATAATTGGAAACACTCTTATTTTGAAATAAAGATCCTCATGAATCCTGCACAAAACATCTTTGCTAAAACATCTATGCTTCCTCTCAGAGACTGAAAGTGTTTTGTGCCGTGTTGGGTGAGGGGCTGCCCAAGTCTTGGTGTCTTGTATTGTCTTCAGGTGTTGAATTTATGTGGGGCGGGGGGCATGTTTGACTGCTTATGGTCTACACACATTATCAGTAGAACACTTAAGGAGTTCTGAATCAATAAAAACACCTGAACTCAGATTTTCATGGTTCCACTGTCCAGTGTGGTGTTTGCCATGACTGTGGTTCCCTCTGTTGAGGTTCGACAGGGTTTGAACCTCCATGTCTTCTTGGTGAGCCTAACACAGCAGTATACTACTACAAATGGTATACCACTGTAGTGCGTTGACATTATGCTGGACCAGGAAGAAGAAAAAGAAACTCCAGACCTCACAGAGTTCGTTTTGTTTTGTTTTGCTTTGCTTTGTTTTCTGCAAACCTGTCCAGATACTGGTGAGGTGGTCCTGACAAAACACATCTCCTATAGTAATGAGCACTCCACCCATGAGGGAACTCTTCCTGAAGACAAGGTTATCAGCTGTTTATCCTGAAAACCAAACTCTATCTTAATATCTGGAAAATGTTTTATCAGGGTCAGCACACAGAATCTGTTTTCCAGAACTGGCCAAGGTTGTATCTCATGCTGACAGTTGAACTTGGTACTGTAAGAGTTACCCAGATAATATTAGTTTTGAGGGCATGAAGGAGTCATGGAGAGCAACTGAGGCTTGGCACTAGGAGAGGCCAGGAGAGGCCACTGGTAAAAGTGCAGCCTCAGTAGTAGTTGAAGGCCCAGGTGAAGGGGTCATGTAAAGTGGTTGAGACTTGACACCATGAAGAGAGCCAAGGAGAGGCTATTAGTGAAGGTGCAACCTCAGTGGCTGTTGAAGACCAAGATTGAAGGGGTAATGTGAAAATGTTGAGGCTTGGCACCACGAAGAGAGCCCAGGAGAGCCTAGCTATTGGTGAAAGTGCAGCCCAGCAGTTCTGAAGATACCAATACCATGGGACAACCACCAAGAATAGCAGTAACAGTGGAATAGAGATAGTCAGAGCCTGGAGAACAAGCTGTCTGTGCTGCAGAGGTCAGAGCCAGAGAAGTGACCCAAGCCCTTTGTAAGATATGAATGAATTCCAGATAATGGGACATTGATAATGCTTTTCTGCTGTCCAAAAACATTGTGAAAATCTTGATAGATGTTGGTTTCATTTGGTCCTATCCTTGTGATTGTTTCTCTTGTAAATAGTTTTGCTGGTGTAGAGTTGTTTTGTAGAGATAAAGCTTTTTTGTCTTATACATAAAAGAGGAAATGTTGTGAAAGTTTATTTTTAGTTATGTATAAAATGATTGTTTTGTGCACTGTTAGGTGAGGAGATGCTTTGATGTTGGCATTTTGTATTGTCTATAGGTGTTGGATTCATGTGGGGGATGTTTGATTGCACATGATTGGCATGTGCTAACAGTAGAACACCTGAGGAGTTCTGTGTAAATAAAAACACCTGATCAGGGACACTCAGGGTTCCACTGTCAAGTCTGGTGCTGGCTAGAATAGTGGTTCCGTCTGCAGACATTTGGAAGAGTTTGTACTGATGAATATGCCTCCTTGTCATCCATGATGACCCATGGCTCTGGCAGACTCCTCAGCAGGGCAGGCAACCTATGCTTTGCAAAGGGTATGCACATCACAGGGCAGTGCTCTCAACTACATATATATTTTAATCATTGGAACAGAGGATCCTTTTCTGTATAAGGAAAGGACTTTTCACCAGGGTTGATTTTGGGGTACATCTCTTCTTTTGCCCTTCTGAGGACAGAGCTTCCCTTCTCACCTCAGATACACACTTGCAGCCAGAACATGGGGCTGTTTTTAAAGTGAACTTGTAATGACCTCTCTGCAAGAGTTTGGTCAGATAACATAAAAGGCAACAATCATCATGAGCACACATAGGGGCCATTTCATTTTACAATGACACATGAAATTAAAGTAATTCGATTTCTATAAGGAATAGCTGACTCTTCAACATATGGTGAAAGAAAAAGAATCCAAAAAAGAGCTGCCTTCCTCCACCTCTTCTTCCTCCTCCTCCTCCTCTTCTTCCTCCTCCTCCTCCTCTTCTTCCTCCTCCTCCTCTTCTTCCTCCTCCTCTTCTTCCTCCTCCTCCTCTTCTTCCTCCTCCTCCACCTCTTCTTCCTCCTCCTCCTCTTCTTCCTCCTCCTCCTCTTCTTCCTCCTCCTCCTCTTCTTCTTCCTCCTCCTCCTCTTCTTCCTCCTCCTCCTCTTCTTCCTCCTCCTCCTCCACCTCTTCTTCCTCCTCCTCCTCTTCTTCCTCCTCCTCCTCTTCTTCCTCCTCCTCCTCTTCTTCCTCCTCCTCCTCTTCTTCCTCCTCCTCCTCTTCTTGCTCCTCCTCTTCTTCCTCCTCCTCCTCTTCTTCCTCCTCCTCCACCTCTTCTTCCTCCTCCTCCTCTTCTTCCTCCTCCTCCTCTTCTTCCTCCTCCTCCTCTTCTTCTTCCTCCTCCTCCTCTTCTTCCTCCTCCTCCTCTTCTTCCTCCTCCTCCTCCACCTCTTCTTCCTCCTCCTCCACCTCTTCTTCCTCCTCCTCCTCTTCTTCCTCCTCCTCCTCCTCTTCTTCCTCCTCCTCCTCCACCTCTTCTTCCTCCTCTTCCTCTTCTTCTTCCTCCTCCTCCTCTTCTTCCTCCTCCTCCTCCTCTTCTTCTTCCTCCTCCACCTCTTCTTCCTCCTCCTCCTCTTCTTCCTCCTCCTCCTCTTCTTCTTCCTCCTCCTCCTCTTCTTCCTCCTCCTCCTCTTCTTCCTCCTCCTCCTCCACCTCTTCTTCCTCCTCCTCCTCTTCTTCCTCCTCCTCCTCTTCTTCCTCCTCCTCCTCTTCTTCCTCCTCCTCCTCTTCTTCCTCCTCCTCCTCTTCTTGCTCCTCCTCCTCTTCTTCCTCGTCCTCGTCCTCCTCTTCTTCCTACTCCTCCTCTTCCTCCTCCTCCTCTTCTTCCTCCTCCTCCTCCTCTTCTTCCTCCTCCTCCTCCTCTTCCTCCTCCTCCTCTTCCTCCTCCTCCTCTTCTTCCTCGTCCTCCACCTCTTCTTCCTCCTCCTCCTCCTCTTCTTCCTCCTCCTCCTTTTCTTCCTCCTCCTTCTTTTTTCCTCTTTCTTTTTCACATTAAAAGGATAATTAACAACTCCTCATAAATAGAACAACTTCTCTTTTACCTTTTTGTACACTATATTATGATCATATTCTTTTACCTCCCCCAACTCTTCTCAAGTATTTCCACCCATTTTATGTTCTTCTCTCTCTTGAAGCACACACATATGTGTGCACACAGACACACAAAGAAAAAATAAAGCACAAAACACATAGTGTCTGATTTGTGTTAACCATCTACTCTTGGGCCAGGGTGCTGCCCTAAAGTGTGGTTTATGTAGCCAGTGACACTCTATTGAGGAAAACTGGTTTTCCCTCTCCAAGAAAATATCAATTACAAATAGCTTCTTAGTTAATCATGGGACTTTGTACCCACTTCCATCTCTCCACACTGGGATTCTGTCTGGTTTGCACATGTACAGGTCTATGCATGCAATCATGGTCTCTGTGAGTTCATATGTAAATCAGCTCTGACCTATCTGGAAAAGTGTTGTGTCCTTGGAGTCATGCACTACCTCTGACTCTTACAATTTTTCTGCCTCCTCTGCCACATAGATCAGCCCAGATCAGCCTCCTCAGTAGAGTTACATTCACTCTGCACCCACCATGATCTGGACATCAGGCTGGGCTCCAGGGGCTCAGTGGGAAAGAGATGAATCACTGTTCACAGGTGGTCCAGGATGAGCAAACAAAGCTCTGAGAGGAGTGTTGTGGTAAAAACTATCCCAATTAGGGCTGAGTCTAAGCCGACTTCTGCTTCAACCTCAGTAGTTGGAATGAAGGGACTAAATCCTGGAGCTACCCAATAACACAACACAGCACAGGGCTCAGCTCTGCACTGTTCCCAGCCAGTAACACTTGAAAGTAGAAGCCAAATCAGGTGTGTGGCATGCCACTGCTCCTGGAGAGACAGGATCAAACATCTACTCACCCTACATAGAAAAATAGTGACAGACCAGAGTAAGAATACCATCAAAGTACAGCTTGGGGAAACAATGGTTTTTATTGGTTTATATGACTCAAAGACAGCTGAATCACCAAAGCCCATTCACCCCTGCATGGGTGACAACACATTGTGGAAACCTGGAGCTTACTGAACAACTTGGGGCAGCTGGGGACTTGGGAACAAGCTGGGGACTAGCTCATCTAGGTAACTAAGCTGGTGTCTGCCTCATCCAGTTATTGCCACTGATCTGAGAGCTTTTATCGGCAGGTCTTACTGGTTATATAAGCTTTTAAGGAGGGGAAGAGCCTGAGGAGTCTAGTCAGTTTCAGGGATTTCCTGAAGCTAGTCTGTCATTTGTTTCCTGAATTCTAATGAGCTTCTCTTCAAGGTAGAAGGTTTTAATCGCTGTGGAAATTGCTAAACAGCACTGTATGAGTATATATCTCTTCACCTTAATACTACATACTGCTGGCCAAATTCCACTGACCATCTTGCTAGTAGCCTGCTCAGCATCTTTGTTAGGGTTACATTCACTGAGTACCCAGCATGATCTGGGCAACAGGCTGGGCTCCAGAGGCTCAGAAAGAAAGAGGGGAATCACTCCTCATGGGAGGTCTAGGACAAGCAAATGGAAAAACAACCTAATACTCCTTGTTTCCTGAGTTAGATTCTCGAAAGCCAAAGATGATTTATTTTATACTGTTTCAGAAAATGCTTCAATAACTCTCAACTGCACAATTTAATAGAAGAGATCAGTTGGGATGAGTTTGTTCAAAGCCATTCTCTCTAAAAGTAATGGCCACAGCTCTCCACTTAGGCCATTTGTAAAGACCTTGTCTACTTTGAGTTCCACTGGACACATAGGGAACAAGGGAGAATTTTTGGCCAGGTGGTACCAAAATCTCTAGCCAATGGGTGTCTCCATGTGATAGCTTTCCCATTCGTACTATAGTCTGTTTAATTATTAAACAGTAGGCCCCCTTCAAGTACTAGTCAGTCTCCCCTCCCTAACCCAGCAGTGAGAATTTTCTGCATTCTATTCATATATCTTATTTTCAGCTAGATTAGCTTAAGTTCCATCACACAGCAGGAATTAAGTATTGCCTTGTGGAAGCATTGTGGATCTTGGAAGCTGAGGGTTTGAGGGTGCTTGGAACCCTAGCCTGAAATGAGAGCTGGCAGGATCTCTGGCTCCTCCTGTTTGTATTCTTTGCCTAACACCACAAGCGTCAGCAAAACTCTATCCTCTCCAAGAGGAAGGCTACAGTTTGCAGAATTGCTTACCTGTTTTAACCAATGGCCTTACCCCTGAATACCAAAGACCCTCCCTCTGCCCCAACCTGATAAATGTACAACCGTCTAATTAAACTAGAGAGAATGCTCCTCTGACATCTCTAGAGAGTCTCTAGTCTCTCGCTGGCTCCAGGCTCTGATCAAAGGTGAAAACCATGCTGCCTGTGCTGCGCTCCCCAAGCGACTTTCCACCTGGGAGCTGCTGCAGCCTTCTGTGGCTGTGGCTGCTTCTCCCGACAACGGAAGCCAAGCCGAGGGCTGGGACCCGCGTGGGTGAGATTTGTTCCAACATTGCTTCAAATCAAGTGAAAATAATTAAAGATAGTAATATTATTTTTCCAAATAGGTACATTTCCTTCACAAAACACTAACTCACAGCATAAATGACAAGTCTAGACGCAAAGAAGAGGTAACCAGGTCACAGGTGAGGCTTGACAGTGACGTCACATTGCAATCTCCTGTTCCTTTTAATGTTCTTAGCTGATTGATTTACTTTTTTTCTCCCTACATGTTTGACTGTATGGAACATCTTACAGAGCCTGGGAGAACTAATAGACACCCCTAGTCATCCCCCTGAGATCAGATCATCTGATCTGATGATGAGATTAGATCATCCCCTCTAAGTCAGGGGGGACTTGAAATAACATCTCTGCTGGAGTACTTTTCACTGTAGAGAGCATTTACAAGAGAAAAGTCAGTCCCATAGCTGGGTGGTGTGCATAGTAATCACCAGAACAAATGGAGCAGGGTGTGTGGGAGGGAAGGGAACAAAACCATAGGACATATATGCTGTTTCAGACACATTATCCAAAGCACTCAAGGTTGCTGGTCTTTAGCTGGGAACAACGAAGGTGAGACCTGAAGACAGAAACATTTGTACACAGAGGAGCTGCTGCTACGTGGTGAGTGAAAACATTAAGTGAAAGTGGCATGAAGTCGGGGAAATCAAAATCCAGAATGCCTGGGAGAAACAGGAATCTGGCTCCACAGCACAGTGATTGGCATTTTCTTTACAGTGAGAAGTGATTGTGGGAAATGACTGACTTGCCTTACAACCATGTCAGGGATTCTGACGTTGCTTCCGATGCCCAAGTCTTCACTGTCCTAATTCCAATCTGTGCCTTTAAGTCCTTTTCTATTCTGAATAGAATTAAGTGAGCACACACTTAATGATATCCAACGCACCTGAAACATTAAAGTGGCATTGATCTCAGCAGACATGTGCTCGTTAGGGATAAGAATTGCTGAAAATGTGCCCCTGAGCTATGTACTAAATGCCTGCTACAAAGTCCAGGAAGTATCAGGGTGTGCCCTGCGAGAAGCTGTGTGTCACAGGAACCTGCTCATGGGGAGAAGAAACAGGAGGAACTTCATATGGGATGTCCCCTTTGCTGCATGCAGGAGAATGTTGAGAATGTTGCCATTTCAATATAGGAACTTTGGGGTACATAGACTCTAGCCTACTAAAGGTTGGGTCCTGCCTTTAGTTTGGGGTCCAAGAAGCCTGGCTTCTGTCATTATGGAAAGGCACTGACATGGACTTCATGGATTCCTTCCCTCCCTGGGGCTTAGATGAAGAAAACATAAAACATAAAGACTATAAAGAGAATTTAACTGATAGAATTATATTTATAGGATGAAGTCATGAGGATAAACATAAATGTGAAAGATGAAAGTAAATAATAGGATTGTTTTAACATACGAGTATGATAGACCAATACTCTCTTCCTCTACATGTGTGTGTCTGAGTCTCTGTGTCTGTCTCTGTTTCTGTGTGTGTGTGTGTGTGTGTGTGTGTGTGTGTGTGTATTTGTGTGCGTGTGGGTAAACATATATACCTCATATAAGTTGTAAAAATGCTGTGATAAAAGGGCTTCTATGAATTGAGGTTGTAGTTTATTTGCTTTGCACACAGAAGATCTTGTATTCAATCTGAGTCACACACACACACACACACACTAAATTAATTACTTTTTTTTAGTGGTCTCTTGCCACTGATTGTTTTTCCCCAATACTTCTAGCTGCCTGAACATCTTAACCTTGGCTGACAAGTCACTTCTGTCTCCCATCCATCAACTCCCCTATGGAATGGAGAGGAAAGAATGGTCATTTCAGAAACCAGATTCCCTGACCAGACCGCTCGAAAGGAAGAAAGGGCTAGAGGTGGAGAGTGTTGACAGAAGGATGTCAGGTGGATATCCCCAAGAGGACTTTCAACCAGCGAGTGTTCCTGTGTGCTTGGTATACATTTCTATAACCCAAGTATTACATCATTTTTCATATCACTTTTTGTTTTTCATTACAAGTATTTTTGTAGCAACCTAGATTACAGAATTAGTGTATAGCTGGATGCAACGGCTTTGCTCTCTTAGATGGCAAGATTTGCCTAACTGCTTTTTAAACTAACATAAATGGCTTCATGCAACCAGTGTTTTATAATTAAAAACCAGCCCCAGCAGGATGCATGTTCCTTGTCTGGTGCATGTCATCCCATATGTCTATTGCTCTTAGAGAGTGCTGTCACGTGACCTCCTCAGATTATATTTTATGGATATCCTCCAATCTGCCCAGTGGGCTGATGATGACCAGTTGAGGAGGTGCTAGTTTGGTTACTGTGATCAACAGCTATGTACATCTCCTGTGCACATGGGACCCCACTTCTGTTGGTTCATACCCGGAATTCAAATCCTACTGAGCAGATACAAGGAAAATTTTGGAAGATGTCCAATAACCAGTCATCAAAGCTCCCATAACAAACTTCATTCCCATCCACAACACCCAAGGGAGTTGACTTTTTAATTTGCAGGATAGCCTTATAAATTTTAAGTATGAATCTTATAGCTATCCTCTTCCATCTGTGAATACCTATGAGTTTTGTGAATTAGAATTTCAGTTTTGACTCACACTGTGTATTGATCTCTCATGGAATGCTTAGTGTGTCTTCTACTGCTGTGTTGAAGAAACTTAAGGCTTTGAGGATAAGAAGATATTTCCCTTTGTTTTCTGAAAGTTGTCTCATTTCACCTTTCACATTTCATTTTTAATCCACATGAATGTATTATCCTGTGAGGCATGACTTGGCCAGGCTTCACTTCATTTTACATAGATATCTAAGCAATTTATTCTGTTGCTTTAAAAACTGTTCTTTCCCTGTTTCAAAGTGTTAAAAATAAATAAACAACACTCTCCCAATCAGAAAAAAAAGAAATGATAAAGAAGATAACATGTAAGATTCACAAAGGAAAATATTGTGTTTTCAGAATATGAAGTGTGAGAATGAGTGAATGGGTCTGTTTCCTGAGCCTTCTTCAGGGACCTTTTCCTTCTGTGTGTTTCTTTGTTTGTTTTGTGTTAGTGTTTGCTTTTATCTTATTATATTGTATTGCTTATATTGTATTACTTATATTATATTATAGTATAGTATAATATACTCTTAGAATCTGGTTGTTTTCTAATGAGAAATAGACATGGAGTGATCTGATGAAAGGGGAGGTATAGAGGAACAGGGGGGGATGGAGGGAAGAGAAACTATAGCTAGGATACATTATTTAAGGAAAAAATACAATTTTCAATAAAAAGCAGAAAAAGAAAATTAAATTTCTGCCAAGAATATCTAAAGGAAAAAGAAAAAGAAGAAAGAAAAGAATGAAAAATATAAAAGTGCTAAGTCAGGAATGAAGCTGGTGAAGGCCACAGAGACCACACACTAAAATGAGAAATACACCAGAACAAATCCATACATTTAAACGCATCTCAAAATTTAGACGACATGTAAGTTCTTAGATATAACACTACCAAATACAAAAGACGGCATAGAAGAAACAGAAAATCTGAAGACTTAGACATATACTAAATAAATCTTCAGATTTGCATAGTTGTGTTAGTTAATTCTTCTGAACACTCAAGAAAGAAATACCTTCTGTAAAAGTTTCCAGGAAATAACAAGGAAGAAAAACCGAACTTAACTCTTTTGAGGGAACCAATATTACACTGATACCAACGCTGACAGAAAATAATACAAAGCACATTTGTTAGTCACTTCCTCTGGTCATAGATGGAGAAGTCCAAATTATGATATTAGCAACTAAGCAAGATAATCAGCAACGAAACAAGATATCAACAACTAAGATCTCAGCAACTAGGTAGCAATTTAGTAAGATCTCAGCAGTTTAGTTACAATGCTGCCTAGAGCCTTTGTACCTCACATCAACATTTGTGAGACAAACTGAATCCGACTCAAGAGAGAAAACAGAACCTTTTCTTTGTAGCAGGATCAGAATGAAAGAAGTCATATTTTCATCACAGTACTGGCAGATCAGTATTTGTTACAATTAATAAGATTTTGTACCAAAATTCATAGAATTCTGGAATAGAGATCTATGTCCTTAATTTGATGAAGTTTTTCCACAATAGCCCTTTACACACACCTACTCTATAACAAAATCTTGAGAGCTGTGTCCTTAGGTCAGCAAAGAGGACAAGGACACTCAGGGACCAGGGCCACTAAAGATGGTACTGCAATTTGACATAGTTAAATAAACAAAAGACTATTAAAATACAAAGAATGATGATTAAATATCTGTCATTTTGTTATTGAAAGATTATGTTTTTATATAAACAAACTGAAAGTGTTTTCAGCAAAAGTAACGAAATTATTAATTTAACCAGTGCAATGAATGGTAATGAGTGAGTGTGATCAAAGATTAAAGTTTGAGAAGGTGTGGAGTCTTCAGAAACAACAAAATCTCTTCACAGAAAACTACAAAGTTTCTGCTGAAAATCTTTTTTAAGAAATTAAATTGTAATGAATTAGAGGACTCTATATAGAATGGTATCAGTTCTTCCTAAAATGATCTAATTTTTATGCAACACCAACAAATATCCAAAGTGGTGTACATTCTGTTATTTATATATCCTCCTGTTGCTGCTGTTATACTGTGTTGCTAATGTGGAAATCTCACTATGTGGCTCACATAGCCCTGGAACTCACTATGCATCAGGATCCTGTCGAAACTCTGTATACATATTTTATAAACCATGCACAAGGAAGTAATGCCCGACATTACTGTATCTCTTACTCTATGTGACCAGTTTTATCTCTTTCTATGAGGTATTCCTTTAGTCCTTGTAGTAAGCCTTGGGACATATTTTAGTACATAGTTCGTGTGTGCATTTTGTTAGATTTATTTCTCATGTGCTTTAAATGATATTGTATATTTTGCTTTCTTTTTCAGATGTAATTCAAAGAGTCTGATATACTGCAGTAACAAAATGATGATGAAATTCCATCATACATGAGAGGACATGCTAATAATTTTCTTTGATTTAAGCTAAAAATCCTGACAAAATTAATTTCATTCTACTTGAAATTATTATTATTGTTATTTTATTGTTTTGTAGAGAAAAATGACCATAGCAAAAATCTGCACATACAATTTTGTCTATGAATAACTTACAAAGTTTTCCAAACTCTTTTATAAAATTAGACTTCTAAAATTGAACATGATAGCAATAATGGCCAAGACAATAGTTAATAATACTTAATAATGAGTGGAGGTAAATCTTTCGTATATAGTAAGCTATCAGTACATAAAATCATCAATATGGTATGAAGTCTCCATTTAAAACATTTCAGTGAAAATGTATAGTAAGATTTATATAGTCAAAAAGACAATATATGATTGAAATGTTTCATAAGTCATTCAACTACATGGCAAAAGAATTTGAGCAAGGTTTGAGGGGAATCAAGCCTAGGAATGATTTTTCAAGAAGCCTTCCAAGATATAAGAGAAGGCCTTTCTGAAGATGGCTGAGTGAGGCACTGATCTGTGGGTATAGCAGAATGTCTTTAGGAGTCATTGCACAGTTATTGCTGTGTTCCTTTACCAGAACAATAGTATTCAGGTATTTGGACATCCATGCAGTGTTGGGCATGAGTTCCAACTCATGGAGTGGACTTTTAATCCAATCAGATACCTGTTGGTTACACCCATAACTTTGTGCCACTATTACACCAGAGTATCTTGCAAGCAGGTTACCATTGTAGATTGCAGGTTTTGTAGCTTGGTTGGTGTCTAAATTTCTTCTCTGGTAGTGTCCAGAGTAATTTCTAGTACCATGAACACCAGTCAGTAGGAATGAAAACTCTAGTTGGGCACCAGCTTAACTTCTCTGTATTTAGTGAGATGTGTAGACATTGTCTGCAGCAATGGACAGTACCATCAGTTTACATGGGAGCAACCAAGAGCCTTGACTACACCCTAAGTTGTTTGCAGGTTTCCATGGAGGCCCTTTGGCCAATGATTCAACTAGATATAACTCATTCCTGACATTTGGTTGCAAAAAAATCATCTAATATTTTCTCCCCCATTATTTGGTGACTCCATTTTTTTAAGAAGCTTCTACAGTATTGTTGAACCTTGCTTAAATGTTTTCCTGATTGTACAAAGCAAGCATTCCTGTGACCGGAGTGTGGGTTGGCTCAGTTTTAAGTTTCTCCTCCTTTATCAACTGCTGCTTCCTCATAAAAGACCTGTTGTCTCTCATCAGGAAACTAAGCCACACAGAACCATTTGACCTCCCATGCAATGGGGTATGTTGGTGACTACACCCCCATGGCAGTGTGGGTAAACTGCTCAACAAGTTTATCTGTCACTGGCATGCCAAGGAGATAGTTACCTCTACGCTTCTTTCTGCTGCACAGTTGCTGATAGTCTTTTTAGTCATGGTGTCTGGTTTGCTTATTGGTAAAACTAAAAATAATCTTTAGTTCAGCTCTTACTAAGTGGGAAAGGGACACATTGTAGAAAACAAAGGCAGGGGAATTCTAGCACTAAAAGTAAATGATAATCTCACTGACCCTCAAGTCCAAGATGCCCTAAGTAAAAATGAGAGTTGTTTCATGTCTAATGTCTCTGACCTGACATACACAGAGAATGAGAGAGCTGTATGACAAAATTATTCCTGGCACAAAAGGCACTGATTCCCCAGTAAAAACAAGGGCCATGGAGCCTGGGAAAGGGTGTTAGTATGTCTAGAAAGACAAGGACACATAGATAATCACTCCTGAGACTGTAAAGTAAAACTCTCATAGTCTGCTCACGCTTCAGTAAAAATAAAGTTGCCTGTTTGGTTTTGTAACCCTGAGACTGACCCCCAGCTGCATGATCTGCTTCTGAAAATGTAAAGTAAAACAATTGCTAGCTTTCGTGACTAATGTGATGTTGTTGGAGAAAAAAATCTCTATGTAATACAAGAACTGGATGATTTTGAAAACGTTCTGTACAAAATAAAAGTCTGGATGATCCCTGGCTGAATCATGAGCCAGCTTTCACTTTATCAGGTGCGCCTTCATCTCTTCTTTATCATCACCAATTCATTCATCCTTTCCTCAGGTCTTTCCCTGACCCTCATCCTCTAGTTGCTGAGGCACACCCCAGCAGGGTGAAGATGTCACACATGAGCTCAAATGAGGGCAATAAAAATTCATTTTCATGATTATATATGCACACTCAGCAGAGGAAAAACTAGAAGAATACAATCTGTCCCGAAGGAGGTCTGAAAAGAGCAGGCATGGGACAGATGATTAACTAGCTTGTCAATGGCCGCTGGCCATGCCTAGCTTAGCAAATGTGAGCTGAAGGTCCTCTGGGACCAGGGCACTGGCCATTATTGCCAAATAGACAGTGGCCTCCTGGATTAATTTAATGCCATGGGAGCTCCAGATCCCTGCTGCTTTGTTCATTGGCTGTTCAGAGTAGAGATGGACTTAGCATTTAATCCAACAGCAGACACAAGTGGGCTTTGCATACAAAAGGCCACACACTTAAGAAAGGATATCATGGGTACACAGGTGTGAACAGACCTAAAATCACACGATATTACAGAAGACCCTGGGAGACAAGATGCTAACACCTCCAAGGTCACACAGCCAATCCAAGGGAAATCCCGAGCAGAGATCCAGCTACAGATGACCAGTCAGAAGTGCCTTTTCTTATCCACCAACTCTAGAAATCTGAATTCTGGGCAGTACAGGAGTTCCCACATCAAGTATGGATTATTTGGGGAAGGGGCTGTAAAAGTTACACATATTCACACACATGCGTGCAAATGTATACTTGGACTAGGCACACTGGCTCTAATACACATATTGCCATATCCTCACATCACTCAGAGCCCAAAATCCTGACTGCAGGTGATGAGAGAATGAAGAAAAAGGCCAGAGACACAGACACAAGAACAGAAAAGCTGGGTCTGGACAGTCTGTGCTCTCAGACAGCCTGTGCTCTCAGACAGAGCGACCCAACACCTCAGAAACTCAGTGTATTTATTCCATACATCTGAACAGGGAAGTCGGGCTGTTGCAAACAGATAAACAAGGAAGCAGTCTTAGATCTCTCCATAAGAGCAGTGTCTGAAGGGGAGTTGTCTCCCAGCCATGTACATCTGGGGAGAGAAAGCTATGGTGGACATTTTCTGCACGCTGTTAACATTCACGCGTGGACCAGAGGAAGGCTTTGCCATCTCTCTGAGCATCACCTGTGGGACACTGTCACTCCCATGAGGCTGAGACATGGAAGCCTTGACACGGAGGTGCCCATGTCAACCACACACATACCCTGAGGACTTCACTCACTCAGGGCTTGCTTTGCTTCCCACAGCATATATATTTTAAACACCAGGTGCTGCAAAGGTTAATAAAACACAGGACCATCTAGAAGCATTACTGAATTCACATATTTTATCACAATATATTTCTTTAATTAATGTTTATTTAAAACACAACCATTTCACTGGAATCCCTCTAAGCTAATATTATAAAAAAGATTTCTACTAAACAGATCAGAAGCTGTACTCCTCATGCTTACCCATTTCTAACTTTCCATTTACAAATGCAAAAGAACATTTAGGCAAAATACAAGAACATTCACTCAATAGCCCATCTGTATAGTGAGAAGCGAACACCTACAAGTCTTCCTGAAAGGCTGCAATTGTGGTATTGACTGTGCTGCTAAGTGCTGGTATTGTACCTGTGAATTGTCATGTAAATGAACACAGGGTATGCAGGAAAGAGCAATGGTTTCATTAAGAAGCAAAGCTGGAACTCTAAGCCATTCAAATCCTTGCTTGCATCACAAATTATTTTTAAGGCATCCTTAAAATAGAACAAACAAAGTCACAGATGTTTTAATTATTTGCATCTAGAACAGACTTTCTTCTATTGTTGACAAAGGACTCCATCAGTCCAGGTAGAATAGCAAGCAGCTTTCTTTGCAAACAAGGAATGTCAGGAAAACCTTGGGTCATAGTCTTATATTGATGAGTAATGTGTTCTTGTTGGACATTGACCAGGCAGGTTTACAACTTTAAATATTTAATCAAACAAGAACTACAACCCAATAATCCATCATATTTCTTAAATATAAATTATAATGCTTCCAATCCGGGGGCCAATGAGACAGAAGTCAGCAATCTCCACATGGTGATGATCTAGCTCATTGGGTTGAATTATTTTTAGATGAGCCTATAATCACTTAAAACCAAAAAAGTTCTATAGAGTCCATTGTTTCTCACACTGATCCAGTATATACCCAAACTGTGTCTGTAAAGGTCAAGTGCAAGGCTTTACGGATACTTAAAAGAAATAAAGATCAGAATCACTGGAACCTCAACTCTAGACAGAGACATACAATGGCCATCTGAGGACAGGGAAAGTAGATTTGTACAGAAGAGGAAAGTCAGCCAAGACTCTACCGTCACAGCAGCCTCCTCTCATCCCACAGAAATGGACCTAGATGCCATGCATTTTGGATAGGTCCATTGGCTGAGGAAAATTAAGGAGTAGCCACCTGATGGACCTCATCACGTGTTCCTGCCACCGGATACTTGTCAACAGCTGGACACAGACCACATGTGCCAAGCACAGCAATAAGGACTAGTGGTAATAGTAAAAACAATCATGGTGAGAAATGTTCTGTTTTACTGTAAATTTCTACATGTCAGATCCCAGACAGGGTGCTCTGCAGTCCTTTACTGTCACAACCATTCCATGAAGTGTTACTCCAGTGTATCTAAGGTTAATATAAATCCCAAATCTAGTTGAGATAAGACCACAATTGAGCCAAATGTGAAGCAAGCAAGCTTTGATTAAATTAATTAAATACTGACCAGAATGATGGACTCTGACCAGGTCCATTCTGAAGTTCCCATGGAGTTAATCTGTCACCTCCAGAGTTCCCACAGAATAGTCCTGAGTCACATGGCACAGGTGCTTAAAAAGACAGAACCTGTAAGGCATACTTCCTACCAGGTCCAATCAGTGGCAAACACATCCGGTGCATTATGTCAGCTAAATGGGATCTTGGCATTCTCCACACAACATTCCAGGAGGCTGTCTTCCCTTGGGCAAGTGAGATTACAAGATTATGTCTTTCTCTACCCACCTTGAACAGCCCCACCTAGCACTCTAGAAAGTTACATCTTTGTTCTATAGATAAGCATAGTAATTAAAATTTAAAACATAACTTTTGCTCTTACATTCCCTTCTGGAGATGTATCCTGAGTCAAATCCTTGACTCTATAGATATCTGTTTATACTGGGATCTAATAACTATAAGCTGAATGGTACCCACATGGGAATTTATGCATCTAATTGCTACATTAATTATGCAAAGGTCGACAGTAATCAGTAGAAACAGAAAGGTTAAAGGCCCTGCATTAACTGACTTCAGAGTTACTATCCTGGAAGAGGGCAAAAATCAGAATGAGGACCAGTTATTTATTTCATCTCAGGTCCCTTCTTTTGCAAATTTTTAGTAGAGCCAAATTATCTCTAATGATTATAGAAACATTTATTTTAAAAGCTATACAATAACTCCTGTTCTGCATAAAGCAGGTCACGTGCCCTATCACATTGTCAGCTAATGAATCTGGGTCTGTTTGGCCTTAACAGGTAACTTTTCTGGTATGCCAATAGGCACTATAGGTAGTCACTTTGTCCCCTATGCCAGGGAGTTTTCCTTTGACCAAAAAATTCCAATCTGTTGGGGATATGGGACAATGTATTTGCTTTTATAGCTGTTTCCTGTAGGAGGTCGTTATGAGGGGGTCCAAGAAGGCTGGAATGCGAGTCAAAAGCTGGTAGGTGATCAAGGCAATGGGGCATTCGTCAGATGCATCCGGATAGCTGTCCCAGCTGAAGGCACAGGCGACAATCATATCACTTGGATTGGACTGTATTAGCTTCAGCAAATCCACGACTCACAGCAGTTGAAGTAGTTTGTAGTCTGCAGCTGATTCTGGATGCTGTCTGTTAGCCAAGTGGAAGTCTGCTGAGACAGATAAAGACTAGGGGCAGAAGGTAAAGTTCATGAAACCTACATTTGGAACTTTAGCACTGAAATTCACACTGTAGAAAAAACAGGTAACGGGTGTCTGTTAACCAGCTGGAGTAGACTCATGCCTTCAAGTATTCTCAAAAGCTATGACTTTGGATTAAAAGTATGAACATTTTTCCTCTATCCAGAAAGCCAGATATATAAATTTGATGGAGATAATTTTAGCCAATAAGAAGCACCTCAATTAAAGCATTCTTGCTTCAAATTTGGCTCAATTGTGATGGTGTGATTTTCAACTAGATTTGGGATTTCAACCTTAATAAAGATGGCTGCCTTCTTCTCCAACAAATAAGACAGCCAAGATGATTGCAAACCACATGTCAGCAAGTTACACGTTGTTGACATCCCAAAATGGAATCATGCCTTGTGGTTCCCTTAAGATTACTAACAACCCCATGTTACAAACTTTAAGTTAACATATTTTCAGAGATTTTACAGATTTTAACCACATCCAATAAACTTTTAATTTTTCATATCCAAAAGACTTTGAATTCCTGCTAAACTAGACCCACAGATAAATTCTGAGCCCGTGGCAGCCATGGTGGCTATTGATTGATAAGCAACAAGGACAACAGTAACATTTTTCATATCCAAATGAACACAGAACAGAGAGCTCATACATTCAAGAAAAGAGCAGTCAGAAACACAAAACATTTGGTGGCCAGCATACATATATTCATATACATATATTCAGCTGAGCCTGACCTGTTCCAGTTTATGCTGGTTGTTTGCAACAAAGCTTAAGGACACCAGGAAACACCATCCACACACAAACAGACAAACCTTTCCAACAAAACAGACAGAAAAACTTTCCAAATACGTGAAATAGACAGAAACCAACAGGACACAAAAGACCAAAAGACACAGATTGGTGATCACCAGAGCAAACCAGGCCTGACCAAACAGAGCTTAGAAGCCAGTCTGATTAACATCTCAATTCAGCAAAACTGAGAGGGCCAGTTGGTGTCCCAGGGGACCCCTCTACTTGAGAATTTGCATGTGGCACCCAGCAAATTCCACAAGTCTTAGATCAGATGCACACTAACCAGAAACTAGACTATGACTCAGCAGGAGTTCTCTGGAGATGGCTTGCTGCTTTCCTCAACATGGGTGTTCACTCCAAAATTCAAAAACTGAAGGCAGCCTCAGAACCTTGGCATCTCTCAAGGCATGGGCCTCCTGAGTCAGGTCCTCAGCCGCAGAATTCCCAAACAAAGGTCCAGCTTTACAATTTGGGTGAGTGGTCTGAATCTTGGGGCCTCCATATATAAATCCCAAATCCAGTTGAGAATAAGGCCATTACAATTGAGCCAAATTTGAAGCAAGCATGCTTTAATTAAATTAATTAAATACTGGCCAGGAAGATGAGCAGTGACCAGATCCATTCTGAGGTACCCATGTGGTTAACCTGTTACCTCCAGAGTTCCCACAGAATGGCCCCAAGTCCAGCGGCACAGAACGCAGAACCCATAAGGCCACATATTTTCCCACCAGGTTCAATCAGTGGCAAGCATGTACAGATGTACTTCCTGTCTGGATTATCTCCTGCCTACAAGTGACCAAGCACATCCAGTGCATTTAAGTCAACTAAAGGAGATCTTGGCATTCACCCAACATTCAAGGAGGCTACCTGCCCTTGGGCAACTGAGATTACAAGATTATGTTTTTCTGTTCCTCACTTGAATAGCCCCAGCATTCAAGAAATTATGTCCTTGCTCTATAGGTCTCTTAGACATAGTAATTAAAAGTTAAAAAATAACTTTTGCTCTTACATTAGTTTAACAAAGGATAACAGCATAAGAATAACATTTTTGCCTATTATTTTTTTTCCAAGATAAAGTTTTAAAGTTTCTCTGTACAGCGCTAATTGTCCTGGAACTCTCTGTAGACCAGGCTGGCCTCAAACTCAAAGATCCACCTGCCTCCTGAGTGCTGGAATTAAGGCCATAAGCCACCATGTCTTGCTAGGATAAGAACATTTTAAAATAACAGGCATTTACTCTCTTGTAGATTGCGTCTTGCTTGGCAGGGACTGTCCCTTCTGAAGACTCTCTGAACCAAAGGAGGAGAGACTGACACTATTCCAACTTGCACAGGGGTTGGGAAAGGAGAATTTGGACCTAGGACATTGACGAAGGATCACCCAGACTCAGAGCCAGGGTGCTATTATTTAGTGGGTGTACAGGAGCTGGTTTGGGGAGACTGTAAACAGCAGGCTCTGCAGTGGTAGAGGAGTGGAGGGGTGCAGCTTAAAAAAGCAAAGTCATGACTGAATCATCAGTCTCCCACTAGCATTCCCCTAGGGGAAGAACCCAGCAGGGAGCAACTGGCATTGGAGAGCCAGGACTTAATAGATTTAACTGGAATCCAAAAGACTGAGCTTCTATCAAGTCTGTCACTTGCCAAGCAACTCTTTCAGCTTTGGAGAACCCGAGTCTGCAATGATCAAGCAGGCTCTATCTGTGCTTCTCTAAGATCAGCTGTGAATCATGATACTTATTTTCCCTTAAAAGATGCTTAGACTGGCACTTGTGTTGGTGCAACCAACACCTGTCTAAGTGAACTTGCAACCCATTTACAAGGAGCAAACCTTGCCTGGTACTAGAAACCTAGACAGCTACCCTGGGCCAGTGAGGTCACGAGTCTTAGAAGAGAATCTATTACTACCACTTTGCTAGACCAGCACAATTCTGTACTGCATTCTAAATCTTATCCTTTTAAGTACAGATCAGTGTGCTTCCTCCCTTCATCAAAGAGACTTCTCATGTAGCAAACAGACCATCACAGAAAACCACAACAGGACAGAATGCAGAGATCAATGGATTTTGGGGAGCCCAGTCCCAAGAGATATATTTGCATCATAGCTCTTGCATCTATGGCTCAGGGAACATTGTAGAAAAGGCAAAGGAAAGATTGTGAGAGCCAGAATACCAGGAAGTCTGCTGTGACGCTGTCTCTCCTAGAAATGTCTGCATAAGCAAGACCAGAACAATGGTAATATCAGTAGGCACATTAATGTAGAAGAATCCTACCCCAGACAAAGAACCACAGGCAACTAATGGCTTCTAGAAGGAAGGGAATAAGCCTTTCCCAGAGATGAGCCTCCTTATTGGTTGTCCAGTACAATATACTCGGCCCTGAAATAATATGCGCACATACAACAAATATGGACTCAGCAGGTTGTATTTATATATTTGTGTATGATATAATATATATTATATATAATATGTAATATAAAATATAATATGAAATTATATATTATAATATAATATAGGTTGCATATTATATTATATACATTATATATTATATATTTATATAATATGTAATATATATTATGTGTAGCATTATATTTTATGTATACAATTTCATGCATTATTATATTAATTTTATATACTTTTTATTATATATTACATATAATTATATAGATATTGTACTTTTTATATTATTATGTATATATTATATCACATATATATAAAATACATATGTGACTTCATGAAGGCAACATAGAAACACAGCAGTGGTTACCAGATAGCTCTTGACCTTCAAAAAAAAAATGTGGTACCAAAGCCCTGGAAATTCAATTAGGTTTTTGAAAAATCAAACAAAGATCAGCAACAACTGCATTTAGGGCAGTAATATGTGAGTGACGTTAAGAATCTAGGCGGAATGGAAAGCTGTTGGAATGGGAAGCCAGCTAGGGAGTCCTGTGGTAGGAGTGAAGAGAGCCAGCACACCAAGCAACACAGCGGCCTCCTAAGATCCGCACCCCAGAGTCCCCCTCATGCACCTGTGCCTTTTCTGTGTTGAGGTATTGTCTTGATACTTAAATAGGATGTTTGTCAATCCTGTCACATTTCACTGCACTTCTTTCTCCAGGCCTCTCCTCGTAGTGGAGGTTGCATGCTGCCGTGAAGCCAGAGTTGGTGTTCCTCAAATCCTTGACTTAAGGAAACCTGCATTATTTGCTTTCTCTTTACCAGACAATGTTAACTGGCCCACTCTCCTGTTGTTTTCTGTAGTTTACAAACATTGGAGACACTTGAACCTTCTTTTTTACTTTTTAAGATTATTGCTAAGTCCTTCACTTGTTTGTTTACGGTAATTCACAACAAAGAAGGAACCACAGTGTTTGGATGTTGGAAGAGGGGAAAGGAACCACATTGTTCAACCTTCTGTGATAAGATGCCATAAGTTAAGTGGCTTCTAGATCACATTTTTTCTCACAGTTCTGGACTGCTGGGCATTCAAGATCAAAGTAGATTTGTGGTCTAGTGAGTATCTGCTTCCTGGGTCACAGATGCCTCCTTCCTGCTATTTTGTCACGTGATAGAAAGAAGAAAGTACCTAGAGCGTTTTGTTTAAAGACACTGTTTGGGATTCTTTATTGCTGCTATCACAGCATATTCTGACTACGATGCACTCTTGGTCTTGACTCTGCAGAGTGTCCAACCCCTTCTCATTTATAACGTGGAGCAGAAAGTCAAGAGTGTCAATAACCCTTGTGCTATGATCCTGGCCTCCTCCATGGGCTCTGGGAACTTAATTTTATGCAGTTCTCTGCTGACCTTTACCTCTCACTGACTTGCTGCTACCCAGAGCCCAGCCAAGAAGAGGAGGTGAAGAAAATGGGAAGAGGTAGAACAAGGCCATGCTGTTACTCCGTTACTCTTGCTCATGAAACATCCCTTGCGTATCATCATCTGCCAAACAAAATAATTTGGTGCTGGGTGCCTTGGTTGATTTTTATTACTGAACTGTACACTGTCTGGCACATAGAAGGTACTTAACAAGCAGAGTCCAACCTCAGCTCTATGGTGTATTTCCTCTGGCTCCTGCCTTAAAAAAAAGTATCAATCAAACTTTGGTTGCTGTGACTACAAATCTATCTTTGGAGAGATAGTAAAGGAGGGAATTTTTTGTTTGAAATTCTGGGGATGCTCCTTGACAAGGGCACAACAGCTGAACACTGACCTGCTAGGACTGGAGTAACAGTTCAACAGCACCAGCAGGAAACTTAGAGATCATCTAATCTATGACAGTGTTTCCTAGTTGGAAAGAGAACCTCCATTCAATTGTGTAGTTAGCATGTGCCAGATGAGGGCTAGACACGCACCAACTCATTTCACCCCATGGGATATCAGTGGCTTTTCTGTTCTGTGATAGAAAACCTCAACAAGAGGAAACTTAGAAAAAGGTTTCTTTTAGCTAACAGGTCCAAAGATGGAGAGGATGATCATCATGGTGGGAAAGGCATGGCAGGAGGAGCATGAGACCAGCTAGATAGTCAGAATGATCACATTTCATCCACACACAGGAAAGAGAGAGGAGAGAGAGAGAGAAAGAGAGAGGGGGGAGGGAGAGAGGGACAGAGGGAGAGAGAGAACACAGAAAATGGGGTCAGACTATACATCTTCAAAGCCTGCCCCCAGAGATGTGCTACCTCTAGCAAAGCTCCACCTCCTAAAGGTTCCATAACCTCCCAAACAGCACCACCAACTGGGGACTGAGTGTTCAAACACCAGAGCTTTGTGGGATGGATTCCATATTCAAACCACAACACCCAGTAATTCTGAAAGGTGAGAATCATGTCCATTTATATGAGTTAGAGTAACCATACCTAGGAGGGACTATGAGTCTTGCTGCCTCTCTCCTCTAAATCTTCTGAGCCTTTTATGGATTTCGGACAGAGCAACCATCGTTAAGAGGAGATCCTGAATACTTAGCACCAAATGATGCCTCTTTTCTTCTAAAGGTGTCAAGTCAGACAGAAATCACACACACACACACACACACACACACACACACACACACACACACACACATGATAGAGAGGGGTGACTGAGAGAGGAGCTTCCTTATATCATCCAGAGCTGGGAGGGTGGTTCATATTATGGTCATACTTTTTTCTATGAAGCCTATAATTCCAGACCTGCTAGATTAGAGTCTATACAGAATGCCCTTCTTAGCTCAGTATCAGAATTCTGGTGATGACTCCCTTCTGACAGTCATTGCAGTTTGAAGAGGAACACACTGGCCCAGGAAGAGTATGGAGAAAGAGACAGTGGGGACATACACAGGCCTCTGGGTTTAAGGGCTGAAAAGGCCATATAGCTGTTCTCCAGAGCCAGGAAGTGAGTCTGAGAACATTGGTCTATGTGAGAACTGATGGCTTTAGTGTGTTTTTATCTCAAAGTCCTAGGGTATACAAGAGAATGAAGAGATACAGAGAGCTGGCAGAAGGAAACTTGACAGACTGTAAATGCTCAATGAACCTCTCCTTCCTGCTCTAATAAACAGGCCAGTTGTCTTTGTCCACTTGAGCTGCTAAGACAACATTATCTGTAAAGAACAGAAATGTTTCTGATCTTTGTGGAGACGGGGGAGTCCAGGACTGAGGTGATGGCTCCTGACTTCCTGCTGGGGGGGGTGATGCTATGACCTTCCATGAGGAAGGTCAAGAGAGGTAAACTCCTCCATCAAGTCCTTTCGTAAGAGCACCTAACCCCATCTGTGAGGAAGGACCCTCATGACCTAGTTACCCCTAATGATCCTACCTCTTAAAACTCTCCAGTTACCAAGACCTGAATTGCAGAGGAGACATATTCAAACCACGACAGTCCATCACCAGACTACAGACCATTGAGACGTCAGAATTCTAATACAATGAGAAGCCAGGTATGCATGGGCTCCAGGAAGAGTTGAACACATCGCACACATCGATGTATTGGAATTGCTCCTTGGGGAGGCTCTTCTGCTGCCTTGCATACATCCTAGAAATCAATGGCACTTCACTCACTTGGATGTCTGCAAGCATAATTAATTAGCAGAATGTTAAGCCACTGAAATGAAACTTACTTTTCATTACTCACGTTCTAAAAAGGCTTTGTAGAGATTTAATAATTCTTAGAGTTTTAAGGTGACTATCTCATATATTATGTCCCATCCAGGGGAAAAAGAAAATATCTGACTTCATGTGTTTGATCTCCTTTTCACAGTAAATTTCACAGTGTATTCAAATCATATGGTGAAATTGAAAGTCAATATTCGTTCTTAGTTTCAGAAAATTTCCACACTGTGTTTGTGATCTCAGAGGTAAGGCTCATTCTTTAGCGGTCTTTCTCTCTCTCTATGTGATTATAGATGACAATAATTAATATTAGAAATCTTGTGCTATTGAGCTCTCCATTTTTAGATGTGTTGGGAACTTGGCAAGATGTTAAAAACAAAGTAATTTATGTACACTTCGTACATCTTCTACATTTTCCAACGGTCTGTCTTTCCCCAGCTCTACATCTTGCTTCCTGCTGTGTTGTTCATGGTCTAAGCACCCGGCCCTGAGGGTGAGCCTCTCTGCTGTCTTCCTCTCCTAGTCCCCGCTCCTGTGGATGCCTCCCTCAATCCGACAAACCTGTTTTGACACAGTGCCATTTTAAGCAGGAAAATAAGACTCAATTTACTCTAAGATCCTGTGTTTGATTCTGGGAGAGAGCAAGGGGGGACAACTTAAGACAGAAATTATCACAGCAGACACGTAAAACGCCTCTCTCTCTCTCTCTCTCTCTCTCTCTCTCTCCTTATGTGTGTGTCTGTGTGTGTGTGTGTATGTGTGTATTAATATAGGCAGGGAGGTTCCTTTGAAGGTATAAGACTAGAAACTGACATCTTTATAATAACTATTTAAACTACAAGCCCCACAATTGATACCTTCAATAAGTATGGGTAGGTGGTAAAGGTCCTACGTAAAACCTATGCCAACTGAAAGTGCCCTGCAAGAATAAAACCTAAATTAAATATTTTACAGAACAAAACTATTGAGTGCTTACAACAGAAGCCTAAAAGATATTCATTGTGGGTGGGGAGTTGAAACAGTGTTTCTCTGTGTAACTCTGGCAGTCTTGGAACTCACTGTGTAGATCAGGCTTTCCTTGAACTCAGAGATCTGCCTGCCTCTGCCTCCCAAATGGGAGGATTAAAGGTATGCACCCCACTGCCAGGCTTAAAAGATATTCTTAAGCATATAGGTCAGACAGAGAAGAAGGTATTCCATGTAGAGGGTTTGACATTCAAAGGAAAATAAAAGCCAAGAAAATGGAGTGTATGCATAAATCCAAATGAAATTTGCAGTGTGAAGTTAAAATGTATTTTGAGATTAAAACAAACAAGTAAAAACTACGATAATCATAAATAACTCAGGTGAGATTAATGTGAGTTCAATTGTTACAAAGATCTTTGTTAGAAAACAGGATGAAAGTATTGATTGGTTTTAGAAGTAACCATGTCATAGTTTCTAGGAAAAATAATAAAAGCAGAAATGCATATAATTTGCAAGTGAGGGAAGAAGTTCAGAGAAAAAAGGATACAGAGAAAGTTGGACTAAAGTGCCCCAAAGTAAGATGAATCATCTAAACCCAAGTATTCCAACAACCAGTGTCAACATGATTTTCTCATAATAAGCAGTGAAAATATCGGATGAAACTATAATAAGAAGACATATACCAGACCCGGATGATGAACGCATCAAGTCTGTTCACTCTCAACTCACAAGGGAAGGCAGGGTTCACAGTAAAAGCTCAGTGATGCAACGCCAAATGTTAAAAGAAAAAATAAAGCCACAGCTGTGGAGATGGTGTTTGGTTGAATTTTCATGATAAAAGTTCTAGACAGCTTAGTAAACTCGTGATATAGTGTGGCACACATCATCTACAAGGAAACGGTGGCACTGCAATCCTAGCCTCGGGGGCAAGCCAGTGCCTCAATATGCACCAAACAGTAAAATCCTCCTTAATGAAATCGGTGACAAATACTATGTCAGGCTCGTAGCACTAAACCTTTTGTTTTAGAAGGAGGAACAATTTCACATATCCTGATATCACGTATTCCTGTCAATGTTATGTCAGCATGTTAAGTCAGCCTGACATGACAAAATCAACAGAGCTAGAAGGCCAGGCAGGTGGCACAGCTCCTAGGAATCTCAGTTCAGCTCAAACAGCCTGGTCTACAGTGTGTGGTCCATCACAAAGCCCTGTCAAGGAAGGAAGACAGAGAGAGGAGGGAGGGATAAAGAAGAGAGAGATGGAAAGAGAGAGAGAGGGATAAAAGTAGTTTATGTGAAAGGAAGATGATATGACCTTTGAGACATGATTTTTGCATAGAAAAATTCACGCCTTTAATCCCATCACTCGAAAGGCAGAGACAGGTGGTTCTCTGTGAGTTCGAGGCCACTCTGATCTACAGAGTGAGTTCCAGGACAGCCAGAGTTATAACAGAGACACATTGTCTCATAAAAAAAAAAAAAAAAAGAAAGAATAGAAAAAAAAAGAAGAAGAAAAACTAAATAAATAACTAATTTGAACTTGCAAAATAATTTGGCAAAATTTGTTAGGAAAAATGTACGAAAATTTTATTTCATGTGACAATAAAAAAAAATGCTACAAAACAAAAACAAGTCGTCCCCCCCCCACCCCCCAACAACTCTCCTTTACTAGCTCAGAAAGTCAAACTCCTCCAAGTATTGGTGAGCGTCCCACCACTGCAGGGAAATGTGAGGTCATGAATTCACAGACAAAGGCTTACTTGGCTCACAGTTTAGGTGACAGAGTTGGTAACAGGGCGGGCGGACAAGGTTGCACATAGAAGCAGAAGCACACAGAGCAAAGCGCTCTGACAGTGACAGAAGGCAAGAGGAATACAGGAAAGGATGGCTTCCCCAAACATCCCTTCCAGGAGATGACCAAAGACCCAAAGGTCTCCCTCAAGGCTCCCGGCTCCTGAAGGGCTCTCAGCCTCCCACGATGCCACCCTGCAGATGAGGAGGCAGTCAACTTGAAAACTATAGCTATTTCTATACAAGTTTAGAAAAATTTGGTCAAGTTTTTCAAAATTCTTTTCTGATATTAATTGGGTTTAATTGATTCTGTAAATAAAACTGTAAGAATTCTTGTAAAATTGAGTCTTTCAGCTGACAGTGTTATTTTACTGGGTTCTCTTCTAATATGTCTTAATAACATTAACAAAACTCCCAATTAAATTACTGCATGGTTTAAAATTATTCCATCATTATTTGCTATCATAGTCAATTTTTTTAAGTGTCTGAGGTTCACCACAAAGCTATCGTGACTGGACATGGGTGGACTAAAGGAGTATAGGAAGAAAACTGGACCTAGATACAACTCCATCCATGAGTAAATCTTCACATAAGCTCAGGGTGACACTAAAGACCAGTGAGGAAATGGTGTCCTTTCAACAAATGCCTTGAAGATAGTAGATATCATATAAAAGCTTAGTTTGACACCCAGCTCACCTCATGTGCACACAGTTGTTCTCGCCTAAGACGCCAAACTGTGTGGCCACTGCTCACAGAATGACCCCACAGAGTGATGTAGTTTCATCAGTTTGGTTGTAGCATCCTTGTGAGTGTCTCAGTCTTGACTCAGTAGGTGGGGCGATGTTTGTGGTCAAAGATACTAGATCACATTACCTCATGACACTTCCTGGTACTTAGCAAGGGATTTTCCAGATAAGAGATGGTATGTAATAACTGAACAAAGATCAGACATGTTGTCCGTTCCTCTGAACATTGGCTTTGACACAGAGATGTTGGTTCACAGCGTCCGTTTAAAAACATTCTCCGCCTGGGCTTCCGTATCCTGTGCACATCCACCTCACTGATGAGCACATGTCTGCCTCTGAATAATTAAGGCTTCAAGAAGCAATCCAAAAGCTCTCAACTTCCTTCCAATATGGATAGAGAACACCATAATTAAGATATTTGTTGCCAGAGAAATTACTACTAAGGAAGTCCAAGTAATAAGGAATTATAGTCGTTCTTGAGACCATTAGTCCTTTTTTCCTGTGGCAGAAGATAATATGCACTTTTAAAAGAGGTATATACAACATTTGGTACCACCAACAAAAAGTGAAGATGATAAAAGGGAAGAAGCCATGGAACAAGAGCTGTAGTTACACCCTACATCAGCTTCGCCCTCTGGAAAGAAAGCTCTTCCTGCAGTAGGTCACTTTGCTGTGACCTGTGGTCTGTACCCACTCCTCTAGGGAATCAGCAGAAAGGGGTCACATGCAAACAAAAAGTCACAGGTTCTCTGAAATAGTAATTTCAGCCACCGTGCTGACCCAGTCTCATCCCTGTCACCTAGCAACACACAGATAACGTCTGTGTGTTTTCATTGGGTCACCTAAAGTTGTATCTTAGTCAGTGAGCAGAACTCAGATTCTGGAGGCACCTGCCCCGCTCTTTCCCTAGGGGTGAGGATCATGCATACCCTCTTTTATTTCTAAAAGTCTTATGCACAAATGAGTCAAATTGAACCATCAAATTAACCCATTAATGAAAGATATCACCTATTTGAAGGCCTCTGGGCACTGAGAAGGGAAGGCTTCCAGACTCCTAGGAAATAAGAATAGTTTGAGATTCTTCTGAAAGCGCTCAGACTTTCAGAGTTCTTCACAGGTAAACCCACATGCCTGTCCCAGACCACTATTCCTTTAACCCGGAGAAATGTTCCTCAGCCTATGGAGGGTCCAAACCCTCTCCAGAGCTCATGGTGGTGGTAGAGAGGCCTCCCATGACTGCCCTTGGGAGCCCACTGTAGGCTGCTTAAGTCTACGTTTTTGCTGGTAATATGCTCTGCAGCTGCTGAAGACTCTCAAATGTGAAACCAGCATCTGCTAGGTTGTGGATCTTCCAGAGCTGCTCCAACCCTGCCTGATCTTGTAGTGTCACTCGGTGGACCCATGACAGGGTGGCTCTGATTAAGAAAAGAAATGCATCAAGCATGATCCCCACTGAATAAAGGGACACTCCTTAGATGCCAGATCCCTTTATAGTAACCTATTACTGCATCCACTAACTAGGCCTGTTTGCAGCCATAAGGAAAGTCACACATTCTTCTGAGGCTCTTGGGCAGTAAGTACGGTAGTGGAAGTATGGAAGTGATGGAAGCTATGGTGTTGTGTGGCATGCACTCGCCCTATGGAAAGCAGGTTCTGAATAACTAGGCACTGCAATACCGGCTAGTCCCATTTGATTGGAAAGGTTTAATATGAGTTAAGTAGAGGCAGGCCTTCAGCTTCAATGGTTAACTCTGTCCTCTCTCCTACCAACAAACTCAACTACCCTCTTTGTATATGAAAAAAGATAAGACAGAAAAGCAAGCAAAACACTCAATAATGGAGACTTTACCAGAGAGAAAAAGGTTGACAGGAAGAGGGAAGGAAAGAAAGACAGGAAAGAACAGACAAAAGAACCAGACCAGTATCATGGCCCAAGTCTCATTGTTGCTTAAATAGTTTCTAAATACCACCATTCCTTGGGCCAAGTTCATAAGGACAGCTATCAGTGGTGAAAGTTCGTGGGTTTGTTCACAGTTTTCAGGGAGATAAGAGGGAAATGAAGTTGTAACATGATTGCCAAGGATCTTGGAACACAGTACAGTGGCCTGAACTTACAGACATTCACAAGCCTCTCTCGTGGAGATATTTTTGAGTGAAACTATTCTAAGGGATCTTGTCAGAGCACACACTTTTCTCCTGAGTATCACTGTCCACGTGTGACAAGACACACTCCCAAGAATATCCGCTGAGCCCGAAACTACGTGTGTGTGCTTGTGTGCATGTCTGCATGTGTGTATGCGTATATGTGTGTGCATGCACATATGTGTGGGGGGGCAGTGTTGTTCACCTGCAGAGATCAGAAGAACATCCATTTATCCCTTATTTTCTTAAGATAAGGCCTTGCATTGAATCTGAAACATACTGTTTTTCTACTGACCAGGTTGGGCAGTGAATTCCAACGTTCTTGGTGGCCCTGACCCTCACAGGGACTGTGTACAGTAATATGCACAGACACACTTAACTTTGTACATGGCTGTTGAGATCCAATCTAGGTCTTCACACTGTGTAGCAGGTGTTTTTACCCACCAAACCGTCTCCCCGACTGTGGTGCTTTAAATGAGAACTGTCATCCATAGTCTCCGGCATGTGAACACGTGGCCCTCAGTTGGTGTTGCTGTTCGGGGAGCTTTAGGAGGTGTGGTCTTGACACTAGAGGCAGATGTTGACTGTTTAGACACTCATACCACTTGTAGTTTGCCTGCTGTGCCTCATGCTCGTGTTTGGAGATGCAAGCTCTACCCCTCTGCCACTTGCTGCCATGACGAGCTCTGCCCTCTGGTACTGGAAATCCAAATCCATCGCCTTGGTCATGCTGTGTTATCACAGCAAGGAAAAGGTAGCTCAAACAGCAGCTCTATCCCCAGCTTGATCATGCTGTTCCTTTGGAGCTGACTGCATCTCCAAATCCCACCGGGCTACCTCCCAGTGAGGACAACAGCTCCCACACTGGCATTTCATGGCCTCTCGACAGAATGCTGCATCTCAGAGGACTTTCTACAGTTCTGTCCTGACCTCATCACTTCATGCCTGCTTCTACGAGGAACCCACATGTCTAGTGGTACATGTAACTGGTTGATATTGACCGCTGCTTCCTCTTTCAAAACCACGAGACCTCTAGGACTGTCTAGTTTCTCCCAGTTCAAAGAGAACATTCTCCATCCTGATCCCAGATATTTGAAAACTCCTTTGGTGGTACGTCACTCTGTTCCACCTGCAGCTGGCGGGTAGCCTTGACCCTATGAATGCCGTCTTCACGTGGTCATTAACACTCAACACACAATAGTTGCCATGACAAAGCACCTACATCATCTCTTACTGGGGAGCCAGTCATATTAAATTCATATTGGGGGGTTCATATTGGGGGCAGCATAGAACCTGAAAGTGAAGTAGGCAGAGCTGTGATATACATCAGTATTCCAGGATTAACAAGTTTCAATGTCCTGCACTGTGTGAAAATGTAATCAAGTAAGATGGGCAGCTGGAAACACAACTACACAAGTGCACGCTGTGTAATTAAGTGGTAAATTGAGTAAGTCAATCAATATGCTAGGAATGATCAGAACCACTCATCCATAGTGAGTGGGGGGAGCAAAGCCACCAGCTCCGTTGCCATCTGTGAAGGCTTCACGGAGAAGACAGCTCCAGCAGCCAAGTTGACTGTGGCAAAGCTTGGAGCTAAAGCAGAGTTCTCGGGCACAGGAGTAAATTGAATATACAAAGGGCAGCTCATATCATCTTCCATACTCCCACCATCATTATGTAAGGAGCAAAAGTGATGACTTGACCCACTCATTAACCAAGTGAGAGGTCACTATCATCCCTGGGGAAAAGCTGATATCTGGAGAGAAAGAATCTTACATATTGCAAGACTGTGGGCCTTCACAGCTCAGTCCTCATCAACAAAATCTATTCCTTAATATTTAATTTAACTCATTAAATTAAATTAAGGATGTCTCCTTAGGGGGTTGATAATGAAAGCAAGTTCATAACCACTGATATAAGCCTTTCTAGAAAAAGTTGACCAAGTATTTCAGCAAGATTCAAACTTCTGTTCATCAAAAGATGTTCTTAGGAAGTCAATAGACAACCTAGAGACTGTGGGAAATTTTTGGAAATTATATACCCAATGTAAGTCTTGTGTCTTCTGCTAAATCCATGGAACATTTAAAATTCAACAATAAAAAGACACATTGGCAAGTTAAATACTGGCAAAAAATTCAGATAAGCATTTCTCTGAAAAAGATCTATCAGCTATACACACACACACATGCACACGTACACACACATAAGCATATGCACACATGTACACATACACACAAAGGATGTATAACATCATTGGTAATCATGGAACTACAAATCAGAGCTACACCTGATACTCATTTAGGATAGCTGTAAGGTCATGCAATGCATTACCCTAAAACTGAATGTGATAAATGGTCCTCCCCTCCGATAAGCATTTAAAAGACCTACTAAAGTTGATCACAAAATTGCCATGTAATTAGGAAAACTGAAACATGTTTACACAAAAGATGTGTGTGTGTATACATATACATATACATATACATATACATATACATATACATATACATATACATATACATATACATATACATATACATACACATAGCAGTGACATTTACCACAGCTAAGCAGTAGAAATGACCCAAATATCTATCAGTGGGTGTAGAGGTAAACAATATGCAGTGCATTTGTAGAATAGAACATTGTTTTTATTTTTATTTTTGGAAGCCCAAGGAAATTCTATTAGAGTATAAAAGTAAAGCCCTAGGGCACACAGGCTGTAAACATTGGCAGCTTCTCAGAAGAGGGACTGAGAAGGGAAGGGAGAGAAGCTGTGCCACTGAGTTAATCCAACAAGGAGGTCGTCCACATGCAGGCAAGCAGCTGTGTGGTGAGAACAGAAAGAGTAAGGAAACCTAGAGTGCCACCGAAGGCGTACCCACTCGCTGGCCAACATCTGAAAGGAAGAGACAGAAGGTTATGTCTTCCTCAGTGAAGACAGGTCCAGCCATCCCAGAAGCTCCTGAGACTGCCATAGGAGGACATTATATACTCACACACACACACAAAACTGATGCATGGCTCAGCACAGCAGATCGGAAAGAAAACTGTGCTAAGTGAAAAACCAGTTAACACTCATTCATCACGTGACTCCACTTGAACAACACATAATATCACATGACTCAATTTGAACAGCATGTCTGTGTAGGACAAATTGATTGATACTGACAGGAAGTAGATCAATGGCTACCAGGAATTTGTACAGTGCTTCCCAATGAGTACATTTTGAAACAGTTGTTACAGTTGTATGAACATCTCAATATGCTAAAAAATATGTGGTCAGTCTTATGATATACAAATTAAATATGAATTCAAATAATTGACCTAAGCATTTTTCCTGAACAAACTTGGTGAGAATCCACAACAGCTTTGAAATATGGGACCATATTTCAAAGGAGGGAGCAGGGCCATCATCATGGAGAGATTTCCACTGGATTATCCTACCCCAATGCCATCTCTCCCCAGATACCACACCATCTTAGACTTTCACAATCAACCTGTGGAAATAAGCAAGCAAAATGAGTGCAAGTTGAAGAAGCATCTTGTAGCCAGGGTGCAGCTCCTGTCGTCTAATTACACAAGGCTTGGTGATTAGTCTATTGATTGTTCCCATCTCCTCCACTAAGCAAGCATGGCCACTCCTGATAACTACTGAGAAGGTTCATCACCAAGCAGGCTGGCCACATTAGGACTGACATATAAGAGGATTAGGGAGAACAACAATCGCTAGCTATGCTTACTCTCTGCTCAACCTCAGTAAAAGTTCAAGAAGTGAGGTTTGGTCTCACATTATTCTGCTCTAGAACACAGAGTGTTAAGACAAGAGAAGCTGACAGGCACTGAGAGTCCAGGATGGTCCTTGCTAACAACACCCTTCAGACAATCTCCCAATTTATCAGCATTACATGGATGGGATTCACTATTCCTGCTCTTCACGTGTTAGAAATATTATTTCTAATGTAGTCAGTAACTAGTATGTCCAGGTCACAGAGTTCACCTTTGCTACTTCAGAAGTCAGTCTTTCTCCATCACAGAGTTATGGGAAGTGACTGAGAGCAAGAGAGAAAGCCCAGATGATAGGAGAGAAGAGAAACACAGGGCAAAAGGAGTGTTCGAGGTGCCCAGCAGCCCTGCAACTGCAGTAGGGAGGAAATAAGTGATTCTCCCCTGCCCCAAGGAGTACCACATCTCTGAAGCTGAGCTTCCTCTGAGACTTGCTGCCTCTGACACCCAGGGAACATCTTGCCCTCCAGCTCTGCACAGCCATGGCAAAAGGCCTTGCAATGACAGAGCCCTCTGTAAGTGGGGAAAGGATGCCAGGGGAGATGTGCTCCAGGCTCATGCTGAGGCCATCTCCATATCTCACCTGTCAATCAGGGATACTGAATCTGGGCCCCATCTCTGTGCACAACCCCAACCCCACTCCCACTGCCCTCTGAGCCCACTTCCCTTCTGCATCATTGCGCAGAAGGGACATCTGGTCTCCCTCCTCTGCACAACAGCCCCTTTTATTCTTGAGAATTGCTCTTCTGTCACTTGAAAAGATCATTTCCCACCACTGCTTCCCCATCATCACAGTGTTCCAAACACTACAGCCTGGACAATGCTCTCTACAGACACCTCTCTTCTCAGTTGGAGGGCTCTCTGGTTGGACCACTCATTTATTGGCCACTCATTAGGGGAATAAGCATGGAGATTTAGCTAAAGTCTTTCTGTCTGCATTTTAATGCCAATCCCCACTAATTTGCCCATTTTCCCCTCTAAGGGGTGTGCCTCCTTAGCCCTGGAGACCAACAGACCCCTCCCATCTCCCCTAATGAGCTGATTGAACCTCCACCTGCTCCTACCCTCCCTTTTTCTTGTCTTACTCAGCCTAAGGGATGCTGTCTGAGTCCCAGACTCCAGCCAGGCCATTATTACCCCACCCTAGGGAGTCAGCCAGGTATTGATGTAACAACAGAGCAAACTTCTCATTTGTTTGTTTGTTTGTTTGTTTGTTTGTTTTAAGTTGATTGGGATTAAGGGTCATAACAGGAAAATAACCCCACTTGTTTTCAGTTTCATTCAAACAATGTCTTGGTGTATTATTGGAAAAATGTATTCTATGGACTGGAAACTGTCTGCAATGTGGACAGATAAAGGCTCTGTCTGACCTTCCTTTATATTTTTTTTAATTTTTATTTGTTTTATTATTTATTTGTTTGTTTATGTTGTTTTTGAGACAGGGTTTCTCCATTGTAACTCTGACTGACCTGGAACTCACTCTGTAGACCACACTGGCCTCCAACTCACAGAGATCCGCCTGCCTCTGCTTTCTGAGTGCTGGAATTAAAGGTATGAACCACCACTACCTGGCTTTCCTTTTTAAGATTTGTGTGTGTGTGTGTGTGTGTGTGTGTGTGTGTGTGTGTGTGTGTGTCTACATGCAGGTGTGTAACATAAATGCAGGTGCCTATAGTGGCCAGAAGAGGGTACTGAATCCTCTAGGGCTGTAGTCAAGGCAGTTGTAAGCCACCTGGTGTGGGCTCCAGGGACCAAACTCTGGTCTTCTGAAGCACTGAGTAATAAATGCTCTTAAACACTGACCCACTTCTCAGTCCCCTCTTTGACAATTCCCCCACCCTCTCTCTCTTATATGTGATCTTTCTACATAGCCCTGGCTGTCCTGGAACTCTCTTTGTATACCATGCTCGAATGGAACCCCTGCCTCTGACTCCTGAGTACTGGGATTAAAGGTGTGCACCACTATGCCCAGCTTCTTTGACCATTTTTTTTGGTTTGGTTTGGTTTTTGGTTTTTTCGTTTTCCTGTTGCAACTCTGGAGGTCCTGGAACTCACTCTGTAAACCAGGCTGGCCTTGAACTCAGAGAGATCTGCCTGCTTCTGCCTCCCTAGTGCTGGGATTAAAGGAGTGCACCACCACCCGGCCTCTAACCCATTCTTAACACCGTGTCTTGGTCCACTTTTTGTCCAATGGTGATTGGACATCTTTCTTGTTAGTTGATGTATATTTGTTGTGTCAGGTTATGGGCTTCATAAAAATGTTTTTATACATCTATATAGTGCACCTAACATTCCCCACACACCCCTTCTCTTCCACATCTACTAATCTTCTCATCACCAATTCTACACTTTCACTTGGACTTCCACATTATTATTATTTGATAATAAATTATTAAATATGTCAATGAGTGAGTGACAATGCATGGCATTTGTCTTCCTGTGATTTAATTTGCTTAATATAATTTCAAATTGTATCCATTTTTTCTGTAATCAAAATCATTACATTATTCTCTGTGGCTGAATAAACATCTATTGTGTGTATATAATGCATTCGCTTTGTCCATTCCTCTGTTAATAGACATCTAGCTGATCCCACAACTTACAGATTGTAAGTGGTGTTGAAATAAAAGTCAGTGTGCAGCATCCCTGTGGCCCACTGACCTGGAGTCCTTCAGGCAGCTGCCTAGCAGTGTTAAGTTGGGTCACATAGTAGTTCCATTTTTAGTTTTCTGGGGGACCGCTATACTGTTTCCATAGTGACTAGACTGGTTTGCATCCCCACCAGCAGTCCACATCTCCACCTCCTTGCCAGCATTTGGTGTCACCTGTTTTCTTAATGACTGCCATTCTGACTGGGACGACTCTGAATCTCAATGTTATTTTAGTTGCATTTTCCTGATGGCTAGTGATGTTGAACAATTTTAAATTTATTGGCCATTGGCCATGTGTATTTCATTCTTCAGTAAATATCTGTTTATTCTTCTAGCCTATTTATTGGGTGAGTTGTTTGATTTCTCTGTTTTTAGGGTTTTGAGTTCTTCATATATTTTAGATATCAATACTCAGTGAGATGTTTGATAGGCATTTTTTTTCTCCCACTCTTCAGGGCGTGTCGTCACTTGATTGTTGTTTGTTTGTTTGTTTGCTACTGTGATGGAATGCCACAAGTTGGGTAATTGATAAACAACAGATGTGTATTTGCTTGATAGTTGTAGGGGCCAAGGAGTCCAAGATCAGGATCTGTATATGTTGAGGACCCTCTTGTGTATCAAAACCTAGCAGAAGACAGTCCATAGAGAGAAGAGAGAGAGAATTTTTACATAGCCACCCCTACTGCAGTGTTCCCACAACCTAATCACCTTTCACAGGCCTGCCATCTCTTGCCAATGGTGATTAAACATGCATCAACATGGGCTCTAAATAGAAGATCCAAACCACAGAGAATAGGGCCTTCTGTCTACCAGTGTCAGGTTCAGAATCCATCCCACATGCATTTCCTGACATTGTAAGTTGAGTTTCCTAATGATCAGTCCATTACCATATCTGACCTGGGGACAAATGTTTTTCCCAAGTGCTCCTTTGTTTCCCTAACATTCACTCATGCAATAGCATTTGGCATATTGAGCTGCTGTCTTCATAACCCCCCTACACATACACACACACACACACACACACACACACACACACCCCACACACTTCAGCTTTCAGAAGTATCTTTTCCCTTACTGTTTTCTGAAGGTCCAATAAAAATTGAAAGTCTCCTACATTTTGTAACCATCTGTTTTCAATAACCAGACTATGGCCACTCCTTCCTTCACAGTATGTTCTTTTCTGGTCTTTCTTATGTCTACAGATGTAGTCTTCAGAATGGCATGCCTACATCTACAGGGATCAACTAGGGGGAAAGTTCTATCTGTGGGTAGTCTTCCCTGCACTCTCTGAACTCACTGAAACCAAAGGCCTTACCTGACAAGAGACTGTCCCCAGATAAAGTGTTTTCTCTGGCTTGCTGGCTCACTAGGGTGCATCTGACTAGGAAGAGGATGGACTGGGTAATCCCCACTGCAGCCAACTGACTGAGCTTGCACATGGTCTGGCTTTGTCTCAGATGCTGGGAAGGCTCTGTGACTACATTTTCCTATACCTATGGCAGGGTCTTCAGACTCAATGATGACTGCACCACCTTTACTTCAGGCTTAATCCATATGCCAAGAAATTATATAAGGATCAAATGCACCTGGACTAAAGAGTAGCTCCTGATTGTTCTCAATGGTAAAATTTCATCTGAAAAAAAAATGCTAATTTACATGAATTAACATCTAAAGTGCAAATCACAGAGTCCCCCAATGGGGAACCAAAGCAAAATTCAAAGGCAGCTATCTTCCTCCTTTATCTAAAAAGCAAAGATTCCATTGGGTTTTGTAGTAGAAAAAACACAAAGCTGTGTCTGTTAGCAGTAGCTTACACAAAATGTAAAGCGGCCTGTGGGATGTGCATGGGGCCCATTTATCCTGTCCCATGCCGTGGGGCTCCCATCTTCTGTCTGCACCCCTCCTCTCAACTGCATGTCACAGCACAACACAGAAGAGAGGAAGTGCTGCCTTAGGGAGCTGCCGCTTTTGCCTAGGGAGACGGGATGCTAGGGCTTCTACTAATAGGGGCCCCTGGGTAGGTTGGTCTCTTCCTGCAGGGAGAACAGGTCAGTTGGACATATTTAGCTCAACACTTATACCTGTACTTTAGAAGAATCATAATTCCACTTATATGTAGAATTATGTAGCTAAAGGAGGCAAGATTATGTCTGTGTGTATATTTGGACAAAGCCTCTGCATTAAATATTGCTTTCAACTTTTCATGGAAAGTGAGAACAGGCAGTGATTTAAAAAAAAAAACTGACTTATTCCCTTTATAACTAAAGAGAACACTCCATGCATATGAAGGTGTGAAAGATGGATTCACTGTTGCCTGCCCAGGCCCCTTCCTTCTGGCCCTTTATTAATAGACCAAAGGTCAATAGAGACTTCAACTAAGCCTTGTTGAACAACCCAGGAGGAGAAAGTAGGGAATTTGCTATTCCTGTTAACTCAGAGGGCCAAGGGACGAGGAGATACCTTGGTAATAAGGCACATGCTCTTTTTCAATAGGAATGTGATATTCAGACTGAAAATCAATAGCAGACTTTGAATGACTGCATGTGGACTGGTTCTTAGAGATGAGCCATTACAGACAGTCGAGCACCTTGGAGAACTGGGAGGGGCACCCGAGCACAGAAGAGGGACCCACCACCCCTTTCTCCTCTCTGGCTACAAGGTCTCTTGGGTGGAAATAGGTTCTCTTCTTCCACAAAGTGGGTCCCTCAGATTCAGATTCTTAAGCTTGGCAGCAGGTGCTCTTACCCACTGAGCCACCCAAGGCCTTGTGACAACTTTTGTGAAGGCAAACAGCTCTATGCACATGCCCAGGAGCCAGAAGAGCCCTAGCTCTCCTCCTGTGCTCTCTCAAGTTCTTTGCTTTTGCTCTGCATTGCAGTGTCTGCTTGAGTCTTGCTTAGGTTAATTTGCATTCCACTGATTTCAGCGAATTTGATCTTTTCATATGTTTATGAATCATTTAGACTTTTAGTTCTCTGGAATTACTATTTAAATCTTCACTCATTTGTCTTTGAAGTTGTTTATCTTCCTTGGTATAGTTGTAAATGCTCTTACTGTACTGGAAATGTGTACCTCTTAACCTCCTGGAGCTCAGGGGCCACCTGGACAGCAGCCTTTGTTGTGTGGAGCTCCAGCCTTCCTCTCTGAGTCTCCTCTGATGTTGGAGATAACGCCTCCATCTTGCAAAGATGCTGAAAGACATATTAGACTGATAGAGGTATTTACCACACAGTTTAATTTCATGTAAACCATCGTTGTTTTTTATTTAGTGTTCAAATATTTAGGTTTATTATGTTTTGATATTATCTATTTGCAAACCATCCAGACCCAGGGAGAGAATATTCATTTGCTTCCAACCGATTCCCCCCAGAGCAAGAACACAGTGCTGAGCAGCAGTCTCCAGAAGGCTATCTGTGTCACCCCTATGCCCTGTCCTAGGCTTTTGTTACCTCCTCAAAATGAGTTCTGTGCTTTTTCCAGAGATGACTATAGATCTGAGGGTGAGACCCAGGGCCAGTGTAGGATCCTGGGATGGAGCCCACAGTAGCCCTCACTTGAGGGTAGAGATTTCCCCTCAGCTCAGAGTGGCTAATTCTAGTGATGGTAAGCAATCAAGAGCAATTGAAGTGCTTTTTTTTCTTCAGTATTACCCAGAACTTCCTTGTAGTTTAAAGTGTATATTTACAACAAAGGGTTGTGGAGAGCAGACTATAGCCTGCTCTAAGTTACTGCTTACTATGGGAAGCAATGATTTCTGGCTGTGCCTTACCCTGGGTGGTTCCCTCTCATTGTACCATTTGTCTCCAAGTGCAAATTCAGGAGAACCACTCTGTTCTGCGATGGGTATATAGGCACCACCACATGTCCAGTACTAGCTAGAAGGCATGAGCTTATAAACAATCTATTCCCACATATAAATATACCACTATAAACTTATCAAGTAGATGGGACCATATGAGCATATGAACATACCAAGATGATATGAGACCAGGAACTTACCAGACCGAGAAAGGGTATAGCACCCCTGAGCCCCATAAAGACAATTGCCATCGTGGGGCTACAGCATCACCAACCTGTCATCTGCCCATCCCATACATGCATCCAGGGACTGACATGCAGAGAGCTCCCAGTGGTCCTAGGTATTCTTCTCAGCATGATTCCCATTGCTAAGCAGCGTGCTGGAACTGTCATCTATCTGTCTGTCCATCATCCTGACCAGGTCATGTGCCTCACCTCTACAACCCTTCTTCATTTTTTTAGCTCTGTTCTACCTGCTCTGTCTGGACACTGTGACCCTGTAACTCCAGCTCTCTGGCTGGATTCCTTAGTATCTCTGCCTCTTTCCTCTTTCCTCCAGTAAGGTCTCTGTGAATGCTTTGACCTCTTTAACTATTCACTTCTTTAACTGTTTAGCAATCCTCTCTGTCTCTGTCTCTCTCTGCATCACTCTCTTTATCTTTCTCTGTCTCCCTCCATCCCTCTGTGTGTGTGTGTGTGTGTGTGTGTGTGTGTGTGTGTGTGTGTGTATGTGGGCACACACATGTGTACGCATGCACACGTGCACATGTGTGCATGTGTGTACTACATATATGTAGATACACTCTTAGTTCAGGTGCATGTGGAAACTAGAGACTGATGTCAGGATGCCTTTCTCAGTCACTTATTTACCTGGGCTTGCTGTTTGGGCTGGACAGACAGGTCAGAGACCCCAGACGACTCTCTTGTCTCCACCTTCCCATGACCAAGGTTAGAGGCGTGTATCTCCATAGCTGGTTTTTCATGTGGGTGCTGAGGCTCAAGACTTAGCTCCTCCTGCTTGGAAGCAGGCATTTTGCCCACTGGGTACATCCTCAGCACCACCCGAAGATTTTCAAGAACTAGTGGCTGATCTTTCTCACTGCCATTGGTGCACACAGGACCAAGAGATCCCTGACTTTGCTTAAATAATTCACTTTCATCTCAACACTAACTGCTTGCCCTTGGCAGTGACTCTCCTTCCTTGGGTGTCCGCCTATTCTTTATTAGGACTGATTTCTAACTAATTGTTCCACTTTGTCATTAACTGCTTTGGTAAGTAAAAGCAAAATAAATTAATGGAATTCCTTTGTACTTAATTGCTGAATTACTGTTTTAACTCAGGTCACAAATCATTTTTTGCAAAAATACATTGTTATGCTTTTTATTGCCAATGAATCAGGAAATTAAATTAATGATTAAATTGATTAACTCTGGCTAACAATGATAATTGGTACTGCTGCTTTGGTCTTCAGATGAATGAAAAGACGATCTTCACCCCCTCTGGGGTTTCATTATATTATCTTACAAGCTCAAAGTAGGAAGTGAACAAAACAGGAACAACTCTCACACTGACACTAGACATACACCCTAGAGTCCATGTCTATTTCATTCATGAGTCTTCATGACTGAGGAATTGCAGTGAATACATTATATAGAATGAATCTTTCTGCTAATGCCAGTCTGTGATCCATTCTTTAAAATCCTCATGTCCCCAAGATGTGTTTGTTTAGCTTAAATTGAACATGGTTAGAACACTCTGGCCATCTTTGAGGATGTGTTGACAAACCCATGCCTTAGGGCCACACCCTTTGACAGTCTTTCAATTCTAGAGCCTCCCAGGGCCTTTACTCAGGAAGAAACAGGTCCCACAGCATTCTGCCTGGCACATGGAGTGCTCTGCATTGTCACCAGTGTCTGATGTCTACCATGCACTCTAACTGCACTTCTCCAGGGGTCCCCTCACCCAAGCTTCTAGAACACTAGGCTGTAGTATTGCTTTCCTCTGTGAACTCATGCAAGCAGCCACTGTGAGGCCCCTTGCTCTGCTGCTTTGTCCCATGAGTAGATCCCACCAGCACCTCCAGAGGCAAATCTCCATCTCACTGTAGCTTGCAGGAAACCAGTGTCCTAGCATCTCTGGGTAGCTCCTGAGGGCAGGGAACAACACATGGCCAGGTTTATTGCTGTTAACATCTGTCAAATTGAGTGGGTCTCCTGTGTGATGGGACAGGTGCTTGTTACATTATGTGACTAGGAAAAACTAACCTAGAAAGGCACTAATGGGCAGCCATGTAAACTCAGCTTTACCTTTCACAAAACTTAAAAGGATAAAGGGAAAGCTGGGCAGTGGTGTCACACACCCTTAATCCCAGCACTTGGGAGGAAGAGCCAGGCGGATCTCTGTGAGTTTAAGGCCAGCCTGCTCTATAGAGTGAGTTGCAGGACAGCCAGGGCTACACAGAGAAACCTGTCTCAAAAGGAGACTGAGCAATAAACAACAAGGATAAAGACATTAGGGTGAAAATCATGGGCGTATGTCTTTACAAATACAGGATGACATCTGTATAATACTTTATTTATTCTTTAAGATTTTCATGCGTTTCAGTCTTTCATAGCCACCTTCCACATTCCTACCCAAATCTTCCTGGACTCTACCCAGCATGTTCTCCCAACTTCATGCCCTCCATAGATGGATGTATATATCTAGATAGATAGATAAATAGATAGATAGATAGAGAGAGAGAGAGAGAGATAGTAGATAGAGACACAGACACACACACCAGTGAGTTCAATTCCTGCAGAAGAGAAACTTGGACACTGATAAGAGTGGTGAGAACATCAGAAGAAACCTGGCCTGAGGATTTGAACAGATGTGATTGCTGGGTCCTGAAAGCTAGTCCCAGTCTGCTACAGGCCAAGGGCAGGCAGAAGAATTTCAGTCAAGGGCAATAATTTCTAGTGCAAAGCAGGACCCTCCTCAAACCACATCCCTACCCTGGCCACTGAAGCAGGACCCTCCACACTACATCTCTACCCTGGCCACTGAAGCAGGACCCTCTACACTACATCTCTACCCTAGCAACTGAAGCAGGACCCTCCACACTACATCCCTACCCTGGCCACTGAGGCAAGACCCTCTACACTACATCTCTACCCTAGCAACTGAAGCAGGACCCTCCACACTACATCCCTACCCTGGCCACTGAGGCAGGGTGCTACAAATTCCCATCATGTGTAAACTTCTGCCTCAAACTCTTTGAAACAACTTCAAAAAGAATGATTTCTCACTCAGTAACAAAATATGTCAATATATTTCAGAGGTGGACAGAGACTAAAGGGGATTAAAAATGTGGATTAAAGATTACCAGAATAGCCAGGCAGAAATCTTGGGCCTTGGTGGAGAACAAAGCATTGTTCTTCATAAGGGAATGTAAGCACCAGACATATGGGCAGGTAGAGGTGACACAGTATATGTGTGCGCAGCTGCACTGCCACAGAGAACTCCCTCCCAAGGCAGGGAGTGGAAGTGTGCAGAATTCATGTGCTATATTAGCCCTTCCTTGGATCTTGGTAAACCCATTTTGAAATAGTTTGTTCTCTTTTAATCCCCTATTATCAAAAAGAACTTGAAGTTTTAGTGGGAAGGTCACAACTGAAGAAGACTATGTGACTTCAGATCCAGCCAGACAAAAGCCCTAAGAAGGCCTGATGGGGAAGGAGACACAGGGCAGAATGAGAACCGATCGCTCTTCGGAAGGGAAGACACATCTTAATGCTCTTATGGACCAGCCTCAGTTTGATGGAGACCCCAGTTTCAACTGTTTGTATAGAATGATCTGACCATCAGTGCTACTGAAAATATTGCCAAATAGGATGAACACATCCCAGGCAATCTTAACAGAAAGAAGTCTTAAGTTTTCTTTGGTGTTGCCATGGTCAGGTGTTCATGATCATGTAAATAACCCCTCCCCCATGCTTCTATATTCAAAACTGATGACACTCAGTGTTCCATAGTCACCATAAAGTAAAAGTAGAAAGTGGATGGGGGTGGGGGACTGGATGAAAACAGGAGGGAATTAGGGGGCATGGGGAGGGACCAGAAAGAGTAATGAGGGGTGCATATGACCAAAGTACAAATAACATATACTTGTACAAAAAGTCATACTGAAACCCTTTATTATTTATAATTAAAATACATAATTAATATAGGCTACCAAAACATTTGAAAAAGTAATCTAAGCAGGGGCTTGGAGAGAGAAATGGCTCAGAGCTTAAAGCATTTACGCTTTCACAGAGGATCCCAGTTAGGTTCTCAGCATCTCAGCCAGGCAGTTCACAGCCACCTACGACCCCCGATCCAGAGACATCAAAACACCCTGGCCTCCTCTGGCACCTGCACTCACATGCATAGAGCCACACAGAGACATGAATACATGATTTTTAAAATACTAAGCAGTAGCCATAGCAAACATCTCAGCAGACAGAAGCAGCTCTTCCTTCTGCTCTAACAACACATCTGAGCCAGGTGTTTCCAAACTCACCTGTACATGGCAATCCTGAGCACAACTTCAAGACCCAGAACCCTTTGCTGTAGGGGTGTGGCCAGGGTCTGAAGCTCACAGATTCCGATTCAGAGACAAATCTGTGAGTTGCACTTCTAAGCAAGTCTTTTTCCATCCTTCCTTCCTTCTCTCCCTCCTTCCTTCCTTTCTTTACTGAGTTTGGGTGTGCCAGGCTGCATGTGTAACCTTACAGAAGCCATGGTGATGGTACTGGGAAGCAAGCAGATCAGCTCTCCCAAGTATAAGGTGCTCCTCTCAGTCTTGAGCATAAGCTTTCCCAGACAACACTTCTGAGTGTCCTAATGCCTGGTTACAGGTGAACACTGAGGCAGATGACAACTCTGCCTCCTGCTCAAGATTCCAGAACTTGAGAGAGTGAGAGCAAGGTACCAAATTCCAGAGATGAAGTTCCACTCTCTTCTCTGCCTGCCCTGGGAATATCTCCCACTGGCTGTTTATCATGTCCTTTACAGCATCCCTGTTAACATCATAAGCAGATGGGTGCAAACACTTCCTTGGGTTACGTGAGCCTTCTACAAAAAATTATCAAAACAGGCTGTACATCTTAACTTGCAGCCAGTAGGTCAGAAAAACAGATAGGTACAAGCTGGGATTTGCTGCTGATGTCTGAAGTAACTGAGCCCTTTACCTGTGGTGTCTGTAGTAATTGATCGAATGGTTCAGGGGACATCACTCACACATTTTGAAGGTCAGAAATGATTTGTGTTGGGAGCCTAAGAACAGGAAACCAAATTGTTTTGTTTTGTTTTTTTTCTTTTATTTAGGAATCTACTGTGAAGAATCAAAGCTTCCAAGAGCCATCTTTCTCTCAAATGCACTGGTGTACGGATGGAGCCCAGGTTTCCCACATGAGTGTATCAGTGCTTGACGGAGCTCTTAAGGTGCGAGTGTCCTGAATGGAAGTCTGAGGTGCATGGTGACAGCCTGTGGAAATATCAGGAGTGGACACACCTCGCCTGAGGAACTGCAAGAACTGACACCTGAGAACACCAAGTGAGGAAGGCTGAGGCTGGCTATTGGCGCCCTGCGCCCAGCTGCCGCTGCAGATGTTCAGAAGCTTCTTGTCCATCTCATTCATGTTTAAATCATGTCATGCATCGATTTCTATTTCTGTCTGCTTCTTGTGTCTCTGCCCACTCAGCTTGATATAAAGCTAGTGTTCTATAAAGAACACTGTGAAAAGTCCACAAGACACTGGCAGGTAGGTTTCCCTCTCACCAAAAGAGAGGGTGCTTGAGTAAAGAGTGTGTTTTAGTCACATATCTTTGTGACTAGTGAGATTATTACCTATGACTGAGAACCAATGAACACTTGCTTTCATTCATGAAACCCTCTCAATCCTCCACCAGTCAGTAGCAAGAACGATCATTCCCACTTCTCAGCTAAAAGTTTTAATTTTCAAGTAGAGTGAATTCATATCTTTGGCCTACAATAACATACTTCTCCACCCCTGAGAAAACAAATGCTTTAACTTGCAGCTGGGCATCATGCCCAGTAAGTCGTCCCCTGGCTTATGGTGCCCTGTCTGCACAGAACAGCAGTGGTGGGTGGAATAGTGTTGTGACTCATCAGTCAGCTGTGGTTCTGAAAGGTTATGCTGCATAACCCCAAGAGAAGCATCAAAGTAAATTGCAAGATCCAAGATCCGCAGGCCCAGCAAAGGCTGGTGCATGGTGACAGACTTCTTGGGGCTCAGCAGAGGGTGGGCACTGCCTATGAATGTGCTGAATGGAGAAGTTACTTATTCAAGAGGTTAGTGAAACTTCTGTCATGTCACTGCAAAGACACATTACTTTACCTCTTGAGTAAAATGGACCAAGGCATCATGGGTGATTTGGACCCCTCAAGAGATAGACAAAAAGTGACCGAGCATAACACACTCTCCCTCCCCCCATTCTAGAGACACCAGTAAAATGATTAGCAGTGACAGGAGGAGCAAAGGACAAGGGAAAGAGGCAGAAAGAAACTCCGTGGCAAAGAAAACAAGATGGCATTCATCAACAAATAAAACTTTTACCAGTTGTAGAAAGCTTGAAAGGTAATGACTCATAGTGGTATACTGTAGCATCAGGTGCTCAGATTTAAAAACAAAGACTAGACTATGAATAACAAGTACATTGGTCATAATACCTGCAGGACCACAGCAGCTAACAGGACTAGGAGTCATGGGTCAAATCCAGTAACAGACTTTCAACTTAAGTTGAACCCTCACACCTAAGCCTCAAAACAATCCTGACACCCGTGGCATTATCGTTTCCATTGCAGTTGAGAAGGCTGATGCAGAGAGTTCATGTAATGTGTCCAAGGTCATAGGACTAATAAGTATGAGTCTGGAAGCCGATACTCATACGCAGACAATCTGACTTCAATTTCACGCCGTATCCAGGAAGAGAAGGTGAAGTGTCGTGCACAAAATCTGAGAGAAGCAGTAGATATTGTGGGTGATCACAGAAGAAAAGCAAACAAAAAATGAGAAAGGGGGATATGCACATTGAAATTGTAACTATAGAGTATTTGCTTGAGTTGTTTCGTCCGACTTTTGGTAAGCACAAAAAGAAAATGTTTCAGACTTTTCTTCTGGCAAAATAAATGCAATAGGCCAATCGATGATAAATGGGCAATGGGTGGCTGTGTGGTGACGAATGAATAGTGGATGGGTGGAAGATCGATAGACGGATGTCTGGATGATAGATTCCGGCTAGGTTGTGGACAGATGAATGGATGGATGGATAGGTAAAAAGATAATTAAATAAATGTTTTTCCAGAAAGCCACCTGTTCAAGTTTCCTTTCCCATTGTTGAGATAAAACACCCTGAGAAAAACAACCTAAGGAAGAAAGGTTTATTTTGCTCACGTCTCTAGGACACAGTCCATCATAGAAGGTACATAGAGGTAGGGGGAATTAGTAGCGAGTCACATCTATAATCAAGAGCAAAAAGAGAATTATGCATGTTGTGCTCAGCTTGTTCTCTCTAGTCTTATGCAATCCAGAATCCCCCACCTGCCCAGAAAGTACTGCCACCCACAGTGGGGGAATCTGCACACTTCAATTAATATAATCAAAATAATCCCCCACAGACAGGTCTACAGGCCAATGTGTTCTACAAAAGCCCTCTCTGAGACTCTCTTTCTAGGTGGCTTCAGAGTCTGTACAAAGAAATTAAACTGAGCACCACATCATCCACATGCTAATTTTCTCTGATATAAATCCTGTCCATCAGCAGGCCTCCTCATAGACTTGAGATTATCCAAACACTGCATACACAGGATTATCACATATAATAGAAGAAATTACACTCACCAGCTAGATAAATTAGCATATTCCACATTCTTTTTAAATGGTGTGTGTGTGTGTGTATGTGTGTGAATGATGTGTGTGTGTGTGTGTGTGTTAATGATATGTGTGTGTGGACATGTGTGCTTAGAGAACAATGCTGTTTTTTACAGTTTCAGGAGATTGAACTCAGGTCACCAAGCTCGGACAATATGCACTTTTATCAATTTCATTGGCCCCATATTCTATCTTTTTTTAATGATCAGCCTGAAAGGACTCTGAGGTGTAAAATGAGAATCACTAGAATGAAACAAAATGCACAGAAAGAAAATCTGATAATTCAGCTGCTTTTAGCAGGGGGCGGGGGACAAAGGAATAGGAGGAAGAGTAGAAGCAGGAGATATCCTTCGGTGAAGACCAAAGCAAATGATGTGGTGAGTCCCGAGGGTCCTACAAACCACTGTGTCCATCAACTATATTATGCCGCTTGTTCGCCCTTCTTCAGTTGTGTTTCAGCACCACTCATATTGAGGCCTTCCCGCCTTCACTCTATGAACTAGCAGCCCTCTTCCCTCTGCAGCCACGCCTGCCTTTCCTCCCACTCACCTGCACCTGGCACTGCTATGTGAAAACTCACTTGTTCAGGGCCTTGAGTCTCCAGTCGATGCTATTGGCTCCAGGGGATGTGTCTCTCCAGACCCAGTGTTAAAACAGTGCCCAGCACAAAGTAGGTTATCAATAAGTGAAAAAGAATCTTTTAATTCAGAAGATGAGAATAGCTTATAATGAAAAATGTAACAGAGATCAAGGAAGAAATTCACAGAAGTAAAATGTACTTACATTTTCCAAAATTAAAGAATAGATCAGAAAATCCCCAAGAACACAAAGCAAAAAGACAAACCAAAGAAAAGTTGAAGATGAGAATGAGAGACATCAATAAACTCTTTTTTTTTTTTCCTGGAAGGATTTCAGAAACAGAAAATAAAACAAAATGGAGAAAACTCATGAGAAAACCTGGCAGGAATTGTTGCCTGGGTTTCCCCGCCCATCTGCCTTCTGAACTCTGCTCAGTGTCCTGGAAGCTGAGGCACATACAGGGACCTGTGCTGTGGCCTTTCACTGTGTGGTACCTGCCCGACAGGTGGCAGTGTTGGAGGCCAAGGTCAGTAAACACATCAAACAGGGATGTCAGAGGAGGGCTGAGCCCCTGCACCTCACAACCACCAGAAAGTATCCATATGGTGCTATTCCCACATCCCAGAATGCTTTGCACTGTTCTGTAGTCCTCTACTCCTGCAGACACATAGGAAATTTAAGTCTTTTTACATGATGTTATGAGATAAATCTTGAAAGAAGTTTAAGTATAATTTAAAGAATTAAGTATAAATACAAGCAATACAATTGTTTTAAAAAGTTAAACACTCAAAGGGAAAGAAACAAACAAACAAAGAAACAAAGAAAATACCTAAAGGGTTTTTTTTTTTATCAAAATTGTTGATTACCATAAACATCACGAGTGATCCAAACAATCACCAATGTGGAAGTTTCAAGAATGTGCATGAAACAATATGTTCTACAATTGTTTAAAACAAATGGACAGATAAGGCTTTTACAGTTGACCTAAGTTAACAGACATGTGCTTTCCGCTGAGACCATAGATGATAAATCACCAGGCCAGGGAACTTAAGCAGCATATTAAGGAATTGATAAACAAGGGTCCCTTGTGTGCTGAGTCCAGAACCTAACAGTTGATGGAGAAAGAACGAGTCTCCTACCCAGCACACGCATGAGATATCGTCAGACTTACCACTGCTGCTCTTGACATTTTTCTTTAACTAGAAGTCTAAGACCGACTATCTCTTAAGTTTAAGTGAGAATAGAAAAGGCAAATGCCCAGAGAGTGTCTGTGCGCCTTAGGAAGTTACTTGAGGGTGTACTGCAGACACACGAGGAATGAGGATGGTAGACTGCTCAAACATCAGACATCCAGTCTCAGGAGAAAGCCCAAGATGCATGCTGCAGTCAATCTAGAAATATACTCACCTTAATTGGGAGTGAAGTTATTGTCCTCAAAATAAGCCTTTTATAAGAATAGAATTCGTAATATCGGGAACACAATGCGAAACTCTATCTTTCCTGTTAATAATAGGGAAAGAGAGCTATCCAAGACACATAAAAAGAAAATCCAGGTGAAAGTACGGAAATGAAAAGGCAGCACAGCTGTGAGCAGCTGTAAGATAACAGGCAACCTCACCACGCAGTGATGAACACCTCTAATCCCAGTCCTGAAGAGGCATAGGAGGAGCCTGAGTTAAAGAGCTGTCTTGGGTGGATAGTAAATGTGAGGTCGTATAAAGAGACTGTGTCTCAGAAGCGGGAGGCACTCTCATTCATTTATTATCAGTTCGGCAATAGTATCTAATGCAGTGGTTCTCAACCTGTGGGTCCTGACCCCTTTGGAGCTCGAATGACCCTTTCATGGGGTTTGTCTAAGATCATCTGCATACCAAAGACTTATATTATGATTTAAAACAATACCAAAATTTCAGTGATTAAGAGGTAAAACAAATAATTTTGTGATTGGGGGTCACCACAACATGAGGAACTAAAGGGCTGCAGCATTAGGGAGGTCAAAAACCACTGATCTAAGATGAGTATAATTTAAAGAATTTAAGTATAAATATAAGCAGTAAAATTATTTTAAAATGTTAAACACTCAAATGGCAAGAAAGAAAGAAAGAAAGAAAGAAAGAAAGAAAGAAAGAAAGAAAGAAAGAAAGCCCAAAGGGTTTTTTTTTAATCAAAATTGCTAATTACCATAAACATCCCAAATGATCCAAACAATCACAAGATCATGCATGAGGCAGAGAGAAACCCAAAGTTTTCACAGCACCAGGTCTAGCAGAATGAGATGTTTATGGAGTCACATTTATGCAAATGCTCTGTGAAGATTTGCAACTTTCCATTTCAACTGAAAAATATGGAGAAACAATTTCAGAACAGACTATAAATGTCATCAGCTTTGGCAATATAAAAATAAGGCACAAACAAAGACTGAGAGGAGAAAAGAAGATCAAACACCATAGTATAGAAAATGGATACCAAAAGTCACCTATAAAAACTGGCAAATTTGATTGTTTACAGGGAAGGCTTTGGAGTCACAAAATGATCCTTTGAGAGAGACAGAACAAGGGTGGTACTTAGTGTTACACATTTGGAAAATCCCATGGCTCTGTAACACAAGCAGCCTTCATATAACAAACCTATGGTGTTCAATAATAACTGTATCAGTTACTTTTCATATTGCTGCTACAAAACACCTGGCCAAGCACCTTGAGGAAGGAACGGTTTATTTTGGCTCTCAGTTCAAGGATGCAGTCTATCACAGTAGGGAAGTCCTGCAGCAGGAGTCTGAGGCAGCTGGTCACACTGCAGTCGGGAAGCTGTAACGTTCAGACCCAGTAGCCTTACCCATTGTATTCATTTTAGAAGCAAGCGAAGAATGGTATCACCCACAGTTGTGTGGGCCTTCCCACCTTTATAACTCAGTCAAGACAATTCTTCTTGTGTATGTTCCTGGAGATATGTCTCCTATATAATTCCAGAGCCTGTCAGGTTGACAACTCTAATCATTATAACTCCACTTCTTGTCAGTGTGACACCCCAGCTAACCACTTTTAACTAACCACTTCCATGATTGTTTCCATAAACTCACAGGCAGGCAAAATACAATAGCTTTTAACAAGTCCCAGAACTGTTCAAAGCTATAAAATCCAGTTATCACCCAAGACTCAACCTCCTGACTGTGAACTCTTAAAGCATCAATAACAAGAAACATGCTTCTAACATTAACAGCATAAAGTAAACAGTCCTGTTTCAAAATAGAGGAACTGGAGCCTCACAAGCAATGAAAGGACCAAAGCAAGACCAAAGCTCAGTTAAGAAAACACCAAATCTTCTGGCTCCATATCTGACATCTCAGGCTCATGGTGAAACTGGCTGGGCTCCAAAGTGCTTAGGTAGCCCCATCCCTCAAGCTCTGCCATGACATGTAGCACCCATGGCTTCCTTCTTTAACCAGCTTGACTTCATACCTGCAGCTTTCATCAATGACTGTCTCATGGTCTGGCATCTCTAACATTATGGAGTCTTCATTGTAACTTGGGCCTCATCTTTTCAACTTCACACACTGACCTCTCAAGACCTCCTTGAAGGGACTCTGACCCTACCGTATGTTATCTGGATTTAGTTGCTTCCTGAACAAGACTTCATGATCCTCTCAATCTTGTATCTTTCACACCTTCAAACCCAGTCAACACTCAGTAACTACTGGTTGCTGGAGATGTAGCCAAGCCCCCGTGGACATGACTGTACATACTGAACTTAGGGAAGGAATAGAGAACCTATCAGTTGCATTATCAGTCCAGATCTCTCCTTTCAAATAAGTTTTCATTTTTACAAGTTGAACGCTTTGATGGGTGGAGTCTCTTCCCTATGGACAAGTTAATGATGTCCCAGTTCCAAGAAGGATATTTCTGTGTAGCAATCACAGCCCTTTCCTGCAAGCTCCTTGGCTGAAAAGTATAATTATTCAAGCTCTCTCCTTACTCCACAACTGCATATTTTAAAATATTTTTCTGATGAACACTTTTGCTCTTTTTCTTTGCAGTAAAAGTAGCCACACCACAGCCTAAATGTTCCCCTCTCTTTAAATGTCCTTGCTGTATTCATCCATTATTTTAAAATTCAACTTTGCTCAAATTCTGAGGACACAGACAGAGCGCAGCCAGATTGTTGGCCAAAATATCACATGAATTACTCTAAACCAATTACTAATAGACTCCTTGCTCCCCATTTAGTCTTCATGAGCTAGGCTTCCACTGTTCACATACCTCCCATTCTTGTCTTCCAAGCTCCCACCAGAATGGCCCATCAATCTACTTCCAGCATGCTAAGGATTTTCTAGCCCAAAATACCAACTCTCCTATGTTCCAACCACAAAACTTTACAATGGTCTAAGAAACACATACCAGGGTTTGCAATATCCCCACTTCTCCGTGTGAGTTTCTGTCTCAGTTATTTCCCTGTTGCTGCAACAAAATAATGAACCAAAACAACTTGGGGAAGGAAGAGTTTATCTTGGCTCCAAGTTCTAGGGTGTCTTCCATCATGGTGGGGAGTCCTAGTGTCAGGAGCAGGGAGTCTGAAGCAGCTGGTCTTACTGCCTCTGCAGTCATAAAATAGGACGAGGAATATCTGCACATTTTTATGCAGTCCAGATCAAAGCCTAGGGCATGGTTTCCCCTCATTTAGAATTCAGCTTCCATTTAATCTCGACTAACCTAGGAGTGGGCGATTGCTACTATCACATAATACATTAATACAAGCTGATCAATTATAGTAAATACACCATGAAAATCCAAGATACTAAGATTAGGGAAAACTGTTCAGTGACAGGGTGAGGGTCTGAGTTGTGTACTTTGTTGTACTCCTATTTTCTGTGCCTAACGCTGCTCTCAAAACAATATTTATCTTGTTACAACAGTTGAAAACCAAGAATAATAAAATAATGACTTAAATTTGGTGAGAGTAAAAGTTAAGTAAATCTAAACTTCATCCCTCATAAAGGGATCCAATTGTCTATTCTGAGATTGGGAGGTTGGGCACTTGTTGTGGCCTTTACTTTCCAAGCAAAGCAGTGCATAAGGAGAGGAATCAGAGCAGCCTTTCTTTAAGAGCGTCAATGTGCACCTTAACCTATACCTAGGCCTTAGTTATTCAGGACATAAAAACCCATATAAACATTAGTCTGTTTCACACACCCACTGCCTGGCCACGATGTGTGGCAGTGCTCTGTCATGAGAAGGTTGGCTGGAGGCACTGCCCTTCCACCAGGCTTACACCTCCCTCTGTGATACTCTCCCACAGCAGGGCTTTCCAGTTATCCGAGCTGCTCCCTGACACTACACGAGGGAGGTCTTGTCCCAGCCTTAAATATCTTCTTATCATCTGATGTCCAAGGACTCACACATTCAACTCATTTACTTACTCACCTATTCATTGCCAAGTGCCCAGGATGGGCCTCTGGAGTCCAGCTAATCACCCAGTTTATTCTGTCTAGGAATATGGAAGGGCCAGGCTATGATGCCATCACCTGGGTAACAGTGGCTGGAGGATGTGGAAGCTCATCCAGGAGATGCCCTTGGGACATATATACAGACAGGTGATGTACACCAAACAAAAAGCTGGCATGGAAACCATCTATGACCTGCAGATAATGAGCCAGCAAATTAGACTGGAAAAAGTAGACTTAGGAGATAGTGGTGTGGGTTAGTGAGAGAATCAGTCAACTGTGTGTGTGTTGCATGTGTGTGTGTGTGTGTGTGTGTGTGTGTGTGTGTGTGTGGTTTAGTCAGAGAAACAGTCAAAGTTATGTGTGTGTGTTGTATGTGTGTGTGTGTGTGTTGTATGTGTGTGTTGTATGTGTGTGTGTGTTCAGGTGTGGGTTAATCAAAGAAACAGTCAACATTGTGTGTGTGTGTGTGTGTATACCCAGCTTCCTTTGCCTCCTTGAGGATGTTGTCTAGGTCACACATAGCCAGGCACTGGAGTATATATCATCCGTAGAATTGTTAAGTAGCTAGGCAAACTCAAATGATGGTTTCACGTTTTAATCTTAGTCTTGTGTGTATTTAGGACATGTGTTTATGTTCAAGCTTGATCACATATTGTAGAAGATGAATAAACACTTTCTATTCTAATTGCAGATATAATCCCTAATTTTTGTGATCTCCACAGTAGGTGGATGCTATTTTTATGTTTCTACTGAACTAAATTCCCTAAAGGATGCAACTTACCAGAGTATTTTTAGTTAGTCAGCTCTAGCTAGGCAACTGAAAAAGTGGGGCTTGGTTTAGTCACCTGACTGGAGTCAAGGGATACTGTGTGAAGAAGTTGGAAGGCTAATGCAGAGGTGCCTGCAGGCCTGATACAGTCACATAAGGAGCAACAGAAGGGAGTCCTAGCAACCCCGACTGAACTGCTTGCAGCAGCCAGTTCCTCCCAAGGTCTGTAGTGAGCAGCTTCAGGAGATGGCAGGATGAAGTGTAGATCATTCTCGAGTGGCCTCTGGTACTTTTAATCAATGCTAAGAAGCTTCCTGGAAACCGGCACTAATTATGCATCCCTCGGAATCAGGCATTTGGCTTTCTGCAGGACGGCACTGCCAAAGCTCTAAACTAGTGTTGCTGCCTTCTGCTCAGCAAGAATGCCTTCTGTATTTGCGATTAGAAGCATAAAGGAGCATTAAGGGCAGGTGGGGAGGATGTACACAAAGGCTTGGACAGTGTGGGAAAGGCACAGTTAATAGCATACTGCGGTGCTATATTGTGGGGTCCTCACCCCCTACCCTTACTACCCCCCGGATGCCAGCCTCCTCAGGTACCAGAGTCAAATCTGTCTCGCTGACAGGTCTCCATGGGAACCCAGCTCCACTCAGTCTCTCTGTGGGCTCCTGAGGGCTCAGTTCTTAACACCCCCCCAATGCTTTTTTTTTTTTAAATCCTGAACCTCACCTCCTAGAGACTTCCCTGAGTCTTGTGTCAGTCATTGCTGACATTCATACTTGTCTTCATAAAGGACCCCATCACCCTGCACCCTGCTCTTCAGAGCACTGAGTGCTTCCCAACCACACACTCCAGTGTGTCAGCTCAAGAGATGATCCTCCTAACTAGACCCTGCCTTGTGTTATCCAGAGGGCCAAGGCCAGGGAGCACAAGTGAGAAAACAGGGCTACCAATCTACCTTGGAATCTGGAAACCATTCAATATTACTGAACATAGAATAAAACAAGTCTTGTTCCTCTCCCACCCCAAAACAAGCCCCCAGCTGATCCTAGTCTTACCCTAGTGACTTAAGGGAACAAAGAGCAAACTCCATACTAGACTCAATATTCTCTAAGTGGGACCTCCTATTAGGAGCCAGTTCCATCATGGTGAAAGCTAAAATTCATATTTAAATTTTAGTGTCCTGCTCAAAATTCATATTTGAAATCCTGAACTCCTGCACATCAGAATCTGACCAAATGTGGAAACAGGGCTGCTACAGAGGAGATCAAATAGAAGTGGGGCTGTTTGGGTTGGGACCTGTTACAACTGGACTGGTCTAATAAGAGACAAAAGGGACATCAGAAGGGAGCATGCAGAGAAAAGACCGTGTGCAGAGGCATCAAGAGGACATTCTGAAAGAATCCAGCCCTCTAATAGCTTGGACATAGGAGACCTCCAGCCTCCTGAATCATGAGGTCAATTGTTTAGTCTCCAAAGCTGTGGAATTGTGCCGTAGTAACCATAGCTAGGCAGTGCACATAATTTCACCTGAAAACCTGTACACCTGTATGTCTACATACCTCACACAGTATACCTTTATACCTTCAACCTGTGTGACAGCAGGTCTGCATGCACTTCTGAACACCTGTATTCCTGTGTGCTTATACACCTGTTCATGTGTGCATCTGCTCTGTGCTCACCTATATACCTGTTCACCCATACACCTGCACATCTGAACACCTGCTTGCCTTCATTCCTGCACACCTACACATTTGCATACCTGTACTCCTGTGCACTTCAAATGCTGAGGAACTGCACACCTATCTGCTTGTGCAACCATGCACCTGCACATTTATACACCTGCAAGCTGCATATCAGCATGCCTACATGGTTGCATACATAAACACCTATATGCCTACACACATGTATACCTGTAGACCTGCACAGCAGCATGCCTACACACCTGAGTGTCTACACACCTGTATATCTATATATAGCTGCACCTATAATTCCTGCATACCTACATGACTTTACATATGCACACCTGTGTGTCTGTACATTTTCACAGATATTCACATATATATCTGCATTCCTGAATATTTGTATATCTGCATATTTACATATACTCACATTTGTATGCTTGAACGTTGGCTTACCTGAGCACCTGTGTACCCACATGCCTGCAAGACTGCATGCCTGTTTGCCCACTGTGCACTTATACATCTGTATGCCTACACATCTGCATGCCTGCCCACCTGTGCTTCTGTATACCTGCACACCTGTGTCTGCACATCTGAATATCTATTTACCCAAACACCTAAATAAATACCTGTGTACCTGTGCACTGAATGCCAGCAACCATGTGCTTGGCATTTCCAGGCAGCTTAGTCCCTCCTTGTTTATTATTCTTTCTCAGATCATTTTTTTCCTAATGAGTTTTTCTTTATCTATAATCCATATTATTCCTCAAATCCCTACTAATCTCTTGCTTTGCTCCATGACCCAAAGCAATGGGTTGTTGGTTACCTCAAGACTCTCTCTAGTACACCCTATATCAACTATACTCCACCCACCATCTGTACCATGATCCTTCACAGAGCCCACAGCTCAGGCTTCTCTTTGCATCTGTAATGAAACTCTATTCTGCAGAGACCCTGTACCTCACACTGCTCTAAATACAGCTGCCATGAACACTAACCTCTGTCCCTCAGGTGTACAAATGGCATATACCCAATGTCCTGATGGATCAGGACTCCTTCTGAGAGCAGACCCCAACCTCTAGAGGCTTCTCCACCCACAAGACAGCTTACACTCTGGGCCTGTGTCCCTACCACTAGTACTAGTAAGTCACCACTTTAGGCTTCCCAACTCAGGACCAGTGGTTCCATGAGACTCTGGCTAAAAAAGTAGACTTCTGAGACTTCTAAGACTCTCCCATAACTATCCTCCTACAACATCCTTTATATTGTGAGCCAGTTCAATCAGATTTACTACTCTTAATCAATTTTTTTTCCTATTTTAACTTTCTTAATATATTACAAATACAATTTAATTGAGTTGTTTTGAAAGAAGTGCAGCTGTGATTTTCACAGTGCTGAGGTTCATTTGTGCTCCTTACACACGTGCATGTACACACAGACACACTGTTGCTAGCAGAAACTCCTGCATAGAAGCCCTTCTTGAATGGAATCCACAAAGTTGTTACATAAATTATTCATATATAAACAGGGTTTGGAAATCCAAGAATCATCTTTCCATCTCATTTTTGCAGGGGGCAGGGGCTCCCTTCACATTGCACCCTCACAAAGAATGCAAAAGTCAGGTTCCAGCCATCTAGATTGCCATAAGGCAGGCTTGGAGCTCTTAGGGGTAGAGGGGTTTTTCACAATAGTGTCCCCTCCTCCCCAGTCTCCTGATCAGTCAGTCTGGAGACAGCAGCCTTTCCAGCAGCCGGCTTCAGAGAAATGAGCAAGATCAATGAATTCATATCTAACAAATGTTCCAAGGGCCAAGATGAAGAAGCATGGTGAGGAAACACACCTTGTCCTGCATGCTGTGAACAGTTACAGAAGGATGTATGGGAGAACCCAGCTATGCTCCTTCCCTAGGATGTGGGGAGGTTTGGTGACAGCTATTCCCATGTGCAGTGGGAAGGGGGGAGGGGCAATTCTTCCTAAGGCCTGTGAGCTGGAGCTGCAGCCGCCCCTGCTTCTGGCCCGATGCCAATCCATTAAGAGCACAGACTGGAGATTTATTCTGATGTTTGCATTATAGCCACACGTAAAATCTGGCCCTGTGGCTACAGACCAGTGCCAAAATCTGTTCTGTTCCTTTAAGTTTTTGTATTTATTTTAATTAAGCGCTAGCAGAATGCCATTTACAGTGGCATATTGAATACTTTTGTTAATTAACAATACCAAGCCAGGGAGACAGGCTTCCTCCACATTCTTTTAATTAGCTGAAATATGAAATAGTTCAAGGAAGAGTAAGTGAAGGGTTTTTTTTTTTTTTTATGGCTACAGAAGATTGGGGATAGAGAATATGCCCTTCACTAGCAATTAAGCACAGTTTTGACAATTCAGGATCTAGCTGGATATATTTGTTGTATAGTCATTTTCATAAGTAAGAAAGATTAGCAGGTGTAATACATTAAATATTTGGATTAAAAGAAGTCTTCTTTCAATATGAAATACAGTAAAAAAGATCTAAGCCTTGAGTAGGCTTAATGGTGCTGATTCAGCCTGTTATGAATTACAGAATCCAGACAGATGCCTGACATCTAAAATTTGGTCTCAATGCTTCACAGGAACAGGGTGCATTTTAGAGTTTCAAACACACTCCTCCAAGCTGCCATGGATTTTCGCCTCTATTGCCCCTGCAAGGTCCCCCAACATGTTCTACTTTTTAAAGGAAATACACGATTCCTTCTCTGCTGTTAAGGCAGATTTGAACTCCCCAGCGAATGTGCGATGCTGCTTCTCCTGAGCCCAGAGCTAGTAGGCTCAAGATAGGTCCATGTGGGAGCTGAAATGTTCTATTCTCTTTGAGGACATTTAGACTATCTTCAGCACCACAGTAGGGCAAGAACGTGGTGACTTTGCTCTGGCCAAAGAGCAGCGAGAGGAGGTGGAACCCTGTCTTCCAAGCACTACTGGGCCACCATCTACTTCTGAAAGCCCTTGGTCACAGCCTTATTGAATGATTCAGGTACAGCTGAGCACAAAGGCATCAATCCATTCATCTTCCAAATAAGCCCTCCCTGCAAAGGCTACAGAGGAGCCTGACTGCTTACAGCAAGAGAAGCCTTGTTTAGGAAGAGGGCTGTTTGACTCCTGTTCCCTGTGCTGCAGATAAACTTGAGATTGAGAGAAACTGCTTTCTCTTGCTGAACCAAACCACCTCTTCTTTTTGTCCCTCTCACCCTCTGCTATGCGTCTCCCAGACACAAACTGCCAAGTGAAATCCCTTCTATATTAAATTTTGCAGCCATCCTAGAAAGGGGAGATTATTTGCTGTGCTAAGGAAATAAAATATATTTTAAATTGAATGGTCTCATGAATATGTTAATACAGCCCAGACAATTTAATAATGATAACAGGTCTTGTCTTCATGTGGCCTCTCTCTTCCAGTAAAGGCTGACAATACTTATTGAGGGGTGGAGCACATAATGGCCCAGCTGCATAGATTAGAGGAGTGAGGCTTTCTCTGTGTGTATGAAACAGGCAGTGGGCACCTGTCTTGTCTACTTCCTCTCTCCACAGGACTGGGGCTGACCTCCTGGGAACCCTCTGGAGGCTTCAGAACTCCTCCATGAGGCTCTCTCTGTTTCCTGATCTCAATTATCATAGCCATGAGAGGGACCCACATGTCTGCAGCGTCTACTCAGCGGTAAAAATGGTGGACATAGACACCCCATCCACTCTTCTTGCCCATGATAAGGCTGAGCCTTCCTTAACTCAGGCACCAGGGCAGATCATCTAGGCTGAACCAGTATTTCCCTGCCTTCCAGCACCTTCTCCCTTTGCCCACCTCCCTTAAAGGGATGGGACAGACATTGAAAACTGGTATAGATGGAAGTTTGTGCTACTCAGGGGCAGATTGTTAGGCAAGAAGGAGGAGACCACTCCAGAAAGACCTGGAAGTCCTGGACAACTAACCTTGAGGTATATTCTAGGCGTACCCTGAGCAGCCTTGCAGTGTGCTGGAGAGGGTGAGGGAGACAGAGGGAAGAGGCAGAGCACCCATGAGCACCACCGACCTCACGGCTCATAGAAACAACATGTGATGGAAGGCCACAGGAATGGATGAACAAGTGAATAACACCTGCGACACACAGCATCTCACATCCTCGCTGCAGATCAAGCAAGTCCTCAGCTCTGGTTATGGTCCCACGAAAGCTGCTGACCTCCCCTGGGAAGACCCACTTACTCAGACTCATTCTAAATTATATTCCATGTTGTATTTCTAAGGGATTGACCACTCAGTTCCTCAAAGAAGACTTGTCCCTCTGTGCCACACCTGAGCATGTTCCTGAGCATCACTGGCCAAGCAGAAACCTTCCAACAACTTACAATATGCCCAACTCCAAGGGAAAAGCAGCCTTCACAATCTAGCCACTTCCTGGATCCTGAGGTGAGATTTGACAGCACAGGAATGAACAAAAAGCCAAACAATGGCCAGGAAATAGTGTAACACAGACATGGAGAGAAAGTGAGTGTTTTCCATTCTGTTTTTACTGAGGAGATAACATTACAGTCGGGATCCTAAATATTCTTCAGAGTCCCCCATTTGAGTTGTTGGGAGGTGGTAGGACTTTTAGGAGATGACATAATGTACACTATGTTGGAAAACTGTCATTGTTGTTAGAGTCCATTGAGAATCTGGTTCTGGTTATAGGGTTGGCCCCACCCCTGCCTTGAGTTATTCTGTTAGTCTCAGAGTCCTCCAAGCCCTTTGTGAAGGTGGTTTCCCCTAGCCCGTAAGTCTGTGATGGGGATGGAAGAACAGTAAAGCAACCCCAGAGTGAAAACATGGTGTCCTTGTAGACAGATAGAAGATGAGCCATTCCCACCAGGATTAGTATGGTTTATCCCACGGTATGAAAATGTCTTCCTTGCGAACTCAGAGTCTGAACACACTCACGGGAAGCACACACAAGGGGAGAAAGCCCAGTCAGAAACCCCAGCTGATGCCTCCCCAGGTATTTTCCCATGGATGTTAAGAGTGCCAATTTGATGACATCATCTCTATCTGCTACTGTTTGTTCTTTTGCTTGAAAACCTCTCCAGAGAGGACACCACGTTCTGCCCAGGACTCTCAGCCAGGAACTGCAGCTGACTGCCTCCATGCTTGCCTAATCAGTGTCTGCTGATGATTAGAGACGTTCTGCTACCTGTCCATCTATCTCTTGTTATATACTTAACAAACCAACCAGCTCAACACTGAAAATACGGTTCTCAGCTCTTTCTCCAGACCCCACACAGTGGTAGGAAGCTTGGTCACTGAGGCATCTCTTACAGGAGTTTCTCATTCTCACTTTACTTCTAGGTCATGTAACACCTGCCATGAAGACCTGTCCCCACCCTGGCCAAAAGCAACAAAGCTAAACACCCATCCAAACCAGGAGCCATGTATTCCGTGCATTTTGTCGCACTGAAAATAGCAAACACATGCAATACATATAGTGTAAGACTCAGACATGTGATCGTAGGAAGACAGACAGCTCAAAACATAAACCCCATCATTTACTAGAGCAGAAACTCACAAGGCATGAACCCCATTTCAGAGACAAAATATAGCCTATGTCTTCGTGGCAGAACGTTCCTATGCTCAGTCAATTTGCTTCCAGAGACACCCAGTCTGACCCTGTCTCAGACATGGGCAAGCAATGAGGAGAGGCCAATAAGCAGAGCCCAGTCCTCTGCTGCCCTGGCCTTACTCTGGAGATTCTGACAAAGGCCGTCTGCCACCCATTCTCATTCATCCCTGGAGGCCACAGTGATGCGGAGCCTGTTCAGATGGGACATGGCTTGGGAGTGAATTCTTCTCACTAGCTTCAGCTGGGAGTCTGAGTAGGGGCTGGACCCACTGTGGTATATAATGGCCATCAATGAATGGCTGTCCCTGAGTTGCCAGGGTGTGCCAGGCATATGGTGTGCCTGACAAATGCAGAAGCCTTTACAAAGCCCCTCATCAAGCCATTCAGGCCCCAGAAGACTGCCTGCATGAATGATGAGGCAGTTGCTTCCTCTGTGCACATGATAATCTCATTAGGTTGCTTTAGGCTCACCATTAGCACACTTGCATGGACATGCTTGGGCCACTGGGACAAGGAACAGAAATCCAGGAAAACCCGCAGTGCAGGTGTGCTGAGACTGTGAGGGTGGAGTCAGTCCCGCATATCTGTCTGCTGTTGGTTATAAATATCATGGATGGAACCACAGTCAGGCACCCCGCTTTTATTTAAACCACAAAATATTCCAAATTTTGATTTCTGAGTTTTTCATTTAAAGATGAATTTTAAGAAGAGCAGGTACATACGTCTACGAACCAGCTTCTACTGTGATTTGGGGGATACCCTGGGCTCCTAGAAGAACCCAGTTCCCGAGGACCATGCTTTAGTGACACCAGTGGCCTTTTATGCAGCTCTCTTTCAGCTCCACACTGCTAAGCCCATTTGCCTCCACATAAAAAGAAAAAGGGCATTCTGTCTTTGGACATCAGAACACCAGGACCCTGTGTGAATTTACCCATAATGTTACTGGAGTCTGCCTTGTGCACCTGTGAAATCCAGGTGATGAGGCCTTCTACTCACCTGCTCATGGATATAGTGTGAAGGCTAATAAGCTACTTGCTCAGCTCAGAGCAGTGTCCATACAACTTACTGCCCCCAGAGCCTGAGCAAAGCTGGTTTGCTTTGTTAGAAGGAGCTGCTGAGATCTCCAAGAGCAGGGATATTCCTGTCTTGACTCATGCTTTCTGGCCTTGAAAAAAACATAGGTTCAGAAACAACATATATAAATAACATAAGTTCATAGGTTGAATAGCACATATTCACATATAATAGCACAGGTTAAGAAAATGTCTCTTGGTCTTGAAAAGTTTTTCTTTCCTTCCACCGTTCTTATTTGTGAAAAATATTTAAAAGACAATACCTATTAATTATACTTTTTATACAAACAAATCTCTCTGATTTCACTGAATAATCATGAGCCAAGTGTGCATTTATGACTGTTGCTATCAATAATCACTCATCCTATTAGCATTGTTCACAAAAGCAATGTCAGCACCAGTATAATATGGAAAAGGGTTGCTTCCTTATCTCTTTTACATCAAAACATTTTCTGCAAATTTACAGCTCATCTGGAAGTAGTTGGAGACTCTGCTTTGCATTCTTCACTGCAGATCTCAGCTTCTGGAAACATGGGGTGCTGTCAAAGCCCTCTGATGCTTTCGTGACACATCTCCTGCTCCTGGGGAGGACAGCAATGATTGCGATAGTGAAAAGGAGACTCCTGCGGGACCCCTGATCCAGGACTTCCAGGGAAAGCTGCTGCTGCTGTGGGTTTTATCAGAAACAGTCCGGCTCTGTGACTGAAGTATGGGGTACATGATACTCCAAGCCACAGAAAACAGGAATAGGGGACAAGTGTAGTGATTGCAACTTAGAAATGAGAAAAGAAAATGTGACTGTGGACAAAGCCTGAGTGAGCCACATTTGCACTTCAGACAATGCCCAGGAAGGCCTTCATGCTCTCCAGTTACCTGTGGTAGGAGATGAAGAGACCATCACAGCCGACAGACCAAGACAGAACCTTTTATCAACGGCTCTCTCTTGAGCACTCACCTGGAGAATGTGGAGAAAGTCAACCTAGACAGAAGGTCTAGAAGACAGGATGTGTCAGGCGCCACCAATTAATGAAGCATGTCCAGATGTTGTACCTCCCAAGCCTGAAAAGTCTCTGAGAGTACCACCAGGGCACGCCCTCACGATGGGCAGCCCCTGACCTTGGCTCTTTGGGAATTCCTGGTAATTCTCAGAAAGCCCAAAGCCAGCTGCTGGCCAAATAGAGCTTTCTGCACATCTCTCATGCACCCTACTCCCCCACCACCACCCTGAACCCCTCACTTCCCTGACAATCCAAGAAGGAGCCATGCTCAGGTCCTGACCATTTGGAGAGATCCCCCTAGACACTACTGCTGTTTCACTAAAAAAAATAAAAAATAAAATAAATAAAAATAAAAAGTGCACCCACACTTGGGGCTGCCATGTTGGTTTTTGTTTTGTTTTTTCTTAAATTGGTTAGCCCTGGCATGTCAGTATGTATTTAGAGGGAAATAAACTGCTTTAACTTTGAAATGGCCATGTTTCTCTCAGTGTCTACTTGAGCTACTTTGCGCAAACCCAACAGTCACCTAAGTTTTATTTAGGTCTATTTTTTCATTTGATCAAAAAAAATGCTCTAGATCACTCCTTTCAAACAGTACCACTATTATTTTTCTCTACATTGATTCCCCTTGGTAGCTGATGATTCAATTTTCAGCAAGAAGATTATACAATGTATTTCCTAATTCTTTGAGTCTAACCTGCCCTCGAGACCTGCTTAAGCCAGCAGAGTATAGTGCAGATCATGATATACCTGGCCAACTGCATGCCCCTTTCTTCATGCCCCTGACCAGGCATGTGCAACAGATGCTTGTGCAAGGGAAAGGCCTGAGATTGAGAGCTGGGTTAGGGTTCAGCAGTTCAGCCTCCTACACCAACAAGGCCCAGACAACTCACAGGCAAAAGCCCAGTTAAGTCACACCTCCCTAGCCCAGGAGAGCAACTCAGAGAAGGGAGGAGTTGGATGAGCCTCCCAAGGACATTATTTCAATCCTGATTGATTCACCTTCTTCATATTGCCCCTGTCAAAGGAATGACCTTAATCATATGTAAACAAGGCAGCTTATGATGGGAGAGCTAAGTAGTAACCTCAGTTTTACAGATAATATGACAATTTAGCCATTATGGAAGCAAAAGTGAAGATGCTTGCTCGAGGCAACATTAAAGCTAGGAGAAAGTAGTCTTCTTGGTAGAATGGGTTCCACTGAGAAACTCCAAAGATGAAGCTAGAACTTTTGTTCCAAGGACACACACACATGCCCATGACACATGAGATGGGGATCCTGGTTGTGTGCTCTTTGTGGGTTCACTGTTCTGACAAACTCAGCATCTCCAGATCAGTATGTCCTTGCCTATTGCTAGATGACTGGACTGGCACCTCTGGGTTGGTACACTCTCCACTGCCTGAAGCACGTGTCGTAAAGAAGAAATGTGGTTTTGAATGGAGTCCAGAGAAACAGCAAGAGGAGTTGGAAATGTGAGACTGCTAGAGGCTCAATCTGGATTTGGCTGGGGCAGCAGAAACCAAACAGAAGTCACAAACAAATCAAAAATGCTCTCATTAGTACTGATGGCAACCATAAATTTAAGTGTGCGTGTGACTATCAGTAATGTAAAGATGGATTAGTCTGTTCTTCATCACTCTAAAGAGATTCGAGAAGGTCTTTATAAAGAAAGGAGATGTATTTTGCTCATGGTCTTGGAGGTGGGAATTCAAATAGCATGGTGCTATCTCTGGTGCAGAGGCCTTGAGGTATCATGCCATAATGATGTCATTATGATAGGAGTGTTACCAACAGGGAGAGGTAGGATGGTAAGACAGGGAGCTGGAAAGGGAGGTCAGGCCACCTTGAAACAATTGTCTTTAAAGAAGTCACTTGTGGTCCGTGCAAACTACACGACGTTTTCTCAGCTCCCCTTCCTCCCCCAAGCCATCCCTATGACAAACCAAGTCTCACCAGGCCCCACATCTGGAAGTACTTAGCATCACTTAGTACTGTCACAGTATTGCCTTGTTTGGGACTAATTTCTTCAGAGCCAAGCCATAGAAATGCATAAGAAAGTAGATTTTTGGATAGGACAAGCAGCATTCTCATAACCCAGAGAGAGCAGCACTGAGGCCTGCTCCTCCAGTCCCTATGGACAGCCACCCTACTCCTGTGCCAGAGGACCGGTGCAAACTGTGTACTGGGTCTGTCCCTCAGACAGGACATAAATAGGGTCAGTGTTCTGAATTCCTGGGAACAACCACAGAAAGAGAGAGTTATGCACTCTTCCAATTGCACAGGAAGGACATGCTTGATTTGGTCACATTTCACTACAAGACAAAGCAGTCTCCACGTCTCATGAAGGCATGAAGAGATGAACAACCACTTCCCATACTTTGGGCATGGTAGACACAGGAAGTAAGATTCTAGGGAACCAAATACAGCGATTTGGAATCTTCTCAAAGTAGTGGCACAAAGGACATCATGACGGTGGGGGATATTCAGAGAAAAGAATGCCAGCCATTACAGACAATGGCTGCTGTATTCTCCAGCCTGTTCCTGTACGTTACTGACTTCATAAAAAAAATTCACTTTGAATCATGAGATCAAGTTATGAAAGTGGAAGCGTGGTCACTTCTAATTATTCTGTGACTATATTTTCCTTCCTGTGTAGCTCAAAAGTGGAGAGAATCATCTGAGGCTGAGGTCAATAGCGAATAATGGAGTGACGGGAGCTAACACTCCCAGCCTCACAGATGCTCGAGACAGTGGCTAGCAGCCTGAGGAGAGGTGGAAGTCAGAATTGGTACCACAGTGGGGGAAGCTCCTAGGATTGACTCTTGGCAAACAGAGATCCTCTAACCGTCTAGCAGTTCAGGACACTGGGATTCTATGAGCGCAGGATGGTGGTTGAGGCTCCGACGTCTCTAAAACAATCCAGACAGACAAAAAACTAATTCTGGCTTTAGTAGAAAAGACAAACAAAGCTTAGAGATGGAAGAACTCAGCAGCCATCAAATACATTTTGTAGTTTCCCTTGATCTGAAGCTGTAGCCCAAATGTCATAGCTTTCCAGTTCAGTGAATTGAACCTCAGTCCAAAATGTGATGGTATTTGAGGTAAATTCATTAGGAGATGACTTAGTCTGTTAGCTGTAACAATATCATTGGCTGGGGCTTTATTAACAACAGAAATTTATTTCTCAGAATTCTACTGATAAAGGTGCCTATTTCAAGAAAGTATTGGTTTCACTGGATACTGTAGTGATTGATGCCTTTAAAGCCTGGGTGATAGAACCAATGCATTTTGCATGTAACAAAGACATACATTTGGAGGTGTGGTACACATAGCTTTTGGCTGAATATTTGTTTCCACCACCACTCCCAGAATTCTTATGTGATGGAATTTGGAGGTGAGGCACTTAAGGGCACTTACCTTGAGGATAAAGCAAGGCTAATCCTTCCTATATTCTGGACATTTGTACTCTTGAGAGTCCATGCAATCCCAACAAGATAGGCCTCAGGCTCCTTAATAAACTGGGTCTCTGACCCTGATTGTATTGACATACAGCACTGCCATGCAGCTCGAATGAGATCATAGATAAATCATGCTTTGGTGACAATGCAGGACTGAAATGTGATTTTTATTATGAAAACCAGATGATTCTTTGATTTACACTGTTAGTCTCAGCACCACAGTTCACACTGTTAATCTTCACGTGTAGTGTCAGGACCTCTCATGCTTCAGTACCAGTGGCAGGCTCTGCCACAGGGATCCCTGACTTTAGAGAGTTAGACTGAATGCCAGAAATCACTTTCCCAAAATTAATTGGACTTTTAACTATTATCACTGAGGGAATAAATAAAATGTTTATATAATTTGCCAAGTACAGAACAAAATGTAGTTAAATTAGAATTAAAGTTCATAAACTTTATTTTAGGAGGCGGTTAGCAAAGAGAATTATGAACTAGCCTAGGTTTTACAAATGTAGAAGACACTGCTTTTAAAATAAAAATGATGACTCTAGTAAGAACTGTACATTGACAAGTCAATAAGCAGGAATGGGGCCAGATGGTATTTAGTTAAGCAAGATTTTTCACTATATAAAAGATTCTCTAAGCCAGGTGTTGGTGGCATATACTTTTAATCCTAGCACTCAGAAGGGAGGCAAAGGTAGGTGAATCTCTGAGTTCAAGGCCAGCCTGGTCTACAGAGTGAGTTCCAGGATGGCCAGAGTTACAACAGAGAAACCCTGTCTCAATACACACACACACTCACACACACAAAAAGATTCTCTAACACTTAGTCACGGCAGATATTTGTTAACTGTCGTTTTTCTGTTGCTCTTGTGTGTTCCCGCCCGGCGGCTGATGACCCAGACCCAAGCGGCAGGTGGCCCTGGGATCCGTGGTTTGGTGACCTTTCTCGGAGCCGTCCACCCGCGGGCCTGAGAAATATGTGACAAGCCGTGAAGAAAGCCCAGGAGTCCAGAATGAAGGAGACGGCGTCTGATGGACCCGAACTCGTTTATTCAAGGGGATCTCCTCAATAAATAGCCTCTTTTTCCAGGGAAGGGCGGGGGAGTCTTAATTAGCATGGGGCAGAGCGTTCCTAAGCAAGGGACCCGCCCCAATGCAGACAAACATGTTCCTTTAGCTCCTTGTGAAGCAAGCAAGTTATATTATTCTGGCTAGGGACCTTCCCGGCCTGGGAGAGCAGGAGTCTGCCAAGCGTCTCATCCCACGTCACCTTTTTCAGGGAGTAGGGGCACTTGGCCTTGACTTCCACTGCTTTTCAGCCCCCGGGTCCCACAGTTAACATGTCTATTTCTCTTGGTTGGAGTGTGGATCAATGGTAGAACATCTGCTAACTTGTGTGAGGCCTGGGTTCATTCTATATCCATCATATATGCATGGATAGGTGGTAGATAGATAACAGGTGATAGATGATGGATAACTAGATTAATGATAGATAGATGTGTGGTAGATAAATAGATGATAGATAGGTAAATAGTTGATAAACAGATATATACAATAGTATATTCAACATCAATTACATTAAATGGTAAATATGATCTTTAATGAAAACTACATCCATTAACCACATTTCCTCCTTTTTCCTAGAAAAGAGTCCAAGCTATGGTTATAAAGAATCTTTTGGTGGCCCCACCCCTCTTCCTCCAGACTCAACCATCATGTTCTGGCTTCTGGTGCTGCCAAGTCGGTCCCTTTTTCTTTAGACACCATCTCTGAAGGATGTCACTTACATTGCCTTTGTGCCACTCACACACCTATGTCTCCCACATGCCATACATCAAATAACACAGTTGGAGTTTTGATATCTTTGAATGAGATTGACAAGTTGAGTCAATTAACAATGGCAATGTCCCAGAAACATGTGTGCTTGTGTAGCCTTCTTTTCTTGGCTCTGCAGTGAAGTTATTCATTTGAGTTTGATGTTTTCTAAGTTGATGGACTGTTCTAAGATGGCGAACTCTGATCTGGTAAGGGAAGTCTGATCTTTGACAGGGAAATAGAAGTGACTGAATCTGGAGACCTGGTAATGCCCCTCCAGGCAACACATTGCAGGTGATTATACATGTTGGATGTACCATTGTGGAATTGCTGCTGTGAAAAGCTGGCTAGAAGGTAGCTCTACCCACATGGACTGGAACCAGCAGTTGTCTGTGTTCTCAAAAACACACTGTTGGCCATTGAGACTAAATCTACATCAGTAGATTTAGATGTGGATGTAGATTCACCCAGTTGATTCAGAGCAGATGACAGTTTATTCTTTTGTCTAATTAAATCACTGGTTCCAGTGCAGAGTCCTGGAGCTCTTGAGCATTTCTGCCCTTTTATAATCTACTTTTATTCCCTGAACTAGAAGGCTTCAGCATCTATACAGTCTAGAGCATTAAAACTCCTAGCCTGGACTGTAGCTGTATGCCTGCAAGGCAGCTCAACAAGGAGACAAGGAGGCATACATGCAATCTCTGCTAGGCCTCAAAAGACAGAACAACCATCATGGCCATACTAGACTGTGGAACCCGAGCATCTGGGCTCAGGTGTTGTATTGATCCAGCACTCCTCAGGTGCAGATCATAAGCAATCAAGCATCCCCCACAGAAATCCAACAGTTACAGACAATACAAAATGCCAAGGCTATGCATCCCTTTTTCCAACAGTGAACAAAAACAATTATTTTAAATACAACTAAAACTAACTTCCATAATACTTCAGCCTTAGCCTTCGGAGACCTACAACTGACTAAGCCACTCTGACTAGCTCCTTCTGAACTCTTACTCTTCTAGTTCAACTCACTCTGTTCTGGGCTTCTTCTGCCAAATGCTGCTGTATCTTTGTGTCTCTCACTGAGCTCTCACTGCTCCATCCTGCCTTGTAACTGACTGCTTCAACTAACTGCTCTGTAACTCACTCCAGCCTCTGCTTCTGCAACCCCTCTGTTAACTGCTCCTCAACTGACTCTTCAGTCTGCTTCTCAACTGATTCTGTTAACTGAATCCTTTAACTCTGTTAACTGACTCTAATTCCTTTGTAACTCTTTTTTACTGAGCTGAGAGCCTGCCTTTTCTCATGAGAGTTGGGCATGTTCTTACTTTGCTAACTTCTTTCCTCTTATTAGTCACTTTGTCTGTCATTCACTCTGACTTGTCTCAGACATCACTTCCTATGTGACACTGACTTCTTCTGAGTTCTGCTTCATGTGTCTCTTTCCACTATTTTTTTCAAGGGACTAAAGGCATGGACTACCACCGATTTCTGAATACTAGGATTAAAGTGTATCTACATTCCATCCAAACCACACAGGCCTCTGAATGTAATCTCTGGAATGTAGACCTTAGCTTTCATAGGGCTATTCCTCTACAGAGACTGTATTCACCACGAGTACCCTGCATAGAATAATGGCACTGTCCCTCCCTATGGCCATCTGAACAACACAACTATATGTTAGGACCCCCACATCCAGCTACCTTGGCACAGATCTAAACATATGGAAAGAAGTAAGGCATGCGCAAGCTTAGGAGCCTCAGTGGGTATGTGGCTGCCCAGGATTTGGGCCCCTCTCTTGGCTCCTGTTTAGCCTTCTCTGCACTTCTTGTGTTACAGTGATGGCAAGCTAACATTAAATGAATCTGAGAAAAAGGAACTCTTTAACCTCCACCCTCTCCCAAAGGCCCCAGTTAATGTGGTCCAAGAACAACTTTGTTGTTAATTTCTCTTTTAAAGACGTACACATGGTGTCAAGCTAAGAATAATCTGTTAAAGCAATCCAGGTTTTTATAAAGCATCATTTTAAAGGTAAAAGACACTTTATATAAGGAAACTATATTTCCTTGTGTTCACAACAAGCCTCCAGAGTAAATAACAGCAGACTTTCTACTAGCAATCTATGTGGTGAGAGGTAGGCTGCATGCCCAAGAGTGGCGGCTGGATCTGCGGTGGACGGATTCTCAGCTTCCCGAGGACTTCCAACGCTGGGTTCCAAAGCGACTGTGCCAGTTTGCACAGCCAGAAGCAGTGAGTAAGTGTTTCCCTGTCCCCACATCCTCACCATCATCTGCTATCGTTTGTTTTATTGATTTTAGCGATTATGACTGGAGTAAGATAAAATCTCAAAGTAGTTTTAATTTTCATTTCCCTGATGCCTAAACACATTGAACATTTCTTTAAATGTTTCTCAGCCATGTGTGTTTTATCTTTGGAGAACTCTCTACTCAATTCTTTACTCCATTTTAAATTGGGTTATTTGTTTTCTTGATGTCAAGTTTTTTGAGTTCTTTATATAGTTCAGTTACTAATCCACTATCAGATGTATAATTGGTAAAGATTTGTTTCTCATCTTGTAGCCTACCACTTTGTTCAAATGATACAGTCCTTTGCTGTGCAGAAGTCTTTTAGATTCAAGATGACCAAGTCCTTTCCTGTACTAGTGAGTTCAAATTTATTTCCTACTTTCTCTCCTATTAGATTCAAGGTATCTTACGTTGAGGTTCTTAATCAATTTCTTGTTGAGTTTTGTGCAGGGTGATGAATGCAGATATGTTCCCATTCTTTTACATGCAACTATCAAGTTTGACCAGCATCATTTTTGGAAGATTCTATCTTTTCTCCAGTGTGTACTTTTGGCTTCTTTCTCAACAATCTGGCATCCATGGGTGTGTTGATTTATGTCCAGATCTTCAGTTTGATTCCATTGATTAATATGTCTGTCTTTACACCAATTCCATGTTGTTTTGATTACTATAGCTCTGAAATACAACTTAAAATCTAAAATGACGATACCTCCAGTGGTTCATTTATTATTCAGGATTCTTTTGGTTAGCCTAGGTTTTTATGTATCCCTATTAAATTTAAGGTTTCATTTAAATTTCTGTGAAAAATGTGTCAAAATTTTTATGAGAGTTGTATATGTTGCTTTTGGTGGAATAAACATTTCCATGATATTAATCTTACTGATCCATAAGCATAGGGTATTCTTACATTTGCTGATATCTTCTATTTTTCTTTGGTATCTCTAAGTGTCTATTATACAAGCCTTTCATTTGCTTGACTAGAGTTATACAAAGATATATTTGATGCTACTGTGAAAAGTATTGTTTCCTGATGTTTTTCTAAGTATGTTTTCCATTTGTATATAGAAAGTCTACCACATTTTGTGTTAATTTTTGTATCCCACTATTTTGCTTACAGTGTTTATCAGCTGTAGTAATTTCCTGGTGAAGTCTTTGGGGTATTTTATATACCCCATACAATCTGTCAAACAGTTAGGTTGGTAGGGAGGTCAGGAGAATCTTGGATGGCTTGAGAGGAGAAAAAATATAATCAAAATACATAGTATGAAAATTTCAATGTAAAATGTGTGTGTGTGTGTGCATGTGTGTGTGTGTGTGTGTGTGTGTGTGTGTGTGTGTGTGTGTGTGTAAAAGCCCATAATAGTAATTGAGTGGGGCACACACAGCACTGAAATAAATATGAAATGATTGGATTATGATGCACTTTATGGTGTGTCCATTTTGGTGGAAGGATAAATGCCAATATTCTAGAAACACCAGTTAGCATAGTTTATTGCTGTCAATCATGCTGTGGGAAGCCTTCAGCAAAGGTATGGAAGTGGACACTGTAAGGCCCACAGCATTTGCCCCTTGAAAAATTCATTCGTTAAAGCCCAAGAGTCAGCACTTCCAAGTGTGGTCAGTTTTGGAAAGAGGATCCATATGAATGTAATTAGTTAAGATGAAGCCCTTATGGTGGGCCTGAACCCCATGTGCTGTCATCATAAATGAGGAAAACCTGGGGAATGACGATGTGAAGAAACAAGAAGCAGTTTCTGTGCACCCAGGACGGAGAGGCTAGACAGACTCCCCTACAGTCTGGGAAGGATCAAATCTCCAGTAACTTTATCTTGGACTCCAAGCCTGCATGACTATGATACAGTACCTTTCTGTGTCTGAGGCACCTTGCTGTGGAGGTTCTAACCAGCTGGGACATTGCACTGCTCCACCCAGGTAGTGCCCTTCAGGCACTGGTAGTCAGGTCCCTCTCACAGGTGACAGCTCTGAAGGCTGGAGTTTCCATGGATTCAACAGCACCCAACATGTACTCATAGCCCGGTAGCTCATGGTTTCCAGAAGACCACAGAAAGCAGTCAATACTCCCCACTGCCTCCTTTCCAGAAGCACTCTAGCAAGCTGAAGCACTAAGTAGGTAATTACAGACATCAGTCTCTGTCAGGAGTTTGTTTCATTAGCAGCATGTAGACTTGACTGCCCTGGAACAAAACCACAGAGTAATAGTTGAAGCTGCAGGGGAAAGTCTCAGGCTGCCCAGATGCCCTCCTATGTCTGAACCCTGGAGGATCTGGCTGGGGACAGTGCTGTAAGACAGCCATGAATCAACAGCTCATGGAGCAGGGAAATGATGCACCAATATCTCTGGAAGCTCATAGGGAGGTGGTACCTAGCTATGAAAGATGGATTGTTTCCCATGAGTGGTAGTTCTGCAGGAGAGGCATTCTCACCCTACATCTAACCTCAACCAGGGTATAGACAGGACTCAGCCAGACCAAAGCTTCTTGAAAGCCCAGGCCCAGAATAGACTCTCCCTGCTCCTGGCCTCACTGATTAGCAGCAGAGAGCCTTCATGTTTGTGCTGACATCAGTCTGGACAGACCTACAATCTACTTGATCCACTGTTCTCCATACTCACACATGAGATATGGGGCAGGCTTCAGGAGAAGGGCATGGGTACACTGAAGGATCTGAGAGAATCAGCATGGGTGTGGCCTGAGGCCAGTCACTGCACACTCTTCTTTCACCACTAGGTCTGGACCCTTAGTTTTAGAACCAACAGAGAAGAGAGATGAGTAGAAGTGTGATCAGCAGTCTGGCAGCCATCTTGGAATCTGTTGTAGTCATCAAACCTGTTGCTAACTTTTCCCCTACAAAAAGCATGGATGATCAGAAATTCAAAACCAAGTATTTTTATTGAGGAAAAATAAAACTTCGAGGAGCTCCCACCTCCATGTAGGGCAGAGGTCAGGACGCAGACATGAGCGGTATGTAGCTCATATGTAGATATGGTATGTAGACGTAGCGGTATGAGGGCACTGCCACAGTGCATGTGGTCACCCAAGGACGTGGGAGTGATTTCTACAGAGGGGCCTTGAGGGCAGAGGGGCACAAGCACATCACTCTCACAGCACTGGAGGAGGGGGTAGTATTATCACACACAAGCTGAGCATGGGCACCCCTACATGTTGCCATCACAGTTGCTAAAGGCAGTTTCCTCCAGTGGAGCCTGAGAGAACACCTCTGCATTCACAGAAGATTGCTAAATAGAGCATGGGTCTCCATGCTCAAAGATTCTCTCCCAGCCTCCCACACTTGACCATATTCCTGCCTCCACCCCTCCTTGTAGCACCTGAGCTGGCCAGATGACATGTGACACACAGACTTAAGGATCAGGACAAAGGAGCAGACAGCCTGAAAGATATTCTGTTATGGGTGTCAGTCGCATACAGCTAGGAAGACTCTGTGTCTTTCTTGGTAAAGAAGTGTCTGGGCCATGAAACATTTTTATGCAGCCAAGGAAGCGTACAAAATCCCTGCTCAGTCTTCTCCAACGGAGTGTTACTTGCTTTGACCCAGCACAACCCCACTCCATCACAGAACTGTGTGCAAGTTGGCCTGACACACACCTCTCACACCAGGAGACTGCTGAGGGAACTGACAGTGACCTGGTCGGCTGGCCGCCTAGGGACACACTACAGCCCCTGCACTGAGTCCCGCTCAGGGCCGTAAGAGTCAGTCAGCTTTTACTTAAGTCCACAGGCAGGAAGGAAATGAAGACACGGGTGGGTGGACTAGGGCCATCCAGGAATGAGTTGCCTAATTCAGAAACTTCTGAACATCTAACATTAATCAGAAGCATTTCAGAATGAGGGAGAAGTCACCGACGACTTGAAGGAGATCCAGAATTTCCTCAGCACCTTGTGGTCAGCATGTATCAACATGCCGCCCATTACCACCCAGCTGCCAGAGGTCCACGGTCAGAGGGCCTGAGTCATGTGATAAAAACTCCTTGGAGGCAGCATATATGTCTGTGAGATGCTCTGCTTCTGGTGGTCCTTCTACTCTGAGCGCCAACATATCTTCCACCACCCAATGCTGCACATCCCTGCTGACTTCCTCACGGAACCAGTAGCCCGGAGACTGGGGAAGCTGTCTTTCTGAAGCCTCGGCAAGGCTAGTTAGGTGGGAGAGAGGACATTGGAGAAGGTTCAAGGCAGACCTTTCTAGAGCAACATCTTGTTGCCAGTGATAGCCTGGCTTGGGTGGTGGCAAGAACTCTCTGAAGTCAAGGCTGGTTTGCTGGGCATGTGCAGGGGCAGCAGACGTCCTCTATGTTTCTTCCTGCAGTTACGACTGACCCAGCCTCAGCATTCTCATGCCTGCAAACCTTTCCTGGTGGCACAAAGGGAAATGACACCAAGGAAAAGAACAAGTCAGCTCTGACACGACAGAGACACATGATAAATTGAAATGATGGATTCCTGATGCCAACACAAAATTGGGTAGGAGGGATCATTATTCAAAATCTCCAGCACCATATACAATGGAATTTTAAAGGTTTGAATTGGTTGATAGAGAAATTGACACCTTTACTACAGGTTTGTATAAAACTCCAACGTGAGGCTTTAATTTAGCAACCCAAGCTTTCGAAGTAAGTGAGCTGACATATTTTATCCAAGAGATACTCCTTTGCATTTGCTATACCACAGACACCATTTATCACATTTCCTGGTGCATGCAGATATGTCAGCACAGTGAGACCTGGCTGCCTAAGAACTTGGATTCCTTATAAGTATGGACATGATACCACCCTCCAAACACAATTCTGTGTCTGGTGTCATTGCCACCGCACACAGCGGTGTTTCCTTGAGGAAAGGAGAAGAGAACGTGAACACCATCAGAGCTGCAGGTGCCCTTGCCCACAGCAAGTGATCCCATTCACGAGCGCCCCTTAGCAGGCCCTAGCAACCATGAGCTGAGGCTGTTCAGTGTTCTGGAGATAGCCATGACTGTGATGGAAAGTTCCTCCCCTGGGCTTCCACGGGAACTGGAACCACAATCTTTATTAACATCTCCTCTGTGGCAGTCTTGGTCATTTCATTTCTAATTTATTTCTGAAAACACATAGGTGTCTGTCTGTGTGCCTACAATGACATCTCTGGGGAGAAAGGAGCATGTCTCATCATGTAGGAGAATAAGCGGAGGCCTCATGAGGTTGTGCATGGAGTCAGTCACAAGAAGATCATGGTCTCCAGTGTAGGTCTTTGGGTTCTCATTGCAGTGTTCCCTCTAGAACAAGTTAATATTCTCACTTCTGAAAGCTCTGAAACCTCACAGGAGCAGCTCTCCCTTTGTGTGTGATGATGCCCAGTTCTTGACACGGTGCATTAAAAGGGGTGGTAACTGCCCTTTCAAGTCCAGCTGTGTAGAATAAAGTTAGCTATTTCCATTTTGCAACTCACTTCCTCCTGCATGCACCTGCCTTTGGAAAATATCTAACTCCACAGCAAGCTACACCTGCTATATTATTGCCTGCCCTGGCTTCTAGTAGGTCCAGGAATCCCTGTGAGCATAGTAAGTGTGTGTGTAGGAGGCACTTGACCCATCCTGACTTCCCCCACACCAATCTTACACTCCTAGCTGTCACCACTTCCCACTGTGGCCGAGTCCTGGCAGGTGCCTAGCTGTGCATCCTTGCTGAGTGGCTCCTGATTCTCTGGAGTCAGAAAGCACCAAGCTTCTTCCATGTCAGAAAGGGAGCATCTTCCATCCCTCCCATGCAGTGAGTGTCACAGTCCCCTCTCTGAGCATTTAATCAGACTTGCTTATTAGTATCAAGGATCAGTTAGCTAGAGCTACTGAATGAGATACAGCATCCCAGGGTCTTAAACAGAAACATATTGTCTCATAGTCTGGAGATGATAGGTTTGTTTCCTGGCATGGCCAAGGCTATTTCCTTTTGGGAATTGTGAGAGAATCCCACCCAGGCTCCTCTCCTGGTGTTCTAGCATGAATTTGAAACGTATCACATAGGCTCATGTGCTAAAAATATGGTCGCCAGCTAGTTGTGAGATTCTAGAAATGTTAAGGAGTGGAGCCTAACTGCAGGAAAGAGAGCACTGGAGAATGTCTTTGAAAGTGATATCTGGTCTCTGGTTCCTTTCTCTCCCTACTCCTTGGGGGTCATGGGAATGAACATTTCTGGTCCTCTATGCTCTCCTATGCTGGCTATTTGACACAAGCTAGATTCATTTTTGGAAAGAACCTCATAAGATTGGCCACTGGGCAAACCTAGGGTGCACTTTGTTGATTGATAACTAATGTAGAAGGGCCCAGCCTACCATGGGTAGTGCTGCTTCTTTGCTAGTGGTCCTGAGTATTACAAGAAAGCATGCTGAGCAAGCCATGGGGAGTAAACAAGTAAGCAGCACTCCTTCCTGGCCTCTGCATCACCTCATGCCTCCAGGTCCTCGTGTTGAGTTCCTGCCCTGACTTCTCTTCACGACAGAGCATGCTGTGGAACTGTGAGCTGAAGCCAAGCCTTTCCTCCCCAAGGTGCTTTTCATCATGGTGTTTATCACAGCAGAAGAAGCCCTAACAAGAAATCTCCATGCTGGGATGCTCTGCTTCATCTAGCAGCAAGACACGACACACCGAAACTACGAAGCAGAAAAAAATCGCCCTCTCTCCCCTTTTGTATTGACACCTTGAGTAGTTTGGTCACAGAAAAAGAAACATGATTAGTACAGAAAATTAGTACCAAAACCTGAAAATATGGTTTTTCAGCACATTAGTTTTCAGAAGGAAGCTGGAAAAGTTTGGAGAAGCAATCTAGAAAGGCTTACACTATTATACATATAGCTTAGTGTTATATGTATAATACAACATATATAGGTCCACTCAGAAGCCTAAGATGCCAACAGAAATGTGGACAGTTTAGCTGAGCTCATGAGATTTCGGATAGGAATTAAGTCTCCATCAGGAAATAGGCAAAAATCCATTTGTGTTACATTTTGGTGGATTTGTCTAAGTGAGGACCCAATTAATCAGGTGGAGAAAATTTTGAACAGTCCAGCATTCAGGTACGGAAGGGCAATTGCTGGCTGCCTCTAGCCAGGTTTAAAGTGAAAGCTAGGAATAAAAGGAAGAGCAGGAAGACTTTTAAACTGGCAGTTGGTCTAGAAAAGTCAGTGTAAAACTGGGCTGACAATCGGTACCTGAGGAAATTGGTGTCATTCTAATGACAAGTTCATATACACTTTCCATCAGGAAATAGGGAAGGTATGTTGAAAGCATTTCAGAAATTGGCCAAATTCCACACATCACAGACTGGATAACACAAAATACTAAGTTTAACTGAAACTCTTCTGCTTGGCAAGAGACAGCCTTGGCTATCCAGCGCTCAGAGTGTCACCTAAGGAGCTGCCTTCCCAGTGTTTGTTCCACAATGTTGTTCCACCCAAACACACAGAAGCCGGTGTAGCCACCATCCAAACAATGGCTAGTTTGAGCTGGTGTCAGACCTTGTCATTGTCTGGATAATGCTGGTTATCTAGGAATGCAAAATGCAAGGGCTGTAGCTTTATGGAGACTTTGACCCAGTCTTCAGCAGAACACCTAGAAGGTCAGGCAGTGAGTCACAAGCTCAGAGTCTGCAGACATCTTCAGAGAAGGGGACATAAGGAACTGTGGCAGTGAAGCCCCAGCTGCTGTGGAAACCACAGATTATTGGAAATGTGGGGAATATGGAGTGGATGGTGAAGAATCTGCAAGCAATGAGATGAGACTAAGTGGGCTACAGATAACAGATAGAGGTGAAGAAGCTCAAACTAAGTTGAAGCTCCTCACACACCAGGATCACAAGACGGAAATCTCCAGGGTTTGTGTGCTCTGTTGGTTTTCAGTCATATCTGGTCCCGTTCCTTCTTTCTGTGCTCTCATGCCTCCCATTTAGGATGGAGTGTTAGTCAGGGTTACTGTTGCTATGACAAAAAGCCATGACCAAAATCTCCCCAACCAAAACTGGGGAGCAACAGGTTCACCTGGCTTCACTTTCACATCTTAGTCCATCATTGAAGGAAGTCACAGGTTACCCTGGGAGGCTGCCCCCCCCAAGGACACTATATAGAGAGCAGCCTTCTAGCATCTACTGAGAGTAGGGAGGGGGCTCAGCTTCCACTGCTGCCTTCCTCCCAAGTGGAGGCAGCCACTGAGGGAAGACGCATGAAGAACACCTCAGCTGAGCCAGAAGCAAGAAGAACACCTCAGCTCAGTCAAAGATATTTCCCTTCAGGGCTGCAACATTGGGGACACCTTCCCACCTCAGAGGTGTATGGTCCCTGGGCTCCCAACTGCCAGGGCAGCTTCCTGTCAGAGCTGTGTAGTTCCTGGGCTCCCAAATGCCAGGCCACTTTTCCATTTCTGTTCAAGCTGAATAAAAATCCTAACAGCTTTCCTTTTCATCTCTTTCAATCAGGTCCACTCTAGTCCAGTTGAATTCGGGTATAGAGATAGAGTTATAACTCCCAATTCAGTTTTTGGTTTAACGATTCTCAGGGGCAAGCCAATGAGCACTTTGCTCAATGCACACTGAAGGAGGCAGCTTTTTAATCTACCTGGAGGCTTCACAAAACCATGTGCTCCGTAGGGCTCACTGAGGAAAAAGACATGCTTTGGAATGTAATCTATATTGCATACAAGAAAACTACATCCAGAAAACAATATAAGTAGTGAGAGGTTGGGTAGCTGCCTTTGTTAGCCAGGTAGAAAGAAAAGAAAAAAAAAGACAGACTAGCAAGTGGCCAACAGGCAGGGTGGATAAAAGACAGCTTGAGTGTCAGCGAAGCCCCATGCAGAGCACATTGAGTGGAGCCCCTCGTGACACTCCTAACCTCTTCCGATGTGGAATGTCCCCAAATGCTCCAGTGTTGAAGGTTTGTTCTCCAGTTGTTAGTACTATGAAGAGATGGCTGCTTCTCTGGGTACCAACCTCACTGATGCTCTAATCTTCTGATGATGAACCAGCTGCTAGGATCGGGTCAATTGGCGAAACTGGGTTGCTGGGGGCATGCCTTTGAAAGGTAAAGCTTGTCCCCTGCCTGCTCCTCTATTTCTTCCCTCTGCTTCCTGGATTATCTGTGAGTGAACATCTTCACCATGCCGTCTGCAAGAGAGGCAGCTGACCATGACTAAAGTCTCTGAAACTGTTAGCCAAGAAGAACTGTGTTCTTTTAAACTATTTCCCTTCATTGCCTTTTATGGCTGTTAAAGACAACAGTATCATGCCTGTGTGTTTCTAGAACCTCAGGGGTAGAAGCAGAAGCAGCATCTCTATCTCTACATCAATCTTTCTATCTATTTCTGCCCCACCACATGAGCTGTTTCCTCTACAGTCTCTGCCTGTGCTGGACTGAAGCCCTTAAAACTTAGAGCCAAAATAAATACTTACCCCCTGAACTTGCTTTGCTGTGCATGATGTCACAGTGACAAAAAAAATACAATCATAGGTCCTGTCTGATGACGGCATAGCTCTTATCTTTATGACCCCACTAAGCCTAAGCCTAATTTGCTTCCTAGAGTCCCTGACTCCAGGCTCAGTCCCATTGTCCAGGGAACTGTCAGTCCTAGCACACTTGTAAGTGCAAGGACCTTTAAAGGGGAGGATTAAATTAATTTGCATACATGTATGAGAAATTGCACTCCTGAGTCCCTCAAACAGACAAGAAATCCCATCCTGGAGCTGATACAAACTCAGCTCAGTCCTGGTGCATAAATCAATGCCTCTCAGAAGTAGTGCGTGGGTGTTTTCCTGGATGAGCACTGCTTTGGACAGGGACATTGAGCATCTGCTAGGTAGCAGCGTGTCTTGTCATCACTCTCCTCTCTCCTTCCTCTATTGTTGCCTACTCCCAAACCCGGATGCCTCATGTCTGTGTTGGCTTTATCTATTTTCTATTTCAGAAATGAAGGTGGCATTTGCTGGTGTTGGTTGTCTACAGTAGCTACAGGCATCCTTCTGGTCTCTTGGCACAGACAACCTAGTGAACCCTGGGCTTGGTTGCTCCTAGGGGTCTTCTCCAGAGACCTTCTGCAAAAAAGACTCAACATCTTTGCACTTCTTGGTTTGTTGCAACCCCTCTGCTTACAGCCCATACTCCAGAAAGAAGTCTCTTGCAGGTTTTCAGCAGGAAGAAGGGCTCAAAGTGCGTCTACTCTATGAATACTTGGTTGGCATTCCCAGCTTCCCTACTATACAAACTCACATTCTAATGGTCATGTTTTGTTGTTTGTTACCTTTGCTACCAAGATTTTAAGGAGACCTATCAAATCTAGCTGTAACTTCCACATCACAAATGCCACCCTCATCCTCACACTGAAGATGGTCAGATACGATTTTTTATTGAATAAATATATCCAGGTTCCTTTAAGTATTGGTGGACTTGATGCCAAGTGATGGATTAATTCTGTCTGAGAGGAACCATTTGTTCCATGACAAAACATTCTATTTATTATAAAACCATTTGTTTGCATCTAGAAATTGGCTAAGAAGCCAGACAAGGATATTAATTCTGTTTATGAAGTTCGTGGCATCTACCTTATCTTCTTCAGCTGAGAATGCTCTTGCACTCCCTCTCTCTCTTCCCCCCCCTCTATCTCTCTCTCTCTGTCTTTCTCTCTCTGTCTCTCCCATGCTGAAGCCTTGCTTCTGTTGTCCGTCTTAGGGGCTTATGATCACCAGAGCCAGCCAGTCTTAGTATGTAGTCTGCTCAGTAGCTCTCCTCCATCAAAGAGGACTTCCAAAGTCACTCTGAAAATCTTCATGTAGGAAGTTGGGGGAAGGTGACCCCCCCCATCCACTCAGATGTCTACTGAGTGCTGTTAGGTAATTAAAGGGTCACATTCCCTCATCATATCCCCAGTGTTAGCTTCCCCTCACCCCTTCCTCAAACTAATGGCCATTGATTGGTTGGCTCATTCTCTTACTTCTGTTAGTTCATCTCTGTCCTAAGAAAACAATGGTGATAAAGTGTCAAGTCTACACAAGAGACAATGGCATAGGAAACTGCTGTGAGCAACAGATTTTTGTTCCCCAGTAGAGACCAGTCCCTAAAGAAAAGGAGCCTGGGCCACCCACTATGAAACCCCAGCCTCTCTTTACTCCGGCTGCCTGGAACAGGTGTTGTTCAAGATTACTTACCCAGACACAAAGAATGATAAAAGGAAAACAAAGGCTACAGGAATGCCAGCTGGCCTGTGTAACATGAAAAGAAAGCAAATTCTTTCTACTATTTATCAGCATTCCTCTGGCATGAGAATCAGAAGCCCAGCTTCCTCTAGAACACAGAAGACATGTTAGCAGCGGACTTCAGATGACAAGATGGATGTGGCTCTGGACTGTCCACAGGTCCCACTGTGGTCATCACTGGAGCCTGGGAACACCACTTACCAACCTTGCTGGAAACAAGCCATTCAATTTACTACAGGCCATCCATCAATGTCAAGCAACGGAAGTCATACAAAACAAAAGACACGTATCTTGCAGACACTGAGGGAGGGTGACCCACCATCCATAGGCCTCAGGGAAGCAGACATGTACCACATGAGTATGCAGAGGCCCATGAGCCTTTCCTTGGGTTAAAATGCTGTGGTGCCCTTATGTTGCCTCCTCCTGTCCTCCAATTTCTGATAATAGGGTCCTTCATCAATACCTCTCCTCCTTCCTGGCTAGTGGCTCAGAGTCATTAAACCTTTCAGCTCATCCTCAGTTCACCCTAAATCCTGTTTTACATCTGGCATATAACTAAGAAGAACTTGTACTTTGTAGAATACTTTCAAGATATCATAACTAAAACACATGTGAGCTGGAACATGGCTAAAGATGGGATTAGAAAAACTGTAAGAGCCGGAGGACCAGGATGCCTGCTGCAAGGTAGTCTTCTATATATGAAGTTGCACTCATGAAAGCTTAACAATATGGTTGCCCAAAGCAAGACATGCATAGTCTTAATGCCAGTTGACATGCCAGCACGAATAGGGGAATGTCACAAGTCCATACCCTTAGATTAAGAGCTACTGAAAATCAATGGCTACCTATAGAGGGAGAATCAGTCTTCTCTAGGGACAAATCTGATCAAGGTTATACAGTCTAAAGTAGTCAGTCCTAAATACATAGACATATGAACAACCCTAAATGGACTAGGTGGTGCGTGTGTGTGTGCGTGCATGCATGTATATGTGTGTGTGAAAGAGAGAGTGTGTGTATGTGTATATGTATGTGTGTACGTGTGTGTGTGTGTGTGTGTGTGCGCGTGTGTGTGTGAATAATAATTAATTTGAAATGGAGTAGAAAGACAAAGAAGGAGGTAAAGGAGGGAAACATAGAGGTTGGTTGGAATGATATATAGTACTCATATACGAAATTATCAAAAACTAAAGAAAAAATTAAATGTATTTGTTCATAAATTTTATACTTTGTACATGTGTGCTCTCTTAAATTATGGAGGTTATCATTAATTTTTCTTTTTTGTCATTAGCTTTCCTAGAAATTTGAAACACCCATTTTAGATTATTTAATTTTTTCACACACATGGTTTTGCTCTTTCTGAGATTGCATTGTCCTTCCTTAACAAGCTGCTTCCCCTCCTTCTACATGGTGTCCTTGGAGACAACTAGTGAAGATAGCAGAGCATGGAACAGTGCTCAGTTGTAGTGGCATTGAAGTCAGACACAATGAGGCTGACATTATAATGTTCACCAGATGGATGAGGAAATCAAGGCAGAGAGAAATTACACAACTTCCCAAAGAAAGGCTGGATAGATTTCTCTCTGTGAAACTGCTACAGACCCTGGTGTTCATGTTGGTGTTGAACTCTGAAAGTCCACACAGACCACCCACCTCCAGCTCAGTCTTAGAGGGAAAGGCAAAAAGTTTTCTGTGATGCTGAATTAGTTGCCCAGGGAAACCAGCATAAATCACAATGAAAGGGTCATCTTAGAATTATAGGAATGGATTCTCTCAAAGTTCTGAAAACTAGGAATTTGGAACCAAGGTATCTACAGGGCCTCTGTCCCTTGGAAGACTTTCAATAAGGGCCCATGTTGTTGCATCCCTCAGCTTTCTGTTCAACAGGCAACCACTGTCAGGTCCGGGCTTGTGTCCATCAATATCACTATGGTTCCACCTCATCCTCACATGGCTTCTTATCTTCATCTTTCCATGGAGCAAGAATCACTGGGCCTCTGGCCTTCCATGAACCCAGTGTGCTGTCACATCAAGGTCCTTACTTCTGCCCACAAAGACACTATTCCCAAACACAGTCATCTTGAGAGGCTCTAGGTGGGCACGAATTTTTAGGAGAATTTCTTCAATCCACTACAAATGCTTACAGCTGAAATGAGTGACTTCAAATTTATTGTTTGTACTATATCAGTTTAATTGCAGACACATGCTTCTTCATGTACCCCAGGCCCACTGGGAGAGTGTTTCTGGAGTGCACTGTCAAAATCACTCAGATGAATTTTACTACATATTCCTGCTTCAGAGGACTTATTGGATCTTCTTCTGCTTTGTGGATCTGTAAGGGACCTCCAATTGTATGCTAAGTTGAATCCTCTATAGGTTCTTGTGCTTCTCAGTATAATATGCACTTGATTCTCTTGATAAAAATTTTCTGAATATAAAAATCAACGTAAGAGACCTGAGGAGATGCTAAGCAATTGTGGGGACCTGAGTTCAATCTCCTAGAACCTAAATAAAAATCCAGGAAAAATTATTATTGTAGCCAGCCAGGTTCACAGTTGGGTACGATTGAGGATTATCTCTCCTCCAATACTGTACACAGACCCTGCCAGCACTCTGACAGCTATCCAGAAGGGATGAAGCTGCCAAGCCAGTGCCAGCTTGATTTCTATATATTCTATGACTCAAATAAGTGATGTTTTCAGCAATAGAGTCTTATCATCAAGTTCTGTAGGGGACCAAATAGTATTGGCCTATAATGTTTGGGGACTATGCAAACTCACTGAACAAGAAGTACAAAAGAAGTAATCCATTCCTGACACAGATTTTCATTTGTTAGCCTCTGGAGTCTAATAGGCCCATTGTTGCCCCAATTACAAGGTAAATTCTTTATATTTATGGAAACTAAATGCCTGGAAAGACATGGCCACGGATGGAATGGTGCCATGAACATCACTAAAGTAACTAACCACTTCCTGATTGGATTAAGTCCTGCTTCACAGAATGAAACCCATAGCTGGCATCATTACTGGGACAAGAATCTATGTCTACAGGTTTCATAGGCCCGAGGAGAGAACCTACTGCTATTATTCAGTCAAATTGGCATAATGTCTGCTGACTAAGCCACCTCCTCCACACGATTCTTTATCTTTCTGTGCAAGTAATGGACACCATCACTGTAGGCAATTAATTACTGTAGGTAAGTTAGGTAAGCTCCAAGAGAACACGATTCTCTTGACAGTAGTGCCTGGCACACTGGCATTGCGTGTGTGCTGCATGACTGGGTAAGGTATCTCAAACTCACACTTCTAGACTTTTGTAGCCACTCTCTACAAAACCCACAGAAAGGGTAAGAAAGGTTTAATAAAACTTGAATGATAAGACACCTTGCATATTGTTAAAAATCATTCTTATCTATCAAAGCTATAGCTTCTGTTATAACTTTTGAAAACCAACAGGCAGAATATATACATCTTGGGGTGCTATTTATTTAGGAAGTACAAAGAAACATGCAGATCTACGACATTGTTCACTCACAGAATCTCCAGTTAGAGTGGACTGAATGCAGAAGGTATATTTGATTTTGTGGGAGCTAGACTTTAAAAAAATAAATAGCTCCAATCTGTTTAACATTTTCAGACTCAGTTGAGAATGGGACTCAAATAAACAATAAGCAACAACAACAAATCCATGAGTCACGATGGAACTAAGTAATACATTAAAATGCTACTGCCCTGCAAACCATAGGATGCCTGGATGATCCCTGACGGTCACCCCTTGAGGAAGGCTGGCTTCTACTCACCCTTAGTCATGTGGATTTGGTGTTACAGCAGCTTCCTTTTGTAAGGCACTATCACCCACTGTGAACAGGTAATGGCACGTGTGCATTCATTCTACATGGACTATAACTCAGCAGTCAGTTACACATTTCTGTTGCAGAAATTTATTTTTAGTTATATATAAAATAATTGTTTTATGCACTGTTGGGTGAGGGGTTGTCTAGGGCATTTTGCTTGCAGGTGTTGGATTTCTGGGGGGGGAGTTATTTAATTGCTAATGATCTGCATGTGCTATCAGTAGAATACCTGAGAAATTCTGAAAGAATAAAAACACCTGAGCTCAGACGCTTGGGGTTCCACTGGGAGTTTGGCACTGGCCATGATGGTGGTTCCCTCTGCTCAGATCAGACAGAGCTTCCACCTGTGAAAACATCTCCTTGTTGTCCATGCTGAGCTGTCACAACAGTGTATTACTACACATTTCTATTATTTTTACTTTTTTGCCCAAAATTAGACTTGATTTTATTTTAGAAAGCTTATATGCAACTGTCATCACACCATGCACTCTGTGTTTCACCCTTTGCCCTTCAGATCAGGCCTTCATGTCCCTACTATGCCCACTCATCCAGGAATCCAGCACCTCCCTAAGGCTTCTGTTATGGCTTTCCTGGCAGCTCACCACAAATTAGAATCATCTAAGCAGGGAGCCTCAGATGAAGAATTTCCTGACTTTCCTGATTAATGTGGGAAGGCTCTCCTAAGTGTGGGTGCTGCTACCAGATGGTTCATCCCAGATGAAAGAGGGCACCCCAGAGGGAAGATTCTCACCTTTTGCTTGCCTGGCCTTCCCTCTTGCTGAGAAGTTGATTTGGCCTGTTTCTGCTGTGACTTTATTCTCTTCTGTCTCTTCCTTTCTTCTACCATTTGTAGGCTTCCATCTTTGACTAAGAATCAGCAGATATCCAAGAGCCTTCCAGGTTTTCAGGTTGATCCTGGGACTGCTGAACACTCATCCTGGTGACCTGAGTGAGATACTACCAGGTTCTGAGCATCTCTGGTGTGAGACGACTTGGTGCTATTTTAACATAAGTTTAATCAATAAAATTATTTTAATATATGTGTATTCATCTTATCTGCTCTCTTTCTTTAGAGAGCCTTTACCTTCCTATAATTTCTCTGTGGAACCTAATAAAGTCACCCATGAGGAGTAGCCCTACTATATATACCTCATGAGAAGAAAGTGAATTGCCTAGTCTATGAGGGACCCACAGTGAGTTGGATCACCTACACCTTTCCGTGTCTCCTTGACATCCCCCCATAGCGGCAGTGTCAAGTTCTCCCAACACTCTGAGCTGCTGGGTCTGCCATTTCCCATTGTACTGCAGATATCACTTTGTGGCATGCCTCTTGACTCCCTCATTTTGTTTGGAATTTGTCTCCAGATCCTAGAATATAGTGTGTGTGTGTGTGTGTGTGTGTGTGTGTGTGTGTGTGTGTGTGTAAACAAAACACAATAAACACCTCTAAATACTTTCAAATGAACAAATGAATGGCCAATGTGCAGGTGAGTATGGGTACAGGAAGGGAAGAAGAATTAACAGGATGGTGAGACCCTAAAAGTGTTTAGTTGACTTCAGACTAGCAGATGTGTTTGGATTTTATATGGAATGATGATAAGGTATAGGAGATCTTGATCAGGAATGACTTTTTGGTTACCTTGGAAAAGACCACCATGACTCCTATAAAGAAAAATTATAGATGGATACAGTAGTAGCAGATAGACACATTGAGAGGATTCTAGCTTCACTGTATATACTAGATGGAAGAAGATAGACCCAGAATGGGTATTTGGAAGCCATAGCTGGCTGGTAGATTGGAGGGAGATTGCATGTGTAGGTAAAAATCAAAGAGCATACTAAGGTTTGTAATACAAGTGTCTCGCTACCCACATAGAAGCTGTTTGCTGAGTAGAGAGAAAAAGGGAAGAGCAGGCTCGAGTGACAGGTAAAGGGTGACTTTCTGAACATATAGGGTTAAAGTCGATCAGATGTGCAAACAGACATGGAAAGCAGCTCACCTTAGAAGCTCAACAAGAAGATGGGGCTGGAGTGATAGTTAGGGATATCATGGTATGTAAAGCAAAGTAAGTCAGCTTGCCTGGGAATGAGAACAGGAGGAGAAAGGGGACCAAGGAGTGAGCAATGGCATTAAGGAGGGAAGGGCAAACCAGAGCAGGGTGAGAGGATCCATGTCCTTATAGAAGGAGGTGGGGGCTTTGTCTGTAAGGGAAGCCAAGAAGCAAAGATGCAGTGGAAAGGAGGCTCAGGAAACGTATGCTTTCTTGTTTCTCATCTCTTGTTTTAAGATGAGATGGGGAAGATAGCACAGATAGGCAACTGGGATTGAGCTGGATCACAGGGAGATACGGATGCAAGAGACAGAAAGGATAATTGCAAGAGCAAACTTCAGTGGTTCCAACTTAGTACAAGTGACATTACAACAAAGATAAAATGGGTACTTAAGTCCACAGGCTGACAGGGGGTACTAAGATAGGAAGATCCATTAAAAGGACTAATGGATGGAAAAGAACACTCTGGTGACAGAGGAGAGCAATAAACTGCTAAAACGATGAAAATGCACTGCCTATAAGTATCTATAATTTTCCTTGGGAATAACTAAGTGTTTCTCCAGAATGTATTTGTCCTACGTAATTGTCTTTAAAGCACAAAACAAAGCAAGCCCTGTGCTTCCCCGGATAAACACCACACGTTTTTATACCATGAATATGCATCCCCTTGTTTCTGGATGTGTGATTCATGCACCATAAAGTGGCCAGAAAATGAGCACATTTCATGGATCGTGCATCTAGCATCCCTTCCCTTGATGGTGTGCGGGGAGGTTTCATATCCTCATAAGGCAGGCATTTGGTGCAGAATGCTAACAGTGTGTGAACTACATGCTGATCAATTGCTTACCATCTTTGCACCTTGAGAAGATATTGCTTGTGCCTTGGAAGAGCAATATAATTACAATCTGCCTTAAATGGGTTTCCTTAAATTCTGTTTTTTTTCCAAGTTGTTTCTCATTGGAAAAGACACGCTCAGAAAACCTGAACTCAGAAAGAGCTCAGCCGCTTACTGTCTATGTGCCCTGCATTAGTCAGTTCATATCTTCAGGCTTTGGGGTTTTCTCCATAAATAGGTGCAATCACACCTGCCTCTTTAAGCTGCCATTTAGAGGAAGTGAGACAGCTTGTGACAACACCTAATGGGGTGCAAAAATGCAGGAGTCACCAAATCCAGAAAGTCAGTTCTTTGAAAGCACTGCCTAGTCTCAGCTGGCCAGATGTGCTTCGTGCCGTTCTTAGGGAGAAACCCCAGTATTATTTCCCAGAGCATCACACAATAGTCATTTTCCTCTTATGCATGTCTCTCTTCTTGCGGTAGATCACAGCGCTGAGGCCCTGATAGGCATAGCATCACCCCTTTCCCACCAGGCATGTCACACCCCAAAAGCTCCTACCTGAGTGACACAGCATGTTTGTAATCATTTCTCCCCAAATCACCTGAGACATTAACTCTGGTTTAGGTTTTCAGCTGCACCACATGTATGACTTCAGCAATGCATCCTTAGAGTATTGAAAAAGAAGACCATGTACAACATGAATTTGGGGCAGCACTGTGTGTTTTATTCTGGTGACATTGGCTCTCTAAGGAATTCTAAGTACATGGAATGTATCAGTGGCTATCAGAAGCCCTGGTGTCCACAGCAAGTCTGTGTGTGACTGGAAACTGGGACAGTGTGTGCTTATGGCAGAAGACAGTTAAGAAGCTGAGCCCAGCTGGGCAGGGGTGGCATGTAAATAGTTTTTTTTTAATGTATTATAAACGTAACAGTTTTTCTTTTAAGAGGGGTGTTAGGGTTTGGCTGTTTTTGCCCTTTGAGTCTGGGCTCTTAAAAGCTGCTGTTACTTTTCTCACAGGCAACTTGACTCCACCCCTCCGTTCCCAGCTGCTAGATTTCTAACTTATAACATTTTAAAACCTCAGTTAACTCATAGGATTAGTTAGGAAATGAAAGGATATGAAGGAAAGAGAAACCTTCACAGCTCTTTTGGGGTGTCTTAATCAGCCTATGTCTGGGGAACTGAACTAACTCTATGCCACTCTGGTTAAGCTTCACGGCAATTACTGAGAAGATCTAAATATTACCTTTTCTAAAACCCCAGTTAGTTCATTCTAGCTGAGCCTTATTTCTGCCTGCTTCTCCTATCATCAGCTTTTGTGTGCTCTCTTTTCCTCTCCTGCAGCAACTCTGCTGTAACTCTGCTTTAACTCTTAGTTCTAATTGCTAACTCAACTCTCAACCGCCAACTCTAATGGTCAATGCCCCTCTTATATATCTCCCTCCAAGCTGTTTCCAGAAGTCCAAGTGACATGCAACCACAAGGGAGAGGGGCTTTCCCTGGCAAAGCTTCACTCTATATTGGTATATGCCTTTAATCCCAGCACTCTGGAGGAAGAGTCAGGCAGATCTCTGTAAGTTCTAGGCCAGCATGGTCTACAGAATGTGTTCCAGGACAGCCAGAGTTACAACAGAAAAATCCTGTCTCAGAAAAACAGAAGAAGAAGAAGAAGAGGAGGAGGAGGAGGAGAGGGAGGAAGGGGAGGAGGAGGAAGGGGAGGAGGAGGAGGGGGAGGAGGGGAAGGAAGGGGAGGGAGGGAACAGGAGGGGGAGGGAGGGGGAGGGGGAGGAGGAGGAGCTGAGCCCCAGAAGGCTGGGGCACAGAGTACAAACCTGAGGGTCTCCATCAGTTCACTTTGCTGTCCAGCATGTTCCCTGTGACCTAGATGGTGCATTGAAAGTTGGAGCCCTGGGGAGGTGGGATTTTGGTACCAAAAGACTTTGTACACAAAAGTGTGTATGTGGGAACTGCAAGGGCAAACTCAGCAATCAGATATGTAGAAGAGCATTTCTGAGCAACTCCACGTGAAGTAGACATCCAAGTTCAGGGTTGCAGGATGAGAATTCCATCACTGCAGATAGCTACAGAGTTCAGCACAGCAGAGTTTCTGGAAAGGAACCAGGAAAATGATTACAGTATTATTGTCCTACAATGTCCATGGTGGAAGAACTCCCAGACCCTATGCCTGATGTGGAAGACAGGAAGGAGCTGTGTATGCACTGCTGTTCCTATGCACACAAGTTTATGGTGGACATTAATTTCTAAATAAGCAATAAGGGGAAATAAGAGGTAAAAGTCAACCCAGAGAAATCAGTGCATGACAGACCAGGATAATACAAAACCATGTAGGGTCTTCTGAAAGTAGGTGTGCAGTGGGGGAGCTGATTAAGTGCTCCCCTGTGCCTATATGTTCATCCTTGATCCTGATCTCACAGCTGCTGTGTGCTCATGTGTGCCACAGTCCTGTCTTGTCCAGACAGCACACCCTCACTCCAGTCCTCCCTGACCTCTGGCTCTTACCATCTTTCTTCTCCTGCTCTGTGGTCCTCAGTCTTAGAGGGAGGTGTGCAATGTCAATGTCCTAGTTATGGCTGAGCATTCCACAGACATGTATTCTCTGTGCCTTGACCAACTTAGAGTTTCTGCATTGACTCCTGACTGCTACTCAAGGAAATTTCTTTGATGCTTTCTGAGAACTGCAGAAATCCATAGGGACAGATACAAATTTAGAGGTTAGTTTGATACTTTGTCTATTTAGCAAATAATAGTAGTCTGTTCACCCCTGTGGCCTAAGAGCTCCTCAACTGTAAATTCCTAGCCAGAGTAACAGTACCAAGCATCCATGTCTTCCTGTGGAATGGGCCTTAAATCTGAACAGGAAACAGCTGGTTACCACCATAATGTTTGTTTCACTATTGTACCGATTGCCATATCTTGCTGACCATCGTTGTGTTCCACAGAGCTCACAGCTGGGTGTGACTAGCGATGACTTTCCCCTAGCAGTCTACATAGAACCTTCCAGCATTAAGGAACCTAACCAGCATGGAGAAAGCTTCATAGTATCAACTTGACTTGTGGTCAAAGTGTGTTGTGTCTACAGAAATAGAATCTTACCATCGAGTTACGGTGAACACCTAAGAGTACTGGCAATAGCATGTATTGTTCTGGGGGATATCTAGGATACCCCTGACCAACAGCTCTAGAAGAAGTATTGTAAAGATGACACTAGGCTTTTTATTTAGCAATCTATGGCTTCTGGGAGGAGTTTTATGCCCTGTGTAGGGTAACTCCAGATGGAGGAGGTGGGAGAGAAAAAAAAAACAAAACACTAACAATATTAGTGAAAGCCATATAGAAAACTGCAGTTTTGTAAGCTCTACACACACACACACATGCATATTTATATAAGTAAAATTAGAGATAAAGTTTCTTTTAAGTAAGCATTAAGGATGCTATAGTAACCATAAGTCAAGGCATCCCTAACCACAGAATGTGAGGCACAGGCATGTATGTCAGGTCAGATGTAATGAGTATTATTCACTTATTAGTGTTAATTATTACTCATTATTTGGTCATTGCCATGGGTTCCTGAGAGGTTAGAGGGTGTGTTAATTAACATTACATCACACTGATGAACACCTTAGAGAAACACAAAGAAGAAACATTTACTTTGACTCCTCTTTGTAGAAGTCCCAGGACAAGATGAGTTGGATCCAGTTCTTTGGTTCTCAGGGGAGGCAGAACTATTATGGTAGGGAGCATGTGGAAGAACACAGCTGCTGCCTTGGGGCATCCAGGAAGGAGAAAGAGAAAGAAACAGTGAGGGGACTAAAACAAGGAAGACATGACGAGCATGCCTGCCTCCGCCATGATCTTCTTCCTCCTACAGATCCTGTCTCCTGCTTCCTACGAGCTGGAGACCAAGCCTGCAACACAGGCGTCTGTGGGACACTCCACAGTTAGTCAATGATACCCATGATGACAGAAGTTAGTGGGGAGTCCAGAAGATCATGGAATTCACCAGTGGATGGAGAGAATGGATGTGTCCAGAATAGAGGAAAAGAAGAAAGGATCGGGGGAAACGCCACCAGAGTCCACATGCCTTCTCTCTTGGACTCTCCTCAGGGAATGTGGATAGACTCAATTAAAACACATGTGAAAAGATGACTTCTGGGATTACCGTTGAATTTCATCATCATTAGTGCCTATGACTTGTACTGAGTTTGGATCAGTGGCATGAGGAACAGGCAGGCAACATCACAACCAAACACATGCAGGGACTTTAATTGCACCAGAGATGAGTAGATTTCAAAATTCACATCAAGTATACAAATGGAAACCCAGGCAGAAACTATACTCAATTAATTTATAATAAGAACTAATTCTCAAGAACTACAATGCTAAACCCAACCATGATTACATAATCTGAACTATCCTAAAACCATTGAAGATGTTTATATTTAGTTCAGTTCATGCCTTGCCTTTACTTGGTGAACTGGGACAAAAAAGGATTAAGAAAAAAATGTGCTGGTGGTTAATGGCATTAAACTGCACAGTCACACACCACTTTGTCTCATACCCACTGGTGGCAGCCAGAGAGGTAGCCTCTTACATTTCAGATGTAAGAACTGGAAAATGCAGAAGACATGGATACTGTGAAATGTGGAGGGAAGGCTGCAAGGTCCCAGAGTTGGGAAGTTATATTCATATTTTTGATAGTTGGCATTAATCATCAATTTGACAGCATTTGGAACCACCCTACCAACATTTCTATGGACACATCTATGAGGATTTCCCCAAGAAGAGTAACAGAGCATAACAAACTACCCTCACAGCGTTACCTTCAGAAAAGTGACCTAGGAAAAATCAAATAGTCCTGCCTGACTCCTTTGCTTCTTCCCAAATGAGTTCACCTCTCCCTGCTGTCTTCATCCTGCTCCAACCTCAGACTCCAATTTCTTCTGCCTTTCAATGTGATCTGAATAACAGCAGTGCTCCCGGAAAGGAGCTTGGTGCCTTGATGTCTGCCAAGACATCAAGCACTGGTTTTGGAGTGCTGAGGCATTTAGCTCTGTGCATGGAACAGCTACTGGGTTCTGCTCCTCCAGCACATGGGCTGTCTCTCATGAAAGTCCATAATCAGTGCTATTGGTTCTGGTGCGCTGGAGAGCTGTGATTGGGGTAGCACTCCATCCTCATTAGAATGTTGCCACTTTTGGCTTACATCACTATACCAAAGAATGTATTTTTCTAAACATGTCTCTGCCTTCAAAGAGGCTGAAATTTTGCCAGACCTTTCAGCCAACTTAATAATATTCCTTGAGACTATTTAAGGCCCTGTATTAGACATGATCTCCTACTGTGTGCTCAATCTGTTTGCCTTTAAGAGAATAATGTGTTCAACCTTACTATACTTTGGAGTCCCCACGCAATCAGCTTTTACAACCTAAACTAAATGTATAACTTTACTCTTAAATTACATAATTTCCATGTTCCTGAGCATGTACATGTGTGTGTTGTAATAATTTGCTGGAAACATCCAACAGGTTGGAAGGATCCTTAAGCAACACAAAAAGCCACCACAAACATTGGCAGCAACCTGTGGATATGGGTTGGATACACCTTTGAGTGTTGTTCTGAGTCAGTCAGGAGCAGGAAAGTAGCTTCTTCCCTTATAAGACTCTGTAAAGAATTTCTGCAGACATCAATCTCTCATCCCTTTCCCATACTGCATTTTCTGTGCTATTCAATAAATACAGAGCAAAGCCCTTTTTTAGTGACAGACAGACCACACACACACACACACATACACACACACACACACACACAGCAGATAGACCTCCGACCAAACTGAAGACAAACAGAAGACACAGTGGCAGAAGGTGGAGAATTCAAATTTGGGCTAGCTTTTGGTGAAGACTCTTTCTCTCCTCCTCCTTTTTCCTCCCTCCTCCCCCTTTCATTCTTTAAAGGTAATTCTGGTGCTCCTTTGAGGATGGGCAAGGAGTGGGGAACCTGGAACAGGAGCCTGGGTATGTTCTCACAGTACCCCAGACAAGTCTTCTCTGCCATCGTGGCACTTATGAAACTTCATAACTCACACAGAACTCAATTTCTTGTCGCTGGCTGGGATCAATGCCTATGTTAACTAATGGAAAAAGAAAAATACAGAGAGTCCTAGAAGAGCCAAGGATAGGGTGGGAGTGGGAGCAGCAGGTAAGAGAGGCCAGGCTGCTAAGAGGGGGCGCTTGGAGACAGAACCCAAACTTCTGCACAGTGCTGGACTCGCCATCTGTGAAAAGCAGAAGTGGCAGGACCTGGGACCACTGTGAGCCACAGACCGCACGTGCCAAGTGGCTCCCTGTTCCACCGCCTGGTTCACACAGCTACAGAACGAGCTGGTTGTCGCTTGTGTATGTATACCCAGCACAGCCACATTTTCCTAGCTGATTTTTTTGGAAGAACTTCTCTGTCTTGACTTTTCTGCTTCTTCAGCTGGAATGAACATTGTCAGAAGTGGGAAAATAAGACAGATTTTCAAGCTGTTCTTTTTCATTGTTTAAAAACGGGAGAGATGCTTTATGTGCAAAGCTTGGACTGGCCGACCGCCATGCAGTCCTCACTGATATCCCCCCAGATAAAGCCCACACCCTGAGGCCCAGAGCAGAAGCAGAACCCACTGCCGGGCTCATCACTCCAGACCAGCTCCCTCCTCTCCATCTGCAGAGGCATGCCACACATGAATAAGGCCAGAAACACACTTGCAAAAGAAACTGCCTGAATGCAGGTTTCAATTGATTATTCTTGTCCACCCATTTTCTGCTGTTGTTTCCATTTTTTCAAACCAAAAAAATAAAATAGCCTTTATCTGCCAATTGGTGTGGAAAGATACCTCTTCCTGGGAGGGAAGTGACTCACTCATCTTCCCATCCTAGATCCCAAGGGAGTGAAACATGGAGACTCTGCCCCAGTACCAACATTTTAATTCTGCATGGTATATGGATTGCTTTTGTGGGGAAAAGTGTTTTAAAATCATATGTATATAAATGCCATTATAAGCTCAGCCAGTTTTCTATGCAGGATAAACAAAGTCTCATCAGTCACATTACTATGTCTGTGTACAGAGAACTACATGTGTAAAAAGGCTTTCTTTCCTCCCAGAGGGCCCATTAGTGAGGGGGTAAACATGAACTACAGGGAGGCTCTTCAGGAGCCTACACTTAGGCTCATTTTTAACAGTAGTAAGATGCGATTGCACCAAGTGCCTACAAGAACATCTGCAAAAGTTATCTGTCAAGTGATGATCAGGAACAGGCAGGTGATTGAATCCATGCAGGAAGAGGCCCGGACAAAGACTGGCCCACAGCGCATGTTAGTGAACCACGTGGTCTGCTTGTGTAACGTGATTTCCTGTGCACCTGTGCTTCCATAAAGGAAAAAAGAGTCAGGGCTTGGGAGATAGTGCAGTTGGTGAAGTGTCTGGTATATAAGCATAAGGCCTTGAGCTCAATTCTCAGCATCCACACTGACAAAAACAAACAAACAAACAAACAAAACCAAAAGCTAAGCTCTGAGGGTTGGCAGAAACAAGATTCCCTGGAGTTCTCTGTCTAGCCAGCCTAGCCGAAACCACGGATCCAGTGAGACACCTTGCAACAAAGTAGAAGATAGAAAGCAACTTAAGAAATCATCCAACCTCAACCCACAACAGCATCTGACCCACACACATAATGCACACACATGTACACACGAATATGTACAAACGCCAAAATACAACAAAAGGTCCAGCACATTGAGTTTCAAGCAAATGGGCTTTCATTTCACACTCCATGATTCTGAGAGCATTATCTGTGACAATGGAAAGAGTTCAGCTGGGCACTGGTCTGTAAGGTGATGTCTATGAGGTATGTTTGTGAGTACAGGTACATTTTCATGGCATTCATGGGAGGTCAGAGGTCACCTACGCTCTTCTTATCTCATCTTTACATGGATTCAGGCCAGCAGATTTACACAGCGAGCACATTTTCTTACTGAGCCATTTCACCAACTCTGGGCCAAATCTTTAATTGACTTCTCTTGGTAGTGGTGACAAGTCTCACTGGTTGCCATGGAGACATACTTTCTAACCTTCCTGAGCCATATCATAGGACCATTAGCCCTTGGGAGTTTTTATGCCATGAGGGTACACGGAGCAAGAATTCAGGAAACCCCAGTGCCCAGGTCCTCTGTGTCCAAGGTCGGTCCAGGGACTTCCAAGCCCAAGATGTTCCCAGTCTCAGAGAACCTGCTCCTCCTGCTCCCACTCCTCCCCTCAACTTCTGCCTCTGATCCTCAACTCTTTCTTGTATTAGCAATACTAAATCAGAATTACAGTTTCCACAACATGAGTGCATGGCTTCGCTTTTAAAACTTCTCCAAATAAGGCAAAATGAAACATTTCATCATGGTATAAAACAGGAACTCCTAGGAATCGGTTAGTGATGCTCCTGACAGGAGCTCCCCTGGTATGGTTTCTTGTCATTCAGTTATGTAATTTTAGGGGCCACTGTGATTGACAGTGTGGGATCTGAATGAACTCGGTAGTTCTCAGCCATGGAGCTTCTACATTTACTAAGGATTGCTTTATTAAAAGTATTTCATTTCTACCCTTCCACATCACTTTTTCCTCTTCAGTTTATAAACTTGTAGAAACTGTCAACATGGTTTTACTGAACAATTGGCACAACATTCACCAAACTATTCATGGAACTTTCTTAGATAACAAATCCCACCCTCCATCTTCTCTTCCCTCTTTGGGAAGTAGGATCCCTTTCCTGCTCTCTAAGACCCCTGCATGGAGAGACTTGCTCTGACTACTACACACAATAGTGGCAAATCCCTCACTGGCTAAGGTGCTCTGACTTCTGTAAATCACATCTATACTGTCCTCTGAAATTCCATGCAATCATTTACCGGTTTGGACTCCCAAGTACATGCAAAGTCCTGGGCACTGCAGTTGAAAGAAATACAAAAGTGTTTGCTTAAAGAAGCCTCGTGTGAACAACATAGTTTGCTCACACTATAGGGACACTTTCTTGTCTCTAAATTCCTGAGCACTGAAGGAATAGTTTAGTTGTAGAGTCCTTCCATGGCGCATGCAGTGTCCTGAGTTTGATTCTAAGAACCACAAAAAAAAAGGAAAAGAACAAAAACAGAAAATCCCCAAGTAAACAGCTAAGCATCAGCTCAGAATATTATCTGAAGGTTTGGGTATCTTAAATTTTACGAAAGTTTTAGACAGTTGGTAAAAAATGCAGAATACCTGTAAATATGTATGGAAATAAGTGCACCACACTGAGTAGAATTGTTTTTCTTTCCTCAACTTATGAAAGTATGAACCTTATATATTCCCCAAAGAAGTTTATAACAAAATCAAATATTGTGGTTAGTCACTACCCGACAGTTTTGCTCCTGAGTCTCCCCCTCCTCTAGGTAAGAATGAAAGGAAAAGCCAAACTCAATACAGATAATTCAATCTGCTCTCATTAAAATGTTAATCAGCTCCTAGGTTTGGTGTGGAGAGGCCTGTGGGAGTCTGGCAGCTGCCAACATTCCAGGAACGCTGAAGCTGCACACTTGTCCACCCAAGCACTGTAAAGCAGCCATTTGAATGATCATTCAGTGTGCAGATGAAGATCCTTGCCATACTGGCCATGTGTCCCCACAGGTCTAGTGTACAGGAAACTTGTAAGTCACAGTGGGAAGATGAAAGATGGGGTGACAGAATAAGAAAGTGTAAGAACTTAGCAGAGTCATGGATGAATTTTTAAATAGGCTGCTAAGAGTAGACATAATCACTATGGTGGGGCTGAAGCAAACCCTTGCTGGGAGTAAGGAAGTGAACCACGGATCCAGACTGGAATGTTTAAGACTGGTGCTTCTAATGGCACCACACAAAGAAGACCTCATTGCAGAGTTTCTGCAAACTCTGCAATAGGAAATGTATAGATTATAGACTATGAGCAAGCAAGAAGAGTCCATGGTCTCTCCCTCTGGCTTCCTGATGTCATCATGTTATGATGTGGGTGGAAGGCTTCTGTATGGTAGCCAGAGACACAGCTCTCCAAGCACACACACCTGCACTTTCTAGGGCCTCATGTTCTTCTTGCTTTATCCAAGCAAATGGGAAAGGAGAAAGGAAGAAAGGGAGAGAGAGGGAGAAAAAAAGAGAGAAAGAAAGAGAGAAAGAAAGAGAGAAAGAAAGAGAGAAAGAAAGAAAGAAAGAAAGAAAGAAAGAAAGAAAGAAAGAAAGAAAGAAAGAAAGAAAGAAAGAAAGAAAGAAAGAAAGAAAAGAAGGAATGAAGGAAGAAAGAAAGAAAAATGTAGAGAGAGAAGGGAGAAAGGAATGAAGGAAAGAAGGAGATGGTCCTACTGAAAGAAAAACCATGGTTTTTTATGATTGCTACAATCAAGACAGAGCTTATCAAGAAAAGAAACTGGAAACTAAAAACAAAATATGGAGCAAAAAAGATTACTAACACAAATACAATACAAATTGAAAATAATAAGACTATTATAAGAAATCATACAATAAAAAACTTGAAAATATATGTATTAATAAAAACTTCTCCGAGACACATGCAAAATGCCAAACTGGTACAAGAGCTCAATAGTATATAATTGAAAATAAAGCATAATGCAAGCATGGAAAAATATATTCTAAATTTTCAATGGTGGTTCACTATTAGTAAGTATTTGCTTATTAATTTACGAATTTTATTAAGTTAGAAGAAAAATAGCATCCGAATTTATACAAAACAAAACTATAGTGAAGTACTACTATTTATCAAGTTCAAGTTTTTCAAACAACAGAAAACAAGAATAATAGAGGAACTTGTGTGTGTGTGTATATGTATATATATGTATGTATGTATGTATTATGTATATATATATGTATGCGTGTGTGTGTGTATATATGTATATATATGTATGTATATATGTATTATGTATATATATGTGTGTGCATGTGTATGTATATATATGTATGTATATATGTATTATGTATATATATGTATGTATGCATGTGTGTGTGTATATATGTATATATATGTATGTATATATGTGTATATATATGTGTGTGCATGTGTGTGTATGTATTCCCTTAATGATATGATCCTTTGCCAATGATCGTAGTCCCTTATGAGAAGAAGAGTAAATAATGTCAGCTAAGAAGATGGTGTGCCCTTGGGGTTATTACTGCTGGGATTAAACACCATGACCAAGAACACCCAAGGAAGAAACTGTTTGTTTCAGCTTATAGTTACACATCACAGTCCATCATTAAAAGAAATCAGGACAGATACTCAACAGGGCAGGAACCTGGAGGCAGGAGCTGATGCAGAGGCCATGGGGGAGGGCTGCTTACTGGCTTCTTCCCCATGACTTTCCAGGCCTGCTTTCTTATATTGCTCAGGACCACCTGCCTAGGGCAGCAGAATCCACAGTGAGCTGGGCCCTCCTACACTAATCAAAACCAGGAAGATGCCTTACATACTTCTCTACAGACCAGTCCTATGGAGTCATTTTCCCAATTAAGATTCCTTCATCCCAAATGACCCCAGTTTGTATCAAGTTGACATAAACTCTAGCTGGGAAAGGAAGACCTACAACTATTACCATTTCACCAAGCCACAGCATTTATTACACAGGAAATAAATGTAATTAACAATCTATTTAAACCATAAGGAACAGTACATTCAGTGTTATAAAGGTTTCAGGATACAGAATTGATCTAAACAGTTATGTAATTCATAGTCACACAAACAAAAATAAAACATAAAGAAAGATAGCTTCACAGGCAACAGATTAATTGGCTCTCTTCAACTTACTTCACTCAGCTATTATGACATTCAACAACTTCCCAGTATTGAAACTCATGAGTTAATCAAGCAAGCAAAATAAAAAAAAAAAAAAAAAAAAAAACCAATGGAAGAGAAAAGTCAATATCAGACACAGAAGCTTAACACCCAACTGCAGTCCCACAAGTCATGGAGAATAATAGGGGATAAGACTGATGGCAAATCTAGATTAATATGTGAGGGAAAAAAGACAAAAAAGATCCCTGCCTTGCATCACACATGGACTAATGTCCTGCCTGTACTAGGAAAAAAAAACAGTAAGAAAAATGGAGGGAGTGGGCCTAGTCTACATTCGGGGAAGTCTGCTCCTGCTTTGTCATCACCAACATGTCTTTTCCTCTGTGTTAGGAAAGCTTCCCCTCACTCCATCCAGCCATGCTTTTAGAACCCTATGTCATATTAAGGTGAAAAAACAGACACACAGACTAAAAGGACATTATAAACAACCAGATTACCTAATGTTTCTGTGGCTCAACCTTTACAGCATGAGGACTGAAACAGTGCGTGCTTCAGAAGGTGATGTAAGAATTAACTGAGGATTCACAGGTCAGCAAGAACGTCAAATGCCAGGTGTAATGTTTGTAACGCACTGGAACACAGGAACCTCCAAGTGTGTAAGCTGTGATGGAACACAGGGACCTGTGATGTATGGAAGTGCCCAAGGTCCAATGCCAGCAACTCAGGAGTGGGGAACAGAGTAGACAATGGGACAGACTTCTCTCTTTATTCAGGCTTTTTCTCTCCTCTCTTTCTCTCCTTTTCTATTTCTCTACTGTCTGTCTGTTTTTCCATATAATATATACAAAGCCCCTCACTTATGGGAAAAAATAATATTACAATCACAACTTAATCATAAACTTTAACTTCACACAATGATTGCAGGTTTTACATTTCAGTGATTATAAGTTCTATATTTTTTTAAAACAAGTTATCTTAAAACCCACACCTGAACACCTAGTTCCTCCATATATTTTCTCTCCACAATACATCTGTATCCTAGAAGCAATGGGTTTTCTGTTATAGATTAACAGAGTTTAAGCAAACCAAGTAATTTTACAGCCAGCTTTTATTGTAGCTGGCAGGTAGCAGTCTAGCCTTTACTAAGGAATGAATATGGGTTATGTTATTTTAACTTAAATTTTTATTTAACTAATACAGTAAAAAAAAAGTTTGACAACTAGAAAACTTGAAGTCAGGGGTCTTTTTATGTTCTTATGTAAAAGGAGAATCTGCTACACAGCTCTATGTCCTCAAGACACACAGCAAACTTTCAATTGTAGAAACCAGGAAAGAGCCAATTTTATTTGTGGTCAAGGAAGTTCAAGCTTAACAGTGGGCACTGAAACTCATTTGTTATTTCTTGATCATGGGCCTACCTTTCATAGGCAAAACTCATGGACCCTAGCAAGTAAGCTTTCTTTGTTCTTGTTTTCTAACCCTGACAAAAACAAATCCCTAACAAAATTATATTTTCTTATTTTTATGTTATTTCTTAGGTTACTAATATTTCCTAGGTTACTGACACCAAGTCAGTTGACAAAACATCCTAACCTGATCCTATAACTAGACATGGAAAACACCAAATTTTCCTAACTGCACACCATTATTATTATTATTTATTATTATTGTTGTTGTTGTTGTTGTTATTGGAATTTCAGTTCCATAACTAGTTTAACTGAGTGGATTGCCTTTTGGAAAATCACCGTTGTTATGGATAGTGCCACCGGAAAGATACAGTGACTATGGTAGCAAGCAACAAGACAGAGCCCACTAACAGCAGCAGCAGCAGCAGAAGGGGCCAATCAGAAGACAATCTCCCCAAGACTTTGCAAAATTGGAGGTAAAACTGATCACTACTTGTAAAAATGATGAGCTGTACTTCTGAGGTTACGACACTGGCTGCATTCCTCTGACATGTGTGCTGTAATTACCAGCCCCTTATAACCTCAAAGCTGTTTACTGTTCTGAGTCTACCTGTAGAGCATCTCTTGTAGCTATAAAGTCTTCTCCATCAGAATTTAAAGGAACTAATGAATGCCACCCTTCTTCATATTCAGAAATCATAGGTATGACAATAGTGTCATCATTATGATGGACATTAACGACACAACTACATTCAGGTTACTACTCACCGTGGCTTCCGAGTTAGGAGGATCAGCCTTATCACCACCACAGCAGGGCCAGGCAGTGCTTACTCTGCAAGAATGGAGTCTAGGATCTGAGCTCAGCCAGAGGACATGTTCTCAGCAGGGAGCTCAGGAAGATAGGTAGATAGTTGGTTCCCAAGGCTTAATCCTCTAGGGACCTACTCATCTGGTCTGGGTGGCTTAAAAATGACCCAATTGCACTTTCTGCCCCTTCTCACAATGTCATGAAAATCATAGTCCCCATCTTGTGTAACCATTCAACACGGATGCTCAAAGATCCTGAGGAATGAGGCTCCTCCAGAGCACAACCTGCAGCTGCTCAGTGTCTTATGCCAGTAGCAAGTGCTTCAGCTCAGGAGGGGAATACCTTATTTCTGCAAATTTGGCCTTATTTGGAAGTAAGATTTGATCTCCTTGTAATTTTAGTGGTCATGAATAAATTTATGGAATCATTTCCTTACTTTTTTCTTGGAATTCTGGAATTTCAATGCACAAGATGGATAGCAAGGTGAAGGGGTAGTACTCAGTTTGGATGAGTTGGTACTAGATTAGGGAGGACTCCATTCAAAGAACTCTGTCCTGATAAAGGGAAGTTTGCACGCACACACACACACACAGCCTCTGATAACTGTCACATTTCACCATACAATCATCTACTATAGTCCCCTATTGTAGCCTCACAGTCTAGTCCTAGGGCAGTGGCTATTTAAAGCTGCCTCGGATTTCAAAAGGCTGTGTCCAGACAATGGCCATTGATTTCTCCAGAATTTGTTGCAGCAAATGGTTCAGGATTGATGTTGAGTATAAAGGCTTTTATAGCTGCAATCTATATTTCATTCCTGGCTATAAAATAATAATTTGAGAAGCACAGAAAAATACACTGTTAACAGTACAGTGTTCAGTTTCAATAAATAGAAAGCATTTTACAGGGAACTGCATCCCTTCATGGAAATCATAATCTGTGTTTGGTGCCAGGAAAATGTATTCTCAATTTCATTGCACCTTGTGCCCAGATATAAAGCCTGAGATTCTCTTTGCATTATAGATTCTCATTATGATAGATTAACAAATACAGTATGAAAAAAGTCCTGTTGAAGACAGCATGCAGCATTTTAAATGAAGATGCCAAAAATGTGTCAACTTTTCTAACAGGAATGGCAGAACTGAAATTGCTCCTTATTTATACAGGGCAATGATAAACGATGAAATGCAGATTATTGTGCATTCAGAACCATCCTGTCTGTGTACATTCTCTGCTAATTTATGCATTCTTCAGTTCCCAGCACAGCAAATGCTTTATTTTCTCCTGAAAATATTTTCCAGAAAATAACAGTCTTTGCATCTTGAAATTAAACTGCATTTAAGCAGATTCTGCACCTGTTTAGATCTTGCAGCACTCCTGTGTCTTGCATTCATGCTCACTGGCACAGATCTGCCACCCTCTCTAACATTCAGACCGAATAAGACATAAGGCACTAATGACACAGAGACAGCAACATCGTCCAGCTTGCAGTAAGAGCAGTGGCTAAAAAGTGTCAGGCATGGAAATAGAGCCGCAATGACTCAAAGCAAGAAATGAGGCAATTGCCTACCCTGCTGATTTTAAAAAAGCAATTCCATATATGTTTTGCTTTTCCTGTGTCCAGGTTAAAAGCATTAAGATACTAGATAGGCATCAACAGAAAAAAATTAAGTGAATTGAAACTTTTAAAGTACAATCAGTTGATAAGAGAAATTTCCCAAAAAATTCTGATGTGGTAAGATTTTCTTTTCTTCTCTTCCTCATAGATAATATTGTGAGAAATTATATATACATATATATAATCTCATATATACATAGGTATTATTTACATGTATTTTATGCATATGCATAATACATACATCATATAACAGAAAGTGGTCATGTTATGCTTCTCAGTTTTGAAATAAAGGGAACACAGACAAATCAAAGCAGGGTAAATATTGACTTGCTTAATCTGCAAATTAATATATTAATGTATTTTATATCAAAATATAAATATCATTCGATTTGTTTGTTGTAAAAATCTCCAACTGAGACCTGGGTGTTTGAATATTCTCTCCACGTCCCTGTGAGCAAAGACAGTAAGCAAATGTATTGTCTGTGGAGGCTGAGTGGGTATACTGGCTAGTTTTATGTCAACTTGACACAAGCTACAGTCATATGAAAGGAGAGAACCTCAACTGAGAACATGCTTCCAGAAAATTTGGCAAACCTATATGGCAATTTTAAAATCAGTAATTGATGTGGGTGGGGTCCAGCCCATTATGGGTATTACCACCCTAGGTTGGTGGCCCTGGGTTCTATAAGAAAATAGACTGAGCAAGCTATGAGGAGCAAGCCAATAAGTAACTGGCTTCTACATCAGCTTCTGCCTCCAGGTTCCTGCCCAGTTTGAATTCCTGCCTTGATTTCCCTCAATGGACTGATTCAGGATATGTAAGCCAAATAAATCTTTCCTTCCCAGGTTGCTTTTGGGCATGGTATTTTTGTCACAGGAATAATAATCCCCAGACAATGGAGGAGTTATTTATTTCCCATGAGAAGACCAAGCACATGATGAAAAAACTAAATTGAACCAAGAGGATAGGTGCACAAGGGAGACCAGGAAGTGGATCTCTTGCTTGCTAAGAGTGACTTCAAGTTTGCGTTTTCATATGAGGTTCAGTTCCTCCTGTGGATACATACATCAGCACCCTGCTATCTTGCTTACATTGTTGGTTCATAATATAAAGATTGCAAGCCAACCTGTGCAAAGGGAACTTAACCTTCCCTGTGTTCACTGGATTTCAATTCTCAATTTAGACCCTCATTAAGATGAACATCTATATGGTGTTTTGAATGAAAATGACCCATATTGGCTCATAGTGAGGGGCACTATTAGAAGGTGTGGCCATGTTGGAGGAAGTGTAGCCTTGTTGGGGGAAGTGTCTCGAGAGGTGGGTTTCAGATGCTCAAGCCCATGGCATCTCTTATAGCAATACAACAGTGACTAAGATACTACTTTTGCACAATCTCCTACCGTCTGAAAAAAAAAACACCATGACAACAATTACAAACACTGAACAGCTTCTCATTTTGCCTTATAAGCTGGCATGTAAAGCCTTGGCTTGGTGTCTCCTCTTTCCACTTTGGTGTGGGGCCCCCAGCACTGCAACTATTCCCTTGCCTACCAATAAACCTTTAAATTTTTTAAAGTGAACTGACTTTATTTCCTATAATGATCAATAAAATCATTAGGGTGGGTTAAAAGATTATAAGAGCTGAGTGGAAATTTCTCCTGCCTTGACCAGGACAGGACACGGACTATGGTAGAAATACTCCCACCTTGACCAGGCATGAGCTAGAGTCCTGCATTAGCTATTCCTACTGCACACGGAGCCTTGGGATGTCACATGACCTCTTTGAGCCTGACTTGCTCATTTATACAAGGAAGAGGACAATACTTTCTCACAGGGTTCTTATAAATTTTAAATGTCTCTGGCAGTGATGGGGCAGTTCATGAATTATAGCTGTTACAATAAGGATAATTGAGAATGCTATAGATTGGATGTGACTAAAAAGGACTTTCTAAGCATTCTGTACCTCTCGCTTTAACATCAGTCACAGGAAAGCTTCCACTCCCTGTAGGGAGAGAATTCCCCAGAGACAATGCAGGGAGGCTCCTGACCTTCCAGAGTTCACAGCTTCCACGGTAATCTTTCCTCAGAATCCCCATGACCAACAAGAACCCAGAACGCTTGCCATCACACACTCAGCCAGCATTCTGATTTTCCCAGCAGCCATACCAAAAGACAGGAAATGCTGGCTGCCAATGTATGGTTCAACTTCGTCTCCATCTGTCTGATGCAATTGTTCGAGCTGCGAATCTCTATAGCTGAGGTCAAGTAGTCCCATGTCTAGTAGACCCAAATGTATGTTCCCGCCTGCTCTCCCCCTCAGACGGTATGCTCCAGGGGTCTTTGCCTCACTGTCTGGCTCCCTCCCCTGCCCCAACTGCCATTGCACTGCCACCTGTGTTTCTACTATGGAGCAAACCTGACTTTTCCATGCAGCCTAGCCCCTCCTGCTGCCAGCTGCCTTTTGAGGCTACTGCTTAGCTGCCTCAGTTCCCTGCTGGGAACCCCAGGGTCCCAGCCACCACCCCCTGTGCCCACAATGAGCCCAAAATGGTGTTCAGGACTACTGGAGAGCCAACATATTTCCTCTTTGTGGGAATCTGGTTCTGTGACTTGAGACTCCTTCCCTAGGAAAGCTGCCCCCTGGGCCTATCAGGGACCCCATTCCCAGTCAGCTGTGGGGTCCCCCAACAAGGCAGAACAGCACAGAAGCAGCTCCAATTAACACACATGGCCTTAAGCTGGGCCTCTTAACCCCCTCCAGACTAGCCAAATAAGGCCAAAAATCCCACCAATCATAGGCCACTTGGAAGGATCCACCCCCCTCAGGGACACTACATAAAGATCAGCCTTCTGGGCTCTGCTCAGTAGAGACACAGCTTTGTCTGCCGCCTTCCTCCTAAGTGGAAACAGTCAAGGAGAGAAGCACAAAAAACACTGTAGGGTGTTCCTGTGCTGCTTTCTTCCCTGGTAGGTGGCTAAGCTATCACCACTAGCTCAGCTTTAGGGAAGGAAAACACATGGTATGGGTCTATGAGTCCAGGTGAGTCCAAGATTTGAAGACTAAGAGCCGATGGGAGCATGCCAGAAGGTGTAGCTCATTTTAGTGCAGGAACAGGGTCACTTGTTATAGAGAGAGGAAGGGTCTCTGGCATCCAGGGACATCGGGGGAACTCATTGTTTATGACAGTGCAGGTATGACAGCCCCATTTCCATGTTGGGGCTTGCAGCAACCTGGACCGAGGTATTTTCCGGGAGACCAGAGGGAGAAATCTTGTATGGTCATATAGGGAGAAGTGTTACAGCTCCAGATAAACAATTTGCCAGGTCACACACCTTTGAGGGGGTGGTGCCTTTTTGTAAGAGCAAGTAGTGAAAGAATCAGCCAAATACCTTCCCTCGCAGAAATGAGAATTCTGGGATTCCAAGCATGCCTCCGGTTCACCTCAGCTCCAGGACAGCCCCATAGTACACTTCAGTTGAGCCAGAAGCAGGAAGAACACTCAGCTCAGCCAGAACACCAGTTCAGCTAGGGATATTTCCCTTCAGAACTGCAACACTGGGGAAGCTTCTCCCCTCAGAGCAGATCAGAGCCAAGCCAGAGCTGAGCCAGAGGAGTTGTAACACTCCAGCTCATCTGGGGAAGCCTTCCCCATCAGAGCTGTATGGTTCCTGGCTTTCCGAATGTCAGGATACCTTCCACTGGGGACACCTTTCCCATCTCAGTGCTGTAAACACTTCTATTGGGGATACCTTCCCTACGTTTGAGCTGTATGGCCCCTGGGCTTCCAACTGCCAGGCCACTTTTCCATCTCTGAGCTGAATAAAAACACTAACACCAAAGGCCATAATTCCCCAGTGATCTTGAAATGGCTATTGTACTCGACTACGTGACCACTGTCTCTGTGTTTTGTTTTGTTTTTTGTTTGTTTGGGTCTTTTTTGTTTGTTTGTTTGGTTGGTTGGTTTTTTTTTTATTTTTAGAGTAGTTTTAAAACTTAAGGTAAATTTTAAAGTTCTAAAAACTTTGAATAAGGTACAAAAAGTTCCTGTGTTCCCCCTGGGCTCCACGTGTGCCTCCACCACTGTCAGCATCCTGTGCTATGGCAGTATCTTGTTACAGCTGGCTAATGAGCCCAACAGAAGCATCATTTGTCCTGAAGTCCATAGCCAAAATCAGGGAACATATATCCCGTGGGTTATCACGAGTGTTCACACTGTGCACCATGTAGAGAGTTTTTACTGCCACTCAGATCCCCGGCTCTCTCCCTGTTCATCGTTTCTTTTCCCTCCAGCTCCAGCAATTACTGGTCTTTTTATTAACTCTTTGGTGTTGCCCTTCCCAGAAGGTTATAAAGTTAGACTCATCACACAGACTTTTTAGATCAGCTCCATTTAAATTTCTTGTATTTTTTTTTACCATTTATACATATTTACTTTCAAGCATCGAATATTTTTATTGTCTAGATACACCACTGCACTTAACTACTGAAAGGCAAGCTGCTTACCTCCAATTTTCATCAATTATGGATAAATAACACTGTGATTAACAATCAGGAGAAAGCTTTATTAAGTGGTCATGAGTTTGTTAATTTTTGTTGTTAAATAAATATGAGCAGAATTAGAGGGCTGCATGGCAAGTGGGTATTCCATTTTTGTAAGAAATTATCAAACTGTCTTCCATAGTGACCAAGATATGTTTTATCTCCTTCAACAATGAATGAGGTTTCACACCCTCACCAGCCTTCCATGTTGTCAGCATCAAGGATCAAGCCACTCTAGTGGGTGTATGATGGTATCTCAGTGTTTTAATTTGCAGCTTCCCAACAACACACAATTCCAGACATCCTTTCATAAATTTATTTTCTTTTGCCTTGGATGAGATGTCTATTAAGATCTTTGGGTTGTTTTTATAACTAGGATGTCTTCTTGATAATTGTTGATTTTTTAAAGAGTTCTTTGTGTGTTGTGGATAGCATTCCTATATCAGATGCACATTTTGCATGTATGTTCTCCAAATTTGCATCCATGTCTTTCTTTTCCATAAATTCTTTTCCATAAATCCATGCAAATTCTTTTCCATAAACCCTTCCCTCCAAATAATAGTGGCCCATAAAAAGTTTTAAATACATTTTTCCTACTTCATGTAACTTGGACCACTGGAAAGTCCAACTGTGGCATTCACTGTTGGACACACTCTTGTCTCTATTTCAGAGACACTAGTGATGGTCTCATAACTATTTGTGTCTTTTTCATTCATGAACATTCCAAGAAAATACACAGGCCTCAGTTGTCTAGATAGACGACCCAACGTCTCTGTGGGCCATCACCTCCAGCTGTTAGGCCACTTCAGACCAAGAGGAACAGGAGTATTTCCTTACAACACAGACCCTCTGCGATGATACCCATCCACGGAATGACAGTGCTGATTAAATAGTAATTAATTACTCAACGGGATGAATAAAATAATCAAACAAGCTACAGGTACTGTGATTAGAATAGTTATTTAGCATTTAGTGGAAAGTCTTTGTGATTTCTTTGTGGAATTCCTTCCACCTGGCTGGGATCAGCCCCAAACCAATAGAACGATCCATATTTCCCTTTTAGGAGCTGAGTGCTGATCTGTAATCTGTGGTCTCCAAACACATGGTGGACAGGAGTCAAATGTTGCCACCTCTTATCCAAACTGTGCCATGTGTGTCCCACCCACCGCCCTTGCTGGTACTGGATGCACCTATCACCTTTAGAACCTGAGGGTCGAATGGGAGCCAAGGCAACAGGAGACTGTAAAAGGAGAGTGAAAACCTGTGTGGGATCCAGGCCAGGCTGCATGAGAGACCGTGAGAAGATACACTTGGACTCAAACAAGTTGGCAAAAGACGAAGAGGAAATAGAAGGCTGACGAGTATAAGAAAAAAACTGGTGTCCTTGAAAACCATTTCTCAGGCTTCCCAGGACACATCCTGGCTGCGGTCAGACTCTGGGCACAGAATATTCAAGGCCTCACTGCAGTTTGCCTATCAACCTCCATCTCTACCTTCTAGAACTAATCATCTGATGGATGGATTTCAACATGCCTTCAAAGGTACTGGCCCTTTCAAAGACATAGCATCTGACCTCAGATTTGCCATTTCTGAAACATCCTCAAGAGAGGACCTTTAAATTACTTTATAAATGAGTGCATGAAACTGGGGAAGCCAGTGCCCTTCATAAAGCTGTTGGTGGGATCTCAGTTTCACAACCTTTGCAAAGGTCCTGGCAGAGGATGAAGCCCAGTGGTTGAGCAGAAGCCAAACACCTGCGAAGCTCAAGATTTAATCTCCAGCACCTGGAAGAAGAAGGAGGAGGGGGAGGAGGGAGAAGGAAGAGGAGGAAGAGGAGGAAGAGGAGGAAGAGGAGGAAGAGGAGGAAGAGGAGGAGAGGAGAAAGAAGAGGAAGGGGAAGAAGAAGGAGGAGGAGGAGAAGAAGGAGGAGGAGAATGAAGAGAAGGAGAAGAAGGAGAAAAAGAAGAAGGAGGAGAAGAAGGAGAAAAAGAAGGAGAAGGAGGAGAAGAAGGAGTAGGAGAAGGAGAAGAAGAAGAAGGAGAAGGAGAAGGAGGAGAAGAAGGAGAAGGAGGAGAAGAAGGAGGAGGAGAAGGAGAAGGAGGAGAAAATAAGGACTAAATAAGGACTATCCTGTACATTCCACAGAAAGATTTGATGATTACAAAGTCAGAATGCCACAACTATTTCTGCCTTAATATTAACAAGCCTTACTTTACCACCCAGAGCCGCTCAGTGTCAACTGCGAATAAAGAAACCCATCCACAGAGCTGCTTTCAGCTCTTCTGTCTTCACGTGAATATTTACTCTCTGGCTTCTCTGAATTTCTCTCTCTCTCTCCCAGCTGCCCCATAAATCCATTGTTAGGAGTGTTGCCATGGCAACAGAGGGCAGCAGAAGGCAAAGAAACTGACAGTCACCCACACAGTGCTGGCTGGACCTGTGGGCTAATTAAAAGATCTCGTGTTCAGGGTCACTTTCTAAAGGAGAAATGTCTCTTAGAAACCCTTGGCCACAAATTACTCTACCCAGAAACCCCAGACCTCCTAGCCTCCCAGGCAGGTGCTGGTTGTCCTCAAAGTCTGCTCCGTTCTCTGGGGGCCAGGCACTCACAAGGCCACCTGAGCTCCTTGACTGAGTTGTCTTATTGAATGTACTCAATCTGTTTCCTACCAGTAGGTGCATAATGCAAAGAAGTGGCTTGGTTAAAGGCAAGCTATTTTCTTTGATACCTGCTCTAGTGTAATGTCATTGGGTATTGAGTTAGATTCTAGAAGCTTATTGGAGTTCTGCTCGGGATTCAGCTGCTTCTCGGGATCAGGGATAGTAACCAGGAAGAGCGCTTTGTCTAACAACCTGGTAGGGTTTCCCTTGAGTCTTCATTGGTTGCTTAATCCCCAGAGAGGGTTCTGACTGGGTTTTGCAGGACACATAGATTCTAAGAAGCTTGAGAACACTCAATTGCCTCACAACCTGTCATCAGGACCCAGATTAACCCTCCTAGTGTGGGCATCTCAGCTTCCCATGGTCAGCTCTCTCCTCTTCAAACATACACCTTGTTATGGCTCCTGCTCTACTCAGCCCCAGACTAACAGCTTCACTGAAAACATTGGAAAGCTTAGAGTCCTGACTGAAGCCAGACAGAACTCTCTGGAAGCCATGCAGGAACAGAAAGATACCCCAAGGAAAGAGCAGATCTTTCTCCAGGAACAAGTGATCCCACACTAGGAAAGAACCCACTACCCACAGGAAGCAGGCTGGAGCTTCCCTGCAAGCAATCTGAGATGACAAAGTCCTGCGTCATCTCGGCTGAGTCTGCATCCTAGCTGTAACCAAGACAACTGAAATTTGAACACACTGGGGTCTCTGAACTCCACCTCACCCCTGAAAAACTTCTGTGAACTCAAGACACCCAGGAGTAAATATGGTGTGGGTGCTGCTGAGCTCCCAGTGGTGTCCACTTGGGGCATCTGCACACAAAGTCCCTCATTGTCCCCCACTGGTGTGTCTGCCAAATGGGGAAATTTGTAGACCTCTGGCCAGTACCTCTTTTCTTGCAGAGTTCTGCTCCCGCCAAGAGTGGGTCTCAGCTGCAGCTCTACCTATGCAGAGGCTTCCATCCCTGCAAGTGGCCACACTTCTTCCTGACCCTTTTGTCAGGTATTGCATCTCCCTGAGCAGTAGGAAGCAGACTCTGATGAGCATCACATGCCAAGCACAGACAAAGCTCCTGAGTTACCAACCCTACAGCCTAAAAAGGAAAGGCCTCCCTAAACAAGGCTGGGAAGTCTCTCCTGAGATGAATGACCCATAGGCACTCCTGTGGAGTGCTATACAACGGCCATAATTACTCTAGACACAAAGCTGACTGTTGTAGGGAGGATTAGATCTTCCAGAAACTGGTCTAATTATTCACTATGGCCTCTAGCTACATTTTTATTTCCTTAGATCCTACGATGTTGGGCTCATCTACCTTCCTGTTTGCTCTATTAGCATCCATTTTTATTTGTAATTGAGAGATAAATAGGTAAGCATCTCAAAATTAATGTAAACCTTTGTTAAAATTTGTCATTTGTTATGATCAATCTTGGAAAGGAAAGTGAAACCATGCAACTTGAAATAATTTGAGACATTGAAGACATAACTGTTATAATTAATGTAGAATTAGAAAAGGTCTGTGCGTACATAGACACTCTGGTCTTATGGAGTGAATTTAGACTATTCCACAAATGAATTCTGAGATCCTGGCTGTATATATTCATGAAGCTGTGACTTCCTGAAGTTTTCTTGGCCTAGCAAATGATTATATTAAGATCTGGACTCCTGTGTGCTTCCCAGAAGTCATCAGCTGAGTACTTCTGCCATTAAATTAATCCAGAAAGTAAGTGATCCCCATGTAAGAAATAATCCTGCCAGGAGGTCCTTGGATGCCAACCCAGATACATTTCTGAGGCCCTTTGAAAACTTTGCCAAATCTTATCAAATTGGATTTGAGTCACACAGATTTCCAGAAGGCTCTTTTGGGGATGAGAATGAAGGTTATAACAAAGGGGAAGTGAAGTGTTCCGAAATGACGTTTGGTAGCTTCATGTTGGTGGCCTTCAGTAAGAAGTATTGGACCATTGGGAAGCAATGTCAAAATATGGAACATGAAAATTAAAGACACCATTTGTCATAAATCAATAATCAGCAAGTTTACAGGAACAACAGATTTCCCAAAATATAATGCAGAAAAATGCCAGCAGGCCCTCGATGTAAATGCAACGTGACTGTACTCCAAAGAGTCTGTAGATGAGCTAGTGGCTAGAGAAAGAGAAAATAAGTCTACATGAGGTGGGAATGAACGGCCAGGAGAAGGATGAAGAACAGAACAGGGCGAGCTTCACATGAAAATTGGAATGTTTAAACTTGTTCTCCTCGAGTAAATGAGGTCATTTCAAAGAAAGACCTGTACCATGGTGACTGACACATCACAGCCCAGCCTAGAAGCCACACAAGGTCCTGGATGCTTCCAGGGTGGGCGGCTGATCCACTGCAGCAGCCGTGCCCTTGTGCTCCCTGATGACTCCGTGACAATCCCACAAAGAGGGTCAGCAGAGACCACCCAGTCATAAACCTTGAAACTACAGACACCTCACATCTCTGTCCCAGTCCACCAACAAGTCCCTGTACCTGTGCACACCCGAGCAAGGGAACAGGAACACCGGCAGCTAAGGTTTCTGCCTCCATCCTAAGACTTTTTTTTAAACAAAGGAGGCATGGAAACAGAGCGTTCCACTGCCAGTCCCTGAGGCTACACTGGCTCCTGTCAGTTATAAACTAATGCAATCTAAGTGCACATCTGTGTGGCATAGAACCAGCCTAGCATGGCTTCCCTGAGGGAAGGGCAAGCACAGGCAGCCTTCAAGGGCTGATACAACTGAACACCCAGGAATCCAAGCAATTAAATCTTGGCCTACCTCTGACGGAAAGTGATGATCAGCAGCTCCACACAACTACTTCTGCTGTGTCACAGTGTTGTGAAAATAAAGGCGTAGTTTAGTTGACACTGAGTGTGTATCACAGTTTTACAGGTGTCCCAGCCCAGAAGACCCCTCAATCCAGAAGAGATTGGAGCACCTGGTGGGTTCTTCTGAGAGCTCATTCCTCTCCATAGTCCCTCAGGGTCTCTGGGCTAAGCTAATAGGCCATTGTGAACAAGTGAGCCAGTGGTCAAGAGGAGGTGAGAACAAGGACTTGCAATTGTAATAAAAGGGCAGAGCTTAGCAAACGGAGTAGAGCAGCTCATGAGCTGCATGACAAAAAACATCCATTTGGACAGAGGCTCCACTAAGCCCAGAACATTTCATAGATCGAAGGGTTCCTTTGACAGTTACTTGTGGTCACTGAGAGGCAAAAACCAAAGCACCAGAAATTCAGCTCCCTCAAGTCCTATGCTGCGCTGTGTCTCCCTCACCCCAGCCCTGGCAGGAGGAAGATGGGGACGCGTGCAGGAGTAGTACGAACACTAGCATCTGCTTCCATTCTTGTTTCAGAATCATGTACATAGAATGTAAACTGAGGAAGGAGACCTGTTCTTCATCTCTACCCCAGACAGCATTTCAAAGCAGCAGCTGTATACAGTGGTGTTAAAACCCCACCCTCTCCTTCTGATGCCCCTCCCTGATCCAGGAAACCTGGGACGATACTCTTCATGCTCAGCCGAAGATCCAGGGTTTGATTCTCTCCCTGGTGTTTCCTTGTGGACATCTAATGGGTTTCTCAAACACAGCACATCTTCCACCCGGGATCCACCATCTGAGCCTTCAACACTATAGTCCTTGTGGTTCAAATAAAGCCTGTAAGAATTATTTTTGGTTTCTGCTTCTTTCGCATCCTTCCTAAAGTCATTCAATAGGCTCTATGAACTCCACTCAAAACGCATTTCAAGGAGTCCAGACAGGTGTCACCTGAATGGTGGTAAATTCAGATACTGTCACATCTGGTGCCCTTTTCCTCTGACATCCCTTCTCCATCCTACTTATCTCCCAGCAGAAAGGGAAGAAAAGGCCAGATCATATCTGAGAAGCCCAGCGCCCCTAGTGGTAAAGACACTAACCTCTCCTCTGTTTAATGTCAAGTACTAACTTTCCCATAAACCTCTCTGTTTAGTGGCGAGTACTCACTGTCCCAGAAATCCTTGTTGCCAAGCAACATCTAAGGAGCCAATCCAGTGCCTGAGTTCTGACCAATCAGAGAGATTCCCTGCTCCCTTTAAAAGCCCATGCAGGAAGCTTCTCATTGTCGGCCATCTTTTGCAGTGGTGCCAGACCCCAGCGTACTGGTTTGCTCTGCAGAATAAAGGCTCCTTGCTTTTGCATCAGAACTGGTGGTCAGCTGGTGGTATTTGGGGAGGAAGGGGATTTCAAAAACTGGGCACAACAATGTCATTCTCCTCTTGGTTCTCATTCATACAATTCTGGACCAGGAGGACATTCTGGTAAAAGTACACTGATGAAAGAGAAGGTGGACCTTCTCCTTGGCAACTGTTGGCATGCCATTCCTTCCTTAAGGGCATTTCTGGCTGCAGTCATGATGATAGAGCTGAAGCCTACACATCTTCTCTCAGATGTCAACACACTCTCAAATGTCACCTGTCAGGAAGTAAGCTCACTCAGAAGTATCCCTCTTTCACATTATACCTTATCCCCAAATGCCTCTTTCCTCAGGCTTAGAACTACTATGCAGCAGCTGCAAAAGTCACAGCCTTGCATGCCCCTACATCTGCTTCTCCTCTTAAAGTACCAACTCAGCACCAGCATTGGCCTGTGTCACCTCCTCCATCATTGCACACCAACCCACTGTTCCACCTGCACACTGTCACCTACCTGGTGAGTCTCCTTCAGTCTACTGTGTTCTCCCAAACTGGCAATTTCAAAGGTGTGACATCTCAACAGGCAGCTGCTTCCCTCTTCCCAAGAGCACTAGTTCTACACTACATAATTTCAGTGTGCTGTCTTCATTTTTTCAAACAACTCACTTAAACCTCCTTCAGTGTGTGTGAAACCGATTGACAGCAATCTCATCACCACAGCCACAGCTCCACAGGGTAGGAAGACACTTCTGGTCACTTACCATTGCAGCCAAAAAGTCCTGTGCAGTGTCTGCTTCAGTGTCCGATTTTGAGATTAGTGTCTCCTCGTTAGGAATATGTTTTTAAATAGAATCAGAAGTCTAACCCCAAAGCTCTTTCTGAACCTGGAGGAGTCATGTATCTTGGAAGAATGGAGTCTCTGGTGCAGAGGAAAGACTCTTTGTGAGGAGAAAAAACATGGCCCCGGTATCCACAACACCTGACAATGTTTCTAGATTTATAAACAGCCAGAATCGGTTAAAATGATAAGAATAAGAACTATGTTTATGTATATAAACTAACAAACATAAACTATGTTTATGTTTATGCCGAGCTTTGGAGTTCCCAGGGCATTCTATATCCAAAATCAAAGGCTGCAAAGACATCTGAGGAAACATGCAGCCATTAAGCAGAGTTGATACAGCTCTCTTCTCTACCTATTTGTAGAAATGTGTAAATGGCCTGAGTGATGTCCTGAGCTGACACAGATTAGACATGCAACCAGGGAAGCACAAAGCAGAATGAAAGAGTGAAAGAGTTCTGGGTCCAGTTAAAGGTGGCACTACCCGCAAAAGATGAGTTTCAGTCAGTCCTCAGGTGCACCTGCACTCCTTAAGGCATTTCACATTAGTGCTTCTCTCCTGTATCCTCTGAATGGCCTCAGGATCCCTACAGTCCTTACAGTCAATCCGTTCTTACCACTTCTCCTATACCTTTAAAACTTAGTGTGTGTGTGTGTGTGTGTACATGCACACACAAGTATATATGTGTGCATGTGTGTGTGTGCATATACCATGACACATGTATGAAGGTCAGAGGACAACCTGCAGGACTCTGTTCTCTCCCTTCCACCACGTAGGTTCCAAGGATGGAACTCAGATCATTGGGCTTGGTGGCATGCACCCTTACCTGCTGAGCCATCTCACCAGCCCACATTCCCTTTAGATACACACCCTAGACAGAACTTATATTGATTGCATATGCATCATGTACATGTAGGAAACAACACTAGAAAAATCCTAAAGAGACCACATATGAACCTCACCCCTAGTAGAGCTTGTATGTTGCCTCCTTTCAACAGGCTGAAGACAGAAAAAAAGCTTTGATGTGTGGTGCGTATGCCTGATTTTAGCCACAGAGTACCCCACATCGGCCTTGCAGAAGCCCCTTGTGTTGCTTTATCTGAGCTGTTTTGCTTTGTTCTCCCAAAGAAACAGATGGGATTTTATATAGTACACATGTTCTTGAGCATCACAGACACACACATCCTAGTCACAGACACACACATGCACACACGGACACACATGCAGATATACAACATATATATTTCACACCCCACACATACACATTTACACATACACCATACCCATACATGTATACCTACACTCAGTGTAGTGGTTCGCATAGAATATGATCCAAATATCATCCTGCCTGGTAAAATACCGCTCCATTTAGAACAAAAGAAAAAAAACAAGAGGAAAGGAAGGGAGGGGTGGGAGAGAAAGAGCCCCTGACTGCCAACACCAAATCAATGACTCTTAATCTCCAGTGGCCTCTGAATTACTCAGAGAGCTTGTGAAGAATGAGATTCCTGGCTCCCATCCCAGGAAGCATGATTTAACAGGTCTTGTGTGACTATAAATCTGTGTTTATAACCAGAACCCTGCTTGATTCAGAGGCTGCAAATCCAAGAACTGAAATGAGTCCTGCTGCTGAGCCTGTCACCTTCCTACTAAGTGTCCTTCAGTGTGTCCTTTGAGGACCCGTGTAATGCCCAGGATAGGCCAAGGCAGGTCTGGGCTTATTCCATCTATCTCTGTCTACCCTGCTGTCCCCAGTGTCTAAGGTACAGCCTACATCCCATCACAGAACTGTCTGTTCACAATAAACACCGTGATCACTCTGGTCCTTAGCTCAGGACCTGTCCTCCAAGGAACACCCATCCATTTTCAGGATGCATTGCATCCTGCCAAGCAGTCCTTATCTTGTGGCAGCATCTGATGCTCCAACAAGACTTACACAAGTTCACCCTATGGAATCAAAGTATTTGTTTCTCTTACTGTAGCAGAATAGTAAGAATAGGTAATTTATCAGAGAAATGGAGGTTCATTTGACTCACAGTTCGGGATCTGGGAAGTCCAAGAGTGGTTTTGACTTTTCTTGGCCTCTGAAGAGGTTTCATGCTTCAGTAAAAGAGCAGGTGAGCAGGCACTAGGAATCGACACCAGACGAAGACTTACTTCCTGGCACCCTGCTCTTAGGGATGAATAAAGCTAGAAGGCATTGGCCCTCCTCAATTACATCATAAAAGCCCAGACCTCAAAACTCACTAAGAACAGCAAGTATCACCATAAAACAGGAGAAGAAAAACCACACACAAGACCATCCTGTACATCTACCTACAGTGTCTGGTTCAGTATAGCTCCTGCCCCAAGCTGAACCAAGTCACACCCTGGCTCAGGGAATGGAAAGCTGGTGCATTTGTTACTCTTCTTATTTCTGTGACCAAACAGTAGACGGTAGAAGCAAGTTAAGAGAGAAAGGATTTCCTCTGGCTCAGTTTCAGGTACTATCCACCAGAAGAAAGTCATGGTTCCTGGAGTTCGTGGCTGTGGCAGGAAGACCATGAAGCTGCTTTCACTCATCTTGGAGGACCGGGAGGATAGAAGGCAGCATGATGCAGGAATGAGCTTTTACCTTCAACGCCTGCCCTTCAGTGACCCACTTCTTCCACCCAAGCCCCGCCTCCCACAACCTTCCAAAACAATACCACCAACAGTACTTACTCCAGGAGTTCAAATCTGTGACCCTATATGGGATATTTCACGTATCATCCTCAGCAGCTGGGTAAGTCACATTTGTTTTCTTTCTAGATGAGGAGATATACACTGTAGAAGATGGACTTTGTGTTAGGTATTTTTCTGCCACATAAACCAGAAAAGAGGAGGAAGGAATGAGGAGAGAAAGTACAGGTGGTGGGTTCTTCAGAACTTCCTCTCCTTTCACCTTCCATGCTCTCTGCTCTGCCCAGTGTCTTCTCTGAGCTAGTGAATCATGCCCTCTTCTCACCAGTGCACATGTGTGCTCATGAGCCAAGGCTGCCGTAACAGAAAGTCATGGCTGACCCACTTAAGCAACAGAAACTTATTTCATCATAATTCTGTAACTAGACATCTAAGATCAAGGTGTCAGTAACATTGTCACCTGGGGTTTCTTTCCTTGGCTTGGACACAGTGACCTCCTCCTGGGTCACTTCCACATGATGTTCTGGTTGGTGTTTGTCTCACTCGACACAACCTAAGACATGTCTTGAAAGAAGGAACATTAGTTGAGAAAATGCCTCCATCAAGTGCCCTGTAGGTAAGTCTGTGGGGATATTGTCTTGAATGACTGATGAGGGAGCGCCCATGGGCCCACCCCTTGTGGGTGAGGCTACTCTGGGTCAGATGATCTTGTTGTATAAAAAACAGGCTGAGTGAGCCATGAGGATCAAGCAGTAAGCAGCACTCCTCGATTGCTTCTGCTTCAGTTTCTGCCTCCAGGTTCCTGCCTTGACTTCCTTCGATTGTGATAAGACTCTGATGTGGAGGTGTAGGAAAAATCAACCCCTTTCTCCTAAAGTTGCTTTTGGAGCCTTATCACGACAATAAAATTATAAGACACATGGCCACCCTCTGCGCACGTCTGTGTTCGGATCTCCTGTAGTAAGGAGCTCTGGCACATAGACAACCACACTCATGTGGCATGCAAGAAATAATGTCCTTCTTCCTGTTACAGAACATTCGGCCTACTGAGCCATAAGGAAACCTTCCCCAAGGTCTGCAGAGTATTCACCTCCATGACTCGCTCTAACTTTTATGGTCTGCACCCAAGAAAAAGTATTGCTCAAAATTATTGCCTAAAGACTCCAAGTTTTCACTGAAGTTATAAAAAGCCAGGGATTTCTGAGTAGTTCATGAATCACAGGAAAGAGCTCTGATTATTTTTTACCCAGGATCTGGCAGTATTCCTTGATAGATACATGCAATGGATCGTGAAGTGTGACATCCCTCAGAGTTATTTCAGAGTTACTCAATACCACCATTGCTATAACTTGCTAAAAGGAACATCCCATCTTCTCTCTCCTGTCTGGGCTCAGGAGTGCATAGATGTATCCAGGGGCCTAAGCCTGTCTTGCCGAGGACAACTTGCCCTTGCTTCCCAGGGACACAAAACTTCAAAATATAAAAAGATCTTCAAAATTCTCATTCTAGACAATGAGAAGGTGAGAAGCTGAGCCCCTCATCCACCGCTGAGGAACTGCAGGGTGTGTACAACTTGCAAAATATGATGGTCATTCTTTGGGGAAAAACAGGAGGATGTGCACAAACTGTAGAGCAGAGAAACTTGACTGTATGTCTGAGAAGATATCCAGGGGACACTTACTGGATTCATTTACCACAGTAGAAAGCAGGAAAAAACATTCATCAAGAGAATGACAAAATGCTAATAATAATAATAATAATAATAATAATAATAATAATAATAATAAATAAAGGATCCATATCTACAAATATAAAGCATATGAATCTTAAACTTACAATACGGAGTTGAGAAGACAAACTTAATGTGGTTAGTGTGCATTGAGACAATGACATGGTATGTTGAAAGCCTGGCCTAGAATGGCTATTTGCCCTTGGCTAAATGTCCATGAGTTTAAATTCTAAGAGTCGCAACCATTTTTCTTGCTGGTAAGAGTGGCTCAGCACATCTAACTTGGGCAGAAAATGTGTTTTATGCTTCTGGAAATTTTGCACCTGTCACCCAAAGGTGCCTATATGACCAGCCTCCAGGAGAAGTCCTGGATATCGACTCTCTTCCCTGTGGACAGCACTTTCCTCACGTTGTCCCAAGGCACTGCTGGTAAAATTTTGTCCAGAGCGCCTCCGCCCGGAGCTGCGCGCTGGGCCCCACACAGCACCCGTGCCTTTTCCCTTCTGTTGGATTTCTTATCTCCTTCCTGTGTAAAAACTGGACCATAAGTAGAAAAATGTACTGAGTTTGAGTCCTCTGAGTTTTGCCTAAGAAATCACAGAAACAGGGCAGGGTTGAGAATCCACAGATGAGAGAAAACTGTGACAAAATCAGACTAGGAGGACGTGGGCTGAGACATGCGTGATGTAAAATTAGAAAACACCGAGTGGCACGTAGGAGGATCCTGCCAAAGAGGTGTGCTGGGCTCTGTTGGGGAGTTATAGCCTTTAGGTAACAGAGCAGATACAGAAAATGTTAAGACTTGAGGCTAGTGATGGTTTCTAGTGTTTTCATCATGTTCTCCATATCATTCTGTTTTAGACGATTTCATAAAGAAAGCCAGTGAAAAGCAAACAGCAGAGAAGAAAGGCACCTCTGAAGCACATCAAGTGGGCATATTTCAGTTCCACGTCAGGGCCCCTTGCCCTTAGCTTCTTACAGTCCAGAAGAAGCCCAAAGACCAGATTGCCAAGAAGTGGTATGAATCTCATTCCCAGTCCTTCCTTAAGCAGGGCTATGATCATAGGAGAAGACATTAAGGTTCAGCACTCTGCCCACTCAATAAAGACCAGAGATTGCGTCCCAGGAACAGAGAAAATGCCCACGGCTACAGTTCCAAGGGGGAGGGGGCATAAGGGGCAACTTTGATTTCATCACTTAGCATCACTATTATTGCGGACATATACTGGACTGTCAGTGACCTTTACACATGAGAGCTTGATTAATTGTTTTTTTCTTGAATGAAGTATGTAAAGATAATGGCATGGAATCAAAATTGGCCTTAGAACCAACTATAATACAAAAATGTTAGTGATTTATTTTATTTTCTCAACACAGCTGATTTGCAAAAAGTGCAGGGTAAGTCAGTAAGCGCCTATTGTTCATGAGGCATTCAGCGATGTTAAACCACTGTCTTGTATTCCAGAGCTCAAGGTCATAAGCAGACAGATCCAATGACAGTGTGCTGTGCGTAGGAAGGAACAAGGGCAAAGTTGGCCTATGTTTGACTTGTTCACTACTCCTATGTCTGTTGTCATCCCCTGGGACTAGCATGGTTCTAGAGAACTTCTCCTAAATGAAATAAAGCCAGCGGTGGCCATATAACATGTAGCCAGCAAATCTCTTCACTGATCAAGAGTTAATTCAGTAGCCACATCCTTATTAGGCACCCCTGTTGCCCACACAGGAAAATTTACACTGTATTCTGGCCATGATAGAGATTTCTGGAAAGCAGAGAATGTGCTGCTGTGTTGGTGTGGATACCACAAAAACATGCAATTCTGCTCTCCTTCTTCAGGTATCAACGCCATTGCAACACCAATGCCCTATTCCTAGGGACACTTTCAGGCAGTGTGAGAGCACACAAGGGTGCTAGTGTCTACCTCTGTGGGCCAGGAACTCCCCTAACAGCTCCTGCTTGAAGATAGTTCATTAGACTGGCTGAAACTTTCTCAGACCTGCCCTGAACATGAAGCTTCTCCACCCTTTGTTCTCCTTCCATACACAGATGTCTGGTCTATCTTGTAGGGAAAAGGCTCTTCCTGGCTCTTACAGGACCCAGAGGCTTTTCCTGCCTGCTCACACTTGCCCTGGCATTCTTCATAGGCATTCCTCTGACAGTCTCTGACATTCACAACTGACCCTCCCCTTGCATCTGCTTCCCAGAAAGCACAAAGTAATAAAACTGTATTTTTACCACTAGTAAAGAAAAAATTCAATAATTGTAGTTGTATACCTGCTGTGGTGGCTCATCGAGGAAGAAAAGGAAGCATTTTCATAGATGTAAACCCTGCCAGACCTCAGCAGAGGGAACCACTGTCATGACTAGTGCCATACTGGACAGTGGAACTCTGAGTGTCTCATGTCAGGGGCTTTTATTGATCCTAAAATCCTCAGGTGTTCTATTGATAGCACGTGCAGATCATGAGGAATCGAACGTCTTTCACATAAAGTCAACACCTGCAGACAGTATAAATGCCCAGGCCTAGGCAGTCCTTTTCCAAACAGTGCACAAAACAACCATTTTAAACATAATTAAAAATAAAGTTCTGCAACAAATAATGGAGCTAAATTCTTCTCCTTCAGTGAATAACTAGCTTCTTGGGGAAAAATACTAGTTTTCACATAGTAGTCTACAAGGAAAAGTGGACTATTCTCTGTAACTGAAAAGGTTATTATAAGATAAAATATTTTGTATGTTCAGTGCTCTCTTTGCACTGTTCATAACCAACTTTATTTTCAACAGCATTTTTTATTCATGGAAAATCAGCAGTTAATGAAAAGCCAGTCAGTGAGATTATGCAATATGAGAAATAAATGGCATCTTAATTTCTACTCCGTGCATTGAGTTATGTTGGCTGCTCTGGAGCCCTCACAAGAGCAGCAGATAGATCATGGGGTCTGAGTAGCCACTCAGATCCCAGATGTGGTCACGGAAGCATTGTCACTGGAGAGCTAAGTCTGCTGTTTATATACTATTTGCATAGTGACATACATCAACATCTTGTTTTCAACATTGACCACAAGAACTGTAACAAGCACACCAGATCAGTCCAGTGCTCACCACTGCTCACTGGGGAATCTCCAGAGAGCAGTCAGGAGCCATAGGTAACCCTTGGTGTAGTGCTGACTTTGAATCAGTCATCTTTTCCAGTCATACACCATGTGAATGGCCAACAGCACTGAATGTTGGTTCTGCAATCTTCTCCTCTTCACACAGCCAAGCATTCTGTAGTGACTATATCCCTTGTCTACCTTCAGCAAGAATTGAAAATAACCACTGTTATGGCATGGATCTTGAAAGCTCATGCACTGAAGACCTGACACATGATATAGCAGTATTCACAGACTGGGCCTTGGGAGCTATAATGGTTTGAATAGGAATGGCCCCCTTGGGCTCATTGATTTGAATGCTTGGTCAGCAGGGAGTGGTACTACTTGACAGGGATTAGTAGATGTGGCCTTGTTGAAGTAGGTGTGTCACTGGAGGGGTGGACTTTGAAGTTTCATATGCTCAAGCCAGGCTCAGTATCTCTTTCCTTACTTCTACCTGCAGATCTGGACTAAAACTCTCAACTCCTCCAGCACCTTGTCTGCCTACATGCCACCAGGCCTCCCACCATGCTGATAATGGACTAAACCTCTGAAACTGTAAGCAATCTCCAATTAAAATGCTTTCCTTCTTAAGAGTTGCCACTGTTTTAGTATCTTTTTACATCAATAAAACATTGACCAAGCTGAAGTCGGTACCAGAAGTGGGGTATTGCTGTGCTGGGCCTGACCACACTGTTTGTTGGAGGAATGTGAACTTCAGGAGTTCGAATTGGAAAAGCAGTTGAATGCTTTAAGTGGGGTTGAGTGGGTCATACGAGTAGGAGCATGGAAGACAGTGGTACTGAAAACAATGTAGATAATTAAAGTCTGGTTCGAGATTTCAGAGGAGAAGGATATTAAGAAGACTGTTCTTATGATGGTTTGGTGAAGAATGTGACTACTTTCTCCCCTTGTCCAAAAATCTCCCTGAGGCTAACTTAAAGAGTTTTGAAGTAATGATGTTTGCAGAGGAGATTTTAAGACAGCCTAGTATTAACTACTACATTGTGTGACTATTAGCGGTTACTCTTCTGCAGATCTATCATGAAAAGGATCAAACTGAGCAAGGAAAAACGCAAAATGTACAGTTTGCAGAGAAAAGGGAAACAGGAAGTGTAATGGAGCTAAGTCCAATGCTCAAAAAGATAAAAAGTTAAAAAAAAAAAAATCCTGGTCCCAAATGGAATAAAGGGAGTGGTGACCTCAGGGCAATACGCCACACAACTAAGCTTCCAACTTGTGTAAAGAGATTAAAGGAAAGCATGGGCAGTGCTTCAACAACAGAAAGCTGATGCAGGCATAATTGAAGGAGGGGCCATGTTGCAGCCCCAGCAAGCAACAGAACTTGGCAACTGCAGACATGTGGATCTAGCTCTAGAGTCAAGGCTGTAAGAAAAGGTATGGAATCTCCATCCAGGACTAAAGAAAGCCACTGAGGCCAGGCATGTGGCTCGAGTGTCCATCCATGGAGGCCAGAGGGCCTTTGTATGAAGCTGTAAAGCTGAAGTCTCAATTGCCTTGGAAACTCCAAGACACTAGAGATGCCAGAGATGTGGGGTACCTGCTGAAGAAAGCTGCTAACATGAAGTAGAAACAGCCCAAGAGTTGTGTTGCAGTCAACAAAACTAACAGGAGGTGGAGATCTAGGAGAATGACGTCAGCCATGGAAAGGCAGAGTTTGGAGTTTGTTCTGCTGCTTTGTGGTCTTGCGTTGGTCCAGTACTTCCTCACAATGCTCCCTTTCCTCCCTTTTGGAATGGTACTGTATATTGTGTGCCATTGTATGTTAGAAATATGTGATCTGCTTTTTTATTTTTATTTTATAGGAGATTGCAATTAAGAGATTTTTAAAGAAACCTGCTACTCAGAATGCCCTGGAAACATGTTTGACATCCAGACAAGGCCCGTTTTCCCAATCCAAATGGAAAACCATGTCTATTGTGTTGAAGACTGGCAAACCATTAACCAAGCTGAGGCAAAGGACCAAGTGACTGGGGTAAACTATCTTACCAGCAACAAGTAGCATTTGCACAGCTTGACAAAGAGTATTATAAATAAGATGCAGTCAGTGTATTGGGTCTTCAATAAGCTGCTCACATCACAAATTTTAGATAATTGGGTTATTTTAAGCATATGTGGTTGTTTAAATCATTTTTGCCATCAAATGATCAGATGGAATCTATTTGTTCAACATATAGAGGTCTCCAAAGGTATTTTGGCAGACCAGACCCTAACAAGAGATATTGCAAGAGAAATACACCTCTTAAAGGTATCCAATTTCCATTAATCTTGGATTTCAGCCTTTTTCTTCACCTACCCAACCAGATTTCTAGGTATGATGCATAACAAGTACCAGCTTTGAGGTTGCTCAAAGACCTCAAGTGTCCCCAGGATTTAGTTTGGCACTCATTCTACAGTCCTGTTGGTTGCTTAAGCCCCCTGAAAGTCCACTTTCTCCTCCATAGTATAGTAGCAATTTGAAGAGTCTTACAGAACCCCTGGAAGTAGTATTTTCTAAAAGATACAGGTTAGTTCAGTGCAAAAGCTTATAATGAGAATGTGGCAGATGTGCCTGGGAGGTCAATGGGCTATTCAGTAGCCCATTTCTGATCTCATTGGTGTTCAAATGTCATCAGTGTCCACTTATAGTTGTTTTATTTCTAGTATTTTCAAAGAGAAGTCTCTAAATAACTAACTTCATGACTTTCACCATACTATATCTGGAAATGAAGGGAAGAACTTAATAGGATAAATGGAAGACCAACAGAGATGTGGAAAGTCATAGCTACTGAACCAGGCCTTGCTCTGAAGGTCCTTGACAGAGATAGCATCAGCTTTCAGGATGCCTTCGAGTGGTTAGAAGATTGATGAATCATGAGTTATAAAGTCCTCCTCTACAGACCCAGAGGCCATGATCATTAGCCAATTAGTGAGAAGAATCAAATATCCACCCATGTCTTCCTGCTGTGCACTGTGCAGGTCAGAGGAGAAGTTTCTAAGGTGGATCCTAGTGTTGCTGGTCACTAAGGTGTCTGATTTTATAAGCCAGAATCATTCTGCACTAAAATCACTCAACTCCACATGAATTATGTATAGTAATTAGCAAGCATTTCCCTTTTATTGAAAAACTGTATACAAAATCTGAGTTTAAGGGGTATTGAAAATATGCTATCAATTTTCTTTCTTTCCCAGCTCAGTCAAAAGCAAGAAATACACATATGTTAATACATATAAATACACACACACACACACGCATATATATATATATACATATGCATGTGTATGTCCATGTACACATATATGCATACAAGTAGATACACACAAATGTACATATACAAACATAGTTAAGAAAATATATAAAATTCTTTCAAATGAGCAAAAGTAAGTAGTTTGAGAAGCCTCCTAGAAGACCTCTTCCTTTGAAGAGATTCTCTACTGCCATTGAAACTGTGTCATGCAGGAATGGAAATGACTCCTGCCTATGGGAAACTAAGATGGGTTTGAGATAAACACTTGACCATTGCTCTGTGGAGGTTGGCCAATTTTGTGTATGCTATACATTCTTTTCTGGATTCCTGTTGGGTGGCCTATGTGTGTGTTTTCTTGCTTTGATTTTCTCCCGAGGACTTGTGCGGTGGCTCAGCAGGTAAAAGAACCAATGACCTGGATTCCATCCTGAGGACCCATTCAATGGAAGGAAAGGACAAGTTCCTACAAGTTGTCTTCTGGCCTCCACAGACATGCTGTGGGACATGCACAAACACAGAGACATACATACTAAATAATACATAAACAAACAAACAGGATAATTTTCTTTTGGAACAGTTATGATATTTTACTGGTTCCCTCATGAATGAAAGACTTAAATAAAATCTTTTAAACGTGTTTACCACGTATTCCTTTGAGTTATTATTTTGCCAATATAAAATTCTCATTTAATAGCACATAAAAAGTCAGTGGTTAGTTTTTATGCCAACACCTCACCTCTTGTAACTAATGAAGGAAACACCAGTTCTAAAGTGTATTCTCTCTAAGTCACAGCTACTTTGGGTATGGCCATGTTCACCAGACAAACCCAGCAGAGAACTATAAGCAAGAGGGAATGTCCACCCAAGAGTGAGTGATGTACCCTGGTTTTCAGCATCATGCTAGTGAGACTGTTTTCCATAATGAAAAGAATGTAAGATTCTGGGAGTAATGAGCAAGTTTGAGACCCTAAACTGCCCCTCTTTTTACTCCACCATCTCCTACATACAAGTTTCATCCCACAGAAAGACTGTGTCAGGAGTGAAATGCTTTATGAATTTGATGAAGATATGGTCATCACATGTAGGTACTTGTTTATCTAGTTCCCCTGGTCTTCTGGCTTGCATTTATTAAAATAGCAACCTTGAGTAAGATGTCTCATGTCTCTACCCAAAATTAACCCAGTGGTTTGTATGTAATTGATCATGGATGCACGTGCCTTTGTTTTCTAGATCTGTCAAAAAGTCAGACCTCTGACAGGAATTAATCCATTTTCATTGTTAACGCATGTGGGAATTCTTTTGAACAGGTAGCTAAAAATTTTACTTCTGCATGAAAGTTATCAATCAGAAGTTAATTTTAGAGATGTGTTAACAGCAATAAGAGGTTAAGACTGAATAAAGAATATGCCTGATTGGCATCTCCATGGAGTCTGACATCACCCTGGGAGGCATGTGCAGTTCCTCCTTCATCCCTGTGTTTAAAGGTTGTAAATGTCACTCATTCTGTTGGAAGCAACAGGAAACTGACAGCTGGAGCTCCTGGAGAACTGGTGATAATGATTGTCTCAAAGTATGTTTATGTATTGTGTCAGCTCTGTTTCAACAGCCTGGGGGCCAGGCACTGGGCCCCTCCTCGGATCTTAGCAATAAGCTAAGTATTTGGAATATGAAAAGACCTTCTGGTTTTGTCATGTCTCTGCGTGTCACTTACTCGCTAAACAGAAGAGCGACGACGTCTGGCAGCGAGTTGTCCATTTGGCACTGAGAGCTCAGAGGCATGTGCTTCAAGACATGTAGTCTCAGGCTCCAGACTGGAGGTGTTTAGAGCCATTGGGGACCCTAAGACCCTGTCATCTCCTTCATGGACCTGAAATTCAGAGACACCAAGATGGCTTGCCTTCGAGGTCACTCTTCTTAGGCAAGTGGCGATCAAATCAAGCAGAAATTGCAAAGAGCACAAGAGACCTGCTGAAACTGGCTGAGAGGCGTTCCTGTTGTTGTTGCTGCCGTTGCTGTTGTTTTCAGTACAAATTTGAAACTTCCAAATTGAACATTAAGGCCTTTGGTCCATTTTGAGTTGTATAACTTCAGTACTTTGGGTTTTGGCTGTTGCCATGCAACTTTAGGAAGTGGCATGGGAGAGCAACAGGGATGGATCCCATTAGCAAGGCGTGGCTGGGGCTCCAGCTGTGTGGCACCGCCTCCAGCTGGGCAATCCCTATGGAGCGCCCCAGGAATTCCTAGAAGGATGTGTGATTCGCCTGCTCTTTTCTGTGACACTTTTGCTTTCTCTTGTGTGTGCAGAGTGTAAAATTACTCAAATTATACAGGAAATTTCTAAATATTCTGGGAAAATAAGGTCATATAAGGGAGAGGGTCTAACTCAGATTTCTCATGTTAAAGTTAATCATTTTCAGACCTCTGAGACTCCAACTTCTTCCATGGTTGATAAAACTTTAACAAAGCAGCTACAGGAGGCTCAAGGTTGATAGGAATTAGAAAGAAACGGACAAAACCAAGAAAGCATATTGCGATGCAAAAGAGTTAGGTACTAAAATTTGTCTTTTAATAACAATGATGACTGTGATAGGAAAGCTTACTCCATTGTAAATAGATTTGATTACTTAAACTTTACTTTGCAACCACAGTTGGTGCCCCCAAATATTCTTGGTTTGCTGACTTGCTAGAGCAGACATGACTTTCTGCTGTATGTATAATAGAATCTTTCTGAACTGTGTCTGGGACTAACTAGGAAAAATAGATGAGACTGAAAAGACCAAGATGATGCTGTAATAATTTTCTTAAAATAAATATGCTTGGGGTAATAATGTTGTATGCACCTGGGTGCTGGGGCATATTTATTTTCATATAAATAAATGACTGATTGCTTTGTAAGGAAAAAAAAGAAAAGAAAACAGTAGATACAGAATGAATCATATTAATTTGTGTGAGCCTTGTTCCTCGCCGATTCCCTGCCTCTTTCTCAGGCCCTTGAATCCACTGGAGCTGAACTCCCGAAGGGATTTAATTTTAATTAAGTGTCTGGGGGAGTTATATTTTTAAAACTTTTAAAAACTTATTGAGATTTGTTTGGTGACCTGATGTAACATCAATCCAGGAGAATATTCCATGTGTTGATAAGAAAAATGTATATTCAACAGCTATTAAATGAAATATTTTCATATATGTTCATTAAGTCTCTTTGCTTTGTTATAAGACACAATTTACATGTTTGCTTGTTGATTTTCTGCTTGGATGATCTATCTATTTAGGAAAGTGGAAGTTGAAGTCTGGTATATTTATTATACTTGAGTATATCTCTTCCTTTGTATATATTTATATTTTTTCTTTAATTTATTTATTTTTCTTCTCTCATATAATATATCTCGACCCTCTTCTCCCATCTCCCCCCATCTCCCTCCTCCCCCAGACCTCCCACCTCCACTCCCTCTACCCTCCAACTCTCCCCAGATAAGAGCAGTCAAGAAGAGTTCCTTTAAATGAAGCTATTGAGCCTTATTTAAGAGCTCATAAATATGACAACTGAATTTTTATCTATTGGGCCTTTTTTTTTTTTACCTTAGTTAGCTTGTTTTTCTTCCCCTGTAAACTTCGAGTTGTGACTTCCTACTTGGTTGAATTGTATGACCACGTGACTGCATACAAGTGTGATCTTACTTGAGTAAGCATCTTGGTAATGGTTATCCAGTTGTGATGAGATCCGTAGAGTGACATGTGTCCTTACAGATGAGATCCCATAGATAGTGACTTAAGATGACCAACCCCAGGATGTCCAAAGGCCATGAACTGTAAAAAGTCAAGAAAATAATCCCTCTGGGGCTTCTAAGATATCTTCTAAGATATCTTGGTTTGGGTCTTCTAAACTCCATAATATGATAGAAAACTTCTACTCTTTTAATGAACTCATTTTATGGAAACTGCTCACAGCACCCACAGCAAAATGATTCAAAGCTGCTTAAAGCAAGGTTTGTGAATTCAATCATTGTAATTGGTCACAGCCAGCAATTTGGTGGCAAAAGAGCAGAGCATGACTCTCAGAGTGTGCTGGTCAGAAGGCCAAGGTCCACAGTGTAAGGTTTTCTTTCACTCTCTGTGTAGACCACATCATAACAGCAAAAGCATTTCTTGCTAGCAAACACGCTCAGAAAAGCCATCGCCTGTCAAATGGTTTTTTATTTTTGGGTTTTTTTTATTGTTTGTATGTTTTGTTTTTTGGGTTGTTTTGTTGTTGTTGTTGTTTTGTTCCCTGGTCTCACTCCAGGGAAGAAAGTTGGTGAGACAGAAAACCAAAGAAAGACTGGAGAGCCTTCCAGGACCACCTTACCTCTTGGCAACCTCTGCTTCTGCTTCCTAGACATCTGCCCCTGAGCTGTGAGAGCTGTGTTAGCCCTTTCACATTCAGGAAGAAAGTATCGTTTAAATCAAAACACAGTCTGAACCATCACCAATTTGGACAATACCATGGACATCAAGTGCAGAGGCCCAAAGTGCCTCTACTAGGGAGACTTTGAGCTACTATCTTCCTGATGCACTTCAGTCTGTGTTAGCATAGAATACCCATTGTCCCCTTCCCAGACTCAACCCATGAGAAGATTATCTTCCTCACCACACAGACAGTGGGGCCTGATCATGTGACTTGCTTCAGCCAATGAAATGTTGGTGGAAGTGACACAGTCCTTTCTAAGAAGAAAGCTTCAAAGCCAGGCTGGGTTTCTGTGGCTCTTCCTTTCTGCTCAAGTCCAGCAATACCCAAAGGCTGATGTCTGTCAGGTTCCAGAGTGCACAGTCCGCAGACCAGAGGCACAGGTGACCTACACTGGATTTTCAGTCTGAGTGATAAATAACCTTTATAATCAGCTACTGAGTCGAGGATCTTTTGTTGCTGCAACAAATGCTGTCTAAGTTGACCGAAAGAGTTTCTTTCCAAGACTGGTGGAAGAAGACACAGGAAAAAGCTATGCTGTCAGGTTAGATGCTCCTCCAAGAAAGGACTTAGCATCCCAGATCACAGCAAACAGACTTCCTCCACCACTTCAGGGACAGCTGAAGCTTCAATGAGGCCCCTCGGGCAAGTTTATGTTCTTCCTCTGCCCAGTTCAACTCTTTCACCTTCCTCCGGAACTGATCCCAGAGGCTTTTCAAATAAACACTAAATGCTAAACTCTGTTCTGAAAGTGTAGCCCTCAAGATGAGCACAGATAAGTGCAGTGGTAGGCATCTATTCTTAGAACAGGAGGTGTTCATGACTCAGAATAGGAACCAAGCAAACCCTCACAGCCATCCATTGTTACCACCATGCTTCTTCAGGATGGCCAACTACAGTTTCCTGCCTAGCACACAGAGAAACAAGAGGCACCACCCTCAGTAACAGCACTGCTGTCGGAGTGAGTATCTCCAAGCAGCAAAGCATTCTCCATGCTTCCCAAATTGCTCTCAATTGTGACAATTTAGGCAGGTTGATTTGGGAGTTTTGTTTTGTTCTGTTTTGTTTCAATCTTCATAAAACAAAGATGTGGGATTTTTTTTTCTTTAAATCAATCACGTAAGAAAAAGTTTCTAGTGTGTTAAACAAAGTGGCATAAAGCCTCTGCTCTCCTCCACACCTTGCTGTTTATGGGAAATGACATTGATAAATGGTTCCTCTCATCTCAGTTGCAAAAAGGCTGATGTTAGAGATTCTTGCATTTAAGGAATCCATGCTGAACAAAGGTGACCTCAGTGTTAACCGACATACATGGAACTATTACGCCTGTAAAGGACAGGAAGACTTCAGCCACATTTGTGGAAAAACAAACAATAAACATCTGAGATACTGAATGTGTTTGCATCCTTGTGGTGCATAATGAGACACTTCTTCTGTGTCAATCAATACTGGAAATGAAGACGATGCCACAGGACACATAGATTACATTCCTGCCTTGTTAACACTATTCTGCTCCTGAAGATTGTTAACAAAGGCATTCAATACAAGACTTATGCTAAAATGCCTTAGGAAACACAAAACAGACCATGGAATGTGGGCTCCACAGAGGGTGCCATTAGTAGTGAATAGCCCTCTGTCTAGTGTGAGAAGACACAGCCTTCACAATTTGCAAAGCTGAGTAATACTGACATTTGACTATATTAATCAGTTGGTTCAACACTGTCTCATGTTTTATTTCTGAAGTCTCCAGAAAAAGAAACAATTTTCATATATTTAGCACACACACACACACTCAGAGAGCTGTGGCAGCAATACAGCAAACCCCTTAGCAAGCACTTTCTAAGAAGTGTCTAGGAAAGAGGAAAGGTCTCCCACTCCTAGTATTTCATGAGGAAGTCAGCCCACATAGAAACAAGGCAGAAAGAAACTCCCCACCCCTCACAGAGGCAAATTTCATCTCTTAGGAAAGTTCTTCCCTCCCAAGTACACACAGCATAAAGTTCACCATCTCACTCATTTTAAGTGAAGCTCAGTGGCACTGAAAACATTTATAAAGTTTGCAACGAACACTACTGTCCCCAAACGCCTCTCGTCTTGTAGCTCTGAATCTCTGTACCTATTAAACTGGAACTCCACACGGCTCTCTACCCCATACCTGGTCTCTGCTATGTTACCTTCCTTTTCTGTTATTTTCATTCATCTCCGTACTTTGTGTAAGTGTCATCAAGCTATATTTATCTTTTGTCACTGCTTGTGTCACTTAGCACAATGTCTTCAAGGTTTGTTCACATTGTGACATAGTCAGAATTTTCTTCCTTTTCATGGCAGGACAACGTTCAGGAGATAGGAACGCCACAGTTTGTTTATCTATTCATCCATAAGGAACCCTTGCACCCACATTTTAGCTTTTGTGCCTAGTGATGCTATAAACATTCATGTACAAATACCTCCTCCAGGCCCTAACTCCAATGTATAACCCAGTGAATGACAAAGCATTAGGCAAAGTGCTTAATCAAGTAGGCCTGCTGCAAGTCGCAAGGATTTGCATTTAATTAAACAAACCATGAAGGCAAAGTGGTAGCTAGGATGTTGCCTGGCACACTCATGAGATTAAGAAATTCAACTGTGCTGTGGCAAAGAGGAAATGGAGACACGGGTTGAAGAAACTCTAAGAAAGCAAGTTCTACAAGGCTTGTCAATGACTGGGCTTGGAGAGCACCACTAGATATAATGAACTCACATCTACTTTAGTGGGGATGTGGCCAGTCTATACAATCAGCATATCCACCCTCTAGGACATAGTACGGATAGCAGTGACACCAGCCTTCATCAGGCAGCGACAAAGAATCTAGAATCCTCACTCCTTCATAGCAATAAATATTACTGATGTCAGTGGGAGTTTTGCCTTACAAGTTTTCCAAAGTGTAGTCAACACTCTAAAAACGCATACTTCTCAAACGGGCAAAAGTTATTGCCCAAAACATGAAGAGTTCTGCTAGGAGCAGGGCTGTGGTATAACACAGAGGAAACTGTACCTCCCCATGTCAGTCAGTAAAACCCCTGCCTCGTAAGCACAAGGATCTGAATTCAACTCCCAGATGTCATGCACAAAATCCAGGCATCACAATATGTGCTTGTAATCTCAACACTAGGGAGACAGGAGCAGGCAGATTCCTGCAAGCTCTCGACCAGTGAGAGACTCTGCCTCAAAAATAAGGCAGTACTCTTGAGGAGCAACACCCAAAGTCATTTTCTGGTCTCAACATGAAACACACACGCATGTACCTGCATGCATATGTGCTCCCACAACACACATATACATACTTAAGTAAATAAGTCAATACCTAATTTCCTACATGGTTCTGTCTACAGTGAAACCTTTTAAGCCCAAGAAGCACTGTGTAGGACCTGAGATTCAAGCAGAGGAGGGAAAGATATTGGACAGGGGCAAAGGCACAAAGTAAGCATTTTTGTCAAAGATTATGTGTTAGGTCATGTGTTCCCCTGCACACTGTACTTGGAAATGACACTCAGTTTAGATATTAGTTAAGACTGGCGGTGCCACAAGATTAAATGAAAATACAAGCACAATCTAAAAATGGAATGGCTACAATACAAAAGTGCCACAAAAGAAAACACACCACTGTCATTCCAAGTAGCTGGGATCAGCAACACGGCTTGCAGCTTTACAAGATTGGCTCCTAGAAGTCTACAGGCTAGGGGCATGGTTCCCAGGGTGTCAGTGTGGAGGTCACCGGCCCTATAAGACTTAGAGCCTTGTAGCAGGTCATTAGATCATGGGCTCCATTTTTATGAAGGATTTATACCATCCCTTGGGTCAATCTCATACTATATTATTCTAAGACTATGAGTTACTGTAAACCAGATTCAACTATTTGCCTACTTTCTTACATTTAGTTTATTGTCTGCGTCCCTACTTGTGGTACTATAATATTTGGACATTCCAGGCACCAGAATTGTGAAATATATATATATGTGTGTGTGTGTGTGTGTGTGTGTGTGTGTGAATATATATATATATATATATATATATATATATCCAGGCCTGAGTATTTTATTATAGCAACATATGGACTAACATACGGGGTTTTGGGACCCTTTACATGGCTAATGCTAATGCAGAACTTGATTCAATGGCCCATTTTTAACAGAAACTTGTGATCACTTATCAACTTAACCTCCATTCCTTGTCATCTTCCATCACAGACCCTAGTATATCCCACACTGCATCATCAGCCTGATGTTCACAAGCTGCATACTGCATTGTTCACACACTTCTTACATACACTGTAATTTCAGCTTCCAGAAAGCAGTTGCTTGAACTGTGATCTTTGTCTTCAGCTTCTGTGAAGGTACTGGCAGAGCAAGGAGGACTGTCAACCTCATACCTGCCAAACTGAAAAGGGACTGTCCAACTTGCAAGAGAAAAGGCAACTCAGAGAAGTGCTGATAAGAAAAGAGAGGAGACAGCAATGGGAAGACATCAGAGACCACAGACAGAAACCCTGAGTAGGAAGAAAGCTGAGCTAAAATGATAAAATTGCTGCTGGCAGTCAAGACAGCAAAGTGAAGCCCTTTGGTGTTTCTGTTCTATGACCTCCACAGCATCTACTGGATACCAAGAGACCTAAAGATCCACACAGCACTAGTCACGTCAATTCTACTTCCTTTACATCCACCTGGACCATCCTTGTTTCCCGTTGTTCTGCCTCAGGGTAGGTTGTCCTTCAAAGAGTGGCCTTTCTAGGCATGTCTTTTATCATACCACTCCTTGCTCAAAGACATAATAAATTAATCAGGGTAAACACAAATAATCCAACATAGAACATTTTTGGAAGCCATAGGGTGAGGAAGTGGATGGTCAGATGGGTTGACAAATGAATGGGTGGGTGGATCGATATATTAATAGACGGATGGATGGATGGATGGATGGATGGATGGATGGATGGATGGATGGATGGGTGGGTGGATGGATGGATGGATGGATGGATGGATGGATGGATGGATGGATGGATGGATGGATGGGTAGATGGGTAAGTGGATGGGTAGACAGATGGGAGACATGTCAGGCAGACCAAAATCTCTAACTGCATTTGACTGGGAAAGTGAACTAAGCATTTTAGGTAAATCAAAGTAGAGTGTTGGCTGTCTGTCCTAAAGTACTCCTCAGTGTTTTGGTTTTCCTTCAAAATGGCGAAGCTGTCAGGCTCAAGCAGTTTGGCTGCTCGGCTGACAACTGTCAGACCATTTGACTGTGCTCACTCCAGCTGCATGGGATGAACCACTTAGGCCCTGGGGAACAGCAGAGCCTTAGGCCAAATGGGAGCTGCTACTGGGACCTTTGTGGTCCTGAGTCTGATGGAACTGAGAGTGATGTCACTGTCTCTCCTGCAGGTGCACCCAGGAGCTGCAGCGCCTGCAACCACAGCACAGGGGCTTTCTGGGCCATCAGTCAAGCAGCCAGTTTCTTTTGTGATTTCTCCAGCTATCATCAAGATGGTACAATTGCTTCAAACATCTGAAAAAGAGCCTTGCAAAGTGAGCACACCCTGGAGAGGCAACACTATCAACATAAGAAACACCATGGCTATCAGAGCCTCCACCACCTGCCTTGAAAGACCTTTCTATGGCCAAAAGAGCTTTGGAATACCCTATCTATAGTGACTCCAAATGATTCCACCAATCGGGCTGAGACTGATAAAGAACAGCAAGCCCTAGCCACCAAAAAAGTGTAACAGGGCCACCAAAAGTTACTGTCCTTATCTAACAAGGCTGCAGAACTGTGAGCTGAGATGACACCCTAAGCTCAGAGCTGTGCCTGTGAGAACTCAGCATCCCAACATCCTGAGCACAAAGCTGTAGCAAAAGCCTAATGGTGAACTCCTGTTGCTTAAGACCAAAGCCCTGAGACCTGAGGATTCCACCACCCAAGGCTGGCAACTGCTGACACCAGGGATTTCATACCAGGGCCGGGCATTCATTTCTCCTTCATCCCCCAACCTACATCTTAGGCAAATCTTTTCCAAAAATTCAAATGAAATGTGCTGCTTCAGAATATTTCTGAACCCCTATTTCCACTACAGGCTTGAAGGTAATGACTCTTCCCCTATACCTGTTCTCCCATAAGTTCTGTGCTCTTTTCCTCAGTGGCTGCCCTCAGAAGCTGCAGACTGCTTCATCGTCTGATGCCCCTCCACGCTAGATTCCAAGTGTCTCAGGGAAGGAATGGTGCATGTCTGTCATTCAGCCCTCAATCAATGCTAACTATGTGCAGGATTAATTGAGAAGGAGTTCCTCCTGGAGCTGTGCTGCCCCTTCTGCTTAACCAGGATCTTCAGACAGGCTACAGGCAGGGCTGGCAGAGAGCATCCTGGGAGGCAGGACTCATTCATCACTGTCCCTCCAGCCTCCCACAGTGTGGGACTTCCCACCTGTCATCTGCAAAGGTCCCTCAAAGAAGGTCATTCCCCGGGATCTGTGAAAAGCCAGTATCTGAAGTAAACTGTGCAAGCACTGTTCAGACATGTCTCCGTCTTAAGAAACTGTTTTCAGATGGACCTGAAACAGCCATTAATGCAAACAAGGTCACTGATACACATGGCAATCAAAACAATTCCTCATTAAACTCAGCCCTATGATGGGTAGCACTTCCCAGAGTCAAATGCCCACGATAAATCTGCATTCTTTTTTAAAAGTCTAAACCTCACAATTGTCAGAATTTCACCGGATCTGTCCCTCTGTGCCCTGGAGAACCAAATGGGTCCCTCTAGGGTGACGCTGCTGCTGCCCACCCTCAACTCAGTCTCCGAGATTTCACCTCACTCTTCCTTGACATCTGCTGTTCTTTTGATCACAAGGAAGTAAACACTTTGAATCCCACTTCTAGGTCAGAGAACTCATTTTTTGAGGTTGTCCCTAGTACGTGTTCTTTCCATATTGATTTCTTACAATTCCAAGAGAGTCAGAATAGCAGTGCAGAAACAGGTCTGGAATTTCAAACCCACTCTTAACTTTCAGCACTAAATATTTCATTCATATGCCTCTTACGTAATCTGCACGTCTACCTTAGTATTGACTGACTCACATTCACCTTCGATATTTGAGCACAAGGATGAGAACAACAGAAGGAAGGAAAACAGCTTTTTGAGTTCCGTTCAAATGTAAACTGTTTCCTAATAACAAGACAAAAAGAAAAAAGAAAGAACGGAATTTGTTTCTCAGAAGAGAAACTGACTGTGCTTTGGAAATGGCTTTATGGCACTCTATCTCAAAACAAAATGATCAAGTCACAAGGCTTCCTTTGCTGGTTTGCACCTCTGGCTCAGGGCCAGGCTGACACTTGACAGCGACCTTCCCTTCAGAAAGTGTAGCACGTACCTTCTCCCAGGGAATCTGCTGATTTAAGTGAGGATTCCTCACGCCCTCTTGAGTGTCTTCCTATATGAACAGATCTGTGGTAATGCTTCCCTATAATCGCAGCCCTAGGGAAACAGAGACCAGCAGATCTCTGAAAGTACAATGAGGCCAGCCTGCTCTACATAGCAAGTTCCAGACTAGCCAGAGCTAAATAGGAAGACTCTATAGAAGGAGAAGGGGGAGCAGGGGGGAGGAGGTAGTGACAAGGGAGAAGGGAGGGGAGAGGAAAGAGAGAGGGAAGGAGAAGGGGAAGTAGAGGAGAGGAAGGAGGGGAGAGAGAGGGGAGGAGACTTGTGGTCACATTGTTGCTCCTACTTTAGCTGTAAAATCCGGGTCTTCCCACCTTCATGCAGCCAACACTTTTCCAGACATGCTCAAGGAACAGTCAGTTGGCTACTGATCCCCAAGTCCTGTAAGTTAAAAATATGAAATCTTTTACATCCCCTTACTCGTGGCTTCCTCTCCCTCTCCCTCCCCACAGGTCACTAAGTCCTGTAGTTCTCAGAACAACCTCCTTAGTGATTCACCTGTGATTTTATCTGAAGTAGATCACTGAAGCTTTGATTTTCCCACTTGGAGCTGCAGTTAAGAATGGCTTCTATGCTTCTTTACAGAAGGCTGCAAATGAGAAGAAAGCTATGGCTTCAGTTCCAGCAGCAAAGGGAACTAGAGGAGGATCTGTGCAAAGGATGAATGCGAGTAAGAAAGACATGAGCTGACTTCATTCTCGTCCCACCTGTGGTTGGTTACAAGGCTCTAAAACTTGGTTCAGATGTACAGTTTTCTCCACTGCTGGCTGGGAGGCTATCCTTTCTGTTTCTTTGTACTGTCAGTGGCCCTTGGAATATTTCAAAAAGGTTTTCACCAGTGTACCTGAGTTGGAATATGGCCAGAGATAATGGGTAGGAGGAGGAAGAAAATTTGGCAGCCACATTTTTTTCTCTGTTCTGCACTGCACTAGGGGGCTAGAAAACCTCGGGAGTTTTAATCCAGCCTGGGCTATACATGAGTTCCAGGCCAGCCTGAGCTACACAGTAGAAGCCTACCTCAAAATACCAAGAGTAGAAAAGGCAGCAGAGTGCTTGCCTAAGTTTCCTAGTTTCTTTCTGCGGCTGAGACAAACACCAGAATCAGAAACAACTTTCAAGGAAAGTGAGGCAGGAACCTGGAGCATGAATCATGGAAGAATGCTGCTCTCTCTGCTCATTGGCTCACATTTGGTTCTCTCTCTTATACAGCTCAAGCCTACTTGCTGAGGGATGGTACTGTCTACAGTGGGCTGAACCCTTTTATGTCAGTTAGCAATCAAGAAAATGCCCTGTAGACAGGCTCATGGGCCTATTTAATGAAGGCAGCTCTTCAATCGAGTTACCTCTCCTAGCATGCATACCTAGCATGTTCAAAGCCCTGAGCTCAGTACCTCATGCCAAAAACAAACAAAGCCAAAACCAAACCAAAACAACAACAACAAAAACACACCTTAATGACTTCAAAAAAGAGAGAAAAGAGAATAAAGGGATTATTCTTGCTGTAGACTCTGGCCTTGGCCGTCATATCTGCCATGTATGGTCCCTGTTTACCACTGTCCACATCTGCAACAATAGGTCATTTGTCCCTCTGGTCAGGTACTATGGTTCCCAAGGGGACCACATACAGGGAGCTGCTGTGGAGTGGCTGATACCAGCGTCTAGTCTCACTCCCAAGTGAAACCTGTTGTCTGGGCTACACACCTCTCTTCTGGTAGCCTTGTATGCTCTGTCTCTGCCTGGAAGATTGAGAACTACCGTTTGACAGAATAACAGAGGTGGACTTCTCAGGACCATGACTTAAACTCAACCGTTAATTTTAGTGTCTTTGTTTCCTTTAGTCCTTAGCTGAAGTTTTAAAGTGCTGGCACAGAACTAAAAAATATGGCTTGCAATTTGACAGAAAATCTTCTCCATGCTATGGTCTAAAAATCTGCCCACACAGGCAATTTATATGTATTTGTTAATATGTGAGTCACCTTAGATTAAAACACTTTAATAGACTCTTGGGATCAAAGTGATTTGATACTTAAAGTGCACAAACATTAATAAAGCAAAATGTGAACCATGCATATTTATGGCTTTCATAGAACTATAAACTGAAATAAGTTGAAAATTAAATGACCATGTTAGCTCTAATTTATGTTACGTATTTTGTTGAATTTAATATTATGTGTTCCCATGATTTACAAAAACTAAACAGGTTAACATGAATATAGTGCAGATTGTTTCTTAAACGGTTCCACTTAACGGACGAGCTCCACAGTATGACCACCAAGTGGCTGGTGGTCTCATCTTATCTTTATCTCTCGTATCACTCTCCATCTCAATGGCTCATCAGCCCTCCTTCCTTACCAACTTTTACCATTACTTAACCTTGATCATATCGCACAGATTATTTGCAAAGTAAAGCCACTAGACACATAAGGAGATCTAAAGTTAGGACAGAAATGTGAACTGCCACTGTGCTGCAGGAAGCCACTGGATGAGCAGCTGCCTGTGACACTGAGTGTCTTGGGGCAGCAGGAGGGAGAGATGTGGCCATGCCCAGTTTACCATAAAAGTTCAAATCTAGAACCACAGAGACATCCAGCATCATGGGAGTACTGTCCCTCAGTAGGTTTATAAAAATGGGAACCACAACTCTATGAAAGCAGTGAGGAAACTTGTGCCTCAGTTCACTCATCGGTTAAAATGTTTACCATAGGAAACTGGATTGCAGTAGGCATGCAGAGGGTAGAGAAAGCAACTAATCACGAGCTTTCCTATCATGAAATCTATGCCAGGTTTTCATGGTGATGATTCTCTGTTTGTCTATCAGTATGTATTAGTCAGGGTTCTCTAGAGTAACAGAATTTGTATAACGAATCCGTGTGTGTGTGTGTGTGTGTGTGTGTGTGTGTGTGTGTGTGTAAAAGAGAGAGAGAGACAGAGAAAGACAGAGACAGAGAGAGAGAGACAGACAGAGAGAGAGACACTTATAAGAATGACATACATACAGGCCGTGGTTCAGCTAAATCAAGAATGGCTGCCTATTAATGGAAGGTCCACGAGGCTGGATGTCTCAGCTGCTCTTCAGTATATTCCAGAATCCCTAAGAAGTAGGCTCTAGTGCCAGTGAAGGGATGGACTTACTAGAAAGGGTGAGAGCAAGCTTCTTTTGTTCAAGTCCATGGTATAGAATACAAGCAGATGGTGTGGTACAGATGAATGGTGGAAGCCACATCAAAAAATCTGGGATAAAGCATTAACTTCTCACCTCAAAGATCTGAGTTAGACATGTGTCTTCCCACTTCAAATGATTTAATTAAGAAAATAATTCCTTACAAATGTGCTCAGCCATTTGGGTTTTAGTTAATTCCAGGCATAGTCAAATCGACAAGGAAGAATGGCCATCACAAGGTACCATTAGCACCAACAACTGGTTAAGATGCCAATCATTTTTCCCTATAGCAATGGAATACCAAGTCAATACCATAACTTTTTAAAGCCCTGAGTTGAACTCGTGAAGTTTCAAGTGAAGCAAATGCAAACACTTCCATAGAATCAATTTGGGGATATTGGCATTTCTAGTAAAATGAGCTCATGATCAAACATCAAATACATGCAAAGAAAAGGCAGTCCGTGGTGAGTCAGAAATAAGAACACCTGACCGGGACCAGTAAGTTATACAGCAAGTTTCCTAAGGTGTCATAGAAGAAGCCTTTGTGTGGCTACTGATAGAAGAATGAAGACACACCATGTAGGAGGTGGTTCTGTCTTCCAGTGATGGGCTAGGTTACTGAGGACAACATACTCAGTGGAAAACCAGAAAATCAGCAAAAAACTAACAACATAGCAAGGAATTCCTGGGCTCTACCTGAAGCATGGTAAGTGAACAGGACACCTGGACACTTTTCCCTCACACTCATATGCCAAAACCAGAGGAAGCTGAGACTCAGTGGAGTCTGTAGGCAGGGTTGGCATGTTCTCAAAGTTAAAGAGAGAAGGGGAGGAAAGGAAAGAGTTGGGGTTGAGGCTCCCATGCAGGAACACTCAAAATCAACTTCTGAAACCAAGGACATAAAGAAAACACTTTCTTTTTAAGAATATCTTTATTTATTCCTTGAAAGTACCCTGTTTGTATATGGTGTGTTTGATCATACTCACCTCAAGCCCCCCCCCTTCATCTTTCTTAGAATGTACCTGTCACATTCCTCTCCCACCTTCACGCCCTCTCCTCTTATGTGATCCATGGGGTCCAATTTGTGCAGCCTGCTGGCATGTTGATGGTATTGTTGACTTGGTTTTGTGCAAGTAGCCAGAGCTGCCTGGAGGCAGATTGCAACAACAGCGTCATGCCCAAAAGACAGTGTTTCACAGCACTCAGCCCCATCCGTAGTCTCTTCCATTCTTTCTGCCGCATCTTCCACACTGTTTCCTGAACTTTGAGGGAGTAGATGTAACTGTCATATTTAGGACTGGGTACTCAGTGTTCACTTATTCTCTGCGCCTTAAGTAGCTATGCTTTTCTGCATTAGCTGCTGCCCACTACAGAAACAGGCATCTAGCCAAGATTAAGAGCAGCACTAATCTATGTATAAACCAAACAATCGTGGACTTTACTACCATGAGCTACCAAGTGTTCATGATGAAGATCTGAGAAAGATAATTTGGGGTGTGGCCATACCAGTAGAAGCAGGGGAACTATCACCAAGGAAGATAAGCACATCTTCGCCACAGTACAGGGAGAAAGTCACTGGAGGCTTTTCCTAGGTATTCTAAGGACTCCAGGCCTTTCCAGCCTCACTGCATCACTTGAAGGAAAATACAGCTAGCAGGGCAATGTTCAAGAAAACCAATTGTCAAGCCGGGCAATGGTGGCGCATGCCTTTGATCCCAGCACGCAGGAGGCAGATGCAGTCTCCTTTGAGAGTTTGAGGTCACCCTGGTCTACAGAGTGAGTTCCAGGATAGCCAAGTTACAACTGAGAAACCCTGTCTCAAAAAAACAGAAAGAGTGAGAGAGAGAGAAGAAGAAGAAGAAGAAGAAGAAGAAGAAGAAGAAGAAGAAGAGGAGGAGGAGGAGGAGGAGGAGGAGGAGGAGGAGGAGGAGGCAGAGGAGGAGGAAGAGGAGGAGGAGGAGAAGAAAGAAAGAAAGAAAGAAAGAAAGAAAGAAAGAAAGAAAGAAAGAAAGAAAGAAAGAAAGAAAAAAGAAAAAAAAAGAAAAAAAGAAAGAAAGAAAGAGAAAGAGAAGAAATTCTCAGCTTTCCAGCCAAGAGAATAGAGGTGAAAGCAAGAAGAAAGCTACCAAGGAGAAGCTTGGTGAAGGTCATAGCCTGTGCACACAGGGCTGCTGACACCTCTCCTCCCTGCTTCTAACTGCTGCCACCAGATAAGACTCTACCTTCAGGTGACTGAAGAAAAGGCAAGTACACACTAACCAGGGAGCGTTCTCAGAGAAGTTTAAAGTCCAGAGAGAGTGAAATCAAGTGCATTGCAGTGATCGGAAGCCTTAAGAGTCTAGAACTATGACAAACAATAAGGCATGTAGTGAGACAAGAAAAAACAGTCTAAAGACACAAATAAGTCTAATAAATCAGACTCAGTGTTACACAGAGGTTGGAGTCAGCAGCTACTGCTCGCATACCAGGTCTTATGTGTGGACAGGCAGTGTGAAGAAACAGGTGAGCACTGGAAGAGCAGGCTAGAGTGCCGTCACCAAAACAGATCAGCTTTCATGTGTATTCAGAGTTCTGTCTTCGGGAGACTTGGTTCTACATTTTGAAAAATCAAGAAATAAACGATGGAACATTCACCACGAGAGGCCAAGTAGAGGCCATGAAAAATACCTTAACAACTCTAAGAATGGGAGCCATAGACAGTCCACGTGGATAAAGATCAACTGGATATTCTTAATACTTGGGCAAGTAAAGACCTGCTGTCAGTAGGCCACAGCTCATAAAGTCTCCGGAGCTAAGGAGACCGCTCAGTGGGTAAAGCTGATGACATGAGTTTGCTCCAGGAACCCACACAGTGTGAAGTTAAAGACTCACTCAGCAAGCTGTCCTCTTGTCTCCTCTTGTGTGCTGAAGCATGCATGTGCACCTCCCTCCACACACAAAATAAATAAATACACATGGAAAGAAAAGACGTATGGAGATACTAGAAAAACATTTAACTAAATGACTATAAAAATGCAAACTTAACAATCAGACCATAATCCAGTAAAAGTATCAAACAAATGAAATCATGTAACCAAAAAGCAAATTACTTGAAAGGATGGGTAAAATAGCTAAATCCAGAGCCAGGACAATGTGCAGGCATGTGCATGTCTGCCTTTGAGCACTCAAATTACTGTAAAAGAAAACTGTGAGCAGCACTATGCTCACAAACTGGAGACTCTGATGAACTGAAGTTGACGGAAATGCAGCTATCACGGATGCTGAGTGCACAGGGACTCTGCGCTGCTGCCCAGCTTCTCTGTGAAACTGAACTATTCAATAATTAAAAGTTTGCTTTTTAACCTATAAAACTGAAAGCAATTGATTTCCTATTATTCACTTTCATTACTTAATTTATCACTGATTGCGTTTCTTACAGTCTTCTCTTATGCTGTTTGAGACTAGAATGTAATAAAGAAAATGCCAGCTGCTCAGGCGAGCTGCTCTTTCAGTGAGACCGTGGCGTAACTCCTGCTGGACAATGCCATTTCTAGATTATCAACTCCAGGTCTTTACTATTCAATTCTTTTCACAGTATCACTGACATCTCTTTCCTGTTTCTAATTTCTGTGTTTCACTGGAGTGTCACCGGATGTGGTTTCTCCAAAGAAGTTTTTTAAGCTGCAGTAATTATATAAAGAAAAATCTAGATGTGAAGTTGGTGAGCTTTTGCTCCATTACTTTGAACTAAATAGCCATGGTTGCCACAAACCCAGCTCTAGTTTCATATATCCATTGAAAACCCAGTTCACCTTTCTTGAGGATCAGTCGCAGCATTGCTAAACACTTCTAGGATTTTATCGAATGTCTATAATGGCATGTATTCAGCATTTCCATGTATGTCCAAGAATAACAGTAAAGTCAACTTTGAACAGAGACTCCACGTTTGGGATGATTCAAAAAATCACATCAATAATCAGTGTTGCTCTGATGACATCATGTGGGTACGGGTCATGACTCAGTGAAAGAAGCAGATTTTTGACTAGAGCTCTGGCTTGTGTATTCTCCTCTTTACCAGCTTCATCCACTGTCCTTACCAGCCAGGAGCCCAAGGGTCTCTTCTACCCCAGTTGTCCTGAAATATAGTTAGCATATAAGATTGTTTATGTTTAATCCAAGCAAACTGATACTGTGACATGCACATCATTACAAAAATGATCAGCACCATCAGCTTAATTAGCATCTCTACCACATAGCTATCGCTTTATTTTGTTTTTGTTTTGGTGGGCATATTTCATCTCAGTGCTTACATCTGAAAGCTGTTCAATCCTTTTTTCAATTTATCTGTGTGTGTGTGTGTGTGTGTGTGTGTGTGTGTGTGTGTGTGTGTACACGCTCGCATGTGCATGCCATGATGGAGAAGAGCAGAGATCATAGGGAAACCTTTGGAGTCAGTTCTCTCTTTCCATCATGCAGGCTCTGAGGATCAAACTCAGGTCAACAAGCTTGGCAGCAGGTGCCTTTACTTGCTGAGTCATCTCTCCAGCCCATCTTTTACTTACGATAAACATAAAAACAATGGCACAGTCACTAATTTTTGCATTTTTATTTTCATTTTTCTGATATGTGCAATTTGCCTCATACAGCTTATCCTTGGTGTAATCTGACTGAGATGTTTAATGTTTGCTTTTAAATGCCCATGTGTGACTTTTTTCTGTCACTTGTTAGCATTATTAAAATGTGAGTCTCCTTTTAATTTTCTGTATGTGATAGTTATAATATGCTTTATTTCTTGTAAACATTCCAGGTTCAGCAATTCTATCTTCCACTTTTGTAGGAATTTTCTCTTAATTTGTAGGAATCCACTATTTTCTGAAAGTGGTGTCAGTGAGCCCTCACACATCTGATCACTGGGAGGTATGTCACATGTGAGCGTGAAATTCTGTCCTATCAGACAGTCACATCAATGATCATATTCTTTCTCGGCAGTGGTGACTTCTCTGTAATTCACACTGGTCTCCATGGCTAGCATTGTGCATGTGCTTATGTGTCCAAACAATAGTTTAGTTTCTTATAGCTGAGAATGTGTTTCCAGTCACAAATACTGCGTTAGCCAAAGTGAAATTACAGAACATGGGAAAAGTTGCAAAATAGCTTGTTCGTTGAACTTAAAGCACAGAAGTTGGTTTCCATTCTTTCTTTCTCCACCTGAGAGGATTTTGATGTAAAAATACCAAATTTCCTGCCAAGAAAATCAGAGCTATCAATGTGAATGGAATGTACTGGTGGAAAAATCCGCACTCTGTCCAACAGAGGGGGAAGCTTCGTATTTCTTGCTCAATTTACCAATTTCATGAATATATTTTCCTCATCTGAGAACAGGAGCGGGAGCCGCGCTCATTGCTTCTGGTCATGAATTTGGTGAGAGGGAGTTATTCTCACCAGTTCTCATGTGCATCAGAAAGTCAGCCTTCCTGTAGCGACAGGCGCAGAGAACAGGCCTGCTCCAGCTTGACATTTGATAAGGATTTTCTTAACTGTTTCCATCATTCTTTAATATGCAATTCTTAATATCAAAAAATGTAATAACCTTCTGCAAGTTTCGAATCAGTCATACTCAGAAGTCTGTTCAGTTTCTTGGTTTCTAGAAATTTCTAAATGTAAGCCAAACCTTCAGTTGAAGCTTTTTTCTATTTCCTATCTAGTGTCTTATCCTTGACTCTGCTTTCATATTTTCTATTTTTATAAAAGTGTGTCTTGATTTATTAAAATGACATTTTAGTTCATAATATATTCATATTGTTCAGTCAGGTATCTTTAAAAATATATAGCATTTAAATATATTTATTGTCCAGACATAAACCTAATATATGAAGTGAGTATTTAAATATATAAATTAATGTTAAGAACTACTGAAGATTTCAAGACACATTTTAGATGTATCCCCACCTACCCCCTGCAAAAGTTAACTTTCTTCTAAGATGTCTTAAATACTTTTTTAAAACTTAAGCATCAAAAACAAATTGTCATTGGCACTCTTAAATTTTTAAGTCAAATTATTTAAGCAAAGTTGTAACTATATGATTCCTTAAATTGTAATTTAGCCTTATTATTTTATATATATAAACTTACTCACAATTCTTGGGGGAAGGGTTAAAGGGGAGTCTTTTCCTATAGTCCCACTGGTGTCGTACTCTCTTTGTAGCCCAAGCTGAATTCAAGCTCAGAATTGTTCTGCTGCCTCAGTCTAAGTGTTGGGATCATAGGGTGTTCAACCACATCCAGTCAATGAGCTACAGTTCTCATCGAAGCTCTCTCTCTCTCTCCCACTGTGAAGAGTTGCCATGGTATTCACTCTCCAAGCCCCATCTCTCCAAGCCCCATCACTCCAAGATCCCCTTGTAGTATACAAGGTCATGACCATCTCTGACAGAAACAGAGATGAGACTCACAATCTCTTCCAAGCCATCTCCTTTGCTTTGAAAACTTCAGGCAAGAACTTAGAAGGGTTCATCTTGGATCATGCCATCCACATGATAACAGGTTTATGGTTAGAAGCCACCCGGCTCTAGGGCAAAGGGACAGGTTCTTGGCTGCAGGAATACAGATGAGTCCCTCGATACACATCTGTCTATGCTGCTTTATCCATGATCATCTCAGAGAAATACTAGTCTGAGCCCTTGTTCCTGGCCCAGAGGTAGCCACACCTTTGAACATCCCTATACTGACAGAGATGCTGGAGGAACCACACACAGTGATGGTCAGGGAGGAATCATCACTAGACACAAAGTCAGGTCTATGCACAGATGTCCAGTTTCAGTATGACCAACCAATAGTCTATCATACATTCACATGGTGGGGCACCACACAGCCATGACAACGGAAAACTATGCCTATGTAAAATAAGGAAGAGAACACTACACATATGAGTGGGGGGCAAAAGTCCAATGTGAAAATAAATATGTCGATGAATTCCACTTACAGAATTCAGCTCTTCTCTGAGAGATGTTGCCTACCTGGTACAATGTCAAGAGAAGCCAAGAAAGGATGATAAGGGCAGTCAGGATGTCCAGTGAGAAAAGGAGAGGGGGCAGTTCTCTGGTATCCAGGGGAGCTGGGTTTCATTAGTATTTAGTGATCAGTTCTGTGGCCTTTCATTAATATAACTTACGGCATAACCTGTTATATTTTATGTTTGCACTGTCCATCTTACACTTCAAGGGGGAAAATAAGTGAAAATAAGTTGTGTGTGTGTGTGTGAGAGAGAGAGAGAGAGAGAGAGAGAGAGAGAGAGAGGGAGAGGGAGAAAGAGAGGGAGAACAAGTCTACACTGTTTAACAATTCATTGAGAAAATATTAGATGACACTGCGTGTTAGGCTTTCCCCCAAATTATCAAAAGTGAATTTAGTAGCTGAGGCTTTCCTTGCTGTGTTCTAAAGTAGATATTTGTCAACAGTGCCATCTCCTCCCCAAATCCACACCAGAAGTAGTCTCGAGGAATAACAAGTGTGAGTCTAGCACTTGAGCATGAAGCCTGCCCTATCAGATAGCCAATTAGAACGTTCTTTCCTGCTGACTCTAAACAGAACACCTGAAGATGAAACACAGCCATTTCTCTGTGTTCTCCTGTCACTGTTTCAAAGACTGCTTTGCTTTTGAGAGCCGCTGGGGAGCTGACCTTGGTGCTGAAATTCTGGCCGGCACAGTGACTTTAGACCCACCAAATCTTAAGACCCTCCTTGCTTTTAAAATCCACTTTTGGATGATTTGTAAGCATTTAACGTTTTTTATTTATTATCTTACCAAGTTATTGTGATAAGAAAACTTAAAGCACAAGTATGGAAAATCATTCCTTACGTTTTTCATGAGACAAAACAGTTATCCGGAGTATTCTAAATCAAATTTACAAGAAGCCTATTTTCTAATGGGCCAAAAAGTTCTTGATAGTTGCAAAGGATAGCAATAACCCAGTTAAAATCAATGTTTAACTCATAATCCTCCCAATCCTATGTCATTCAGGAAGCATGAAAATGATTTCGTGATACTTAATTTGAGACTGAGAGTTGTCTGTAGCTGATGGCTGCAGACAAGCATCTCATGGTGATGAGCAGATGTCCTCTGTTAAGCACACAGAAACGCCTTCAAGTACCCCCACGCGCCACCAGTTGGCAAGCCCCATGCTTCTCCAAAGGCAGGTCAGGGGCAGAGAACTGCCTTTGGACTCCAGCAGGGAAACATGTTCTTCAGTCTTTCAGCTCAGAAAATTCCAAATTAGTGGAAATGTTAATACAAACAATCCACGCTGGGGTCCTGATAGATTGTGTGGCATTGTTCAGTCTCCTTATGACTCTCAGTATCTTTTCTAGTTTTCCGGTGTCTTTTACTGCATTTGAAGAACACTTTCAAAGCCCCCTGAGAGTTAATTTAATAACTACAAATTCCCACGTTGATATTACAGAAAGACTGTAGGGGGCTTAGGGGATTATGTACTTCATGTTTTATTTCAAAAGCACAGGCTCAAGATATATAAAGGGAAGCATTATTATCTGAAGAATACTTTCCCTGTCTAAAGCTCAGTGCACATGATAAGTTATTTTAACAGAGAAAATTATTACATTAAGGCATGTCACCATCAATAAAATAAAATCCAATTCAAAGACTAAAAATTCAAGAAAATTAAAAGAAAGTTGTAATTTCAATTAAAAAAACACTGTGTTTATAGAAAACCCTTTTAACTGAATGAGCATTTACAAAGCCATAGGTTTCTTCCACTAATGTTCATTAGTGTCATGACAGTTCAAGGTGCTGTGCCTGCTCGTTTGTACTAGTGAGGACCACATCTTAGGGGAACTCAAAATAAATATGTTTAATTAAAACTTACCATCCTATTCCTTACCAAGGTAAACTGGAAGTAGGCAGCATGCCTCACTGGTACACAGGGATGCATCTTCCCAGGAAAGACTTAGGTGAAGACAGAATGCCAGTGAAGTGAGAGTGTGCACTGAATGAGTGGTTGTGTGGGTCTGGTACTCTCCCCTTAGATGAGTACCATCTTCAGGTTTTAAATCATCTCAAAGGTGACATGTAGAGTGAAAGCTGAGAGATTGCCCTTACACAAAGTCTCCTAGAGCCTTGTGTCAAACTCGGTAGTATTCAAGGTGAAGTCAGTCAAGATTCCAGGAGGCTTGTTATCTTGCAGAATTCTGTTTCTCATCCACAGCCGTTATCATACTTGGTCCTCATGTTGTTACAAGTGGCAAGGTACCTCTCTGGGGTCTTTACCACAGGCACTCATTCCATTCATGAGGCTCCACCCTCATGACTTATCATTTCCCTAAGGCCCCCTCTCCCAATATCATCTCCTCTGGGTTAGGGATTGGGCATATGGATTCTTCATGGGTTTGGAGTAAACATTCAGATACTGAGAGGGGAAGAATGGAAGAAGAGATTGAAGAGGAAGGGAAATAAGTGGGGAGGAATCAAGAGTCCATCCCACCCATACCCTGCACCATTCCAGAAGTCCAGTTCAACACAATGTTTTATCTTTGGGCAGTTTCTGATGTGTCCATACTGATGGAGAAATTGTTCATATATGTGCTTTGTTTCCTTGTGTATTCACCTAAGCAACATGGGAAACCATTATTAGGAGACAGGAATATTTAGGGTTTCAAAGAAGAACATACTTGCCTTTAATACTTTATAGTATCTATTTTAACTTTTAAAGATTTGTTTATTTATTATTTCATATGGACATTTGTGCCTTTTTGTATGTGTGTGTATCATGCGTGTGCAGGGATTTGCAGAAGCCAGAAGACAGTGTTGGACCTTCTGAAACTGGTGGGTACTAGAAACTGAACCTGGGTCCTCTGTAAGAGCAGTAGGTACTCTGAGACACACTGAGTCATCTCTCCAGCCTCCTATTATCTGTTTTAAAAATCATTTTCATAGTATATTAAACCAAAGAGAACAAAAATCAAAACATACAATTTGCAAAAATAATACCATACCCTGAAACACCAACACAGGCCTGCCAGCAATCCAGGACACCTCTTGTTCAAGGTTGGTTACTTAAGAGGAAACATGTTTAGTGAATGCTGACTTGAGGAAAACAAACATGGGTATAATGTCTATTGATGATGTGTTTTCCAAACTGAATCACCCGAGGGAAGGAACTCAAGGCAGGAATGGAAGCAGGGACCATAAAAGGATGTTGCTTACTGGTTTGATTTTCAGGCTCACATTCAGCTCTTATACCCCACAGAACTACCTGCCCAGGGAAGGCACCACCCATGATTGATATGTTTCTTTTATTTCAATCATCAATCAAAATCTGCCCCCACAGACTTGCATAAATGTCAATCTGTTGAAGATATTTCCTCAGTTGAGGTTCCCTCTTTCCAGGTGACTTCAGTTTATGTCAAGTTAACAAATAAAGCTAAACAACATAGATTCTGTCCTGAGAACATAGAAAAAATATGGACGAAAGCTTATGCACAAAGATGACATCAATAGGGAGCACCTAAGAGAGTTGAATTGGGAAAGACTCGGGTGGATAACTCTGAGTTTGAAGCAGCACAATTTACCTTAAAAAGAGACCATCACACAGCTGTTGTCTTTGAGTGGTATTGGAGAGCATAATAAAGGTTTAAGGTATGAATGTGAGTAAAAAATTAATAGGAAATGAATCCCATGTATGCTTTATAAGAGTAGAATAAGGACTTTAAAAGAAAAAAAAATAAAATATATCATATGTGATTGTTTTCTCTACGGAGTAGGAAAGGAGTGGTTCTGTACTCTTATCTGCACCTTCATGTGTTCTCCAAGTATCCTGTGATGAGCAATTTTCCTCTAATCACCAAGATGGTTCCAGGATTTTTATTTTATTTGTGTATTGTGTGCATGTGTGTTGTAGTGTACATGTGGAAATCAGAGGGTGATTTGTAAGAGTTGGTTCTCTTATCATACCATGCAGGCCCTGGAGATCATTTAAGTCTTTAAGCTTGGTGACAAGTTCCTTCACCTGCTGAGACATCTCAGTAGTCCAAGGAGATATTTTATAAGGCTCTGCAGACAAAGGATTGATGGGAAAAGGAAAGGACTCGGTAAACCAGGATCCGTCCCTTCTTGGATGTATGTGCTGATAATTCAGGGAAGAAACCATCTGCTTATGAGGTAGTGAGGAAGACAAAAATGAAGAAAAGGGGAGTAGTGGACACGCAACTCTTCCTAGATGTGTGTGAGTTCTTTACACAGTGCTGACTACATCACTCATTCAGCATGATTTTGACCTTTGACAACGAAACTAAACCAGCAGCCCACATAACTATTCTGCTGAATGTGTTTACAACCTGAAGACATAGAGCCAAGATAGAACAGATGAGGAGTATTTTGGGTTCTTGGTCACTTCAGGGAAACTTGGAGAAAGGGGGCCACCTTGGAAAGAGGGAACAGAAAGAGTAACCCCAAACTTGAGTTTTTCCTAAGCCAGATCACAAGAGGCTGAGACTTTCTAAGAAACAGTGACTCGAGGAATGTTGTTGTAAGGGTGGACTTGGTATCAGGTCTTCTATTCCTAGTGTCCCATGGGAGTGTCCCCTCACTTCCATGGTAGACGGTCAGATGAAGGAGCTGTAGAGAAATAACAGTGTCTCTCCCAACTTCCACCCTACAGCAGGCTGCTGCAGCCTCATGTCCACACTTCTGTGTGCTCTGTGTGTCCTCTTCATCTCTTGATTTGTGTATAAAAGATGCCTCTTTGTTTAGAAGACTACAGAGCCTTGTATATAGTTAGCAAATCTCATGGTTTCTAAGTATTAAATCAACTTGTAAATATTTTATCTATCCCAGGTGTAATCAAGCAGGCATTGTGCAGTTTTATAATATGCTCAGTGTTTAGGAGAAGCAGGTATGTGCTGTACTCCAAGCAGGAGGGAAGCCTGGGTAGCCAGCCATGAACTAGATCCACCCCAGCACAGGCTACCAGAATTGTCATGTTCAACACAGGCCTGCTTATGATACAGGCATCCTTAATGTTCTACCTTCATCTTTGTTGTGTGAGGGGGAAAAAAAGGAAGAAAAGAAACTAGCCAAAACACACTTAAGGGAAGACAAGTTTTATTTCAGTTTATACTTCCAAGTCACTGTCCATCACTGAAGGAAGGTTGGGGCATGAGCCCAAGGAAGGAACCTGAAGCAACCACCATGGAGGAATGCTGATTGCTTGCTGGCTCACTAACTCATACTCAGTCAGCTTTCTTATACAGCCCTGGACCACCTGCTTAGGAATAGTGCTGCCCATGGTAGGCTGAGCCCTTCTATATCAGTTAACAGTGAAGACACTCTGGGCTATGACAGTTAACAAAGCTGAGGCAGTTATAAAACTCCTCTGTCTCCCATTGTGGATGAACATTTATCAGCAAAGAAATAGGTAGGAGGAACAAGGCTCCCTCTTCCTCCTGCTCATTTGTTTCATGAAAAGAAAAATGTGGCAAGCAATTTATTTTAAAATTTATTTATTTATTTTCATCATTGAGGTGGGTTTAAACACATACCATGGCATGTGTGTGGAGGTCAGAGGTTAGTTTTCATTTAAGTCAGGTTTTTCCTTCCACCTTTACATGGGTTCAAGGTGTGGAATGCAAATGAGCAGGCTTACATAGTGAACTATTTTACCCGTGAGTGATGCTTGGATTCCCTACAAGCATTTTCTTGAACTATAGATAGAAACTTCTCAAGTTCAGACACTTTGTTTCCACACAGCTCACCTGTGTCTGCAGAGAAAGATGTTACTAGTAGGAAATGCTGAGGTTGCAGCTAGGTGAGACTCAAGAAAGTAGAGAGTTGTGCACTTACAGCTAGTGAGGATACAGTGAGGACACAGAAGACATTGAGCTGAGTGCTGAGACTGCCAAAGGCACTTGGTAAACTAGAAGGTTGCAAACTACAGGGGTGGCATGCAGCTGAGTTCTGGTGGTGCCTTCTTATGCCTATTTACATGATATAGCCACTTATTGTATCTATGAACATCTTTGTTCCAAGTAAGCTCATTTTCCAAGGCTTTTACTGGATATGACTTTGGGGAAAATATTATACAATCATCCCATTATTCATGATACACATTAGCACTTCAAGAAGAGGCAGAGAAATATCAGCCACAAATATCCTCTCTCCTCTCCAGACTCTCTAATTCTTCCAAATCCCTTCAGCTAAGCCCTGGTCTTTTAACTCAGTCTTGAAGAAACTCCTAGCACCCTGTTTTCCAATGGCAGATCTTCCAGGTCTTATATTTCCCTCCAATTCCCTGAATGGGTCAAATGGGAGGTGTTAAAGCCAGTCCACAAGTTGAAATCCCAAAGGGGGAAATGCCTGGGTTCACAAGAAGCACTGCTGCTGCTCCCTCCTTCTCTGCTGCTTGGTAACACCACCAACTTTCTGTAGTCTTAAGCTAAAGTTCCCTTGACATTTCAAGCTGAATTTACTGAACCCAGGAAGCCCCGGTGAATTCAACATTGACTGGAATTCTAAAACCACTTTACTGTGATCCAGAATCAGGAATTACCCAGCCTCCCTCATTAAAGAGAGCTGCCACAAACAACCTTTATCTGTAACTTTGCTTTAGGTACTTTTGGCATGAAGCCATAAGACAATGTCAGAACTTAGTTATTGCCATTGAAACATCAGAATGATAATGAAGTCTGGCGGCTTCTGTGACTCTCAGATACATTCCTTCAGAGTCATAAATTAAAATCTTTTCCTGGACCTCTTTCAGCTGGAGAAGGGAGGGGTGGTTCTAATATGCGGAAATGACTGGATTCTGATGTTGAGCTTCAAGCTCAGTTCTTGACACACAGCATTTGTGCTTACAGAGCTGAAATATCCAAACAGATCGATCGACGGGAGCAGCAGCATCCAGAGTGCTTACAGCCCCCTCAGAAGCAAACCCAATCCCCAACAATAATGCTGACATGTGCGCCCCAGAAATAAATCACAGGAAACTTCCAGGCAACCCTTTCAATAGCCACTTCCGAGCAGGGAAGTCTGTCCTCTGAGACTGATTTCAGCTTGGCTTCACATCCAACATACATTTGAACCTTCTGGTTTTCCCAACTTCATCTTGGGAAGAATTTCTTTAGTGAGACTTCTTTCCTGGAGTTCTATATTCATTAAGTGTAAAGAGAAATGTATGGTCATGATTATAAATCAGAGCTGATGTAGGAAAAGATGTTACCAGAGTATATTTCTCAAAGTTTGCTGCCTTTTTAGGTGAAAGGGATTTAGAGACACATATTGAAAGCAAGAATTCAGTAGACTTATTTCAGGCTACAGGGGAAATTGAACTTTAGAGGGAGGCAGGCTGATCACTGCTGCTTTCAAACCAATTGTAGCTGAGTGAGGATGGATCACCTGAATAGCGTTCACCAGACCATGTTAGAAAGGGAAGTGTTTGGAAAATGCTTTGAAAAAAAACTAACATACGTGGGAGTAAAGTAAAAGTTTAAACACATAAATCATCAGGAGATGCTGTGAACATGAACTTGGGGCTGTGGCAAGAGAATGAGAGAAAAATAGAGGGAAGAGAGAAAACGCAAACAGCTTGACAAGAAATGTGGGAGCAGCTGGGTGGTGGTGGCGCACACCTTTAATCCCAGCACTCAGGAGGCAGAAACAGGTGGATCTCTGTGAGTTCAAGGCCAGCCTGTTCTACAGAGTGAGTTTCAGGATAGCCAGAGTTACAACAGAGAAACCCTGCCTCAAAAAATCAAAAAGAGAAAAGAAATGAGGAACGATGAAGGAGTGGGGAGTGAGCAGCTGTGAGGGACTCTCTGAAGCTGAGTGCATATGGTTACAATAGCTTTGCATGTTTCTGAAAGCTTCCTGATGTTCTCTATGTATTTACACACTTGAGTTAGTGATAAGTTCCATGTCAGGAGTAGACAGATGAAGGGTCACAGTACTAATTGGTTAGATCATTGTACTTAGCCTATACTGACTAGGTCAATCAAAGCAAAGTCCTTGCCCAAAAATAACTGAGGGTATGTGTCATTAGACAATTCCTCAAAAATTTGCCACAAGCAGCAGAGAGGTGAAATCAGGCTTTAAACTCAACCCATACGTGAATGGAACAAAATCAACTTAACAGATATGTAAGTAAAACAGTGACAATGGTGACAGCAGACTTTACAGTGGTGATGAAGAAAGCAATGGTGACGATGGTGGCAGTGGGAGATGACGAGCTTACTGCTGGTGATGATGGTGGCAATGGGAGATGACGAGCTTGCTGATGGTGATGATGGTGACAGTGGGAGTTGATGATCTTACTGATGGTGGTGATGGTGACAGTGGGAGATGACGAGCTTACTGATGGTGATGACGGTGACAATGGGAGATGATCTTACTGATGGTGATGATGGTGGCAATGGGAAATGATCTTACTGACGGTGATGATGGTGGCAATGGGAGATGATGATCTTACTGATGGTGATGATGGTGACAGTGGGAGATGATGATCTTACTGATGGTGATGATGGTGGTAATGGGAGATGATCTTACTGATGGTGATGATGGAGACAGTGGGAGATGATGAGCTTACTGCTGGTGATGATGGTGGCAGTGGTATTGGTAGTAGAGACGATGGTGATGATGGTGACAGTGGGAGTTGACGATCTTACTGCTGGTGATGATGGTGGCAGTGGGAGATGATGAGCTTACTGATGGTGATGATGGTGACAGTGGGAGATGATGAGCTTCAGCTGGTGATGATGGTGGCAGTGGTATTGGCAGTAGAGACGATGGTGATGATGGTGACTGAAGACAATGGTACTGATTGCCACGGCGATGACTATAACGATGGTGAAGTTTCTATAGAAGATGGTGATGACTGCGCCTATGATGCTGATGATGGCAGTAGTGATGACAATAATGAAGGTGATTGTGGCAAAGATTAAAATTGTCACAAACATCTTTGGGCACTTACTATATGCTAGAGTAGCTAGCATTTTAACTTTAACTGAGTAGCCGAATTTAATCTTTACAATGTACAATGCTGGTACATCACTACAAGCACTTTGTAGATAAGAACCATCACCCAGATGCTGAGGAAGAGGAAGGCATAGAGAAGACTAAACCCAGATTGATCCTGAGTCTGTAGAATTTGAAATCCTCCATGAGGAATGAGAAATCAGTGCCTAGTGGGAGCATGGCCCTGGAAGTCACACAGGGAGCCCTGTGCTTCTGCTGGATTTTTGCCTAGAGAGAAAGGTTGGAACAACAGGCTGCTATCAGTCAGTACCTTATGATAAGAACAATGAAGATGTACACTGTTTTCTCTGTGAGTCAAGGAAACAAAAAGAGAAAGAGTGGAGAAGGGAGAGTGGTAGCAGTCGAAGGCATACCTTGGAGGATTGTTTGGCTGGGATAAGAAGAGTGAACCACAACAGAGGGCCACAGCACACCCTCTTCTTACACCTCCACCTCCCCACCTGCACCTCAGGGTCCTCAGCTTCCATCTTTCACCATTTAGGCACCGAAGGGATCTTCCTGAAAGTCACAGTAGTTCTCTACCAACAATGTACTAATCACAGCAGGCTTTCCAGGTAATTAATTATTTTTAAATTTCAATAAACAAAGGATATTGTTTGGTGTGTTTCATACATTTAAAAAGTTTATCTGAGCAGACTGGTTTTTATTACTGTATGTGAAACAGTACCTTAAGTAAAGCCATTCTCTCATTTTTTTTAAGTCTTTCTCTTGGTTATTAACCAAAAGAAAGTTGTTTAGTTTGCACTCCTGCTGCAGTGACAAACACATGATCAAAGCCACTTAGGGGAGAAAAGGTTTTATATGGCTTATATGTGTGACTGTGATGAAGGTCACAGTCCTGCATCCAGAGAAGCCAGGGCAGGCATTCAAGGCACGAAACTGAAGCAATAGAGAAACACTGCTTACCGGCTTGCTCTCTGTGGCTTTCTCAGATTTCTTTTTATACAACCCAGGACCACCTGCCCCAGGGAGGTATTGTCCAGTGAACTGGACTCTCCTACATCAATAATTAAAAGTAAAATGCTCAAAAAGCTATGCACACAGGACTGTCCGAAGAAGGAAATCCTCAGATGAGGTTCCCTCTTCCCAGGTGACTCCAGTGCAGTGGTTTTCAACCTTCCTAATTGCTGCAACCCATTAAAACATTGTTCATGTTGTGGTGACCCCCAAATATAAAATTATTTTCATTGCTACTTCACAGCTGTAATTTTGTTACTGTTATGAATCATAAGGTAGATCTGATATGCAGATGGTCTTAGGCACCCCTGATGAAAAGGTTGTTCTACATCCAAACAAGTCACAACCCACACATTGGGAACTGCTGCTCTAGTATGTGTCAAAATGACAAAAGTAACTAGTACCACAAGGCAAGAGAACAAGTGTAAAAAAGCAGCAGGGGGAGGATAGCTGTAAAATGCCGTCTCCTGGGAATGACAAGGCTGTTGTACACATGAACTCACAGTAACTGGTTCCTGACAGAACCCAGGAGGCCAGATGCCAGCATTCCTCTCCTACTGAAAGAGTTATTAGCTGCAGAGCACTGCTGTGATAGGGAAAGTCACTCTCCTTTGTGACATGGCTTTTGGCTATTCATGTCCCAGTGAGTGGCCCTATATCATGTGTACATAGGCAGCACTAATTAGACTCAAAGGGTTATTCATAGCAAAAAATGAAAGAGGATGTGAAATTGAGAGGGGGATGAAGTTGGGGTATGGGGCACCCTTAACTACTGCCCACTTCATCACTTCATTTTATGAAGGAATTTTTATACAGAGTACCTGACCTAGAGCATATAAGGACACTCTGAGATGTCTTCACCATGATGAAATCACCTAGCAGTGCAAATCTCAGACTTAGCCCCATGACTAAGAGATGTCTGACTGCATCACTGTGTTCCAGACAGCCTTCAAAGAGCAGGCTTAAAGCCTTAAAGCAAGCTCAGTAACTTCCCAAGATGCCCCAGATCTGTCACTGAGTGACCCCTGTCCCTCAGAGTGTGACCTTACTTGAAGTTGGGTCATCACAAGGATTGACAAGTTAAAATTAAGCCTAATAGTCTTAGGATTTGGGCTTCAATCCAATAAGAATGTCCTTAGAGAGGAAATTCAGACACAAAGACTTAGAAAGATCAAAGGTGCAATAAGAAGAGGGTGTCTCCGTGGCAAGAACAGAGGACGGCTTTGAAAATCCAGGTACATCTGAGGCCCCCAAATTGGCCCCAAGAGGGCATGAAATTGGCCCCTTCCTAGCCCCTTGCAGGGCAGTGGCCCTTCAGAGACCTTGATCTTGACTTCTGGCTTCTAGCCTCTTAGTTCAATGGCCTTAAGGCACCTGATTCACAGGACTTTGCAATGGCAGTTCTAGAAATTAATAACTCCTCAGTCACAGACCCACTGTGAGCATGTGTGGGCCACCTGAGTATGGGGAGGGGGAGAGGTACCTAGGGTTGTTATAAGAAAGGCTTGTCTTCTCCAGGAGCCCAAAGAAGCTGGTAGCCATTAGACAGAGAGGCAATGAGGTAGAGCCCTGAGAGCCTAGGGAAGCAGACAGCCAGTCCACATCCAGGCTGGTGCTTGGTCAGCCAATGTCACTCTTCATCAGTAAATCTGGAACTTACCATTGGGGGTTAGAGACACTAATCAGCAAAGATCTTCCCAGAAGCAGTACTTCTGCAGATAAATTCTGTAAATATGTCTCTGATGAGATTAAGGGGCCTCCTCCCAATCTCATCAGGAAGTAAGTGTTGCAAATGAACTAATACAAGATGAAATGCAATCTTGAAGCCAGTGATGCATAATGCTGTAATTGCAGAGGCCTTTGGCGAGTGATAGGAATATTTTAAAAGAAGGGAGAGGAGTGAGTCCATAGTCTTCCAAGTATCATCTGAGAGGATGGGTGTCCCAATTCCAGTTGCTCCCTCCCTCCCACATCTCTTTCTGGAAATAGCCTGTGAGCTGAAAAGGACAGTGATTTCACTACTACAGCACATTGGAAAACCCCCTCACACTCCGCAGCTCTCTTTGCTCTCTTTTTTTTTTTTTTTTTTTTTTTTTTGCTCACTAAGCAACCTTCTGAGATGTAATCTGGTATTCTGACTAGGTGATTCTTTTTTTCCGGCCCTGAGCCAGGAGAGTTCTTAGGACTAAAAGTTTGAGCTGTACAAGAAAAAGACAAATGGAACACGAGACAGGACTGTATTAAACAGAACAAAGGTGCTAGGCATGTACAGACAACTGGATAAACTATGAGGAGCAAGGAAGTAGAAAGTGAGCCCCACAAACAGAGACTCACTTTGCCTAGAAGACAGCTGTTGAGAGATTGGTCATGCTGTTGGAACACTCAAGCCTGTGACTATCCCCAGGGACATCTTCAGGAAGTAGACAGCAGCCTCAGGAAAGGGGAGAGCTGGCAGAAGCCCAGGCCAACATCTACGCTTAAAGGAGGGTTTGGGCACAGCAGAGTGCACTCAGGGGACACTCAGAAGCACCATCCCTTTGTGTTTCCTCTCACTTAGCGCACATGCCCAGGGTCTCTTTGCTATCGCATTTTCACAGTGTCTTCTGAATTTCTTTTCCAGAATTCAAGCCAGATCTTAAGTGCTTAATGTGAATTGACTTGATGGTGGTAAACATTTCCCAGCCTACACCTGGATCAAAGCACCATCTTACACAGCTGCAGCACACAGTCTCTACTTACTAATTAGATCCAGGAAAAGTAAAAAAAAGAAAGGAGATTCAGACTATGGCTAACTGGGCAGAACAGCAGCCTCGACTCAGGCCCACCATGCTATTTCTTATACAATTCCCAGATATCCATCTCCCCTGTGGTAGCCTCTCCTCGCTCAGGTCCCAGGGATCAGCTCTATGCAGTGGTGTTCTTCAAAGTCTGATCAGCACTATTCAGCTTCTGAGTCAGAATCTTTTCCTCAACACACTTTCTCTTGCCTTAAGCAGCAGCTCACTTGATGCCAAATACACAATAAATCAGAATTAACAGAGCAGCATCCCACAGGTCTTGGCTGAAAGACTTTCTGATATATTGGAGTTCTTGTCCAATGTCAGATAAAGTAGTTCTGTCAATTAATAAAGTTGTATGCTTTAAATTTATGTTCACAGACTTGGAAACTCATATTTGTGTTGTTGTTAACCACTGTGTGGGCTCACCAAGAGTGACAAGAAGGCATTCTCATAGATTCAAACCCTGCCAGACCTCAGCAGAGGGAACCACTGTCGTGGCATGGCACTATCCTGGGCAGTGGAACCCTCTGCTGAGGTCTGGCAGGGTTTGAGACAGTCCAATGAGAATGCCTCCTTGCCATTCTTGGTGAACCCACACAGTGGCTAACAACAACAAATGGCACCCAACATGGGGCTCGGGAGAAGTTACTAGAAAATAAAAAAGGGAAATTTGAATTTAAATATAATAGAGGGAAAGGCATAAGATGAAGTTATGGATACTTTGGTTCAAGAAGCTAGAAAGCTATTTATGGTGGCTGTGACCACTGGGATGAATCCTGATTTGTTCCTGGTGATATTCTTTTTCTACTTTCTCTTTTGTCTGTAATTCTTCTCAAAAAAGATTAAAGAAATAGCTTGGCAACTAGAAGAGTTGCAGGAGAAAATTGGGGGGGGGCTAGCATTGAGAGAAAAAAAACAGAGATCAAGGGAGAACAAAAGAGCCCAACTTTTTTCTTCCTCTTCGAAAAGGTTAAGCAATTGGTGAAACTAGTAGAAGAAATATGGGGGTTTAACTGTCCAGTATGACACTGGCCAAGATAGATTCCCTCTGCTGAGGTCTGGCAGGGTTTGCAATTATGAAATATGTCTCCTCGTCTTCCTTGATGAGCCCACACATTTGCATGGCTCTGGCTCTACTGTGGAAATGGGTGGATTTCCACTCTACTCCACACTTAGTGTCATCTCCTCCACTCACCTCAATCCACTGCATTCCCTTCTCCGAACATGAAAGACACCAGTGCAAGAGAATGAGAAGCAATACCATGATGTATGGAAGAAGGCTTCTTTGGAGGGACATTTTGTATCCAGCTTGGTGGCCACAGAGGAGGGCCTGACCTACTTTTACCCTCTGCTTGGTGGAAGAAACACCTATGAGAATACCTGATGACTCCACCTAGCCCAGATTCTCAAGTGTTCCACATTCAGCACTTGGGTTCTCCACATTCTTTGTTGGCCCCTTGTAGGGAAAAACAAAAACAAAAAACACAACAACAACAAAATAAAAAACTAGTGTGAAGGTTGCATAGATATAGATCAACTAGGAAAAGCAGGATAGCTTCTCTGCATCTACTTCCAGGCTATTTGCATGCTATCTCCAAAAGCACAGCTTATCATGTGTCTAAAGAAGACGTGGGTAAAGAGAAGGAGGAAGAAGACAAGGAGGAGAAGGAAGAGGAGGGGGAGAGGGAGATGGAAGAATGGGGAGGGGAAAGGTATTAGGGAGGAGGGGGCATAAGAAGGAGGAAAGGTGTTGGGGAGGAGGGGGAGGAAGAGGGTAGTGGCATAGAGATGAGCAGAAACTCATTGGAAAATAATAAAATCATCCAGAGACTTTGACAGGTCAGACAAATGCCATCTCAATATCCAGTAAGGGATTATTCTTGATAAAATGACCTAGAAAGGGCTTACTGCCATCCATGTGATGGTTCCTGAGTAATCACTGCTATGAGCTCCCCGGACCGCCATCGACCTGGGCAGGCACTTTCTTAAATTGAAGGGGGCGGGTCTGTGGAGAGCAACTGGACAGATGAACAGCAGTGCAGCCTGCCTCTAAAACCCTGTCTTTCTTTTCCTAACAATTGTGACCCACTTACAGAAACACATAGTGGAACTGTGGAGGAATGCAGGACCAGTACTTACACCTGCCTGCATAGGCTTGGGGGATATGGAGACTACCCTGTGAGCAAGCAGAAACCACAGAAATGCTACTGAATGCTGGACTGTATCACTTGCCCTGGGAACCACTGTGATGTGTCTCTAAACCTAACACAAGACAGCATTTTCGGTGACATTTCATTTTGTGGCAAAGTCATCACTACGCTATTATTGTTCTAAATTTACAACCTTGTGCTTTGTTCCTCCTGTGTTCATGGAAAGAATGAAGCAATTTCAATACCACTATAAATCCTCTGGTCTCATAGAAGGGTTTAATCAAACCCCTTCCATCTGTTCCTTCTCCCAAGATGGTAACAAAATCATTTTCTGCCTACAAAAAATAACTTTAGAGGAAAGGAAAGTCTTACATCAATTCTAAAGCCATTTCGATTGTTCTGTATTTGCCAGAAAGTTCTCAGAGCTGTATTTAGTTACTTTTGGGGATTGAGTGGTTCTGAATTCTACAGTCCTGAGGGAGGAGCAACTGCTTATCAAAGGCATGAGGCATCATGGTCCTCTGCCAAACTTGAGAGCTTATTCTGCATCAGATTTTATAATCCCTCTGATTAGAGGTAGGAATTGGAAAGAATCCGCATGCCTGTGAAAGAAAGCTAAGTCATGGCAGATCCATGTGTGCATTCATGGGGAAAAACCCACAAACAGAAGTTCTGACCCACAAACCAAAGAGCCTCTCTGAGCAAAGGGTTCCTCTGTAGAGCACTTTACATGTACCCCACCCCAGTGTTAGCACCCAAGCATAGCCGACTGTGAGGGCCACAACAGAGTGGAGATTTATCTCAGGGGCAGGGCTGGCCTGTGTGGTGGCAAAGCTTCTGTGTGTTCATGAGTGTATGTATGCATGTGTGCCCGCATGCATGCCTGCATGTGAAAGCTGTTGCCACCTCCTATTTGCCTTCAAGACTCCTGTTCCTTTTTCTATTCAAGGGACAACATGAACTGCCTTTTATCCAAGAGTATTTTATTTCCACTTATCGCTTGCTATAATTGATCAAAATATTGTGTTCCTTGAAAATTACTATGTTGGAACACAACTCCCCAGGTTTCAGTTTAGAAAGAGAGCTTTGAGAGAGTCATGAGGATGGAGGCTCCTCGGTAGCATTAATGCCCATTATCACTGTTAATTGACAACTTGACACTACCTAAAATACCTGGGAAGAAAGTCTCAGTTAGGAGTTTTCTACATCCGTGGACATGTCTAGGGGAGGAATCATTGTAGCTGTTCGCTACTCTTGGGGCAGCTCAGCAAGGAAGACAAGGAGGGATATTTCGTACATGTAAACTCTGCCAGACCTCAGCAGAGGGAACCACCATCACAGTCAGTGCCATCCTTGACACTGGAACCCTGAGCAACTGAGCTCAGGTGTTTTTATTCATTCAGAACGTCTCAGGCAAAGATCATAAGCAATCAAACATCCCCTACAGAAATCTAACACCTGCAGACAGTAAAAATCCTGAGACCCAGGCAGCCCCTCTCACAACAGTGCACAAAACAGTTAAACATAACTAAAAATAAACTTCTACAACAAACTGTGTCTGGCATGAATCACACTGTCTGCTATTGACTGTGGACATGAAGTGACGTGTTCTTCTTGGAAATGGACCATACCCCAGGTTTCTCTGTGCATTTACCACAACAACAAAAATGAAATCAGGTCCCTTATGAAAGGGATACTGGGATGGCTTCTCCTACCTCTGACACTGGAAGTTAGAGTGCCAAGCACTGGATCCTCTCAAGACACAAAATCTACTGGTGCTCTAATCTTGAACATCTAGACTCCAAAACTTCGGAATAATTTTGTTTTGCTCATAAGCCATCCAATTTATGGTATTACTTTATAGAAGCCCAGACAGATCAATATGCTCATAATAATATGTATTATGTATAAATGATGTTTTTTCTAGTTATTTGATACCAGACATAAGATAGAACCTGAGTAATTGTGTCTGTGCAGAAGTGTCTAGCTGTATCCCAGATGCTCAGTATATACATCTGAGAATTGCAAGGTGCTGAGACACAGAGGCCAAGCATCACATGGTCAAGAACAGAGTCTGGGAACAGGCTGTGTTCTCCTATCTCTATTCAAAGTACCTTCTGCTGCCAGCACTGGACGGGGTGTTCTTCTTTAATTACTATGTTCTTTTTAGAGCCAGAGATGGCAATCTTTCCAGTTCCTACTGTGTCTCAATGGGCAAAAAATACAATACTCTACAGTTTCCTGTATTATTGAAGTTAACCAGAATCCACAGGTCTTAATGAGAGATGGTGGCATTGATCAGGGCTGACTAGAGCAGTGGTGGAATTCAGGTGTGCTGATGGGAGGGGAGTTTGGAAGGTTTCTGAGCACTGCATCTCCTCATATAGAGAACAAGAGCAATGGGCACACCAGATGATAGGCACTGCCCATGTTGGTAGTCATGTCTGCTTCCAGATGCCCTCTCAGTGAAGTTCCATGTTTCTTCTAGCTGGGTCATTACAGTTGCAGCATGGCTTATTCCAGGGCAAGATACATTCCTTTTTTTTTTCACACTCACACATCTAGACAACTTAAGTAAGTCCCTGTTTCTAAATTATTAACAAAGAGCATGTTTTACACTCCAGTAAAGGAAACTTTTAGAGAGTGGCACACACTGATTAGGAATCTCCAGTGACTGCCAAGTTCATTGCCTTCCAGTGAATCGATTCCATCATGGGACATGCACGACTCTGCTGATGGTGCTTTTTGAAATTGATTTATATCATCCTGAAAGGGGTCCCAAGTGTGATAAAGTGCACCACGACGCCTTGTACCTTAAAACAAGCCCTCCGCAGAGGAGAGCGTCACATCAGTCACTCGAAAGCTGATAGTTTCCAATCATGTTTCCCCAGTATCTGCATGCTCCCTTTACCCTCCCCCCTCTCGTGTTTTATGCATCTTCCTTTGCTTGGGGGAGAAAACATGGCCCATTTAACAAGTTGATTTCTTCATGGCTGTGCAATTTCTTCGTATTTTGTGAACAATTTTCATCTATAGGGATTGCAGCAAATATTGGTTACAATATAATCAGATGAATAGAGCGAGGGTTAGAAAAACAAATCTTTTGAATTATTTCCACAGCTTCATCTCAGACCTTGTGATTCTGAGCAATCTGAGAGTCTGTTATGACTAAAGGTCAAACTAATCTCTAGCAAGGAAAAATAATAGAGAAATCAGAAACTGCACTTCTGTATTGTTGATGCTTCCTAAATCTAATTATGAGAATAAATGGACTTCTCTTCAAGGACCACACAATCCCTACAGGCTGAATGAATGATATATGATTTTGTTGTAAATGGCGTATGAGTCAGCTCAGGCTCTCATAATACACACCATGGATTGTGGGGCTTAAAGAAAGAAATTTGTTTCTCCCTGTTCTGGAGGCTGCAAGACCGAAATCAGGGTATGGCACGGCCAGCCACCAGTGAAGGTTTCCTTCTGTTCACAGACGGCAGCCTTCTAGGCATGTTCTTACATGACCTGTCTCTGAGTGTGCACCTGGAAACGGAATCTTTCTCTCCTCCTGTTCTTATAAAGCTAACATCCCAAGCAGATTAGAATCCAGCCTTAAGATCCCACTTATCCTTCTACCCAAAGCTTTCTGTCTTCAAACAGTTTTGTTAGAGGTTAAGCCTTTAAAAATATGAACTTGGGTTGCATGATGAAATCCACAGGGTGTGTCTACTGAAGCAAAGATGGACAACTCAAGCCACTGAACATCACTTTGCATGTTAGTGTAGGCATCATGGAGGCGGAGACCACAGAAGAGCCAAAGCACCCCACGGATAATGAGTTGGAATATAGCATTAAATCATGGCATTCAGAAGCATGCAGAGAGGTTGAGCAGGCTCTCAGGAATAAGTGGAGTTGGATGGTAATGGGAGTGGCAGGAGAGGTATAGAACTGTTATGTGGGAGAGTTATCAGGGGGCCTGGGAGCCCTGCTTGGCTCAGCTGAGCAAAGCATTGGAAAGGACTGAGATACCAGGAAGTCATTGTAATCCCAGGTCTGCTTCCTGAGAGAAAAACCCTCTGAATTACTTCATCTCTTTAGTTGTACATGGAGAAAGCATTCCAAGCCTTTATGGACCTATTAGTGAAAGGATACTACACAAGTACAAGCAGGATCCAGGTATCTGAAGCTCCTCTCTTGTGACCATCAGAGGGGATTCGATGTTTAAATAAAACACATCCACAATATAGACTCCAGGAACCAAAACATTGCTAAGAATTTTTTTTTTGAGACAGGGTTTCTCCGTTGTAACTCTGGCTGTCCTGGAACTCAGTAGACCAGGCTGGCCTTGAACTCACAGAGATCCACCTGCCTCTGCCTCCCAAGTGCTGGGATTAAAGGCATGCACCACCACTGTCCCGCTCTATTGCTAAGATTTTACTCAAACTGAGTATCATCTGTTATATCAACAAAGCTCATAGGAAGCACAAGTAGCTAAAAAAACCAACTGTTACCACCGTGATACCAAGAGGCACCTGAGCCACCACTACCCCAGGTTTGTCCTTCCACCAAAATCAAAGGAGTAACAATTTATATTATATAATTATATTATTATTATATTTATTATTATTATTATTATTATTATTATTATTATTGTGATAAGCCATTTTATAAGTCTCATAAGAATGAGAGCCCGACATAAACTGCGAACACCAGTGCTCACCCTATTGGATTCAGGCTTCAGTGAACAAGACACTGTTGTTGGAGTTTATTGTGTAAGGGAATGAAAAGATTGCACTCAGGTCATGTTGCTGGTCCAACATACTATTTTATAAGGAAAAGCAAGTATATGTTCAATAACTGATCATAGGGATGTTGCAAATTATCTAGAGAACCTCTAAAAACTACTAACTACCCTCTGTGTCTGACCTTGGGAATGCATATAGGGAAAGGAAGGACTGTTCCATTTTGCTCACGGACAGGTGCCTTGGATGTGGAAGAGCCTATGGGGTCTCACTGACTCACAACAACAAGGAACAATGCCATCATTCGAGGCCACCCCTCAGACACATCCCAGGGGCGGTGAGGAGCACTTCCTCCCTTACTACACGATGCAGCAATGTGTCTTTGTGGGACAGATATTGGAGAAGTGGGAGAAAGGAGAGGTTGGAGGAAGACAAAGGGAAGAGAAGAAATATGTAAGCCATTTCTTTCTTTCTTTTTTAACTGAAAGTGAAAATAGCCTCGGAGATACCCAGCAGAGGTACAAGCCGACCCCATCAAAATTAGGTTACCTAACCTCAAATGGAAGAATACCAGAGGAAATAAGTAAATGGGCTTTCAATCATGGATAACAAACAGCTGAGTGTATTGAGAAGTGTGACTACAGGGACACTTCCTCCAGTCTAATCCTGAGGGACACTCCCTGATACCTTTACTCTTTCTCACAGCCAAGAGCTACAAGAGGTACCACCCACCTTCCCAGCTCTACTCTCTGAATTCATAATAAAACCTCTCTCCCTAACTACAGAGCCAAGCTCAACATCCCAGTGGGAAACAATGGCTTATCTGTACACAGGAGTCTTCATGCTTGCTCTGAACCCCAAGGACTGGCTCACACTCAATGGGCTTGAAGGGTCCCCTATAATTTAGAGGAAGAGAGGTGTTGTATAACAGTTTCCTCTGAAACTGAAATATTTCATCCTGCAGGGAGGCTAGGACGAAAACAACTCCAAATAGTTTCAGGAAGTCCCTGAAATTGACCAGATTAGACTTCTCCCTCACAGAGTAAGCAATAGAAGCTGAGAGTCCCTCTCAGACAAGACAAGCTGCAAAAACAATGCCGAAACCTGGAAAAGGCAAAAATTCACTGAGCTGTTTGGAAGAGGTTTAGGCCAACTGAGTCACTTGGGAAGGACACTCTCCAACCTGTTGAGCTGCCTGCAGGCTGTGCAGTGTGATCCATGTTCCCAGCTTTTTTGAGCGGTCACCCATGCTGGAGTGTCTCTGAGTCATTTCTACCCCTGTAAGTAACCCCTCACCCTCACTCTTGTTTAAGTACACTAATAAAACTCACTGGTACCAAGTTGGATTTTGGGGGTATCTATACTTTTGGCCTATGTGGGCTTCTTATCTGGGGTACAAGTAGATGTGTTGTGATGGCTAACACTATTTTGATGGCTAACTTTATGTTTAAAAGTTTAAAATTACTGTGCTTAAGAGAACTATAAAGCAAAAATGGACTTCCAAAGTTAAGGGTTGCTTAGAGGTAAATTTTGTAATTGTGTGGTCTTGTACAACTTTAACAAAACTGCTATTCTGCTTCTGTAAGCAAAAGCTTACTTTGCAGGAGATGACCTTCTGCTTGCACATAGACAGAATATAGGTTTTTGTTTGTTTATTTGTTTGCCTTCAAAAACTCTGATGTGGCTGGGAGCTGCATTTGGGAATCTCAAGTCCTGGTTGTAGACATAGCACCAGGATATTAATAGCACATCTCATTTTTAAAAATTTATTCTTGGTCAGACTGGTGAATCTCTGAATGACCACAAACCCATAATGTGTATGTAGCATCTCCCCAAGAAAAGTTTTGGGGTCCCTCAAAGATGACATCAGGAGGTCTATAATGTCAGAATGGAAAGGGGATATGAGAATCTCCTTGCACAAAAGGTCTCTGCTGGAGCTCAGCAGGTGTCAGGAGGTCTAAGCAGAAGCAGCAGGTCAGCCAGAAAGGAATAGGGAAGAAGGCAAAGAGGAGTGGCCCAGGTGGAGTCCCACTACTTCAGGTTCAGGTACCCAAAGAAGGATGCATGGAGTCAGTGAAGGAATGAAGCTCGCACAAGTTAATGTGATTAGTTCTGTAGCTGCTCTTTCTTTTTCTTTTGCTCTCTTACTCTCTTTTCTTTTTCTTTTCTCTCTCAAAAAAAGTCAGCTGTTTATTTATATGAAAAGAAATACACACCAGCGCCCCAGGTGCTTGCATTATTACCCCAACCATATTTGCTTTTAAAAAATTATTAGAGCATCATCATGTTCTTTTCAGCCTATCTATTTTTCCTAGTTTGTCCCAGACACAGTCCGGAAAGTTTCTATTATACATACAGCAGGAAGTTAGTTCCACTCTGGGAAGTAAGCAAGCAGGTATTCAACCCAAGAGTACAATTACAGTTGCAAAGCGCCAAACAGTTAAGTAATCAAATCTATAATTATATAACTTTTCTAACAAGCAGTGTTTATGAGAGGGGGGAGTTTCTATCAGAGTCATATGATTGTTTTTAAAAGACAAATCTTAATACCTAATTCTTTTGCATCATACTGTGCTTTCTTGTTCTTAACTGTTTCTTTCTAACTCCTGTGGCTGCTTTGTTAAAGTTTTACCAACCATGGAAGAAGTTGGAGTCTCAGAGGTCTGAGAATGATTAATTTTTACACAAGAAATCTGAATTAGATTCTTTCCATCATATGACCTTATTTCCCCAGAATATTTGGAATTTTTACTATTTATTCACACACAAGAGAAGGCAAAAGTGCCACAGAAAGAAAGAAAGGGTATCAGGTGAATCACACTTCCCAGGAAATTGCAGGGAACTCCACTGGGGTTTACCCAGCTAGGACCTTGTCACAGCTGGAGACTCAGTGCTAATCAAAGAGCCATCCCTGTTACACCCCACACTGTTTCCAGAAGCTCTGTGGCTATCGACAACCTGCCCAACAAAAGGCCCTGCAAGATGTCTTCACTTTCCCAATCCCCTGTGTCAGAAATCTTCACTGTAATACAGATATTAAGCCTGATAGCATTAACCGTCCAGCTCCACCAGCCTCTGATTCCAAGCTCTCCAGGTAAACTTCACACCTTCAGCCTCCTACACGGGACCACCAGTGTCCAGAAGGATGTCAGTGGCACACATTGCAATCCTCAGTCTCTTTGAGGCTCCTCCAGAGTTTCCTTTGTAACTCAAGCAAGCCTGCATGAATCAGTGTGGTTATTGTGAGTCCACCTATAAAGGGTAAAAAAAAAAGATGATAAAAAGGCTAGGTTTGTGATTTCAGTTAACTGCAGCCCAGCATAGCTGTGGGGACTCAAGCAGGAGGTGTTTCTCCTCGAGATGCCACAATGGTTCTGCTACTGGGATCCACCTATGAAGAAAACATGTTTTAGACTCTTCTCTGTAGGTATCAGATAAACTGAGGACCTTTCTCCTACTGAATTTCTTCCCCCATTGAGACATTCCCTAGCTACAATTGCCCTAGAGGCCCAAAATACCATGATCAAAGAAAAAGTTGGACTCAAACTTCAGCTTATTTCTGTGTGGATAGGCTCCATCTGTGACCAAATCCAGAGAGTTGTAGTCTCCTGATAAGAGATAGGGTAGGAACAGTCATACACACTGGATCCCTTGTTCTGTGTGTCCCTTGTCCCTCTGCTTCAACTGGCACAATGAGACTCCCATGTGCTAACAAACATTGGGCAATTAAAACACAATAGTAAGCATTAGCATGCGAGTCTACTTAATATCTTCAACTATTGCTTTTAATATTTTAATCTTCAAAAATTAAGCATGATATTTTGAACTACTTTTAAATCAGGAAGCAAATTACTTCAATACAAGACATGATAAAAAAGTTAAAAATAAAAAACTAAAACCCATATTTACTTCGACACTCAGGCAAGAATGAACAGAAACAGAAGATTCACGCCTGTAAAAGCCTTCTCCCAACTCTCGTGAATATTTCTACTCTTTGCAATGTCTTATTAATTTGCTTATGGTCCAAAGGGTGTCTTTGTCCCAAGTAACTCCCTCTTATTTTGGCTACTGTCATATAAGACCCACAAGAGTTCCCTCAATCATAATTACCTTGGTCCTGGGCCCATTTCAACACCTCTGATAATGACAAGACAAAATTCCAGGGCTTCAAAAGGTGGTGGGCAGGCATCCTGGGGAAATCTCTGTCCCTGCACCAAGTACAAGCTAGACTCTACACTGAGAGTAATGGAGATGGGGAAGTGGTAGGGAAAGAATAGGAGAAAATCCAGAGTTTTAACTTCCACTTCTGGGGCAGAAGGGGAAAACCAATGGTCACCTGTATTTGCCTTTCCATGGGACCACCAGAACGCTGTGTGTCCTTCTGCATTTAACTACAGCTTCTTTTGGGGGTGTAGTGAGTATTTTTGCATCTTTAATTGGCCTCAGGCTTCGATGTGCATAATAATTGTGGCATATTTTACCCTGGTTTACATTTTTAATTGTCTGCTTTATTGTGGCCTGCTTTGAATCTTTGACATGCATTTCGCACACACTTCCTACAGATCCTCAGCCTTTCAGGCCTTCACAGGTTACTCTGCTTTCAAACTTGCAAGGTTACTTGGATACCTTCATCTGAACACAACCCAGTTTGCCAGATGCACTCTTCTTACATCTTGCTCTGGAATTGGGAGAGAGTTTACCTCCTCATCCTCTCTTGGATATGAGGAATTTGGCTATCAAGGGAATAGCACTAAACCCAGATGGGGCAGGGCAAAGAAGGACAGCATGAGAGAATGAACACAGAGTTCGTGAAGGTCACTCACCTGTGCAGCCTCGTTCATACACACACCACACTCCATGAGCAGGATCCCCTAGTCCCTCCAACGAAGAAAGCATATCATGGCCATGGGGCTACTCCCAGGAATATCTGCCTGTTAGTCTGCAGGAAAAATATGCCTTGAAAATGGTTCCTGTTGGTCAGACACCATTCTGTTCTGTCTATGAAGCAAGCTAGATAGATGGAACTTTGTGTCATCTGAAATTTCAAAGTAGTAGGAACAGTAATCACAGTAATAACAGGAAAGGTAAACTGTTAACAACAATACTACAACAGCAGGCACTCCACCTTCAAACAGCACTTCATGGCCATTGAGGAGTTCACAGACGTGTTTTCTGTCTTCAGTGAGTCTGCACAGATCATCACCATTGTGATAGCCTAAAGTTCCTAGAATTTTAAATTAAGATTCCAGAGTAACAGGGTAAAGGGATTTTTTTTTAATCAGGATGAAGGAGTCTTATATAATTCCCTGACAAGACCGTAAGGGGATGGTAGGCACTGTCCTCATGGGAGGTCCCTGGGCTGCTACAGTAGCAGGTCAGGGCATCCACCCCTCATGGCCCATGCCTCAGCAGGGGCTCCTCAGTTCAGATCTCACTAGTAGTCAGCAGTGACACTACAGGCTTAGGGTGGCCTCTGATCAAGTGATCTTCTACTGCTCCCCATAGTCACATTTTTTTCCTCCTCCCTGAAAGTTCAATCAATCTTGAGCATCAGTTAATGGTTCTTTTTTATCCATTTGATTAAAACACAGAGTCACTGAGGCAGTAGCAAATTGGATTTTCTTTCCTTTGGCCCTTAATGCACTGTGGTAATGAAATACATGACTTCCAACCTCTGTTAGAAAGAGCCAGCAACATATGCTATGAGAGCCAGAAGCCCATCCATCCTGAGGCTGGTTCCACTTCCCAAGGAAGGCCCTCCAGGAGCCTTGCATCTTCAGAATGAAGCACCTGCACTGGCAGGGTGGAAGACGGAGCCTCTCACTGGTGTTACTCTTGCCAGTGACAAAGAGATCATTTGTAATAAAGCTTCATTTCTTTAAAAGCAGCTGCAGATTTTATTGCCTGGATGAAATCAAATCCCACATACTAATTTAATAAGCTCCTCCAAGCTTATACTGAGTCTGTGCTTGGAGGAGGCTGTGTTTATGTGCCACTGGCCAGAGCACAGAATAATTTCCATCTCTAAACTCCCAGGAGAAAGCATAGTAGAGATTAAAAAACAAAGAAAAGTCATTCCAGTTCATATTCTGATTAAACCTTTCAGGTGCTGTTTATCACAAAATTGCATTGTAAAAATTCATCAGCCAGGTGAACATTCAAACCTTTGTCATTAAAATATGTGAAGAAAGAGTTCTTACCAAAAAAGTAACCTCCTTTTTGGGGCCCAAGATTGCCAACGCTACACAAATCCTGCCTCCTCCAAGATTGTCATTGCAGTATGTAGTAAAGATGGTTTAGAGCAGTTGCTCTCAGAAAGGCAGAAGGACCTATGCCTCCCTCCCACTCTCCCTCTCTTACTGGAAGAAAAGAAGCCAAGTGACAAATAATTAGGGAAGGCCAGGCTACGGAGGTGAACTCAATGTCATCAGCTTCAAAACCCTTGAAGGATAATATGAACGCATACACCTGATGCTCAGTGTATTTGTTGTTGTTATTCTGTTATCTTCTACTGTGTGACAAACACGGGAAATGCAGCCATAAACAAAAAGAGGGACAAGCCTATGTTGTCACAAGACTTTTCTTTGTGATAGAAATGGTACTTTATGATCTCCTAAAAAAAAAAAAAAAAAAAAAAAAAAAAAAAAAAAAAAAAAAAAAAAAAAAAAAACCCAGGAGTTTCATTGCACTCCAATCACCCAAGTTCAGCACTGGGGTAGTGGACAGCTCCACGGCCCTCTGCAAATACCCCTTTCAAGGTTCAGGCCAGGTATATCTACCATACTGCAAAGTTGCAGAAAGCTGTGGAGATAGGACAGACACAGCCTGGAACAGGGGAATACTAGTGCCCCTGGACACTTTCCATCATAAATTCAACATATGTCTTGAAGTGAAAATCTGATATTTTAAAATTACAAATTTTTTCCACTTGGTTAAAGTATAAATTTACACTCACTCTCACAAAACATAATCCGGAATCATAACTTTTAATGTTAGGGCCACCAGTCCTCTTTCAGCACCATGACCAGGATCCAGAGCACCTCAAGCTGGCCACATTTATGCCCTACTGTCCTCTGTGTGCTTTGCTCAACTAGTACACAGAGTGGAAATATCCAAGAAGCAATCAGCCAAACTTAAAATCTACCACCAAAAACTTCAAGAATAGTTGTATTATTACAGAATTCAGACTTATTCTCATGTCTTTGAATCTTTTTGTGAGATGATAATGTTCAGTTGGTAGGTAAATTTTAACATGCCATGTTAACCCGCCAAATGAGTCTGATTTAGTCTCTGACTCCTACACCTTAAGTACTAAGATGCTGATAAGAAGGCATTAATCACAAGGAAATGTAAACATTTTCTGAGTTGTGTTATTTTCATCTGCAGTGGCAAAGAAATGCCTTGTTTGGGAGATGGTTGTTCAACTCATGGAAGTGTGTTACAATCCTCTGGTGTCCAGGCCCACCCTGAGCCGTAGAGCTTGATTGCCCATTGTTCTGATAATGCCCATTCTTTTCCAGGAATGTTTACACCTACTATAAAGGAATAATCCATGTTTGGGTACAAAAGGCATCTGTTGGGTAGAAGCAGGGGATGCTGCCAACATCATACACAGGAAAACCCCTACATAGAGAAGCATCAAACCCTCAAGTCCATGCCACCTAGACTGAGAAGCCCCCAGACAGGAATGGCATCGCCCTCTAGACCATGCCTATTATAAAATGATCCCGGTTCCTGAGCTTCTTATACCACGGAGTATGTGTGCATCCACATGGACCCATCTACCTTACTTTCATGGGTCATGAGAGCAAAAAGAGTGGCTGGGCTGTATTTAATAAACGCGATTGTCTCTAATGAAACTGTGACAGGCTGATATATGAGCCTGTGCGGGGCCAAACCTCAGACTTCCACAGTTTCTGACACCCGTGTGGAGACAGCTGCTGCCCTTGAGATCTGACCTGGTTATTCATGATATGGGAGAAACAAGGCTGCCTACAGGATGACAAGGGAGAATGAAGGAAGAACTCCAAGCTTAGGGTGACTCCAATGAACCTCACCTGAAACATTTACTGAGGATACAGATGGTCAAAGGGCTACGGGGGCTCAGGACCAGTCCCCAGTACAGGAAGGAATTCTGTTACAGTTCACTCCAAGCTAATAAACAGCCAGATGAAATTGAAGCTCTGGCTGCCATGTGTGACATATTAAGCTCTGGATCCCATCAAAACAATTCAGTAACTCAATGCCATATTCCCAGATTTGGTGCATTTTTCCAACTGGCATCTGTTCTTATTTGAACAGGACAGAGGGAATTGGATAAGGCAAGCTAGCTCTGGCATTGCTAGTTTCAGCAGCCACAGCCCTAGCAGCAGCAACTGAGAAGGCAGGAAGAAGAAAGACTCTGGCTCTGCCTACGGATCAAAGGGTAGTCACGGAGACTTCCTTCATAGCTGCCATTTGCCAGTTCCAGAACAGAATATATGGGCACCCTTGCTTGGTGACCAAGTGTTCAAGTACTTGCTCCACTCTCACTGAGTCCTCACAGGGCCACACCACTGACAGATACACCACACCCCCAACATCTGATTCCTACCCACACCCACTCACAGGCACTCCACATCAGCCAAGAATCAAACCCCACTGCATTGGGACTTAGGTTCACCAGCAATTTTCACTATTTGGATGAAATAGCATAGAATTGGCTAGAGGGACATAAAGTGTCAAATGTTAACATATGAAGGTGACCTATAGGTGCTCCATCAGGTTTGGAGAAACCAAGAACCTTGGGCCAAATGTGCTCTTCTACATGTGTACCCATTGCTGTGTCTTCTCTACCTGTAGCACCAGAGACAGCAGAACAGTGGTAGGAGATGCCGCATGACTGGCACAGTTGGAAGCGAGCATTCTCTGTCCCCGTACACAAAACCTATCTTAATACTCAGGCCTAAACATTGTACAGACCTGGATTCATGGATGAGTATAGCTGAATCTGTGGAGTGAAGCTCTCTAGGGGATATGCATGTGTCAAGAAAGACAAAGATAGCCACAGAGACACCACAGCCATGGTCATGATGGTGGTGAGTGTTCATCATCTCAGGAAGCAATTGATTGGCACATTCAGATTCTAAGGCACACTGAAGGAAAATTTTAGTGAAGATGCAGAGAGAGGGACAAGTTAATCAGTCTGAGATCTTTCAAGCACTCACATCGGGGTAGGACAACTCCTGAGAGCATCAGGGGGAACCACAGAGAGGGCAGAGATGCTAAAGTTGAATTTTACCTTCTCTTAAGTCTCCGTGGGACTTCTGACCCTAGTTACCAGAGCTTCTTAGCTGCTACTGAGTGGGCCCTGGCCTTCGTACTGACTCCTGGAAATGGCTTACAGAAGGCTGGGGTCCTGTGACTATGACATACCTTCTTGGGAGACACACTGGATTTTAAAGGCTCTTGGAAATCCTGAAACAAATTAAGTCCTAAAACTGATAGTTTGCCAAACAAGTTTGTTCATAAGAACATGAACCTTTCATCTCTTTAGCTGCTGTTGGCACTTGTGAGCTGTTCCTTTAAGGAATGCTGCTTTTCAGATCATCCTGCTCTGTTTTACAAATGGGGAAGACCTTCTATACCTCAGTGTATACCTCACACAGGCATTCACAGAGGGGTTATTCACTGGTAGTATGAGGGAAATGGAAGCCAGCACAGATGCTCATGTGAGTCCTCCAAATAGAGATTTTAGGAAGATGATGGACAGAATGTTTAATAAATATGCGAGCATCTATGGTAGTCCATGGCAGGAAGCCTTGTCTGCCATCTGGGCCATGATTCTACCACATCCTCAGCCAGAGCCACATTGATTCCTTGTCACCAGCCAAATAAGAAACAGTAAGTCTCAGAGAGTGTGGACTCATGTCTCCTTGCTGCTGGCAATGGGCTGATCGACCAGCTCACCAAGGAAATGGGATGAGATCTCTGTCATTATCAGCCAGCTGATTCCCAGATCTATCTTGTCCAGCTGTCAGGATGCTGGCACCATGTTGCAATTGACACTGGGGCCACCAGTGAAGGTTTTGTGACCCGTGCTACTTAAAATCCAGGCCACTTAACACAAATAGGAAAAATGCCCTCTGTTAGCCAATGTGTGGGGTTAGGTCCACTATTCCCATCATTGGGGAGGACACTCATTAGATGACACAGGCCGAGAAACAGATGCCACCTGCATGTGTCACTGGCTCAGCTGGAGGTGCCCTTCCCCTTCAGGATGTGTTAAGACTCCTTCTCAGGGCACTTTTTTAGTATATTTTTAATTTGTGCTTTCTTTTTGTGTGTGTGTGATTTTTTATTTATTTTTCTTCTTTCTTTTAATACATATCTATATCTCTCCTACCTTCCCTCTATTTTCCCAGTTCCTCCATCCTCCCTTTCCTCCTATTATGTATCCTCCCCATTCCCATCCACTCATCCCACCCCACCCCTCCTCTCCCCATAGAAGAGAGCAGTCCTCCCAGGGTCACCATTCAAACAGGGCACAACAAATGGGACAAGGCCAAGCACCAGTACACACATCTGGACCAGTCAGGGATCTGACAACCAGGTACCACCAGAGACCAGGTGGACCAGGCAACCCAGCTGGAGGAAATGGGTACCAAGGGCAGGAAAAAGTGTCAGAGAACCCCCACATATACTCTAGCCTGCAAGATCTCTGCAAGAACCCCAAGCCACATAACCATAACATAACCATATAACTATATAACTATATAACTATATAACTATATAACTATATATATATAAATATATATATATATATATATATATATATATATATATATATCATAACATATCTGCAGGTTCCCTGTCTTCTGCATCAGGTTCTGAAGGACCCCAAGAGTGCTGGTCCATTGACTCCATGGGGCCTACTCTCCTGATGTTCCCTACCCTCTGGTCCCCAAAATGCCTCTTCTCCCTCTTCTGTGGGTTGTCCAGAGCTTTGCATGATGTTTGGCTCTGGGCCTCTGCATCTGTTCCTGTTAGCCGCTGGCAGAGGCCTCTCTGATGGAGACTGGTCTAGGTTCATTGTTAAAAAAGAAAATTGCTTGTTAAGAAATGGAAATGCTATGAAAAATACTTTCTCCCCCAACTTTAGGGTCCCCATTTCCATATGAAACAATGATTCCCACATACTTATGGTCTTTTTTCAGCTACAATAAACCTATTGACCTCCAAAAGGTAGAATCAGGGAAGGAAACTTGCTGAGGAGGTTGCTGGACATAGGCCCTAGTATCCACTGTGCATATCTAACTTGTTCTGCACATCACATGACAGGTGCCACTTCTACTACAGATAAGGAGCCTGAGGCTTCAACCCCAAGCAGCCTCTGACCACTAAATCCCTATAGCCTTCACTTCACTAGGGAAATGTCTGAAAATAACTGTGGCATCTGGATTCTGTATCACAATCCTCAATCCAACATCTGGTCCAGCTATCTGCTACTGTGTAGCCTATCACTGCAAAGCTGAACGACCCAAAACAGAATTGCCAATTTTGTTCACTCATTTGCAGGTGTTTGTCCAAGGCTCAACAGGGAAGTTGGGCTCAGCTCAACACAGTGACAGCTAGGGCTATCCAGTTGGATCCTATTCTAACATAGTGTATCACAGATCTGGCAGGCTGGTCCTCTCTATGTGAAAATGAGCAGTTTCAGGTTCCACTTAGAATAGTGGATGGGCTTCCAGACCAGGTGTTACTGTCACAAAACACCTAACAGAAACCATTTAAAGAAATCTGTTTTGCCTCATGCTTTCAGAGGGTCCTGACTATCATGGTAGAGAAGGCACAGCTGGATATCTCAGTTCACATCACAGTATATATCCCAATTACCTTAGTTTTCAGCTTGACACAATCTAGAGAAAGGAGAGTGGAGGAAATTCCTCAACTAAGGGATTGCCTACGTCAGATTGACCTGTGTGCGTGTCTGGGGGTGGGTCCTTGATTGTTGCCTCATATAGGAAGCTCCGGGCCCCTATGTGCAGAACCAACTCTATGAAAGTGGTATACGAAAGCTAACTGGGATAAGCCAGTAAGCAAGCCAGCAATTTTCCTCAGTAGTTTTTGCTTCAAGTTCCTGCCCTGACTTCCCTCAATGATAGATGTTGACCTGGAAATGTAAGTCAAATAAACCCTTCCCTGTTGGGGAAGTTTCTTTCTAATTATGCTCATGTTACTTTGGAGCAGTTGTTTTGTACATTGTTGGGGGAAGGGCTGCCTAAGCCTTGGCAGTTTATCTGCAGGTGTTGGCTTTATGGAAATATGACTCAGATGTTTGCTTCCTAATGACCCACACCTGCTCACTGCTCTCTGGCAGAGACACTGGTGAAGAGCCAGGTTGCTCTGGAGGAATTTGTGTAGTCCCCCTCCTAGTCTCAGGCAACAAAGGGAGAACACTCCCCTTGGGCCTGGAGTTGTCCCACCACAAAGGTGACATAGTTCGACCATTAAAGGATTGTAGGATGGGACTAAGCTACAAGTTTCCTTTATTATGCAAATAAATCTTTGGATGATGGGGCAGAGTTTTGTATCAATAAAATAACTGAGGAGTTTCTGTATCAATAAAAATACCTGAGATCAGATGATCAGGGTACCAGTGTCCAGGATGGCATTTGCCATGACATGCAGTTCACTCTGCTAAGGTCTGGCAGGTTTTGTATCTATGAAAATGTCTCCTTGTCTTTCTTGTGGCGCTCACACAGTAGCTATAAGCTATACATCCCACCCCTAAGCTGCTTTGGTAAAAGTGTTTTATCGCAGCAACAAAATAGAATACTACCACAGTGGGTCAGCAAACAAAGAGCAAGACAGAAAGTCTGGGGCCTTCCAAAATAGTATCAGCAGCTGAAGACAAAGCATTCCAAACAGACACTTCATAGTCAAACCACAAGTGTCCAAGGGATGGATACTCAAAGCCATTGGTTTTTTAAAGCCCAGGTTGAGGAATTAGACAGCCATTGTTACTGTTTTCTACTGGCCAAATGATATACAGCTCAAATACAAAAGGAGGGGATGAAGATGACCATGTCTTTATGGGAAGATGACCAAAGAAGGTTTGAAGTATGCTTCCAAGTCTCCATGGCTGTGAACTAATTATGTACTTGTTGGACTGAGGATCGGTCAGTTTATCTCCTACTTCACTTGTATCTGAGCACAGTTTAAGCTCTCTGCCATCTAAGAGATAGCCTTTGATTACAACATGTTCAAATATCAGCAAGGATGACCAGAGTTATGTTCAGAAGGCAGATGCAAATCCTCTCAAACGTTTGTTCTGGTTGCTTGTTGGTCTCTAGGAGAAAGAAAAAATCTACGGAAAATAGCTTCTTCTTTTGAAAAATAGAACATAAGGAGATTGTGTGCACCCATGTTGGAAGTAGAGCATGCACTGGTGGTCCGCAGACCCTGTAATAGGCTCTTGTCTGTTTTCTGCAGGTGGCTGGCATCTGTGCCCACAGCTCAGTAGCTCCTGAAGCACATGCTTCTCCTCCCTCTCCTCTCCACAGCCTTGGCCCTTCCTGGCACCACGGAGTTTCCTTGCAGCCTCATGGTCTACTTCATCTTCTCATCTCCCCTCAGATGTTTTATTTACAGTTCCTGTCTGTTTTCTCAACACTGCTACACATCACTCAGTCTTCCTATCACTTCGGAAAATGAGCTGGAATCAAGTAAGCTGTGCTAGGACTGGAGTAAACTTTACTGCAGAAGTGGCTGCAGGCTCTACACTCCCACACTCCACGCACTGAAGTCAGCCTTCAGTGGCAGCTTATGACAATGACTAACAAACAGGTGTGAATATCAGTAAGCCACAGAATGCTTTGCATAACTGGACCCATGAGAGCCTGTGGCAACAGCAGCCAGATGGGCCTTGGAGCTGCACATTATTAGCCTTTCTCACTCTGTTTCCCTGGAGAACAGGAGCATCCTTTCCCAGAGACAGAACTTCCATAATGACTCTGAACACAAGTACTTCATTCATTTGCTCAATCATTCCATCAAATATGTGAGCATTTCTGAAGCACAGATATGATCTCATCCTACATGCATATGTTCCTGTGTGCATTCAGATCTTATGGAAGACCTTGGCTGGGAAAACTGATGACATTTCCAAAGCCATACTGAGACTCTGATGACTGCCTGCCCGTGAGTTTAGAAGTGCCAGCTCCCAGCTCAACACAGCAGAACTGGGAGGAGCCAGAGGATTGGAAGCTTGCTCCTAATGTCTCATGAGCATAAGTCAGACCTGCCTGCTCAGTGGGCACCAGCATAGCCCAGTGCAACCATATGGATGGGCTCACGTACTCCTTTGGAAGCTTTATTAGCGATATTGGAATGTGTGTGAGACTGTGGGGGCAACTGAGACATCCATGGGCTCTAATGGCATGGTGTAGTGCCCACAGTGAGAACCCAACCTGAACTAAATGATGAGTGAGTTTAGAAAGGCCCATGACACAGGTCCTATGCCACCTGCCCTTTATTTCACCCCTTATTTCAAGTTTTGTAACACCTCATCTGAAATACTGAGTCAGCACTGGGCCTTAGTCACTCTATACGTTTGTCAACTATATCTCCATGTCAAAGTCTATTTTTCCAGCTCTCTAGCTACTCCTGAGGCAGCAGGAACCCCAAAAGACCAGCCTGGCTCTCCAGTCCTGCTCAGCTGAGTCCCATTTATCTGCAGGCTAATGGGACTTCAGCATCAGCTCCCTCTAGCTTTTGTTTTTGTTTCACAAACATACCATCCATGTGAGCATACACCAACATACAATATCCATGGACATAGACATTCAAGTGTACAACCACGCACCACATGCACTTGTGTACAGACACTCAGATGCACAGATGTACATGTGTGCGTGTACGCACATGTGCACGCACACACACACTTGGAAAAACCCAAGTGCATACATCCCAGTGCACTTGTACACACACATTTGTATAACCATGCAAATATCCATCCACACATCCACACACTCAAGTACACACTTGTATACATACACATGCTTCTATAAACATCTGCTCATACATGCACACATGAACATACCCTCCCATCTCTGTACTTTGACCCTACTTCCCCTGTATATGAACTACCCTGTCCTCCATATGAAGGTTGGAAGTAGACTCAACCTCAAACTTCAAAATTCCACTTCCCCTGAGATGCCATTCTGCCCAGATTGGCATAGGAAAAATTTCCACATTGGCATTTCTGTCACCTGACCTCCACCATAACCTTCCCTGTACAGTGCCCTCCTTGCTGCACTGCAAGCCCCTAGGAGCAGCCATGATTTTTTTTCAAGCCTATGTAGCACACATTTCTGGTCCCTAACAGATCATATCTCAGTACATGTTATAGAAGGCTGCTGTCCTGAGGAATTAGCAAGATCTTAGACTGATGCAGTACCTCAGAGTTGGTACTGTTCTAGGACAGGAAGGCTGTCCCCATGCTTCCCTTCTCTGGGGATTCCCAGTCTCTATGACTGCAGCAGAGTTCTCCAGAAGCCCAAGAGAGGCTCCCAAGCCTGTCAAGGATGTTGCTATCACAAAAGAGCCCAGGAGTATGAAATATAAGGTACCCATACAGACCCGGTGGAGGATGCCTACGTCTACACGCTCCTCTGCAGACAGTACTCCCTCAGACCATCTACAAAGTCAACCCTTGAGTGGAAAGCATCCTGGAGTGGGTATTAGGTAGAGAGCTAGACACAGGAGTAGAGTAAATGTAGACAAAAAGTGAATCTGAGAGCAGACATAAGCTTGCTCACTGAGGATTTCAAGAAGCACCATTCATACAGCTCAGAGCCATGATTTATGGTTTCCAAAGCCTGGAAAAAGGTGAGCATGTAGGGAGGGTGGGAGTGGACTGTAGACAAAGTGCAAGAAACAGCTACCCTATTGAGAATGTGAAGTTGCTGTTACTGCAGCAATGATCTCCCCCCTCCGAGGGAATCTCTGGACTTGCAAAGTGTTTCCCTTGTGTCTGTGCTGATGCCACTGGGTAGAGTGGCACTGTGGTTTTTAAGCATGAAAACCAGCAGGACACAAATTCAGTGATAGCACCTGCTCCCAATACCGAAGGCGCCTGCTGGCTTTTCTTAACCAGTGGTGATTCAGAGGAAACCGAGTCATTCTGGTATTATGAGGGTTATTTTTTCAAACTGTGCCTATTTCCTTTTAATAACAGTTATCAAAAGTCACTTCTAAAAAACAGCTTCGAAGTTGAATAGAAAATATCTCACAAGTTTACTTGTTCTGTTTTTCTGAAATTCAAATCAGATGTGGGACTCAGGTGCTAAGCACTCATGCCTGCACTGGGCAGAGTGAGCTCCCTTCTGACCCTCGGCAGCACATGGGGCTATGAGGAAGTGACTGGCTGGGCTTGGCTCCAAGTAGACAAAATGAGATCTACTGGCTTTGAAGATGGAAGGAGGTGCATGAAATGTGGGCTCCTCTGAGAAGCTGAGAGATGAGCAGGAGTCCTTCGCACAACTCCAAGGGAGCCAACTCCACCAACACCGTGACACTGGCCCAGTGAGACCCACATTAGGGTTCCGACCTCTCTTTTGACTTTATCGCAGGGACAGTCCCACTAAATCCCTGACCTCCAGAAACCTAAGATGATAAAATAGTACCGGCAGCTACTAAGTTTGTGCATGTTTCTCAGAAACCATGAGGAGCCAAGGGAACTATCACAGTCTCACCAGAAAGAAAGAGCCTCCATGGTCTGAACTCAGAGGCCCTCCCCTGACCAGCCACTAAACCGACCATCCCCAGTAGCTCTCTCAACCTCAGAGCCACTGCTCCGTTTCTAAAATGTGCATCCTCCTGCCTCTGGGACTACAGTGGCTGCTGCTTGAAGTCAAGTTAGTTAACCAGAAATAACAATACAAGGGACAGGTTGTTTTGTTGATTTGCAAAGGGCCTAGAAGGAAAATAAGATATTTTGAACTTGAGACAGTAATGACTAGTTGTTATCCATCTACTGTATCACATTCTTGGGCAAAGAATAAAAATTTCTTAAATATCTTTAAACACCTCACTTTTCTTTCAATAATCGTAAACATAGCTTTAAGTCAGGGTAATGAGAGCTGCTGGTCATCAGGCCAATAAGGACTTCATCTGCTGTCATCAGAACTTCAGGTAGGGCAAACAACCGCCAAGGGGGCCTTCTCTCGAGGGGACACAGGATGCACATCCTAAGGCAGGAAGTATAGGAAGCTTCTCCTACCAGATGACAGGAAGTAACTCTTGCAAGCCGTTTTGCTGTTGGGACCTCAATATAAGATAGTTTTGTAATTGGCCTCAAATTGCCATGACTTCTCTGAAGAAAAGCTTTGTTCTTATTTATTTCTTCAATTGTTCATTGATTGATTGTTGATTGACTGACTGAGGTACACTTAGATGTCAACATCTGGGCATGGTAAGAAAGTGTTCTTCCACTGGGCAACGTCTCCAAATCTCGCGTTTCTGAGACAGGCTTTTTTTTTTTTTTTTTTTTTTTTCCGAGATAGCCACATTTCTCTGTGTGGCTCAGGCTGATTTGGATTTCTGTTTTGTTTTGTTTCCTTCCATTTCTCTTTTATTGAAAATAAAGATTTTTTTCATATTATATATTCTGATTACGGTTTCCCTTCCCCCAACTCCTCTGAAATTCCCCCCACCTTCCCTCCCATCCACATGCACACTCTTTCTGCCCCCCCTTAGAAAGCAAACAGGTATCTAAAAGATAATAATAAAATAAAAACAAAGACAAACAAAGAAAAAAGAACAGAAGAAAAAAAGACAAAGAAAAAGCACAAGAAGCACATACAGACAGACACAGAGACACACACAGGACTCCAACAAAAACACAAAACCAGAAGCCATAATAGATACAAAGAGGGATGACCTAACATTATGGAACAAAGAACCTCCAAAGACACCACTGAGTTCACTTTGTGTTGGCCATCTTCTTCTGGACATGAAACTTAGCCTTAGGAGTGGTTTGTATCCGCATAAGACTACACTGGAGAAAACTAAGTTTTCATTTGCAAGAGGTTATCAATTAGAGATAGCTTCTGGATCAGGGATAGGGGCCTTTTATCCACTTCTCTCAGTGCTGGGACCTCATGTGGCTTAGACTCATGTATGTCCTGTACACACGCCACAGTCTCTGTGCATTCATAAGTGTGACAGCCCTGCTGAGTTTAATGTGTCCCTTAGTGTCCTCCATCCCCTCTGGTTCTTTCAATCTTTTTGCTCCTCTTCTACAGAATTCCCTGAGACTTTGGGGAAGGAATTTAATGGAGATATCCCATTTAGTACTGAGTTTTTCAAGGTTTTACTTTCTGCTCACTGTCTGGCCATGGGTCTTCATATTTGTTCCCACTTACTGTGGGAAGAAGCTTCTCTGATGATGGCTGAGCAAGACACTGATCTGTACATGTAGCAGAATGTCTCTGAGAGTCATTTATGGCTACATTCCTTTAGAAAAAGTAGTATTTGGTTTCTCCCTAGGTCCATGACCTGTCTAGCTTTATGTTCTTAGCAAGCAGGGCAATTCAGTGTCAGGATGGGTTCGATATCATAAGAGTGGACAGTAAATCCAATCAGATAGTAGTTGGTTACTCCCACGAGCTTTGTGCCACTATTATACTGGTGTACATAGTAGATATGTCATTATTTTAGATCAAAGAGTTTGTAGATGGTTAGTATTTACAGTTCTCCTTTGGTAGCTTACAGAGTACCTTCCAATAGCATGAACACTGATCTATACAGGTGATGGCTGTGGGTAGGCATCAGCTTGACTTCTCCATGTTCAGTGAATTGTGTAAGCATGATCTTCAGCAATAGGGCCTTACTTTTTAGTTTTTAGAGAGCAATCATCAGCCTTGGCAGCATCCTGGGTTGTTTGGGGATTCCATGGGGCCCCTTTGGCCAACAACTCAATTAGATATAACTCATTCCTGGTACTGGAGGCTTCACTTGGTGACAAGAGATGTCCAGTTTGGGCTCCATGTCCCCTGTTATTTACATTGCCTTCATATGTGTATATATTTTAGGAAGCTTCTACTGCATTGGGTTTCCATATGACCCCTCAAATGGTCCTTAATTTTAGCTTTCCTTCCCTGTATTTCCTCACTTACCACCCCCCTTCTTCCTTGCCCTCCCCATTTGATACTCCCATTCCTGTCCCTGACCCTTGTCCATTCATAATTATTCTACTTCCCCTTCCCAGGGAGATCCAGCCCTGTCCCTACTCACTCACTGTGTACCTAACGTTTGTGGTTATGCAGATTGTAACTTGCTTATCAAAGACATAATAGCTAATACCCACATAAAAGCAAGTATGTACCATATTTGTCTTTCTCAGTCTGGATTACCTGACTTGGGACTACTTTTTCTAGCTCCATCCATTTATCTGCAAATTTCATGATTTCATTTTTTTTAATAGCTGAGTAATATTCATTTGCCAATATGATTTTTCTTTATTTTCTTTATCCATTCATACATTGATGGACAGCTAGGCTGTTTCCAATTTCTGGCTCTTATAAGTAGAGCAGCTCTTATAAATAGACTCTATAGTATAATAAACTGTCCTTTGAGTATATTCCCAAGAGTGGCATAGCTGAACTTTGAGGTAGATCCATTCCCAGCTTCCTGAGAAACAGCAGCACTGATTTCCTTAATGGCTGGACAAGTCTGCACTCCCACCAGTAATGAATGAGTGTTCCCCTTACTCCCCATCCTCCAAAGCATGAGCTGTTATTTGTTTTGTTGATCATGACCATTCTGACTGGTATAAGATGAAATTTCAGTGTAGTTTGGATTTGCATTTCCCTAATGACTAAGGATCTTGAACATTTCTTTAAATGCTTCTCAACCATTTTAGTTTCCTCTTTTGAAAATTCTGTTTAGATCTGCAGTTGTACACTGCTGTTGGGGCTCAGCAAAGAAGACATGGGGCTTTTCATATGTGCTTACCCTGCCAGACCATAGCAGAGGCAACCACTATCCTGGCCAGTGCCATACTGGACAGTGGAACCTCAAACATCTGAGTTCAGGTGGTTTTATTGATTCAGAACTCCTCAGGTGTTCTACTGATAGCATGTGCAGATCATGAGCAATCAAATACCCCCCACATTAATCCAACACTTGCAGACAATACAAAATGCCAAGACCTATGCAGCCCCTCACCCAACAGTGCACAAAACAATTATTTTATACATAACTAAAAATAAGCTTCCACAACAAGATCTGTACCCCAGTTTAACTGTGTTACTTGTTTTCTTGATGTCCAGGGGATTTTTTCTTTAGTTCTTTATGTATTTTGGATAATAGCCCTCTATAGGAAGTATAGTTGGTAAAAATCTTTTCCCATTCTGTAGGTTGCCACTTTTGTCCAAATGATGGTGCCCTTTACCATGTAGAAGCTCCTCAGTTTCATAAGGTTCCATTTATTAATTGTTGACCGTAGTTCCTGTGATAAGTTTTCTGTTCAGAAAGTCTTTTCCTCTGTCAACCTATTCAAGGCTATTCCCCACTTTCCTTCTATCAGATTCAGTGCATCTGTCCTTATGTTGAGGTCTTTCATTCACTTGGAGTTGATTTTTGTGCAGAGTGTAAGTATGAATCTGTTTGGATTCTTCAACATGAAGCATCCAGCTTGACCAGCACCATCTGTTGAAGATGCTTGTCTGTTTACAGTATGCATTTCTGGGTTATTTATAAAAAGTCAGGTGTCCTCAGGTATGTGGACTTATGCCTGGGTCTTCAATTCAATTCCATTGATCATGTCTGTTTTTGTGCCAATACTCAGAGTGATTTTGAACTCAATATCCTCTTGCCTTCAAATCTGAGTGCTGAGATTATAGGTATACACCCCAATTCTTAGCTTGGCAAAGCATCACTATTACTTCAAAAGCTATTACTTTTTCATTTCTCATTGTATAAATAAAATTCTTCAGTAGAATTTTAATATGCCACGGTTTTAAAAGGCACCTCATGGCAGAACCTGGAAACAGTTTTGCAAAGGCTGCATTCATTGAACATCTGTCTAAACTGGGCCAGAAACCAATTAAATCTACTCTTGTTCTCAATCCTTAATTCATGAAATAACTATAAAGCTTCATTCAGAAGACTGTAAGTCAGTGAGCTGAGACAGCTGATCCTTCTGGCTCTCTGTCCATGTTCTTTGTGGAGTCCCCCTCTTTATAGCAGGTGTTAGGTCATTCCTCATTCTCTGAATTCATTCCCTGATGCAAGACTTGGGTTTTAATTACACTTTACATGGGCTACTAAACAATAGTCTACCTTCAGATACACATTCACTTAAAATACTATTAAAAAAAAAAAAACTTTGAAACATGGTAACACTATGTAACCAAGGCTGGCCTGGAACTCAAGAGTTTTACACCTTCAGCCTCTTGAGTGATAACTTCACAGACACGTGCCATTATGCCATCCAAACAGTGCATTTTTCTAAACTGCATTAACAAAAAAAATGTGGTGTAGTTTCCAACAGAAAACTTCAGCATTTGTTCAGCCGGTGTACTTGGTATTATGCTGTGCAGAAAATCTCCTGAGAAATTAGGGGTGTCAACAAATCATTGCCCTTGCTTTCACACTATGGAAGTGAGAGGTTTATAGCCAACAAAGCCTTGGACAGTTTAAAACATGACTACTGTGACTTGTTATGCTTTAATGTGGATATTGTGTTAATGTTTGATGTCCTGCAATTGTTTATCTCTTTATGAGTATCTATAACATGAATAAATAAGCCACAGATTATATACATATGTTATATATGTATATTATATATCACAAATATATATCATCACAAATATAAATATATAAGTGTGTATATATATATACATATATATGTATATATATACATACATATACATATATATATATGAAGGAGAGATGTGTAGGGTGGGAGGTAGAAACACCAAAGGGAAAGTGGCTGATAAGGCCTTCACTTCACTGAGCCTGGCAGGGGCAGGGGTACCACGCAAACATTAGAAGGTTGGCTTCAGCAGCACCTTCACCCAGCAGTTAGTGTGACCCTGACTCACCTGTGTGTATCTCTACTGGAGACTTTGAGTGTTGAGAAGGGAACACATTGACATTTTGCTCTAGTCTATTTCTACATTTAAATGATGCTTTGAGGTGTTATTAGGAAAACATAGCAACACTTAGAGCAGAATCACTGCATCATGCCAGCATGGAAAGCAGGGCCTCTTCAGCTCTATAGTTGGTGACTGATCGCAGAATCCCACATGGACAATCAGGACCTAAGAGTCGACAGTCTCCCTCCTTTCTCTTTGGCATTTTAACTTAGGTGAAACCAGGTCACCAAGACATGAGGAGCAACTGCAGAATTTCATGATGGCTGAGGCAAAGTCTCCAAATTTAGCTCCACTACCTCTCCAAGTGCTGACTCACCATCTTCACACCAGTGCTTCCAGGAGGGCTGGCTGCAGGAGACATTTGAGCAGAATCTAAAGCTGGTGAGTATTTGTCTCATTTCAGGTCTTTGAAGATAGGTCCTCAGGATCCTGCCTTGTAGAAAGGAATCGCTCATGCTGGATGGTCCACCCTAAAGCATCTCTAAGACCAGTCAGACTCGAAGCAGCACATGGACAATGAGCAACAGCATTGTGTTGATTCTCTATGGTTTCCCTTCAGTGTGACAGAGAATCTTACACTCTGACATCTCATCAATTGCTGCTTGGAAAATAATCACCTTTAACATTGATTCGTGAATTGATCTATTTGGTCTTTAACACTTGAAGTTAATAAACACTGGAGCCTTTCTATCACTCTTTCTCTAAAACACAAACAACTGAAAGAGGTGTAAAAGCAAATAGAGCAGGGATAGTGTCAGCACTCCACTTCATTGGTTTCTTGACCAAGCAGAGAGCATCACAGTGACACTCCTGCCCCTCATCCTCTCAGAGCTACTTCCATCTGGGACGGGTGGAGCAAGTGTGTGAGAAGGTGCATCTGGGACCACCTCTGAACCTCCACTAGGATCATCTTGGGCCCTTTTTATGTAATAGTTGGAGATAGTACATCTCAGGAGTTCTGCAGGGGCTTGGAGATGCAGGTGGAGGAGTATACATTTTTTAAGAAACAGAGTGTGCGTGTATGTGGGTACCATACCTACCCAATCTCCTGCACGCTTATTTAGACATTGTAGATTCACCCTACACACAAGAGCCAAGAATGCAGGACCTGGATCTTCACAGAGTTTACAGCCTCACTAAAATCAGGGAAAACAGGCTGAGTGCTAAGACAAGGCGTTCTGAGAACTTGAGTATCATGTGATATACACCAGAAGGCTGATTATGTAACCCAGGCCAGCCCAGCTATGTCAGTCCAGAGAAAAACCAGAGCACAGAGGACCTCACACCCCCACGGGCCTCTAGGCCACAGTGAGAGCACTGAATTGCTGACTCAGGTGCTCTTTGACCCACTCAGAGAAATCAGCACTTAGGCCTGGATCTGGATAATTATACTTTTTTAATTCCCACAGATAAATCTGCATAATTGAACTCCTCCTCCAAAAAAAGTGTTATTTTCTTTTTGAATTATCTGTATAATTGCCTTCATTGTCTATTTCACTTTGCATATACAACTACAGCCTCTCATCGTCCTCTGCAAAATCAGCACAAAGAAAATTTCTTCTCTACCCATCCACACATTGATATGCATGGTGAGTGTTGTAAAGAATTATGGACTAAATCACAAACGCATCTAAACAGCCTGCTCTAAGGCTCACAACACTTCCTGCTCAGGGAAATTCACAGAGGAGATGTGTCAGTCAAGGTTCTCTAGACAAACAAGCATAATTAACGGGCTGCATATTAGATTGGCTTACACACTATGGTCTAGACAATCCAATGGCTGTCTTCACACTGTAGTGGCTGCTTAGTCAGCAGGGCTCATGCCTTAGCAATTCCATGGCACAGAAGGTATGGAAGATTCCTGGGGAGCCTCTGGTCTTCCACTGAAGTCCAAAGAAATTGAGTTCTGACAGCAGCAACAGGTAGCAACAGTATCTATGAACTCACCAGAAAGACTTGAAGGCTACATAGGCAAGAAGCAAAAGCCTTTGCCCTCCTCCTCTTTATATCTGGGTTGCTGCTGGGAGGCACTGTGCACATAAGGTGTGTCTTCCTACTTCAGTGAAGGTAATTATCCCTTGCCAGCATGATCTTAATCTACATCATTCACCAAAGGTTTGCCCTGGAAACTTACCTCTCAATGATTCCAGATCCAGACAACTTGACAGCCAATCATCACCAGAGGTGAGGTGTGGTGCCAAGACAAGGGAAGGATGGTGTGCAGAGGTTAGAGAAGAAGGAAGAAGGGTAGGTGTGAGTCACAGTATGGTGGGGAGCTGGGACAGGCTGTTAGCTTGGCTGAAGTAACAGGAGTGGACCATGCGGGGCTGTCATCTCTAAGTATCATACTCCCCAACCTCACAGCATGGCTCTGAAACTTATAATCCAGGTGATCTAGGTCAATCATTTAACCACTCTTGACCTCAGTTTCCCCATTTGTGAAACAAACAAAAATATTCCTTGTAGGATTAAATGGGTCAACAATCTGCACATCACTTTAGCAGTTCCCAGCACCATGTACCCCTGAGCCATCACCCCCAGATGTCAGAGATCGTAAAGTGACATCATAGTGGCCTTCAAGCAGGGTACAAGGCATCTGTTCCCCGTACACCCCATCACCTGTGCCCACTCTGTAGTGCAGTGTAGAGACTGGGACAATAGTTCACTACACAGTGCCAGGGGGAGATTACAGAGACTGACCCAGCTCTGGAGCCTATGAATAGCATGAAGTCACAAATAAGAAGGATATGACAAGCAAGGAAATGAACAGGCAGCCATGACTGGTGTGGACACATAGAGATGCAGAACACACAGAAAACCTTCAGGGCTCCATGAAAGGAAAAGTTGCCACAGCCAGAGGCAGATGATAGCCCTCACAATGGTTCTGCCCAGGACTAGGCCTCATGGGAACCTCCACTAGAAAATCCAGCGACCTGCTGGAGAGCAAACACTAGATACCGCCTCTGGTGTCGGGAGGAGGAAAACCATGTGGATAACAGATGATCAAGGGAAAATGAAGGACGAGAAGAGTTCTGCACTTGAACCCAAGAAAACCATGATCACAGTGCAGAGAACACTGATGTGAGGATTCTTCAAAATTCCAGGTGTCTCCAGTACATCTGCCACTCTGTGAAAAGTCCCGGAACCCAAATAGAGAATGACCTCACTTGGGAGGAGTCCAGATCCTAATCTTTGAAAGTGACACAAAAGGCAGGACCAAGAGGACTCTACATAGGTGGACAGGGACAATGTCAGAGGAATCAGAGTCTGGCCATCTGCAGCTTCTTCATAAATTTGTAATGCTTTCTTTTATATTCATTATCCAAGTTTTCAATCCATAAGAACCACAACTTTGTAGATCTCTTAGCAGCAGCTCGGTGCTACATGCATATTAGAGTGTGTCAATGATGGTCCGAATGACACCCGGAAGTGTTGGGGTGATATAATCTATATAGAAGGCCCAGAGATGAATGGAAGAAAGATTTGTGTTAGGCATGGAGACACAGAACACCATAGAAACCTGAATCAGTTTGCCTCTGCTTTCTGAACAGATGTGAGTTCTGCTAGGTGGCATGTAGAACCCACTGGCAATGGGTACATATCCCTCAGATATACTGCTTGTTTTTCAGTAAGTATAAAAGTGAGAGGACGGTGAACGGCAGACTGGATGTATGCAGAGATGGATTGCACTCTACCCATAAGTGGGTGAATGGGCACTGTGATGGAGTTCCATCCATTGGTGAATAGTAATGAATAGATGGACTTAACTCCACTCATTAGTGAACAGAACAGAGGAATGGATGGATGGATGGATAGATGAGTAGATTTAACTCCACCCATTAGTTGACAGACAGTGGAAGGAAGGAGGGAGAGATGAGAGATGAATGGATGGGCTGAACTCCATCTACAAATGGCTAGAAGGATGTAAGTGTGAATGGATAGACGGATGGAACAGATTTTTCACTACATAATAAACTTTCAAGTTGAACATAAAATTCCAATTTTCCATCCGCCAAAAAAGAAATGTTTGTCTGTAGCCCTTACCTTTGCCTACTGTAACTTAACTGGATAACTTAGACAACGCTACGGTCTTATGCCACACAAAGGCTTTCCAAAGTCCCTTTGGTCTCCTCTTTGTCCTCTTCCTGGTTTCCAGATTGTCTCAGAGGCCACAAGCTGGTGCCCAACCATATCCAGGTTCACCTTCATTGTCCTAGGCAATCATCTCAAAATCACTTTCTCTACCCTTTCTTATTTCCAGAAATTCCATATCCAATAGTCACCGAGCTATTTCAGGATAATACATCTTTGAAATTACATGAAGAATGTAAAAGATTTGTTTAAAAATAAGTAAAAGAAGAAACCTCTGGACCTCACAGGACAGAAAGATCTGGGGTTTACCAAAAACACCTTCCTCCAGGTCCCCTCTCTTCAATCCTCAAGGACCTCCAAGGTCAGGGTAATTTTTTGAGCAGCAGATTGCAGAGTGATATGCTCAACTCTGTCTTCTCACTCACCGTGGCTTGCTTGCTTTCTCTCTCTATTGCAATGAGTCCTGGCTTCTGCTTCCAAGTCCTCAGCCTCCACTCAGTGTCCTCCCGCCCCAAGAACATGATGCTCAATTTCTCCTTCTGACTCAGAGTGACATCAAGACAAAGCAGAGTGGCAAAGAGCAGTTAGGTGATTGTGTGTGAATGAATCTCACTCACAGAGACAAGATACTTCTCTTCTGGAGGCTTATTACACAGCCTCACTTGGATTTCTTATTAAATTTGGTAAAATCTTTTCTAGCCAATGAATGGGACAATTCTGAGATCTCACTAACCTCAAACATACAGTGCTGCTGTGTGACACTTTTCCTGAAGACACACAACACACAACACGCACACACACACACTTACTCACCCCCTGGGGTAGGGAGCACATGACAGACAAAAGTCATGTTAAATGGTAATAGAAGAAATGTCACAAAGTTCAGTTATCGTCATAAATTTCCATTAGAATCAGAAAAAGTGCAGTGAACATTGCTGAAGTGTACTTCTATGCTAAGACAAATCCTACATTATTTTGTTGTCACAACTGTAGTTAGTATTCTGAGCCAAACAGCTGACCAATGTGTATCCTGGCCAAGGTTCTTTAGCTTTGCAAGGATATTTTTGCTAGATTTAGTAAAGCAAGCAGAATGTCTTTTCCTAGACGTTGGAGGGTACTATTTTGAGTATCTTTCCTGGGTTTCCTATTTGTTATTCTTCCAGAACACAGAGTCAGTGTAGAAAGCTGAGAACTTAGCTTATCTTCCAAGGCTGTAGAGGTCCATGGGTTAGCTCATTCACTTATGCATTCATTCACTTCATTTGACTTTATTTTTCTCTCTCTTGTTCTCTCACTGTCTCCCTTCCTCTTGCTGCCTTATTCTCTGACTCTTGCTCTCTGTCTCTCTGTCTTACTGTCTCTGCACCCCATCTCCCTCTCTCTCCCTCTCTCTCTCTCTCTCTCTCTCTCTCTCTCTCTCTCTCTCTCTCTCTCTCTCTCTCTCTCTCTCCCTCTCTCTCCTGCTCTAGAAATCAACCCTGGGGGACTTATGTGTTCTAACAACATGTTTTACCAGGCCGTCTTCCCACTTCTGGTGCCCTGGCAAGCCCTGCATCCTTGGCTCACTGAAGTCCCACTCCAGTCTGCTTCTGCTGGCTGTGGCTTTCTCCCTGTGACCTCACACTATTCTGGTCTTAAGGCAATCTCACCTCATCTTAGCCTGCTTCTTTTTTTTCATTGTTTTATTTTATTTCCAAATAAGGTCACATTGATAGGGACCAGGCTTAGAACTGCAATGTATTTTCTACAAAACACAATCCAACCCATAATAGGTGTTTGTAAGCTGCAAGAGGGAACTCTAGCCAATTGTTGGCTGGGAGACCTGCGTTTTAGTCTCCAAGTAGGACCCAGAGCTGGAAGCATGGCTACTGGGGCCCAGGCAAGAATTTCAAGGGCTCATTCAGCAGCATGGTGCTGTTCCTCTCTGACCCTGAACAGAACTCTCCTATCTCCCAAGCCCAGATTCCAGATCTTTGCAAGGGGTACAAGTTCCCAGAAAGCAAACTAAGAGCCAAAATCCAAAGGCTCACAGTCTCTATCTCCCTTGGAAAAGAGACCAGAGTGGTGCCATGGGAAGACCTGGTGGCCAGGAACCAGGTGTCTGAGACCTCAGCACCCTAGCCCTGCTCTCTGAGCTGGCTGAATAAAACAGGCTCTAAGCTTCTTGTGAAATGAAAACTTCACTACATTTTAGCCTTTAGCCTCCCATATCCCACTTTTCTGCTGCCTGACACTGTAATTGTACAGACCTCCATCTCCCCTCGTGGCAGCCTTCATTTGCTGAGTTTCTCTGACCCTGCATGCAGGAGCTAAAATATGAAGAGTGGCCTTGGCATGTGATCATCAGAGATGCTCCTCTCAGAGTGAGAAAATCGTGTACACGATAAACAATAACAACTCGGGACTCCCTTTGCCTTTTAATGTGCACTGATGAGGTTTGTCCAAGAACAACAGGACCCTCCCCCAACGGAGAGCTGGAGAAAGTGATAGGCAACCAGTGAGAGGGATCTGGTCAAGTGGACCCCAGAAAGACAAGTACAGGAGCCACACCCATATTTACTGTCCCTGAGACAGTAGATGTGGCATTGTCTGCTGAGGGGAAGGACTTGGTGGGTGAGAATCCCAAGTGCCACACAGAAAGGGCAGGTCGCACTGGAGGTGTGAAAGGAGCTGGCCAGGAAACAGTCCCAGGACCAGCACTGTTTTTGCTGCAGGGTAACTCAGACTTTCTGTGGCTTATATAACACAAACCCTATAATTCTTGAACCTCCATCTCTCTGGAATATATGTTCTGTATTACTGTATTATTAATTAGTCATCAATGCATAAAATGTCATGAGAAATAAAAAGCAGAGGACATCTGTGTGAAAACATTCTGTGGGATTAAATACACGTTGGGGAAATGTTTGTTAAGGAGACCCTCAGACTGACATCCTTCCCTAATCTGTTATCCAATCTTGCCTTTTACTTCAAAGTACTAGGAAATGGGGTATATGTGTTTAAAAGATACTTGCATAATGATCTAATGTAATGTAATAATAATAAATAACATTTTTATTGACCTTCAATATAATTCTGACAATAAATCCCCCACTCCAAGAAGTAATCCCCACACTTCAGAAACACTGTTCTCTACACCTGAGATCTAGTTGCCCCAAAATTAAAGTGTTTTTTCCTCTTATGGCTGGAATTCTGATGGTAGCAGTGAGAGTAGATAGGGGGCACATGAAACTGGGACCAAACAGTGGTCCAAAGGGGACTAAGTAAGGGCTCCCTCCTGCGCTGCCTCTGCAGGGCCTCACTGCACATAACTAACAGGAGAGCATTCCCTGGTAAATACCAGACACTTTCTTCCCCAACTACACTGCAGCTCAGCAAGCACTCAGTACCAGTGCTCACAAATGGCTGTCGATCATATTGAATAGGTGGACTCTCAGCCCCACGCATCCCCTGCCCACAGCTGTGCCTTAGCTATCATCCTCCCCATAGAGCAGCTACTTTCTGTTTCATTTACCAAGAAGCAGGGCAGTGTCACAGACAAGAGTGTGCAGCCCACAGGGCCAGGAGTGCAGCAAGAGGAGCTCAGAGTGCTGACTTCTGCCATGAAGCCAAGACTCACTATCCTGTCTGAGGACAGAGTCATGGGGTCAGACAATGAGTCAGCATAGTCCCAAGGTTTTCTCCAAACCCTGGATCTGCTGCTGTGTATGTCATTGTATGTCAGTCAATTCCTGGAGCCCAATGGAGAAGACCAATCACCTCAGCAGCTCCCACAGCTGTTTTTCATTGGGCCTTGGGAAAGTTCATGACACTGATGGGGATGTCACCTGGGAAGCTGGGTATGTGTAGCAAGGAGGAGCATTCCCTGAGCTAATAGCATCACATAGGAGCTAATGGAGGATGTGGGGCCAATTCACAATAGACACAAAAGAGAAGCTCATGGTCACAGTTCCTGGGCACTGCCCATTGGCCTCACAATTCTAAACTTCAGATCTGAATTATGAACTATCTGCATTTCTGTAAAAATCTACCTTGGCCTATCCTGAAATATGATGGAGTTTCCCATCTTGTAACAGATTGGGGGCTGGTGGAGGGAGAGGGGAGGGGCAGAGGAGGCCCTGGTCCAGTGAAGGCCAGTCTAGCCTGTTTGGAAAGCTGTAGAACAGTGAGCTACAAAATAAGGTAGAAATCCCTGAGGAATGAAATCATAGTCAAGGGTGTCCTCTGGCCTATACACATACACATACACACAGGCACACAAACACACACAGACACACACACATGCACACAAACACACACAGACACACAGACACAGACACACAGACACACAGACACAAACAGACACATAGACACACTACACACATACAGAGCAGAGGATATTAATCCAGAATAAGCCTTCAGAGGCTGGCTGATTGTTGAACAATGAAGACAATGCACTCAGTATTTGTTTGCCAAAGCAAAGCCAGACTAAGCAAAGCAAAGACTATGTAAGGCTGGACAGCTAAGTCTCGTTTGTTCTGAGAAGGAAAGATTCTAAAGACATTTGAAATAGAAAAGTGAAATGCTGGCTGGTGTGCACAATGTCATTATTTCTGTATCCATACAAACATAAACCTGAATGTATGCTTTCAGCATTCTGGCCTCCTGGAAGCATGAGCAGGAAGGAAGAAATGGGTCTGGGGTCTGGAACACTGCATCCTGAAGGTCTTTCACATGCGAAGCAGACACGTGGAATAAATAGTATTCTCTTCCATGCAATCTGTTCCTGCCTGGTGTATAAACAGCATTTGTACAAACACAGGTCTACTTAAACTCAACAAGAGGAACAATAAAAAACAGGCTCCAATCAATGTCCTGAATACCATGCTGGATAAATGGGAGGCTCAGCTCCCTGTGCTGACTCAGACATTGGCTACTCACCATGGACAGCTAATAAATGGTTATTAATAAGAGTGATGGTAATAACGGCTGGCCGCCATTTGCTCCTGCAACACAATTAGCTTCACAGCAGGGGGTGGTGCACATCAGAAGAGTAGCCTTCAGTTTTCACTCATTCCCAAACCAAAGCAGTCAGACAGCAGTGGATGCAAAAGTCACCCTGTATCTTGCTTAGTGCCTTGGAATCGTAACTCGGCCCCACTCTGGGCCCCAGATGCTGCCTTGGATGAAATCTGCAGATGCTGTGTCAGTGTCCCTGTGGGACACTGATGCTCCAGCCTGCATGCCCACTGATTAATAAACCGCACCACACTAACTGGCTGCCCAAGGGCCACCTTAAGATATACGTCTCTCCCAATACTCCAGAGAGGGAAAAAATGGAATTAGAGGGTAGAACAGTAGAGTGAGGAGGGAGGGGGAAGGAGCAGTCTCCTCTATACTTAGCCCCTAGGCAGCCACTGGCAAAGACACATGAAAGAAACAGAATTCTCAGAAAGTCAGGGAAGGAGGGGCATAGAAAAAGATAAGGCAAGAGGCAGTGCAGGTTAGCAGATGCCGGGGCCCTGTGCATCCATAGAACCCATTCCTATGACAGAGGAGGAAGATACCAAAAACAGCAAGATGGGGACAGACAGGAGAGGCTAAAGAAAAGAGGGGGAAGCTTACCGGGCCAGTTCTGGCAGGTTAGGCCCATGGGTGTCCACTGTTACAGTGATCGAGACCCACTGTGCAGCAGCCTCAGGCTCTCCCCATGCACCAGCTCAAGGGATCCAAGAGTTCCTTGGAATGTTGTGCTCACAGAAGCCCAGGGCTTACATCCCGCGTGCTTGCTATCTGACTGTACCTTGCATGGACCAGCATCTGTGCTCCTGACTTAGGGCATGGTGGACAGGAGTAGAGATGAAGGCAGCTAGGAAGTCAATGGATGGCCAAAGTCCATCTACCCCTGCCACAGGGAGAAGGCCTGAAGAACAGAGCTCTTCTGACCTTGCACTTCATGAGCTGTTTGCTGCAGCGTGGACAGAGTAGTACAGAAGGCCCAGTGCTGGGAACCTGTTGTTTCTTTTCCTTTTTTTGCATGTGCGCATATTCTCATATTCATAGAGTTGCATGTGCATGCATGTCCACAAGCATGCCTGATTGTACAGAGGCTAAGGGTGGCCTGGGGAGCCTTCTTCAACCATGCTCCTACCTCATTCACTGAGGCATTGTTGTTGAACAAGGAGCTTGTCAGCTCAAACTGTCTTGTTAGCCAGCTTGCCCTGGAATAGCCTCTCTGCTTTCTGAAAGCTGAAATTACAGCCCAGTCACCTCACCCACCAGGTATCAGGCATGCCAGTCCTCGGACTTGACACGCGCTTCACCCACTGAGTCATCTGGGGCTCCTACATGAAACTTTCACTCCCCTCAAATCGCCACAAATAATGTCCCTGAATCTATTGTGAACAGCCTTCACCCGAGTCAGGCTGAGATACTATCCCCAAACTACAAAGCTGGAAAGGCCTACTGCAGGTGTGTCCTCCTGTCCTCCCACGCCCTCCCATCCACCCACAGACACCGTAACTACTGGTCAGGAAGAGGGACTGCAGGAAGTGACATGGTCACAGATCACCAAGGCATCAACTGCAGAAGCAAATAATGAAAAGAGGGGCTGCTGGGCAGGGCACAGCACACACCAAAGAAAACGGAAGGAGGGCTAGTGGAGCCCGAGGAGCCCAGCAATGTGGCAGTGTGGGAGACCCTACAGTGATGGCCCCTCCAATCTGCCGCTCTGCTGATGCCAGATTCTGAACCAACAACCCTGTAAACAAGAGCCAGAAATCAATATTCCATCAGTGGCCCCTCTTCTTTTCAGACTGTGTTCATGATGGCCTCTCGTGTTCAGTGGCAGAGGCTACCATCCTTCCTGTTCTCATTATCATAGAAGCTCTGTCATAAAAATCAACAGCCACACACTCCTATGACCTTGCTGTCTGCATCCATATCGTGGTAATGGACACTCTGTCTCCTTCCTGCCTCAAAGTTCACGCTGTGCCTGCGCACTAGTTTGCAGATGACGTTGTCCGGTGCCCTGGGTCCTACACAGCACCATCCCCACCTCACAAAGCTGGTACTGTGCCCAGCCTGTGGGTGGGTTGGATGTGTGACCTGCAAGAAAAAGTTTGACAGTATCTCTGTGATCCAGGACCAGTATTCGCTCAGAAGAAAGGTGAAGGGAGCAGAAAGGCCCCTCACTTGTCCGTTGTCACCGACTGATTCTGATGAGTCACCAAGGCACAAGGGCTATAGAGAAGTCTAGGCTCAGCCCTCCCTCCTGCCACCCTGTATGGGTGTTCTTCCTGAAATCAGCCCCGGGTGGACCATACAACCAGGCCTGAAGCCTGCAGCACCTTCATGCCTCACCTCTAAGCAGGCTGCCCACCCCCAGCAGGCCACATGGGACCACACCACTAAGTGTATCTCTGGGAATCAATGTGGTGAGGTCTCAGGCACCTAGCCAAGCCCAGAAAGCTTTTATGGGTGGCCCCCAGATCAAGACCAGAGTATAACAAGAGCAGTTATAGTTTAGCGAGCTCAGAGAATCACCAAGAAACAGAATGTGCTATAGGTGCTCCAGGATCCTGAGCCTGGGACTCGCTCTCCCCCAGCATACACAGATGGACGGGGCCTGTGGTGGCTCACACAGGCTGTGGAATGCCTAGCTGCATTGAGCTCCGGCTTCTGCTACTACAGCTTGTGTCTTTATGTGCCTTGTTGTTCCTGAGACTTGATGCAGGTTCTTGTAACAGGTTTCATACCCCTGGAGACTTCAAATAACAGAAACTTACTCTCTCTTGCTTCTGGAGGCCAGAAGTGGACCCTCAAGGGTCAGTAGGCACTAACAGGGTCCTCCTTGGTGCACCCCACTCCCAGGGGTCTAGAGTACCTGGCTTGTGGTTTTGTGCTCATCTGTGCCACCTACTCCCAGATATAAGTTATTAGATTTATGGTTTGCACTGTCCAAAATTTTGAGCTCATTTAACTGAATAAATAATTGTGTTTATTTACAGCCTTGAAATTGCTGCTTCCAAACTGTCAGGTTCTGAGGTTTCAGGTGGACTTGAGTTTGAGGGGACACTGTTCAACTCACTACCGATGTCAGCCAATCCAAGTCTGCAAGCCCTGTTATCCACAAGTCTCCTAAAAGGCTAGATAACATAAATATGCACATATACACAGAGAGCAAGCACGTAACCACATGTATGTTCACGTACATATATAATATATATGCACATATCAATAGAGCAAGCTCATTAATACACACACATGCTTATGTGTGCATAAAAATCCACATAAAACAAGCATTTGAATATATGTTCATGTATATATTCGTGTGTGTGTGTGTGTGTGTGTGTGTGTTTCAACAGAGCAATATCATACCCATAGTCCTATGTGTGTCCATATGCACATATCCACAAAAAGGAAATATCCATGGTCATATGTGAATAACCCAAGATGTGTTCATGGTCTTATGCATATGCACATGTTCACAGAGAGAGCTGTGAAACACACCATAGACTTGTGTGTTCATCTGTAAATGCCAACAGAGAGCAAGCTTGTGAGCACACATATGCTCATGAACACAGTCATGGATATGTTGAAATCAATCACATCTGTAGTACTGTCTCTAGCTCTGTTCCTTACATCAGGACCTGGAGCATGATGTCAAAATGGAGTTTCCGAGGTCCCCTCTAGCACATGGCTCTGTGACTGAGAAGTATGTCAGCTTCCTCTCAGGGAGTGATGAACAACTGTCACTGTGTGCTCTTCATTCTCTTCCTGAATGACAGTGCTAGCTAGCACATTCTGGCCTGGCCACATGGTGGTCACACCATGACCCTGCAACTCTAAGCAGCCTCTGCCACCCCAGTGACTCCAGGGCAGACAGTACTTAGGGCCCCCTTGAGTGGAAGGTGGCATTCATTCATATGTGATCATAGTTGGCACCCATGATACCCCAGCCTGAGGCAAGCAGGGAGTGTCACATCTCCCATCATCATCGTGTCCCATCCTCATTGGCCCTCCTTCCTCCTGCTCCAGCATACTCCTGTCGCATGAGGAAAGTGGTCCTCTCACCTCAGGCCCTCTGAGCAACAGACAAGAGAAATCTAGCCTGCAGTTCACCCCTCAGGTGAACTGGAAACATTTCTTCCCTGTATGGCCTCTAGCTACATCTGTGAGGGGAGAGAGAATGTTTAAGGAGTCTGAGGATTAAATAGGGTAACAGTTGCCATATCTTCCCATGGTTCCTGGCAAAGGTACATGTGCCACGGCTCTGTCATCATGAAAAAGAGTGAGACAGTCTCAAGGCCTCTATATAGTCAGTGGCAATGCGTGTGGGCCCATACCAGGTCAGCGTGTGGTCTCCACACCAGGTCAGAGTGTGGAACTCACACCAGGTCAGTGTGTAGACCCTGCACCATCAGCATGTGGATGCCACACCAACAGATCCATGGTTAATTAGAGGAGTCTGTTTTGTGTCTCCACTTCAGCTCTTAAGGACACCTGCTGAGCCTCTATTTGCATGGGGTGGGAAGGGCTCTTTATTTTGCTGACCTGGAAAACTGCTGCAGGCAGCAAGCAGACAAGCTTCCAGGATACAGTAGAGTGAGGGCAGGGTAGTACATGAAGCCCAGCCCTTCCCAGCCAGCCACACAGACATGGACCCATCAGTCACCTGAGTTTATGGCTTTTTTCCTCATGCTCTTTTAAAATAATAATACCTTTTCTACAGACCTGGACCAGAAACTGACCCTGTGATGGAATAGCTATTGCATTTAGTCTGTGCATGAGCTGGAATATGCACACACGTGTAGGAACTCTGCCCTGTAGAACAACAAATCTGCCCAGTGGGGATACAGCAGTGCAGACCTGGGATACGGGAGTGACTGCCAGAGGGCTGTGGATTCCACTAGCTCTCCCCACATGCCCAACATGCTTTAAATGGCATACATGCATGCATCTGTCTCTGTATTTACCATGCATGTACCCATCATGTATGGCATTTGAAACTGTTTTCAAACAAATATGGTAGCGACTGTGTATGAGGCCTAACCACTGTTTATCAGCTCGGAAACAAAGGTCCTCGTCATTCACTCACTTGGGGGCTCACTATCCACGGGGGGAGTTCAGGCCTTCACATGCAGACCTTCCCTAAGGTTAGTGTGAGCATCGCTTCTGTCTTCTGCGTGCCCCTCCCCCACAAGCTCCCTAGGTGTGTCTGCCTGAGCCCAGCTGCCCCAGCCAAGCTGGCTGCACCTTCACTTGTGGCCTCATTATCTCTGTGCCCGTCCCAACTGCCAGCAAATCACTAATGAGGTTTTCACAGAAATGTGAGCCAAGGCCATCTGCAAGGATTCCTGCTTGCTCAGGCAATGTGACCTTCACTGCCACCCACAGTATTTCTTCCCTCCTATCAAGCCAGAGATAAGACTAATATTGTCTCTGTACAGACATGCACTTGGCGCTTCAGCTGTCCTTGGTCCAGCCCTCTCAATTCCTGAGCCACCTGCTCTGGGGAGAGGACAGCATGAGCAGGCTGACTCCTCAGACAGGTGGGCATACAGACAAGCCAGCACCAGGATGAGACTGGACACACGCCACGGACGCCAGACACTTGGAGAGACCGGCCAAGAGGGCGATGTGACTAGGTGGTGGCCCCTTAGAATGTATCCACCTGAAATCTGTGAACATGACCTTATTTAGAAAACATGTTTTTGCAGATATCATATTAAAATCTAGGAACTGGATTACACTTCGTGTGTAATGATGTTGTTGTGAGACCCAGGGAAGGCTATGTAGAAGAGGGGGATGCAGACGGGGACACGCAGATGTGAGGTTCAGTCACACCTGGAGCTGACAGAAAAGGCAAGGAAGGCTCCGGAGGGACTCCTGCCTCACCTTGATTAAGGAGGTCTGGCCTCCAAAGTGGCAGGAAAAATCAGGGTTTAAGGCACCTGGTTCATGAAATATGTTAAAAGTAACCCCAGGATACTCAAGGCAGGGAGCAAAAATCCCAGGGACCACACTGTCTTTTTACTCCTCAAGGTCTTTACTACAATCTTGAGATGTCTTTTTGACCTCAGATGAGAAGGCACAAGAAAATTCTCCCAAATCTAAAAAAATAAAAAATATACAAACGATCTTTTCTAATCTGTTCACTTGTTTTCAGTATCCCCACAGCAGTGTTTTTTAGGGTGGTAACGTTATACCCATCAAGTATTTTGGACTTTTTTTTCTTTAAAGGCTGTAACAGATATAAACAAGTAAAAATATAAGTGCATCACCAAAGGCCAGTGTCTTGATTGTGTCTTGTGTTTACCTCGAGTGCCTGACCTTACACAGGTCATCTTACCATAGCTGCAGCACACTGCCACACACAGAAGCGGGCATCTATCACTCACAGCTCTGGAGGTTGAAGTTTTAACTCAAAATGCATTAGGGCTACACTTTCAGAAGCTTTAGGGGAAAATTCTCTCCCTTCTTTTTCAGCTTCTAGACTCTAGAAGATACATCCCAAGCTTCCTTAGCTCGTGGCTGCTTCTTCAACCCCACAAGCATGACGTCTTTATCCATCCTTATCCTTTGCTTTATCTCAGCTTTTTATCTTATAACAACCATGGTGGCTACAGTGGTCACGCCTGGAAACCTAAGCAAGTCCTTATAGCTACAACATCTTTACTAGCCAGACAAGGCAACCTTTTTACAGCAGCCAGGAAGAGGACACAGATCTCTTTAGGGTCCTTATGACACCAAGCACAGTTGGATACACTACGAGATAATGATAATCCCACATGTCATAAAGGAAACCTGCAGACAGGGAATGGAGAACTAACATGAGAGTAGAGTTAGAGAAAGGAGCCAGAAATGAAGACACTCCTCAAGATTTTGAGACTTGGCTAGGCACTATTACATTAATAGAGCAGCTAGCTTGACATCTGAGGTAAGCTAACAGAAGCCTCTACACTGCGGCCGGTTTGAGTGCAAAGGAGCCCAAGAACTAAGTAGGTAGAAACCTGTGTACAAGCTCCTGAGGAATAACAGTACAGAAAGAAAACAGAAGTTGGTTGATGTATCACTAGGATACACTTACAAGGCTGTGTGGCTTACAGAGTAATCCTGGAACCTTGGTCCAAGACAGAACCATGAGGGAGATGACCCAGCCAGGAAGGGTAGTGAGAGCTGAGCTGGGGAAGCCAGCTCTGAAGGCTCCTACACCACGGACTGGAGGCCAAACACAGCACATTACATGTTCCCAGTGGTCCTCCCTACAGTGGACAGATTGCTGCCCAGAGAACTCTCAGATATACCCTGGAACACAAAGACCCTGGTTAATGCTTCCTGTATAAGCACACATTGATTACATGATACACTCTGACCATCTTTGTGTGAATGCACATGCACTGACCACCATGCTCCATCAAATAAGCCATAATTTAAGCCACTGCTGATGGGCATTCAAGTTACTGCTTTGTATCTCTTTGCCTATTATTAACATAATAAAGATCTGTGTCTTCCACGGGGTTATCTTAAGCTCCAGCCTTAAACTTACAGCCAGCCTCAAATGCACTGTCTGAAACTCTCCCATCCCACAGACCCACTGAAGTGAAGCAGAAGCTGCAGCTGGCTCCCATGGCTGTCCATATACTACAGGTGAGATACACTACACTGCAGCAGCTTCCAATACTGTGGGGAGTCTGTGCTCCTTAGTACAAGCCTGTAAGAAAAACACTGCGGGAAAAGGGAGTTCTCAGCTGGATTTAGCTTTTCCTACGTACAGGTCTGAAGAAATCATCATTCATAAATAACACTTAAGATTAATAGTTGACCATTCACATGATATGCTGTTCTACCTTCCTAAGAATAATACTACAGAAATATTACATGGAATGAGCCATGTAAAACTTAAGACTTTATTATGTCTAGTTGAAACCCATGAAAACAGTTACATTCTTATCCACAACATTTGAAAATGTAAACTATAAAACCATGTTTTATCTTATGGATACTGTAACAGAACAGAGAGAATACATAAAAAGAAAATGTCAAGTAGAATCCCAATCACACTTCACATCTGCAAGGCTGTCTTCCTGCCTGTCTTCCCTAGGGAATGAAGGGATTGCCCAAGGGTCTGAGAGCTGCAGGACTGCTGGGGCACAGCTCCACTCCTCCAGGCCCAGAGTCCCACAAGGTCACATGACAGGACAAGGAGGTAGGGACAAGGCCAGTTCACATGGCTGGAAGGCAGCATTGGCAGGCACGGCTTCTTGCTGGATCAGTCCCGGCAATTACAAGGATGTGGGGATCTTCACACACCTAGGAAGGTGGGTGATCCTCCCCACGAATGCTCCGATACTTGGCCATGTCTTCTGGAAACACTTTAGAAAGTTCCTGAATCAGCAAGCTTTTAAATTTCTACAAGCAAAAATAGTTGTGTCAAAAAAATCCAAGTTATAGACAACATGACCCCACCAGGGAGCCCAGAATCCCAACTGGGCCACACCCAAAGGGACAAAGACAGGACACTTGTTTTCCACGAGCATAACACCTAGAGAACTAGTCACAAAGGTGACTGCAACTAATGGTGTAGGGGATACCATCTCTCTGAAAGGGGACTATACCTTTAAAACAACTCCTTCCTTCTGGCTTAAGGAGAAAAACACCTGAGATCTCCAGTCAGGTGCTCCACCACAGTGTAAATGACTTCTGCACCAGAATTTTAAGTAACATTCACCGAAGCAATTACTCACTGGAAGGACACCAAGGTCCATGTGCAAACATCTCCTGAAACTTTCCCAAGCACTGGAAATGCACTATATACTGCAAACACCACAGCTTCCTGGGCCACTTGTCCCCTAATATTTGTTTTACTCAGGTCTGAATAGCTGTTCAATGTGCCTGTACTTCAAGGCTAGAGTCAGGAAGACACATGCTGTTTCACTGCAACAACTGAGAAGCAGCTTTCCCAAGTTTAAGTGCTGCCCACTGGGGTCATGCAAGCTGCAGAAGTGTGCCTTGAATGTCAGGGATCTCAGAAGAGAGGTGACACCGGCGCCACAGGCGCACAGGGAAATTAACCACAGGGTCACCCATCAATGGGCAGCGCACTCCAGCACAGCCCACGGCTAGACGCTGGTGGGACCAGAAGTCTCAGCCCAAGGGCCAGTCACTGTGTCCAGGGAGAGATGGCATGTGGACTCAGTGTTGACTGGACCAACCCACTTCTCCAGTGTGTGATCTGACAGAGTCCTTCCCTCACTCCTGCCACTCACCCAGAGCCTTCTGGGCGCCAGGCCCTCAGGATGCTAGCCTGCAGAGCAGACACAGCTAGCACGCACGAGCCAAGCTGACATCAGGGTAGTGGGCAGCACAGAGGCAGAGCATGTGACGCTGGAATTTAACTAGCTGACACAGAGACAGTGGACAGCCAGTGAGTGGAAGAGAACTGGGCACCCAACCAGCACCCTGGGGAAAGAAACGTCAAGCCTCAGAGGAAGCAAAGCTGGATGAGCTAGGAAGGAGGCTCACTGTGCAAACAGAACACGAGTTCCGGCCAAGGGGAACAGAATATAAGATGGGCCTGGTGGCTAGCAGGGAGCCCAGAAGGGGCAGGGTACATGGTGCTCTCCCTACTGCCTACACGCAGTGCACACCGCCAGAGGCCAGGAAGGTTCACATAGAAGAAAGCAAGCACCATCTAAACGTATTTCAGTGAACTAAGTGAGAAAACTGTATTTCATGTTCAAGACACAGCTCCCTACACCTCATCAAGGTAAAATGGCCACATTCTCTGTGGGGAGTTTCATGGTGTGATGAACAGTGAGGAGGAGTCTGGAAGTCAGACGCTAGAGACAAACATGAACCTCCAGAACCCTCCAACTGCAGCCCACTAGCACAGAAAAGGGCTCCAGTCGGGATCTGTACAGAATCACAACAGGTGCACTGATGTTATACGTCACCCAAGGAAGTCAGACACAAGAAACCATACTGAAAGCATGGCCAGAGCACCAGACAAAACCCAGCTCTTTTCAATGTAAGACTGTCGTGTGTTTTCTTGTTTTTCAGAGGACTGTGTCTCGGTGACTTAACTATTACAAACTAGAAATCTCGCTGTGTGGCAGCAGTAAGCGGTCCACAGAGAGAATAATTGAGTCCGCCAGCCACGCTCTGTTGGCACTCTCCTGCAGTGTACATGCTGGCCGGATTCTCTGTCTTACCTTCATTGTATCAATCTTGCCCTTAACTTGCTCGTTCTTAGCTAGAGCCCTCTCCAGGCACTCTTTGGTGTAGAGCTGTGGATTTCGACCTTGGTCAATGTATCTGCAAACAAGAGCATCCCAGTTAACACACGGCTGACTCCCTTAAGTTTTCTCAAAACTAGGACCAAAACAACAATAACAAAAATCCAATAGATATACCTTCACAGGGCGCAGCTCACACAAAACTGACTTCCGGAACCAGGTGCATTTTAATTCTCAAATTTCTCCAACCATCTCTATTTCTTCTAGCTCATGAAATCAAGTAATGATCACTTATGAACCCCAGAATGTGTCACAAGCCATACCATCTTACATATGCTCAGCACTTACCATTCACAATGCATCTGCATTAAAAGCAAAACCCACATTTATGCTACTACCTTAAACAGCCTGCATGAGAAAGAAACTCCAGACAACGTTAAATGCAGTGCAGGAGCTCAGGCTGTGACAGGCACAGCTGAAAAGCAATGCCCACTCCAAGCCAGGCTGACTGCTCAGACATGCTGCATGGGGAAGCCAGAAGGGAGGTGTCCTTAGGTAGGACACCCAGTGTCCACATGGTGGGAAGGGTATTCTCAATGTATTGCCTTATTATATACACACAGTGAACTAAATAACAGGGTGTTTCTCTCCAGTTATTCCAAGACAAAACTATCTGTTGTATTGTCAACACTTCGAGCCAAAATGCCATCATAGCCTGATGCCACAAACACTGCCCACTGCACACAACATCCAAATTTTACCAAGGACAGACAACCTGGCTATTTCTGTACACTGGATAAATCCAGCCACATTAACTATTCATTATAGAGAAAAGAAAGACTACCACCACACCAAGTTCAATTAAAATAAAAATAACCTAGAGAAGAAAAACATACAAATCACCTCATGCTAATGGCCATTAAATTGGTCTTTATGACAAACAGCAAAAATACCAATTTCTAGAATTTCCATTTCATTTTGACGTTTTTGCAACAATATACTGAAAGCAGCAAATTCTGATTATTTCTAAATACGTGTATTTCAAACAACAGAACACTGAAAAATGTACACGGAAACAAAGCTAATCATGTGTTAAGTAAACAAGCACCTCCACAACGGTGAGAATATCTTTCTCAGGCTGGAGTTTCTAAGACTCGAAAGTTGAATCCAACTTCTGTGGACACAAAAACCAAGCACTGGGTTGTAGTGCTGAGAGTTTATTTTGTGTGCTTGCAAAGACACAGGAACCTGGAAATTCTTGGGAGTTTGCAGACCACTCTCTTCCCCACCACTGCTGTGACAGGCCTACAGGACTCTCTGGTAAAAGATGCCTCCCCACAGCTGCCTGGACTGACATCTTCTTCCCAACAGGGGGGACCATCTCCCAGGCCCCATTCACCACATGCAGCTTCCCAAACACAGAACTAAGTTATTTTCCCAGATTTTGTATTGTAGTTCACGCACAACTGTTTTTGTTTTATGAGACAGGGTTTCTCTGTGTACCCCTAGCTGTCGTGGAACTCTCTGTAGATCGGGCTGTCAGAGACCCACCGGCCTCTGCCTCCAAGTGCTAGGATAAAGGCATGCACTACCACACCTGGCTACAGCTCTTTCGGGATTTATGAGGTTTTTCTTTTGCCTGTAGGCTTTTCTCCATTGAACCCAGAAACCTGTTTTTATGTATGTAAGAAACTTTTAATTGCTCATTTTCATGTGCTACTGTTTGTAACAACACAACCCTGGAGTGATACTTTTCCCTTTCTTAACCCTACTAGTCCATTACATCCCGCCAACACCGGCATTCCAGTCAGCTTTCCTCACTGGCGGTTCTGCACCACAGGGGATAATGCCTCTCCTCCACTCAGTGGCACCACAGCTAACCAAAATTCAGAGCCAATTAGCACCCACAGTGATACTTACTCAAACACTTCGAGAGGCACAGTGATATCATGCAGCTGCTGTCTGCACTTATCTATGTCCTGTAAGCCTGTAACAATAAAGTTCCTGGGGAAAAGGCAGAGTGGGGTGTGTGGTTAATTCAGATGATAGCATAAGCACAACACACCACCACCACCACCACCCCCCACACACAGCACTGGCCCACTGGGCTTTGTTAAATCCTGAGGATTAAAATGGCAAGGTCAGGAACACTGGGGAAGATACGAGAAGTGGCAACTGGGTATGAGAAAGCCACATTAATAGATAAGAGAAAGATGGGGCCCTGGGAAAAACAACAAAGCCAGTCTCAACCGGCTCCACTCCCATCCCACAAAGCCCTCCTTGAGGAGGAGTGCAAGATACCACTGCCCTCTACCCTAGTAAATGTCTTGGTTTACACACGTCCTTGCACCCAATTTTAACAGACTGAACTGTGGGCAAGAATGGCTTCTAGGGCAGTCTTCCATTCCAGAGAGGGGACCCTCAGGGAGTGGGGAGGGGAGGGGAAGGGAAGGGCAGACTTCCATGTCCAGACACCAGAAGCAGGCCTTGCCTTTCTGCTAGGCTGGGTGCGCGGGCTTTCCCCTCCCACCTGCTTCCTTTACCTATATCCTCCGTTAACTTTTCTCCCCAAGGAGTACAAGAACTAAGACAGCTGCAGTGGCTGGGATCAGAGGGAACTCAGGAGACTCCTTCAATCCTCAACAGGCTGCACCCTGTGTTGCTCACACCTGAACCCTAGTTGCTATGGGATTCTGGGAACACCTTATGACTTACAAAATACCCTCGGATACTTGATAAATTTCCTTCTAAACTCAGACTGGAGGTGAAGAAAGAGCAAAGCTTTCTGGAGCACATGATGCTGAATGGGGATTTCAGGATAGGCATAGAGCAGTGGGCTTCACTTGAGGACACTAGCCAGTCTGCAAGGAAAAAATCCACCCCTACCCGCTTGAACCTCAGCTCTCTCCAGAGCCACCATAGATCACCCAGCTGGCCCAAGCCCTGAGTGTGTCCCCTATAAGGCGCTGAGGTCGTCTCTGGAACGTTTTGTGTGTGCCTGCCAGCCATTCCAAAGCCAGGCAACATGACCAGCCCAAACTGTTGCCAAGAAGGCCTTCTTCCACAGCCAGGCCTATGCAGCAGGTGGCTTCGGGTCCTCCAGAGGTGTATGCTCCTCTTTAAGTCAGGAGTGAAACCAGCCTTCCGGTGGGATGGGGTTGAAGACAGTGCTTACAACGCCTGTGTCATCAATGCAGTCCCAGCCTGCTCTGAGGGGGGGAGGGAGGTGGGGGTGATGCAATGTCTCCGCAGGGGAATCAGGATGGAGCCCGACTCCCCTGTGGACTCAGGACTGAACCTGTACCCCTGTGGGGTCCGATCAGGATGGACCCGGCCGCCACTGCGGGGCCCGGGATGACCGCCAACGGGTCCCGGTACGGAGCCACGCCAGCCGGCAGACCCTCCGCAAACAAGCGCCACCCGCCCCGGCTCCCGCCTGTCCGCCACTCACAGCTTCTGGCTGAGGCCCGCCTGGCTGCTGGGCTGGAAGTCGCTGACGATGATGCCGAGCTGCCGAATGTTCTCCACGAACTTCTCCAGGTGCTCCTCCAGGTGGTCAAACTTCTCCGCCATCGCGGGCTCCACCCGCCCCTCGGCCGCAGCCTACCGCGTCCGGGTTCGGCCGCAAACACCGCTTCCGGCTTCCGGATACCCACTTCCGTTTCCTCGAGAGGGCGGGGTCTCCTCGGGGTCCGGCCCAGCCGCTGGATCAGAAGAAAGTCCCGGAAAGCAAGCTGGCGGGCTTTCACTTCTAAAGTGGGAAAGTCAATGGAAAAAGCACCGAATATGCACGTGTGAAGGGGCAACGAAAGTAAAGTCCGGAGCCAAGGAAAACTCTTCAATGACGAAAGGAAGCTACAGTGAAACTTGCGTGTTCATAATCTGGAAAGCTTGGGAGATACAAGCATTTTTGTATAAAGATAAGCAGCAATCTGGGCCCAGGGAGATGGCTCGGTGGGTAAAGAGGCTTGCTGCTAAGCCTGACAGCCCGAGTTCAATCCCCAGGGTGGTAGATGAAGAGACCAGAATCCTACAAATTGTCCTCTGGTCTCCATTGCGTCACATTCACGCCCACACAGCGTACACAAAATACAAAATAAGTAAAAGTATTTAAATGTTTTAATCCCCAAAAGTAATTTTTAAAAATCATGGAAAATCAAAATAGAGCCATGGTCTTCAAAACTGGCCAGGAGACAAAGACCTCTTTCAAAAAGAAAAAAGAAAATGACTAAGCACTGCCAACTTTTCAAACTCAATTTTAAAATCAATCCAACATTGAAGAAAAAATTATTTCGAACTTCTGCAGACACTTTTAAGACTAGAAAAGGAACATTCCTAGCTCAGTTTAAAGGGGGCAATGACTTCGATGTGAAAATCAGTCCTGAAGGGCAAGAAGGGAAAATGTAAGTCAATCTTTCAATCCTCAAGAAAGAAAGAAAAGGGGATTAATGGGACAGAAAAGGGAGAACAGGGGTGTAGAGAGATGTGTAAGGGTTCTCTGTGTGTCACAGTTCTCTAGACTAACAGAACTTATAGAATGAATATACATACATAGATATTTATGCTTATATATGTATATATATGTATGTATAAATCTAAGATATATATTATTTATAATAATTTATTAGAATGACTATTTATATTTATTTATAATAATTTATTAGAGTGACTTAGAGGCTGCAGTCCAGCTTATCCAACAATTGCTGACTGTGAACAGAAAGTCCAAAAATCCAGTAGTTGCTCAGTCCACAAGGCTAGATGTCTCAGCTGGTCTTCGGTATATGCTGGAATCCCAAAGAAATAGGATCTCATGCCAGTGAAGGATTGGATGTGCTAGCAAGGCAAGGGCAAGCAGGCAAAGAGCAAAAGCTTCCTTCTTCCATATCCTTATGTCAGGTCCCACAGAAGGTGTGACTCAGATTAAAGTTTTATCTTCCTGTTTCAAGATTCCAGTCAAAGGCATGTGCCTCCCTACCTCAAAGGTCTAGACTAGAAATAAGTCCATGTACTTCAAACCAAGCAAAAAAGTCCTCACAGATGTGCCCTCCATTTCTGGCTTGTTGTTCATTCCAGATGTAGTCAAGTTGTCAAACAAGAATAGTCATCACAGTTGTCTAAATGCACAGAAGTGATAAATTGAACACATGTATGTTTATTTATGTATATGGGGGTATTAGATTGGCTGACAAGGCGTGATCTGGGTAGCACAATGGCTGTCTCACAGTGGAAAGGCTAAGAATCCAGTAGTTGTTAGGTTCAGAAGGCTGCATGTCTCTGCAGTCTCAATCTATTGCTGGAGTCCTGGAAGATTACTGGAGAGCTACTGGGATTGGGTCTTTGTTGGGATTCTGAGGAGGTTGTATTTAGTACATGCTCCATCAATGGGAGAGATGAACTTACCAGCGTTCATGAAGACAAGTAGGCAAAAGCAAGGTTTCTTTTCTTCCATCTCAGATGAGTGGGTATGGCCCAGATTTACAATGCTTTAATTAATCTGATTAAGGAAATATCTCTGGGTTTAGTGCCCACACTCTAATCCTAGTGCTTTTGAGGCAGAGGCAGTCAGATGTCTGTGAGTTTGAGGCCAGACAATCCAAATATACATAGAGATTTTCAGAACAGCCAGGGCTACACAGTGAAATTTTATCTCAAAACGGAAGGAAGGAAAAGAATGAAAATCCCTTAGTGGAATATCTAACATCTTGAGATTTAGTTTATTTCAAAGACACATAATCACACCTCCTATTGTCATGTTTAATTTACAAAAGAAAGCAATATCCAGGCCATAATTCTGTCTAATGTGATATCACTATCCCATGTACGACTACAAATACATTCCCTATTTTGGAATATGTCACAAAGCCCCTTGAGGAATGCTTAGTCTTTTAGTGTTTCTTATCTTAAATGACAATATACATTTGCAACATTTGCACTGATTTTATCACTATTGATATTACATCACATGATAATGAAATAGAGGGATAAAAAGTAAATATTGGCTTAATATATGTATATATGCCCAGACATGTTTTAACAAAATAGGACAAAAACAGTCAATTATAACCCTCATTTATTAACTGTCATGTGGCATAAGCTGATATTTATAACTACTTTCCTCTTCTACCCATTCTGTATTTCCTCTACCATCAGCACGTACCTCAGGCGGGTCTTATTCTTTCCTGGAGAAGTGACCCTTACTTTCATCTCTGAAAAGATCTGGGCCCTTTGCCATCCTTCCTGGATTGATTTGCTTGAGTTTCCCACTGATTTTAGTCACAGGACATGGTGACACCAAAAGATGCCCTAAAAGATCTCCTGCATTCCAAACATAATCTTTCTTACCTCCATTGTGAAGAAGCAATCCAATTCCCCTTTGGTAATCTGGATCAATCACCCCTCCTAACCCATCCTTAGCCCATTGGTTTAAGAGCATCAGAATCCCAAAGAGACCAGGGAGAAGCCTGAGCTTCCAGTTCACTGAAGTGTTTGTTGTGTCTTCTGGAAGGAGCACTCCCCACTGTAGAGTCAAAACTTGCAGGACAGCAGAACTTAAAGTTGTGAGAACAGGAAGCAAAGATGTTCCTAGTGGATCACTAGAGTGGCAGTGAGTGGAACAATTCTCATTTCCACCACTGGCTTCCAGGATCTATGGATCCTGGCTATGGGAGAAACCACACCATATATTGGATGCTGATTCCAGTTCAAAGTATATACTGCCTTCTGGAAAACCTGCTGTAGCCCTCCAGGCTGCTGTCACCTAATTGGTGCTCTAACTATGTCTTCAAAAAGGTCATTTCATCTTTCTATTGGGACAGCTGCTTCAGGATGGTGGGGATCATGGTAAGACCAGTGGATTCTACAATTGTAGACTCATTGTTGCACTTCTCTGGTTGTGAAGTAAATTCCTTGATCAGAAGCAATACTGTGTGGAATACCATAACAGTAGATAAGACATCCTGTAAGTCCATGGATGGTGATTTGGGAAAAAACACTACATGCAGGAAATGCAAACACATAACCACAATAAATGTGTGCTTCAGTAGGGACAAAGATTGTGCTTTCCATGGAGGATATGGTCCAGTGTAATCAGTCCGCCATCAAGTTGCTAAATGGTCACCCTGGGGAATGGCGCCATATCTGGGACTCAGTGTTGGTCTCTGCTGTTGGCAGATCTGGCACTCAGCAGTAACTGTAGCCACTCAGCCTTGGTGAGTGGCAGTACATGTTGAGCCTGTTCATGACCTTCATCTCTGCCACCATGGCCACTTTGTTCATGGGCCAAGTGGGCAATGACAGGAATGGCTGGGGAAGGAGGCTGACTGACCAGAGAATGGGCCATCCTGCTGACTTGATTATTGAGCTCCTCCTCAGTTGTAGTCACCTTTTGATGAGTGTTTACATAGGACACAAGTATCTTCACATCCTTTATGCATTTGGAGAGATCTATCCACATACTTCTTCCCCAGCTGTCTTTCTCACCAAGTTTCCAATCATGCTCTTTCCAAGTTCCTGATCGTCCAGCCAACCCATTGGCTACAGCCTATAAATCAGTAACGAACTGCACATCTGACCATTTTTCTTCCAAGCAAAATGTAAGACCACGTGTACTGCCATAGGTTCTGCACACTGTGAAGATTTGGATTTACTGGTGTCTATCCAGGTTGTCCCAGAAGTAGGCTGTTATTTTGCCACTACCCATTTCTGGTTGGTGTCTTCATATAGTGCAGAACCATCAATAAACCAAGCCTCCTCTCTTCCTCAGTCAATTGATGACAAGTCACTCCTCATAAGTCAATAGGTACATATTTGAGAGCAGAAGCTAAGAAGAATAGAAACCATGAGCGTTTGGGCAAATTTTTCATGTAACTCACTTGTGCCCTCAGGATTATGTAAATGCCACTTTCATTTGATAAATGAATTATTTCTGTATGTGCCAAACTTTAAGGCTTTTTAGATGAAATAACACCCAGATCATGGTGAGCAGCTGAGGTCATATAACTTTATGGACCATGGTCAAATGTTTAGTTTCTATTAAGGCCAAATAGAAAGCCAAGAGCTGTCTCTCAAAGGGAGAATAGTTGTCTGCAGATTTTGGTAGAGCCTTGCTGTAAAATCTCATGAATCTCCTCTGTGATTCACCTATAGGAGTCTGAAAAAGGCTCAAACAGCATCTTGATCTGCCATTGACATGTCAAGTACGATTGGGTCTGCTGAAGCATGTCTAAATGGCAGAGCATCCTCAACAGCAGCCTGGACCATTGAAGAGCCTTCTGCTCCAGGCCCCATTCAAGTAGCTGCTTGACAAATCACTTGGTATTTGGGCTTGGATAACGAACTCAAGTGGGGCCAGGTGCAATAAGTTATCCTTAACCTTAGAAGGAATATCTGTCTCTGCATGCCCCACAACATTGGACTCCTAGAAATTTCCCTGAGGCAGAAAGCCCTGAATTTTGATTGTATTTCCCATCCTCTGGTGTGCATATTCTTTACCAGCAAGTCAAAAGTGGCTGCTGCCTTCTGCTCATTTGGTCCAACCAGCAATGTTATCAATAAAGTGGACCAGTGTGATATTTTGTGGAAGAGACAATCAAGATCCCTTTGAACTAAGTTATGACACAGGGCTGGGGAGTTAATATTCCCTTGATTAAGACAGTAAAAATGTACTGCTGGCCTTTCTGGCTGAAAGCAAATTGCTAGCTATCATAGGAGGTAGAGGGGGAATATGCTTAATATATAATATGTCCTCATATGAAAACTTTAAATAACAATATATTTTTAAAAGAAAGTAGTTACAAAGATACTAAACTATCGACAAATTGCTGAGTAAGAAACATCTCCTAAACTTGGTGGTTTATAACCTCAGTGTTTAGTTTTACACATCTGAATTTGTGTGGCATTCCCAGCATGCTCTGCTACATGTCCTTTCAGCTGAGTTGGCATCCCTGCAGGTTCCAGGATTTACATTCAAGATGGTTCATACCAGTATCACTACGTTAGTAGATGTCAGCTGAACCTGAAGACTATAGTTCCTCAGCAGGCAGGTGTCCATGTTAGACTTGGGGCAGCCTCATCTCAAGATGCTTGGATGCCAGAGCAGTCTGCTCCAGAAAAGCAGGTAGAAAGCAGCCCCACCCACCTATTATGACCTCATCTTGGAAGTCCCACCATAGCCATGGCACATTTAGAATCCCAGGAAGGGAACATTAACTCAAACTCTCAATGGAATGAATAAGAAATTGTTGTATTGGAAAAGCAGTTAATGGGAAGTCTTCTGAAGTCATTTTTGTAAAATACAGCCTGTCATTTATCCCTTTGAAAAAAGAAAATTCACCCTCCAGTGGGATTTTCCTAGAGGTGTGTGAATGATGAAATGTCAGAAAGCTTACTTCTGTAACTAGGACACTTAAGAAATAAAGAAAAAACTCAAGGTTTTTAAATAGATAAATTTCAAATGTATTTGTGACTTTAAAAAAAGTAAAGATACGTTATAAAAAAGAAAGAATAGGAAGACACGTTCTAAACCTGGCAAAGGACAACTACAAAAAACCTTTACAAGACCTAACAATGAAGATTTAAAAGTGGTTCTGTGACCATACCCAGATCTTCTGCTGTTACTTGGCCTAGTGTTGTAGAGGAGACCATGGCCTATGTGGAGTTGATGAAGGTAACAACTACGGTCTTGCTTGCTGTGTGCCTTTGCTTTTAACACTACACTTTTACATGCTTCCTGTGGAGACTCTATAATTCCTGGGTGTTCATAAGTTGTGGATGAGGAAAGACAACTCTGGCATTTCTTCTTATGCAAGTCAGAGCAGCAGCCTCAGTCTTTGAGTTCTGGTGAAATCCTACCAGGACACTGGGAGAACTAGAAATTAATTATGGTTTATTTTATCAGGGGAGAAAGTAAAAGAAGTATAGCTTCCAGGGTGGAGCATAGACAGAGCCAAGCAGCAACAGCAAATGCCTGACTTTCCACCGGGACATCCAAGTCTGGCCTTCCATCCCTTCTCTTGTTCACTCCTAAGGTGGTCTGAAATGATCTCTTTCCTAGAATAGACAGTGACTTTCACAGAAGTCATCTTTACCCACAATTCAGTCTGTTACATCTAGATACATTCCATATAGGAATGTGTATAAAGGCATAACCACATTCAATAACATTGAGAAGTTAACTAGGAGAAAGGGCAGTGAAGCCTTGCCCATACTTCTCAGGAGGGGCTTTCTGGGAGCTGCTGGAGCCTTTTAAGACTGACTTTTTTTTTGTTTGTTTTTGAAAGAATCCACTCCTTCCTGTTAACTGATCAGCTTGGCTACCACCTATGCACTTAAAAGTCTTCTCGTTTGCTATCCTCACCATTCTGGACTTGGCTGTTTTAACCCTGATATTCATCTAATCTTAATTTTGGTTTGCACCATAGCAATACCATAGTGTGCCAGTCAAGGTACAGCTTGGAGCCCAAAGGTTAATAAGCTGTTCCCCACTGTGGGGTGAGGTAACTGAACCTCCAGGATGTGGGACCTGGTATAGAATAGGACACAGGAGCTCCACTCTATGTATGGGCTAATGCTATCTCTAGGGAGTCTGGCAACCACCAAAATGCAAGGCCAACCCCTCCTGGGTTTCTTGCTTTCTCTCCATGTGACCTCTTTTTTTTTTTTTTTTTCTCACATGTCCTTTCTCCACTCTCTTTTATGTTGAAATGCAGCCAGGAGTTTTTCCTAGGATGCTGGTAGCATTCTAGCATCATGCTGTCCAGTGACCAGACTCATAAACTAAATTACTCAGACCTGGATATTTTGTTGTAACAACAACAAAAAAATGGACAAAGACATTTCATTTCTCAGCTATGTTATAAGCATTTGAGGGCAATAATCTAATCTTACCCATCCCCTAGAGCCCAGTACATATGTGAACTAGATCAATGAACTACTTTTGATTATCTGAAGGCTAAGGACAAAGTAGCAGAAAGAAACTAAAGTTTACTTAAATTTCCTCTGCAGCTATAATTCTTCAGAGGACTTGCTATAACTCTGTGAACTAGGGTCTGGCAGCAGTATGCCTTTCAAATAATCCAGAGAAATGGGTGCTACCATATGTTTATCTCAGGACCCCATCTGCCATGCCCCACTCTTATTCATTCCCAGCACTTGGTGGGCTGCTTCTGTTGACTGCAGTACATGCAAGGAGAGCTTTTGGTAGGACCAGGGACTAAGAGAAGCTTTGGACATAGAAATGTTGCTTGGACAAATTCTACACAATTGTCTACTCTTACAATCTCAGACCCTGCTAGGTATATCTACCTTGCTAGGAGCAATGCAGGGAAACAGCAGCCAGCATTGGAGGTTCAGGAGTTCAGCCTACTGCTTAGCAAGGTGACAGTAGGTTTTTACTTGGACTTCTGGGGGATTGTCTTCTTGAATGTCCTTTGCCACTGCTGGGCCTTACCATGCATGTTGCTAACATTGTCTCTGTCTCTCTTGTGGTATGAAAGTTCTATAGGGGGGTCTCTAACTCCTTGTGGGCAGTGCTACTGGCACACATAACAATGTGATGATTTTCCCTCTAGCAATGCCACTTGGGCAAGGCAGTGACACTCAATTAAATTGGTGACTCTATTGAAACTCCAGAAAAAAATAACTAAAAAACATGTATAATTAAGGACAGTAGGTGTTTTCATATATAGTTACAGGATTAAGTTAGGATGTTTTGACAGCTGCCTTGGAATCAGTAATTAAGAAGAAAACTTATGTTTGGTGGAGACTTGTTTGGTTAGGGTTAGGAAAGCTAGAACATAGAAAGCTTAATTGCTGGGGCCCACAAGTTTTACCTACAAAAAACAGACACATGATCAAGAAATAGCAAATGAGTTTCAGTGCCCGTTGTTACGCTTGAACTTCCTCAACCACAACTAAAATTGATTCTTTCCTGGTTTCTATAATTAAAAATTTGCTGATGGATTTGGGGTGCACCTTAAGGATATAGAGCTGTGCAGCAGATTCTCATTTTTCCTAAGAAGAACAAAAGTTTATGTTTAAGATGTGATTGAATGTAAAGCCCAATGAGGGGCTTTGTCAAAAAATATAAAAGATACATGGGAAAACAGACAGACAATAGGAATAGGAACAATAAGAGGAGTAGAAGGAGAAAAGGAGAGAGAAAAGCCTGAATTAAGAGAGAAGCCTCATCCCATCCATAAGAGGTATGGTTTTGTTCATATTCTTTTGCCAGCTTTGTCTCTCCCTCTCAGGTCAATGAACCCTCATCAGGGAATTACAGAAACTAGGAAAAAAATTGATTTTATCTATGGTTGAGGAAGTTCAAGTCTAACAATGGGCACTAAAACTCATTTGTTATTTTTTGATCATGGGGTCTGTTTTTCATAGGTGAAACTCATAGGCCCTAGCTTTTAAACTTTCTTTGTTCTACCTTTCCTAATCCTGACCAAATCAGTGTGCTGTGGAAGTTTATCTTTAGTTGTACTTAAAATAATTGTTTTTGTGCACTGTTGGGAAAAGTGACGCATAGGCCTGGGCATTTTGTATTGTCTGCAGGTGTTGGATTTCTGTGGGGGATGTTTGATTGCTTATGGTCTGTACCTGAGGCGTTCTGAATGAATGAAAACACCTGAACTCAGATGCTCAGGGTGCCACTGTCAAGTACGGCTCTGGCCGTGATGTTAGCTCCCTCTGCTGAGGTCTGGCAGGATTCACAGCTATGAAGAATACCTCCTTGTTGTCCTTGCTGAGTCACCACCATAAGCATTCAAAACTCGTGACACCCAACGTGGGGCAGGACATAATGCCAGCTAATCCACATAAAGACAAGGAAGAAGAGAAGGAAACTCCAGACCTCACAGAGTATAGTAAAGTACACACAGAGAAGCTACCAGGGAATAGAAATTAAGTTATTAATGAACGGCTCCTGAAAGAAGAGGAGAGGGAAAGAAAATAAGCCTCTACGAAAGGAAAAGGCTGTGAAATTAATAAATAAATGAGAAAAAAAATTCTGAGGTGAGAGCCGCAGAATGGAGGCCCCTAGAGATAAAGAATTCAGCTGGGAGAAGGAAAAAGCAAGGTTCTAACTGCTTTTCCTGATCATGGGACCAATGCTCCCTCCCACTACTGGTGGTAGCGTACTGTTTAACAAACTGAGTTTTGTGATAGCTGCATTGTGTGTGAAGCTCAAGATGTTGTGTTTGAGGTCTATGGAAGGGGTTGTATTATTTCCTCCATAGCGGTGGTGAGATGGTGAAAAAGAACTCCAAATTGCCAGAATGCTTCAACTGGAGATTCTTCCCACTGGCCCAGGACCCCCTACTGTAGTGGAAGTCATGGCTCAGAGCCAAAAAGCCACTTAGTTAAGCCAAATGGCTTTTCCCCCTGTAAACCTGACTAGAAGAAGTCCAGATACTATTGATGGTGATGATAGTGGTGATGATGATGATGATGGTGGTGATGATGGTAGTGGTGATGGAGGTGGTTCTAAGAGGATCATCTGCTGACAATCTGACATTTTTAACATTTTCTACAGATTATCTCATGTAGTAGAACACTTGGAAGAAGTTTTTGTTATTTGGGTTTCTTTAAAAACACAAAATGGCCTTTGGATTAGGTTTGAGTTCCCATCCCAGCTGTGGTATAGTTGTTTACGAGTTGGATTTGGAATGTTTAATGCAAGTGGCTATAATTTGGCTAGGTGCAGTCATTCTGGCAGCTGTAGCTTGTTTTGGGGATTCTGTGCTGCATGGGTATATGGGAACTTTTGGCTTAAGGTATAAAAAGTCAGAAGACCTGAGAGTCAGGTGGGCATTGCTGTCATGTGATAATTCCTAAAAGAACAAAGGTTGGAGAGATTGAGTTTGCAGATAATGGGCTGAGACACTCACTAGTCTGACTCACTGTCAGCCATTCCTCTCCAAGCTTAGGACAGCCTAAAAGAGGCTGTGAAGAGTTCTACCTTTCTCTCATTCTATATCAAGGCTGCTTGTAAAAGCAGTGAAAATTTCTTTCTATCCTTCCTTTCTCTTTCCCTAAATTGAGGGTAAAAGATTGTAGCATACTGCTACAATCTCATTTATTCTTTACAACCCTAAGATGCACCAATTATAATATGAATCTCTCATGTGCAAATCTAAGCCAATTTTCCCTGAGCACAGAATTTGAATGCCAAATATTTTAGTTGATGAAGATGATATTTTTAACCCATGTGCCACATGACTACACAAATTTACAAGTGCATTAGGTACTAAGTTGTAGGATTTCTTTGTTTCCATTTTCCTCCCTGGGAAATAGCTAAGCTGTCGGCTGCTAGCTCAGCTTTGGGAGAAGAAAACGCATGGTATGGGTCTATTAAGCCGTGTGGGTCCTTGATCAGAAGCTCTGAGAGCTGACAGGATAAACAGAACTCCCAGGAGGCATGGCAGAAGGTGTCACTTGATTTATTGAGGGAATGGGTCACATTTATAGAAAGGGGAAGGGTCTCTGGCACCCAGGGCCATCAGGGGAGGCCCACTGGTTAGGGCAGCATAGACATGACAGACCCATTTGCGTGTGGGGAGTCATAACCTATATCTAGGTGTTTTCACGGGGACCTTATATGGTCATATAGGGAGAAGTAAGTCCCAATGTCAGGTAAAAATCCACCAGGTCACATACCTTTGAAAGGGCAGTGCCTTGCTGTGAAAGCAGGCAGCATAGCTTGAGGTCTGTCAGAACAGTGAAGGGGGAACAGCCAAACACCTTCTGCTCTCAGCGTGGGAGTTCTGGGGTTCCGAGCATGCTTCCGTCCCATCTTTAGCTCTAGGACAGCCCCACACTAGGTCATTCGTGAGATTCACATGAGAGCATTTGATTTACGCAATATAAGTAGAAAATGTGAACTATTAATACACTGCGAGCACTAAGAGTGAGACTTCCATTTATTTATTCATTTATTTATTTCATGCAGTCTTTGTAGGTCTACCTTGAATTCTGTGTAACAGTACTCATGTGAGAAAAGACTTAAAGAGAAAACAGAGGGAGATTACACTAGAACAGCTGGCTGAGTGGCCTGTGTGCCAATCAGCAAAGTGCGCTACTGACCTGCACTATCAAGTTATTGCTAAAAATTTGTCATAATCTCAAAAGAAACATGAGAATACATTACAGAAATGTGTATATGATTTTAAAAAAATGTCCACACACAGAAGGACAAACTTTCTCAGACTTCATAGCGTTTTCACCCTATAAGGGCCTTCAGCATGATGCTTAAGCCCTGATACTTCCTGGTCCTTAGCAAAGACAAATGGCTCAAGCTGAGGCCTGAGTTTGCCTTAAAGGCTTAGAACGGAAATGGGTCGTGCGCCAGTGTGCTCTTCTTATTGTGATGACCCAGAAAGTCATGGTGCATGTAGACCAGGACACCAGCTCTGGTCTGACCACTGAAGACAGCAAGATGGGAATCCTCCAGCAATGAGCAGCTGAAATCGGCACACATGAGGCTGCTTTGTTTTCAGGAAACCAAGTAGAAATATATGGACTTGGAAGGTGTATGTTCAGAGAAGCCATGATGAATGTCTGTACAATTTGAATAGAGTCACGGTCCTTAACATGCAGGAGAGGAGCTTTAGCCTCCTAGAAAGTGGCTGAGTTCTGTTGATCCAGGCTCTTATGAAGTAAGTTTTAAAGTGGGTTTTAGCATGCTGCAACTCTCAGAAAAAAAAAATAAGTATGAGAGAGAATAGATAGGGAACAAAAGGAGATAGAAGCACTATCAGACCACTATGCTGTGACACAAGTAAAGGAGCATGGGAGGGGCCTGAAGTCTGGTTCACCACAGAAAAGTTCTATAGAGTTGAGTAAGAACACTGGAGTCCCTCAAACCCAAGGCACCCTGCAGCATAATCCCAGGGCTCCCAGAAAAGATAGACCCTGTCCTTCTCAACGTGAAGACATTGGCTGGGAACAGAGTGGGAGCAAAAGGCCTGGCTGACTTCGTAAAAAAACACTGGGGTTCTTGGGATTTTGGAAAGGCATGCCATACTAGAACACACAGTAACATCGATGAAAACCATTAGTATAAGTTGGGGAGCTAATAAATGAGGCGAGACATGTGGCCTTCTCGTCACAGAATTTGTCCCTTATCAAAAACTGAACATCTGTGACTGTTATTGCTGATTTTTAAAGCAGAGCCTCATGTAGCCCAGGCTGTCCTCAAACTCTCAGTGCAGCTGAAGATAACATGGGACTTCTAATCCTCCTGCCTTCACTTCCCGAGTGCTGGGATTGCAGATGTACACAGCAATGCTTGATTTACACAGTGCTAGTGCTTGAACTCAGGGCTTGATGCATGCTGGGAAACCACTCTGCCAACTGAGTTATATCCCCGTAACATCTTGGCTATTATTCCAGAGGGACTTTTGCTGACTCAATAGATTCTTCATGTCTCCCTGTGGGTGCTTCAAGGATAGAAAGTGACACCATTTTGTTCCTCAGACGGGCACAGTGATGGTGCTCCATAAATGGTGGACACATGACCATCGAGCAGCTCTCCCAGCACTGCCTCACCTGATGTACTTCTGAGGCGTCCCTTAGGTGTCACATCCTGACGACACTCTGACAGTACTCCAAACAAAGGGTGTTCTGTCCCTTTCTACTCAGATCCTCCCTGAGGGACTACTGCTCTCTCATCATTAATGAAAGAGTCTCTGTACCACTTCAGCACAGCATAAAGCAGCTGAGATGACTCATTCAACCAGCCTTTTGGCAGGAGACACCTTGGGTCGTGTTAACTCACTGCTACTTTTAAAGTGCACGTCCCTACAGCCTGGTGGGAGAAGTGTAGCATACAGCTCACTCTGGGAGCATTGGTAGACTCTGCACATTGTCCTGACTGTTACAGCCAGTACTTCAGAACAGGAACAGGAAGTCTTATTCACAGTCTTCTGGGAGAGAGGAAGACCTAGGACACTCCCTGTAGTCAGGGCAGGGGATGAGAAATTGAGCAGATGTGGTACCCAGAGATCAAATAACACAGGATGAGCCAGACCTGCAGACATAGGGCAGGGGTCTGGGGCAGGGTAGGATTGTGAGATGTGGAATTCCTCTTTTTTAACTATCACTTTATCCTGTGGCAAAGAGCAGAATTTAGGGAGAACACAGCAGATGTTTATCAGAGTTCCTGTTTCCTGATAATTGATATTCCATAGGAAAGATAGATAAGTAGCATCACCTTTTCAGAGGAGAGGATTAGTGACTGCTGTGAAGAATTTGTTTTTATACATGGAACTTTCATAGCAACCCTGGAAATATGACAGTAAGAAGGAGGCTTGAGACCTGGCATTATCACAGGTGCGGTTAACTCTGTGTGACAGGCTGTAGGCCTACTCTTTTCTGCCCAGTGCAGGTGAAGCTAGAAGCTGGTCCAGTCCCTGTGTTACATTTTCCAGTTTAGCCCACAGTGTGCCCTGTATCCCAGCCTAGCTCACAGTATGTCCAGTGTACTTGTTCATCATGTGTACACTCTGCTCATCTCTGGAGACTTGGAACAGAAATGTCCAGAGAGCAAAAAAGAGCAATCACTGAAAAATCTATGTGCGCTTCCCAAGGTCCTCTGTTGTCAACTTCGCCTCTCACACCCAGGCCTTAGGAGTAAATCCAGCAGAGGGAAGGAAGAAGTAAGAACAGACAGCACCAGAGAGAGAAGGGGCTACCACAAGGCAATTCAAAGCAACTCTCCAAAGAAAGACATAAAAGGTAAAAATCAGCGATAGAATATCTCCTGGCATGCACAGGGCCCTGGGATCAACCCACAACACTGAAAAAAATTAAACTATCATTAAAGACATAAGAATCCCACCCTCCCTTGTCTCTTGGCCTCCTCAATACTGGATAAAGAAGTTGCTGAGAAGCAGAAACAGACTGCTGTTCTTACTAAGTGGATCTGGAAGGAATTCTATAGGCTCCTGTGGCCACTGTAACAAATGACTGCAAATACAGTGGCTTAGAGCAGCACACACTTCTCTGAAATTCTGAAATCGGAGTGAGTCTTATAGGACAAAGATCAGGATGCCATTGGGGCTGGTTCCTTCTGGAGCCATCAGAGTAGGATCTGATCCCTGTCTCTTCCAACTGTGGAAGCTACCTGTGCTCTCAGGGCCTCTCTGACATCTTTCTATCACCCAGGCTGGCTCTACCCTGCCTCACATCCCCGTCTCTGAATCTGTATTCTCTGCATCTCTTATTTATAAGGATGTGGTTGATTGGACCCCTGAAGATTAAAATAATCCCATGTGGTCAGGCAAACTGATTAGCAGTCATATACCCATGCTGCCTTAACTTCCTGTCTGTGGACACAGCACAGCAGGGTTCTGAAGAGTGGAGCAAACTTTGCAGGGACATGATTCTGCCCATGGGCATGTAGCCGGCGAGAACCTAGGCATGCTTAAGACCAGAAAGTCCTAACCAGTGAAGACCTCCAATGAGAAACACAGCAGGACACCCCATAATCCAAGTATCCCTGTGCCTGGTGAGACATGAGAGAGGAAGAATTTGGGCTTATAGCTTACGTTTCTCTTTTAAATCTGTAATCTCAGTGTCAGGGGATGGGGCATGCTGGAGCATTTTTTTCAGCCATAAATTAAATCATATTATTTGGATGAAGTGAAGACCATCATGTTAAACAAAATAGGCCAGTCTCAGAAAGACAAACATCAATGTTCTGAGTATGTTGAATCTAGAGGGGCAAGAAGTCAAAGGGGAACAATTAGAGGGGTAAAGGGGAATCTGACAAGTGGGGTTAAGGTGTAACATCTTAGCCACTCTTCTATGGCTTCACTAAGACGCCATGACCGAGGCAACTCTTTCAAAATAAAGTATTTAATTTGGGATTGCTTACAGTCTTAGAGTATTAGTCCATGATTATCATAGTGGAAAGCAGGCAGGCATGGACTGGAGCAGTAGTTGAGAACTTTACATCCTGATTCACAAACAGCAAGCAGAAGAGATACCAGGCCTGATGTAGGCTTTTTGAACCTTGAAGCTCACTCTCAGTGACGCAACCCCTCCAATAAGGTCAACCTCCTATTCCTTCCCAAACAGTTCCACGAACTGGGAGGCAAGCATTCAGACATATGCGCCTCTGGGGGCCATGCTGTCAGACCACCACTAATGACAATGGGATAAATATGATCAAAATACATCATGTCTGTGTATGAAAATGCCATAATGAAACCCATTTTCATGCAATCAATACAGACTAATAAATGAATAAACAGAACCAAGATGAGCACCTTGGAGCAGACACTCAGAAACATAAAAGCCCCTTCTACCGTGAGGAGACAAAAGCTCAAATTCTAGTCCCCAGACTTCCTGTAGCAAACATGTAGATGAGTATGTGGGTACAGCCACCCCTGGGACTGAAACATACATGGACTTGACATTGACTCCAGGGAAGGTGCCCTGTGGGGCTCCTGCTGCTGAGATAGCCTTCTAGGGGGGGCCAGGTCTTGGGGTCTGGGCAGCCTCCTAGCTCACCCATCCTTGCTGATGGGGCCTCAACTCCAGTAAGACAGAGAAGGAAGCTGGAAGCTGGAAGAGTCTAAGGCTTCCCTGAATTTTGAGTACTTAGTTCCTGTGGTCACATTCTTCATATGCAGCTATAGAATCTTCACACTGGACTCTAAAAATGCAAGGTCTCCACTGGAAAACAAGGACGACATGGTTGGTACACACACACACACACACACACACACACACGCATGTAACAATAATAAAGAAAGAGGCAATGATTTTGAGGGGAAGTGGAGGAGTTTATGAGAGCAATTAGAGGAAGGGGGATGGAAATGATACAATTGTATTTCAATTTTAAAGTAATTAATTAAAAGACAAAGACAACAGAAAAGAAGGCTCTCACAAGATGCCCAGCTCTCTGTCTCCCTCTTCGTTGTCCCAAGAACCCTGAGCCAAATAAGCTTCTGCTCACAGGAGCTCACACATTCTGTTGTATCTGTTATAGCAGCTGCAAAAGATTACAATGTTTTACCCTGGATATAAGAAATAATAAGCCATAAAACAGACTTTCAGCCAAATTTGTTTTTATTTGTCAGCTTTTGCTGTGTCAACAACCAGCCTCAGTGTGTCACTGGCTCCTACTAAAAATGTTCTTCCCTCTTAGGAGACAGGATGGTGGCTATGAGTGTGGTATGGCACCAGACCTACTGGTCAGGTGTGGCTGGGTCAGTTCAGTTTGGCCCGTCTCATGTTTTCTCACACCAGAACTCAAGCAAAAAGGACAGCCGCATTCTGGGACGTGCTGGGCCTACAGTGAGAAGCAGGAACTATGGGACAAGGTCGAAGGATCACATGCTAAGCTCTGCTCAGCTGTGAAAATGTCTGCCTACTGACTTCCAAAGCCTGGGGCGTGTTACTCAGCCCACCCACTGAGGTGGGGCACACTACTCCCCAAAGCCACAGTGCTGAGACATTGACAGTACAAAAGTGTGACCATTTTTCTGATGCAGATGGGGGCAAATGGCCAAAGATGTAATCATTGCTCTACAGCTGCAGACTCCCCTGGGCACCTGCTCTGGCTCATTTGCTGAAAGTTGGAAGGAGAAAATTCTTCCAGCCCTGACTGTGTCTGAGTGTCACTTGGTTGTGCCTTTGTTCCCATGTGGAGGTTCCTTGACTCTTAGAGAGTAGATGGTCCTCATCAGAAGGGCTGGTGAGTGGCAGTGTGAGATACATCCAAACTACAGTCCTTGGGCATCAATGGGCAGGGTGACTGGGACTTCACCTCTGTCTTGTCACCAGCAAGTGGGATGACCGAGGCAGCTTGACCTCCCAACTCCCAGTGCGCTCCTCTGAAAACTGGCAAAATGCCACACAGAACAAGGGCAAGAGGCCCTGGTGGTCAGGCACACATTCCCTCACACAGAAATCCAAACACCAGCACGCCCGCAGCCGTTTGCTCAACCCAGAACCAGAACCGGATCTCCACCTAGGTTAGCACTGATCTTCAGCACAAAACTGCGTGTGAACTCGCATGGCCCTCACTCTCTTCTTTCCTTCTTCAGTGCTATGGATTGAACTCAGTACCTTGTGCTCAGCAAGCTCTCTGCCATTAAGCTAGCTCTGCCCCCACCCCTTTATACATTTCTCTTTTAAAAGTAAAAGTGAAAAGAAAGAGTAATAATTTATAGTCACAGAAAAGAGAAATTCGGGTGGTTTCTTGCAAAATAGCATGGCATTAAATAGCAGTGATCCAGTGTATATTTTCAAAACTGGAAAAAAATTGCATGTTTCTGTGATAAAGAAATGATCATTATTTTTGGAGATGGGAGTTTGCCCTAATTTGAGCATTACTAAATGTATGCATTCTATGGAAACATCACGTGGTATTTTATGCAAATGTACAGTTTTATATATAAATTTGAAATAAGTGAATACAATTAAACATTCAAAAATAGGAATGCTTTTGATCACTGTGTGCGTCTTTGAGTCACATGTGATATTCTGTTTGTGCTATGTTTTATCAAGTTGCTTCAAAGGAGCAGAGCTAATAAAATATGTGTGTGTGTGCGCGAGTGCACGCATGCGTGCATCTCTGTCTTTGTCTGTGTCTGTGTGTGTCTGTATTTGTGTGTGTTCATTTGTATGTATACATGTGTGTATATTTTTGTCTTTGTGTGTCTTTGTTTCCAGTTACATCATCATAATCCCAAAACCTGTGTTATTTTCTCCTCTTTTCCCCTTCCCATGCTAACCTTGAGTCAGCTGATTTGAGTATATGTCAAGCCTGCCATTGTAGAACATATTCAGCTTTGGTTCCAAAGGAAGATGTAAGTAGCACCTCTGTGTCTAATCACAACAAATTGAACTAAGAGGTGCCTGACCGCCATCTTCTCAAGGAACTCTTGCACTTAGTACTTGGTTCAATAGTAAGTCCAAAGGTGGGCATTTTATGACACTTCTGTAATAATTCCTGGCTTCTAGGATCCATGTTTTCTGAGTAGCATATGATTTCCCATTCCATGAGATGGTAAATTAGCACTTCTCAAAACTCAGTACTATTTATAGATGCTAAATTAGGCACATTTCTTGCACCAACCATGAAAGGAAAATCTATGGCAGGCGTTTGTGCATGCTGCCATAATTAACTTTATGATCCCTTTCTTTTCTGTGTCACCAGGCTCAGCTCTTTGGCCCCAGCCTCTTTTCTCTTTGGTATGACAGGCTCTGCTTCACAGCAGGCCTCTGGGTGGAGCAGCAGATGAGGCCGCTGGTTTGTCTGTCTGACTTGGCAGATTCTCTCACAAGGAGAAGCATTGAGGTTGGAAACTTGCAGCTGATTAATTACTGCAGGGAAGGCTTGAGCAGATGAGTCAGACCACACTGCAAAAGTCCCCTCAGGTCACGTCCTCGAAGATCCAGGAGATGCCTAGCACTTTCCCATTGTGTGCGCGTGTGTGTGTGTGTGTGTGTGTGTGTGTGTGTGTGTGTGTGTGTATTGGTGAATGTGTATGGGAGAGTGTGCCACAAAACATTTGCATGAAAAGGGTCTTTTGCTTTACTATTAAACTATTCACTCAACAGCAAGTGTGGACACACCTAACTTGCAGATCCTTTTGTACATCTAGAAATCAAAATTAAATGAGGGCTGTGTCCTCAGAAGAAACTGATGGGACCAGACTCCTGTGCCTAAGGCATAATGGCCTCCTGCTGACACTGGAGCATCTGGGGAGGGAACAGGGCTTGGACTTCATACCCATAGCTGAGAGCACCATCAAGTCTGTAGGACACATGGCTCCTACATGGCCCTGCCCAGCCCACAGAAACCTAGCAAGTTTCCTTTGCTACGGAGTGTGGTAGGGTGTGGGGTGACATGGTGTCTGTGGCATACTATGATGTGGCATAGTGTGGTGTGCTATGGTATAATATAGTGTCTTAAGGTGTGGTAGAGTGTGATGTGGTGTGATATAGTATGGCACTGTATTGCTGGGAAGCTGGTTCCAAATGTCCTTTCTTCCTGTCCTGTGTGTTAGGGTATGTATGTGTCAGGGTGTGTGTTCTCAGATGGGGTCACATGTTTCCTATAGCTCACACTAGCCTCAGTTTTACCATATGACGATGCCCTTGAGCTTCCTCTGGGTGCTGGGATTCAGTGTGTGGGGTGCTGGGACTTGGGTGTGGGTGCTCGGAGCCAGGTGTGTGGGGTGTTGTGATTCTGTGTGGGGTGCTGGGACTCAGTGTCTGGGGTCCTGGGACTCAATGTGTGCCACCATGCCCCAGAGGCAGTGCTGCTGTTCTAAGATTAGGAACCTGTGTTTATGGAGCCAAATATCAGGCTTTGGTCTCATTTCTTTTACTAGAGTAAGTATTGCTTTTCCTAAACTTTCTAACAGTTTCCATTTTAAAGGGATTTGACGTCTTCACCATCTTTTATTTTGTTATCTGTTTCAACCTCCCATTCTATTTAGCCAAGTTTTATTCTGCCTCTAAGAGGTCCTTTTCCCACTTGGCCTCTGACATCTCTCTAGGCCACATACTCTCTGCTGTGGGCTGAATATGAAATGTCCCCATAGGCTCACAACTGATCCTGGCCTGACCCTACCAGGGACTGGGCCTTGAAGTTTCTTAACTTGGTTCCAATTCTTGACCTTTCTCTGCTTTCTAACGACGAAGACAAAGAGATCATGCTCCACAACTCTGCTGCTGTGCCTTCTCTGCTGTCATGGACCAGGTTACCTTGAACTGTGAGCCAAGATAAACCCTTCCTTCCTTAATTTGCTTCTTGTAAAGCATTTTGTCTCAGCGAGAGTTTCCCTCTTGCTGGGAAAAACCTGTTACATCTGTGTCACATTTTTTTTCCTTCTTACTTCAGTTGAATAAAAATCTGTCTAGGAAAGAACATTGAGAGGTAACACTTCCAAATCTCTACATATTTCAGGTTGTATAAGCCTCTCTTCATGATTTGCTAGTACATTACCTGGGACAGAAAGCTCTCACATCTTTCTCATAGTTCATCTGGATAAAGGAGTCTCAGTTTAAAGTCAGAGTTTGGAAGAAGCCACTCTGTTACCACCTGTCACTGTGGTTAATAACAGCGTTAACTCATTTCAAATGTATTCTCACTGGTGTAAAGAGCCTTTCTGCACAGTTTTCTAAATTCTTCAGAAATGTATGTACTGGGGTCTGTCTCATCCCTAGTCCTGGGAACCCAGTAAGACTACTCAATCTAACTTGATATTTCATTCTAAAAAATTAACAGTCTCTCTCTTTTTTATGTAATTTCTTCCACTCTGAAATTTATTTTTTATTGAGTTTGTTCTTTGACAGCTTTGAGTATGTATAATGCACATTTTTTGTACCTCCTGCTCAGTAGGTGCTAGACTTCATACTCGTTCTACAGGACTTTTCTTTTCCTTTGTGTATTTCGTCTGTTTCATTATTATTTCCTTGTCTTGGTTTCCTTCACTGGTTTGTGTTTAATTTAAACAGTTACCTTATATATTGAGAGTTATTTTTTATTCGACAATTATTCCCCTTTTCTCTTATGAAATGCCCTTTGCTTTTCGAACAATACCTCTTGATGCTCTGAGAACACAAAATTATCGAAGTGATTGCACAAGGAATGATGCTCTTGTGCTCTACGTCCCATCCCATCCCAGCCCCAGTGTACCACAGTGTATTTCCTTCTCCTTTTGCTTATTTCTTGTTTATTCACTTCGACGGCTTTCCTCCTCATTTGAGCCGCCCTCATTCTCAATCAGGCACATAAAAGCTATGTGTGAACTCAGGGCGTGTGAGTGGGCTCATTCCCTGGCTGGCTCCACCTCGCTTTACTTGGCTGGGGCAGGAGAGAGACCATCACTATGCTTTGGAGTCTCTAAATGCAGAAGGGCAAGGCATGCTACTTGCAAAACTAGTTTCCACAGTCCATTGCCTATGTCCTCCTTCCCTAGCCATCTTCCTGGATTTCAATAGAAGGTAATTCTACTTTGGGGAAGGGAGTTTGTTGTTGTTACAATTTTTATTTTGAATTACGTTGGTAAGAATTATATTATTTCCCAAAGTTGAAGAAGTACAGTATATCATACAACCATGTTCTATTTCTTAGAACAGCACTTCTCAACCTGTGGGTCTCAACCCTTTTGGGGGTCAAATGACCCTTTCACGGGGGTCGCCTAAGACCATCTGCATATCATATATTTACATTATGATTCATAACATTAGCAAAATTACAGTTATGAAGTAACAATAAAAATAATTTTATGGTAGGGAGGGGGGAACTACATGAGGAACTGTATTAAAGGGTCGCAGCATTAGGAAGGTTGAGAAGCACTGCCTTAGAAGGAAGAGCAGAGAAACCAACAGAATCAGTGGAATTAAACCCAGACTGAGGTGGCATGGTCTTGTTATGTCATGAGGAAGTTTAAATTTCTATGACATCTGTGATGAGTACAAAGCCACAGTGTTGTCTGGCGTGGGAAAATCCAAATCCATATGAAACAGAACACTTCAGCCACATCTAAACAGGAGTGCGGTCTGCCCTCAGATCATGTTTCCGCTGTTTGTGGCTTTCACTTGCTTCTGTATATCAACACTCCTCATATGATACATGAAAACAGATGGCCTCATGAAGCAGAAAATGCTTTTGTGTGTCCTGATTTGTGTCTTCTAATTTTAAAAATGAAGAAACTGAGACCCAATGAGTTTTTCAAAGGTCACGCAAGTAGTTAGTGTGATAAAAAGAAGTATGGGATTGTAGTAAGAGGCCTTGGGACTTATCTTTGTGTGTATGGCGGGGGGTGGAGGGTGTAACAAAATCCCTGGCTTGGTCACTTATAAAGATCAGAAATTTCTCTCAGTTCTTGAGCTAGGCAAGTTCAAGCAGACTCAGCATCTAGTGAGGACTGTTCTCTGCTTCCAAGATGGTATCTTCTTGCTGTATATCCACAGGTTAGGTAGGGACAAGTTCTGTGTCTTGACATGGCAGAAAAGAAGGAAGATAAAGACTAAAGGACAGGACTCATACTGCACCCATTTTACAATACACGTCTATTCAAAATGGCAGAACACATATGGCTTAGTCATTTCCCAAGTCTACCTCCCAACACTGTCACGTTGAGTTCTGAGTTCTGGCACCGTCAAACTCTCTCTGCTCTGTCCTAGGTTTTTGCTGGTTTGTATTAGACTTCTCTGGCCAATACATGAGCTGAGGATGTGCATAAGGTAAGTTAGGTTGCTGGGCTGTGGTGGAGCATGCCTTTAAGCCCAGCACTTGGGAGGTAGAGGCAGGCAGGTCTCTGTGAGTTTGAGGTCAGCCTGGTCTACAGAATGATTTCCAGGACATCCAGACAGAGAAACCCTGTCTCAAAAAAGCAAACAAAAAAATGTAGGTTAGATTAGGTCAACATGTGGGACTGAATCCTAGGAATAGAAATCAGAAGCATTTTAAATCCCAGCAGGAGCTGGCCAGATGGCAAGCCCTGATGATCTGAGTTCTATCCCCAGGTCCCACATGATGGAAAGAGAGAACCAACTCTCATGAGTGTGGAGGCATGCACACACACACACACACAAACACGCTAAAAAAGTAAGTGTAATGAAAAAATTAAATACGAACATAACTTTCAAAATATCATAATTATCTGGTGGCCTTTTGAAGCATCAAGAAGACATCTCTGAGAACATTTGCAAAAGTCCATCCAACCATTTATCTGGATATGCAGGTAACATCTTTTAATAAACTAGTTCTTCAGTTTTCTTTGGTTGTTGTTGTTTTAGTTAGCTAGCTGGTTGGTTGGTTAGTTAGTTAGTTAGTTAGTTAGTTAGTTAATTATAGATGGAAATATTAATATATTGGGTGGGTTTCAATAAAGAAAAAAAGTAATTCTCTGAGATGTAAGCCTGGACAGTCTAGGGAAAGGGTCTTACCTCTCAACAACTAACCCTGAGCATGTGGTATCCATGTACTTTATTGATTGAAAAGCTCTGTCCTACTCACAAAGGCCTTATTTACACAAATGAGTAGAATTCACACCCCAGAGTCTGCCAGCCAACTTATCACCCCAAGAGGCAGGTGTAAAAGCTGGGAACCCAAGGTATTCTCTGAGTTCCAGCTGCAGAAGGCTGCAACAGTGATAAGATTCTTCATTTGCACTATCATAACCAATGGCTTTTACATGAAGATTTCAGAGGGCTACATCCATTGTTTTAGCCTTCCTGCAAAGCAAGTCTTACAGAGTGAAACAAGTTGCAAAATCTTAGGAAGCACCCTTCCCCCATATAGCACTGAAGCACATCTTACATGTACAGAAGCCTCACTCCAAAAAGACAGCATACAACTATACAATATCCGATTCAAATAGTCTACCACATTTAATAAAAACTAACTTTTTGCTCCATACCAGCCTGTAACCCAGGCTGTCCTTAACTGGTACCAGTCCCCCTGATTCAGCCTTCCAAGTGCGAGGATTTCAGGTTTGTGCTAACATATCCGGCGTCTTCAACATTCTTCCTGGTGTTCTGAGAGCTGACTTAAAAGACTTTGAAGAGGCTGCACAGTGGTGGCGCACGTCTTTAATCCCAGCAGAAGCAGCGGCAGGCAATTCGAGGCCAGCTTGGTCTACAGAGTGAGTTCCAGGGCAGCCAGAGTTACGACATAGAAACCCTGTCTGGAAAAGCCAAATAAAGAAGAAAAAAAAAGAAAAGAAAGAAAAAGACTTTGAAGAAGATTCAGTGCTGAAAAGCAATAACGTTACAGACACCAGTACCATGACACTATCCATTCCCACGTCCTCATTTCACAGATGAAGAACAGCAAATGTAAGTAATCTGGAAAATCATCAGGAGGAACCAAGTAACAGAAGCCAGTAAAGCAGCGGGTCAGGGCTTCCAGGCTGGCATTTTCCTCTCGTAGTACCACATGACAAGAGGCACACTGTCCGCAAGCCAGCCTAGGAAGTTTCAAGTCATGAGAGTCCAGATGCAAGGATAAATGTGAGTTGACACATCCCCCAAAACTGCTAGTTCCAGGTCCTCATAGGCCACTTTCCCTTAAAAATGTGAGTGTGGCCACAGCATCGTTGTGAGATCACCGTGCTTAGAAACAAGACATGCCCATACTCAGAGTAATGATTATAAAGGGAGATCCAGCAGTGGGGCCTTCTCCAGATGCTCCTTGGGAGCTTAAAGATGAACGTTTCCCTAATTAACCGCTGTGAAAAATTCTCTTCATCCCATTTGCTCAGAAGTCTGGGCCCGGGAGCTTTGTGCATTGTTAGCGTTTAACATATACACTTCTGTTGTGTTGTTATTGCTCCTCTGTTTGGTTTGCGATGAAATTTCGTTGAGAAGCAAAAGGTGGTGGTGCTTCGAGAGTTTAATGTGGGCAGGGTCCCACTTCTTCTCCGGAATATCCCTCCTCTTTATGATGCTGGGGGCTGGACCCAGGGCTTCACGTGCTACACAGCATGGCATCCGTGCGCCGCACACCTAGCCGCTGCTATGGGTGTTTTAGAAGCCCAGATACTCTATACTCACACAGGCATTTATTCCGCTTGAACTCATTTAACGGCTGTTCATCAGCACATGCGAACTCCACGAGAAACATTTGCTTATCAGCACAATTGGCATGTATGATGTACTGTGTCTTAGTCAGTGTTCTATTGCTGTGAAGAGGCACCATGACCATGGTGACTCTTATAATTGGAGCATTGAATTGGGGATTGCTTACAGCTTACGAGGTTTAGTCCATTATCCTCATGGAGGAGAGCATGGCAGCACACAGGCAGGTGTATACGGTACTGGAGACACAGCTAGGAGCTCTGCATCCAGATCTGTAGGCAGCAGGAAGAGAGAGAAAGACACTGGGCCTGGCTTGAGCTTCTGAAACCCCAAAGCCCACCCCAGTGACACACTCCATCCAAAAAGGCCACATCTACCCCAACAAGGCCACAGTTTCTAATCCCTGTCAAGTAGCTTCACCACCTTATGACTGAGCATCCAAATATATGACCCTACAGAGCCATTCTTACTCAACCACTACATCCTGTTTCCGTCCTTCTAACATTTTCCACCACTCTTGTTTGGAAATCGGTAATTAATAATCAGGCTAAAATGCGATATCTGCTTACTTCTGCCAAGGAGTCACAGAAAATGAGTTGCTGCTGACAAACTAGAAGAAAATTTCAAAGCATAGGAAAAAGGAGCTTTGAGAATTACAGAGATTAGAGGGAATGGAATCAAAACTATCCAGGTTATTTCTCAGGCCTGCCAAGGCCACGTTACCCTGAACACAGAGAGAATGTGGCTAGCATCAGACTCACCCTGGACTTCCTGATCCCTCTGTGAACGACTGCCTGGGTGGCCACTTCCCTTTCTCCTGACTATTGATCATTTGTTTCTGAAATGAAGTGCAGAGGCCAACGACCTCTAGGGATTTTTGTTCAACCCTTAGCATCCCATTTTTCTATGACACATGTTTAAACTTCTTTCTCTGAAAATGCGGTTTGAACAACAGTCATTGAAATGCCCCTTTGATCTGCAAGGAGTGCTGAAACCTGCAGGGTTCATTATCAAAGTGCTGAATGTGTTTCAGACTGCACAAAAGTTGAAAAGTATACATATTTGAGTGAAAGATACATTAAAAATGTTTTAAAAGCATTCATGTTGACTTCTGTCTTTCTGTCTCAGGGTCATATTTCATCTTGAATGGTGATGTTGACTTTGAATTATAAATACTGGGAATACAAACACACATATCCAATTATAGAATACCGGTGGATAATACTGTTTAAATAATTAAGTTTGATAGAATAAAATCTCAAGCATGATTCATGGTCATTCATATTGCAGTTTGAAAATGGTTAGGGTGGCTTCTTTTTGAGGCAGAGGCTCAGGTGAGCAAAAGTCCCCATAAACCCTACTTGACAACATCCAGGTTAATGCCATGGCCCATCTCATACGCTGTCTGGGAGATGTCCAAGTGACAGGTTACTTGCAGGAATATAGAAGCAGAGCTTGATCAGGTATTTGCATAGACCACTGTACTTTCTCCAGTGGGCTAGAATGTTCCCTTAGAATTTGCATAGCTGGATAATCTTTATTTCTCATTAAGGACACATCCAGGAAAGCCATTTTGGCCCCTGTACCTTCACAATTCCAGTGATTCCAGGGGTACCCGTTCTATGCCTATAGCTTCTCTAGAAAAGCTAGCTAAGCCAAAGCCAGCTGCAGTTTAGGCCATAACCCAAATCAATCATCATGACAAGTTCAGGAAAGAGCAAAATAAGCAAAGACCCCAGGGATGCAGCACCAGAATGACAGCGTCTGCATCTTACCTGGACCTCAGTTCCCCAGTCATTCATAGGAGTATGTCTGCCTTAAATGTAGAGTGAGATCCATCTAGATTGTTCACTGTAATGTCAGTGCAGAAAATTCTTGGGAATATGTCAGTCAATTCAGAAGTTGTTATAGGGCAGAAGGGCATGTACTTTCATGTAAAGGAACCATCAATTGAATCTCCCCTGCCCCTGCACACTAACTCCTATGTGTCAATTTTTGCTGGACAGACCCCAAGAATAAAGCAATAGCTGTAGGAGAAAAGCAGAGAAACCTCTCAGCTCTTTAAAAAACAAAAACAAAACAAACAAACAAAAAAAAAAAACCTAGGGAACTGACATAATAAGGATATCTCAAGGATGATATGGTGGACCTCCTGGAAGCTTTCTTTCTTCTCTGCCACCATGGGGGGCGGGGGGACTCTTTAAAGATCTATCATGGTCAAGCCTATAATGGATTTACCTCAGATGCCAATTCCAGAAGAGCCTGACTTGAGAAGAAAAGTAAACAATGGAATGAATCATGTAAGCTTGAATCTGGAACCACTACTCCAGTTGCTGTGGTCATGATACTATGATTGAAAGTCATGGTATCCCCAGCCCTGAGCAGAAACAAGGCCCAAGCCCTGCCTCTCTGTCATCTCTGTATCCTGAACCTGCAGCGGTGACCAAGGAATTGGTTGGAGAACCATAGCTCAATCTTGGGATGCTTCCAACCAGGGAAACACATTCCTGACAACCTTTCTGCCAAAGACATAGGGCCTCCTCTGTGAAGAAGCCATTCACAGTGAATACCACAAAGGAAAGCAACCCTGGTGAGAAGGATTAAATTAGAGAAACAAAAGCCTTGACTCTCTGGGCAGAGCTCAGGTAAAGACAGCAGAGCCTTTTCTATTTTGGCTCACACTGTTGAGCTTCCTGTGCAGAAATTTAACATGAAGACAGTGCAATGAGAAGGTTGGGGGCTGATGGGATTGCTCCCGGAACAGTGAACTAGAACAATTGATAAAGGTATACAGTACCGTTGTTTTGCTTTGCACTGCCCCCTCCCACTGAAGACATGGATAGCCCTTTGAGGACTGAAGTGCTCTGCTGGATAAAGAACTCCAGAGCAAGCATCTCTGCAAGCAGGCGTGCCAAAGTGACAACTGGGACCTAAGGGGGAACTTGACAATATGTTTGTAATAGATAAGTTTGAATATTCAGGAGTGGAAAGATAACATTTCTCAACTGCTTCTTTAATTACAGCCTTGGAAGAGGCTGTCAGTTCCACCTCCATTCAGGAAGCTGACTGTGATGTCTCCATTCATTATGACTGTCTGTGCACTCCAGGAAGGTTCCTAATTGTCCTGCACCACTGCCTTGTAGCAGGTCTCAGATATGGGCAGAGGTTCATTTCACAACAAGGGTCAGTGGTCAATACAGTTCTGCAAAGGAGGGCTGAGGTCAAGGACCATGTGTTCAATCTCACAAAGCTCAGCCTTCAACAAGGTTTCCATTGGAGCAAGTATCATGGTCACTTCCACAGCACTGACCACCGGCCGACAGCATCATGCTGTGAACTGAGCCAGACCTCCCTGGTTCACTGACATCTTCTTTATAAAGGAGTACGCTTCAGAAATACTTAGATGCACAGTTCTCTTAAAAAGCAAATAATATGTAGGAATCCCCAAGAAGGATTAAACCCCCTCAACTGCGGGCTTCATCTCATGACTCACTTCCAAAGAACAAAGTACAGAGTGTAAAGGGGCCGCTCTGCAGTGGAGTGGTCCAGTAGCCACCACCAAAGCCAAAAGGCCAAGATTGTCTGCTGCAGTCACATCACACAGGAGGAAAATGTCATAGAGAACACGCTAAAGATTGCTCTACCAAAGACGCAAGCGGGATCCCTTGACACTGCCAAGATGAGGAAAAATGAAGGGAAACAAATGAGTCATCACAGAAGCTGAAGTGTGTGGAGTTCAAAGGCCGATCTTGAAGTAAAGGGCAGAAGATGGTGAAGGCTGTGTGCAGAAGGGATGGAGGTAAGATACTGAACAGGTACTGGGTCCAAGCAATGGCTTCCAGTGTAGCA